>CP099851.1:15230585-16430585 GCA_030062745.1 Capitulum mitella | reverse complement strand
AAAGGAGAAGCCCTTTCAAGTATTGCCACCTCGGTTTAGTCGTTTTCTGCTATCTTTGTAAAACTCAGGCGGTGTATTCTCGAGATTCGGGAACGTTTTGAGCGACGCTATTCCTGCACAATGGGTATCTCTTACTGCTTCTGTTTTCTCCATTGGAAAATATCTCTCTCGTCATCATTCCGCTTTCGCCTGTTATGACCACTTCGCTTCATTACCGTTTATGGCGGATGAATATTAGATTATCCGCATTGGTGCATTTTTCATTCGTTTCAGAGGCATGTGTACCTTCTCGAATAAAAGCGTGATTGAAGAAGATTGCCTGTCATGATTTCTTTGCCTTTGCTCGGACCTTGCATTAAAGATCCCAGCACTTGCCGGCAACCTACCACTTAAACGTCATCCGTGGGTGAAAGGCTACTGTTGCTGGGACTCGCTTGATCGCATTTACGTCCAAGAGCGACAGTAATGCATTTCGTGGGGGCAACAGTAATCGTTCATCTACGTCGAACGGACGCTCATAATGCTGAACATGGTGAAGGCTGCCGTCATCAGTGCTGCAGTCGGTAACCTGTCGGTGTCTCCACCAAAGCAAGATGACTTCAAGCCCCAGCCTTCGATGCTGACGGCGACCGTGGGGCAATTAGCAACTGGGTAATGGAAGGTCATGCTGACTAGCATTAGGCAGTGCCATACCCCTGACGGCACCACAAATTTTCACTGCGCATTCAGCCGCTTCTAAGAGTTTACGACCGGGTTTAGGGGTCGGAGGCGATGCAACAAGGTCTGTTTATCTCGGGCACGATTCCCGTCATGAACACAACAGACCATTCGGATCATAGAAAGAGAGAGTGAAAGAGGGAGAGAGAGAGAGAGGGGGGGGGATGAAGCAGATAATGAAACTAAATTGTTTCAAAAGACAAAAACAGCAATCAACGTTTCAGCCTTAGTATTGCCTTCACCGGGAATTGCATAAAGCCTTCATCAGAAAACATTAAGCCGAAATGTTCATTATTGCTCTCATTATCATCTTCATTCTAAGCGTGGAAAAATCCTATCTATCTGTCTATCTATCTATCTATCTATCTATCTATCTATCTATCTATCTATACCTATGTATACGTACCTACAAACGAAAAATGGATATGAATAAATGCGTAGAAGCCGTCAAAAGGTTAAAAAGTCAGTCATGCATGGTGTTTAGCTCAAGCAATGCAGATGAAGCTTGGCGCGGCGGCAATTTAACGTTTTCTTCTTCCGTCGCGCGCCTCGAACTGACTCCTCCCAACATTCCCGTTGCGCTGCGGGACAAAGCTGGCCGTAAACGGACGGCAGCCTCCCGCAGAGAGTCCCCGGTGGACGGCAGTGTCCGGTAGAAAGCGGCGGAACGCTCGCCGCCGGGCCCCCGGTCTCTCCCATTCTCCGGGACGCGGAGCTCTCCGACGTCCGAGAAATGACAGGGTTGCGTCGGCCGGGACGGCAGCGCACGGCACGCGTAAACAGCTGCCACCCCGGCACTTTCTCCGGTCCGTCCGGATCGCCGGCGAGGGAGAGAACGAGTCCGGTGTGCGGGCCCCGCGAGCGGAGGTCGAGGATGCGTGGAGCTGCAGCCGGGACGAAAATCGGTGAATGTTTTGATTTTCTCTGCCGTCGGCGGATGCGAAGGGTGTCCGCCGCTGGCAATGCAAAGTCTCGCGCAGTTGGTGTCGAGAGCTGCGGACAGGCTCGTGCCGGACTCTTGAGCTGTGACGCATCACGCGCCGTGACACGACTAAATCATCGCGTTCCACACGCGGCCACGGGCCGTGACGGTGCGGCTGACCCCGAACAACGCAGACTGACGGAGTGACTCACCAGCCGGCTGTCATACTCCGGAGAATGCTACAGCACCTCCCTCCACTGACCCACAGCCACAGCCACTGCGAGAACCAGCAACCCACGAAAACCCAGCAGGCAGACCCACAGACCCACGGCCAGACCTAGCACGCAGACTCATAGACTCAAGGCCAAACCCAGCAAGAAGACCCACAGACCCACAGCCAGACCCAGCAGGCAGGTCCACATACCCACAGCCTGACCCAGCAGGCAGATCCACAGACCCACAGCCAGACCCACCAGACAGATCTACAAGCCCAATGCAATCCACCAGGAAGGTCCACAGGCCCACGACATCAGCGACATCAGAGACCGACGTCAGAATCGGCTCCGGCGACTCAGTCCCGCGACAAAGACTGGCTCGCAGGCCAGTCAATACCAGCCACCAGCTGGCAATAGCTGTCTGCTTACGCTGACGTCAGCTGGCTGGCTGGCCAGCTGGCTTATGTTTGATTCACCTTCAAGTGAACCGGTTCGCCGCTTGATTCCCCGTCCCAGGGCGATGGTTCGCCGGGAATCGACTTCGATTCTGATTTACACGGCTTTTCGAAACGTGAATGAAATCGGGCTGGTTCAACGACGATTTAATGGCTAGTCGGCAATTCCATTCTGACACTGATTCCCTGCGGCTTTCAAGAGAATCGATGCTGTCTCCGACTCGCAACAAAAGCCGGAATTCCCCAAGGGACTCAGGACCGAGTCGAATCGAGTCAGAATCGAGCACAGACCCGGCGGTCGCCGGTGGCCGCCGGCGGTCGCGCGGCGGCGGCCGGCTGCAGCGCGCTCGCCGTTTTTGTACCGTCTCCCCCAGTTACCCATATGCGGCCGGCCGGCGGCGCCGCTGCCCACCTGCCTCCTCGTTTGTCGGTGGGCGGGCCGGCGCGCGCAGGCGGCGGTGGCGGGAGTGGGGCGTGAAAACGGAGGCCGCGGCCGCCATGTGTTGCGCGAAGAGGCGCGCGGTGGTAATGTGTTTTCCTAGGGCAGACGGAACAGGGTTTGCTCAATGATTTGCTCAGTACAATGCAATGCTCAGTGTTGAGTTACGCGAAATGCCATTGCCTTTTGTGACTCTTATGGCCGCAACACTCTTTTCCCAATGGGAAACTAGAAAGCGAAGTGATCGTCGCAAGCGAAGGTAGATTGCTCGCATGACGTTTCTTTAATCCTTCTACAGGAAGGATAGATTTTCCAAAATCTCCTCCCCTGGAGGCCAGATACGGAGACCGAACCTAACTCCACATTCTTTCGTGATGTGTGAACTCAGCGCCGTAACAGCTGGCCTTCAGGTTGCGTTTCTCTTCTGGTAATTTTTACGCATGTACACAATTAAGTATTGTCCGTCCTGAACCATCAGTCAAGGCAGTAAACAATCTGAATATACTGCTGCGCCTCCAAGCCAGTTCATGCGTGACCGATCTAATAATTGGGCCCAATTGAGGACTGTGCGGGTGAGGAGGCTCTCAACGTGACCGTAATACTGGAGAACGAACTTCAACGAACGCTGATCAAAGCTTTGCCCATGGTTCAACCATGTCCACCCCCTCAGGCCGCAAAGGATCGCCTCTCTCCCATGCAAGACGGCCACTTCTCGGCACTCGTGAGAACCTACGCCTTCGCTTTCGCCCGTGAAGAGCATGCGTAAACGCCCCCGGGCCGCAAGGTGCTTCTTGCATCGGTTTTTCACGCTTGCGAAGCACAAGAGGCCCGGGCGGTAGGCGCGGCGGCGAGGTGACCGGCAGCGTGCCGTCGCTTTGTGTGGGCCCCAGCGTCGGAAGTGACTCAGCAGCGCCAAGCGACTCGCTGAAAGGGCGTCGGCAAACACAAATGCACTGCAGAAGTGGGGCGTCCAGCGAAGCTGAGCGGGTCCCGATGTCGAAAAATGAGAACAGCACACTTGAGGTAGCCAAGATGAAGTTTCCATCTTTCTTTTCTCTGCGCCTCTATCGCCTAACTCCCTCCGTTTTCCTTCTCTTGCACTCCCGTGCTCTCTCTCCTCTTTCCCTATTACTCTAATCTATCTATCTATCTATGTTTTCTTACGATGCCTGTCTTTAATTCATTGAGCCAAATTAACTTCTTGTGCTTGGCATTTTTTGAGCACCAGTGGCGCAGTTTTTCTCGACACCCGTGCCTCCGATGCTCATGACAAAGCACCGACATCCTCGTGAAAGATCAGCTGACGTGCACACTAAGGACACCATCTTGGCAAGATAAACCTCGAACTTTGAATGGCAACCATCACTGAAAAAGTTGTATATTTATCAACAGTGTGATAGTGGGATGGACAAGGGGGGGGGGAGAAATCCTTGCCCCCTGAAGTTGAAATAAGTGTTCTGTATGCGAAATTTTTTTCAGTATTCCTTTAGATGAGTACCTAACACAGGGCAAAAGCCTAAAATCAAATCGTTTTTTTAAGACATCTGCATCTGATATAGATGTCTGTCGTTGTAATGAGCGCATGCACCGCTGTGATGGCTGTGAGCGGTCGACTGCGATGACTACTGTCCGGAAAGCCGAAACTATGCGATGAAAATCTGTCTAATGTTGAAAAAAGACCTGCCCTACAAGGACGGCTCCCGAAGAGAAGAGAACTGGATGCCCTGATGCACAGAACAAGTCCAAACAAAGAGAAACTTTGCGGGAACTCACTCATAGACACTGACATGCTTTTTGGGCCCACGACCAACGGGATGCGTTTTTCTTGCTTTCTTGTGATAATCAGCAAAACATTTCGGCCTTCCATGTGTTTCCTTTCCGCTGGGCGACCCGACATCTGCACGGTTCTTAAACGCATACCTCGTGTGGAAAAGCATGTATGTGCTGTTTCTTTTTTCGTAAGTAATTCAGGCGGACTCTCGACAACCAAGAAACGAAGGGTACGGCATTTTTGTATAAAAAAGCTTTAGCGTGATTTGATTTGGTGATGTCTCCTACATGTCGTCACTCGGCAATCGTTTGGAGGGCTTCGATTGGAATAACACCGCTTTCCAGAGAAAGGCAAATTAATTTGGCAACTTTGCGGAAATGTATCAGGCGTTTTAACCACATGTTATCGCTGAAAAAAAACATTTGCGCAAAAACAGGTGATAAAAACCACTGCGAATACCGCAAGCGTGCAATTTATAATCATTAGGTCTTTGCGGTCCTTGGGATTGATCCAAAAATATACCCCATTGCTTCACGGGTAATTCCGGGTTTGGAAAATTCTTCACCTCCCTCTTTTGGGGTGGTACCCAAATTTCTAAAATTTCCTGATCTACTCATGATCCCATTTTTCCTTTGCTTCAGTCAATATTCATGACTTCAGAGTCTCAGACAAATCAGCAGTGTTCTCATCCTGGCAATGATGACGAACAATCAGCACAGTTTCTCCATCTGAGCCCAGCATCCGTGTACGCCACCGCAGCTCCCTTGTCAGCAATGGCGCTGAATGTCGGACGAAATACCCCATTCAGTCAAAGGTGGCGCAGGGCGCAGTCATTCGAAGACGGCGAAATATCCAGTCAGTGCGGGGATATTGCACCGACAACTTGCGCAGCAGGCTCCTGCAGCGATGCAACATTTGTTTGTAGTTTGATTTTTGGCAATAAAGTGCGCAACATGAGCCAAACTGTCTTGTTGTATCGCCCACAGGTTCCCGGTCGAGGCGGCCATTAGCGTACTCGCGTTACTTCCTAGTTTCGAAGCACGAAATGTTGTAATACTGCATGTAAACGGCAATCGGAGTCATTTCAAGCCTTTACGTGCCTTCAGAGCTCTTTAAAACTGTCTTTTTTATCATTCCCGTGCCAAATGAACCAGGAAACATGCACGCCATGACCTGTTAGCACGGACGTCATATCTGACCTAGCCTTTGATCTTCACCATTGATGACCATAGATTAGGTAGCATTCAGAATAGAAAACCAAACCTCTTGAGACGAATTAGCATCTAAACGTCCGTCTTGGTCTGTTTTCCATTGCGATCACGTGACTCTGGGGAAAAAGGGCCTCTTTTGGGATGTTTAACCTGGCCTGTGACGTCATCAGTGACCCCAAAGTAAAAAAATGTATATGTCACAAGACTACACGGTTCAGTGATATCCATTACCGTTCAAATCATTCAAATCGGGCCATTGGTTCTCGAGATAGACAGGTGGGACGTTTAACGCCCTGTCCCGGTCATTGGAAAGTGGCGAAATACCCCAATCAATGTCGAATTAAAATTGACAACGCTGCCCCGCCACGTTTGGAGTTTGTAAGAGCATCGGCCCAGCTTGCTCTCTGAGTGTCTGAGCACATTCCACAGAAAGAATAAAACCGTCAGAGCCTTGATATTCCCCCAACCATGGGGGTGCAAAGGTTAGGCTTACTGGAAGGGGGGGGAAGAATCATTGAGAGCCTACCTCCAAGATCTTCTATTGATCTCACCTCGTCCTCCGCTAACTTCATATTTGCTTGCGTAACAGGTTTTGATCAGTCTTAGTACGGCAGCGCTGAGAAATGCCCAGTTCATTAGGCATGGTGTAGGGGCGAAAACACTTCTTCGGAACTGGACGGCGAAGCATAAATTAATTGCTTCATTGTTGTGCTTTTTACGACTGTGTATATAGCGTCGATGGTACCTGGCTCATAGACTAGCTATTTGCCTTGGAAGCAGGCTGTGCACATTTAAGTTAGCATTAACCCGCGCTTTATTAACCCGGGTGTCCGGATCGCCATTCGCTCACCAGGGGGGAGGGGAGGGGTCCTCGAAAACTCCCTCGTGATCTCGAAAACTACGAAGCTACGGAGATAAGAGTGACACCAATGGGAAACTCTTCAAACTGTATGAAGAATGAACGAATACGCATTATCTATGAGTTAGTATTTAGGGCCAAGAGCTCAAAACAATGTTATGTCATGGCGTCCCAAATCTGTGGGAAATAAAAACAAATATGACGGTCCTGTAAGCGGAGTAATGAACAGTCCTAAAAGGGCAAGAAACAATTTTTTCATTGTTAGGAAGAAATTTGCTGCTCCTCAGATCATGCCAGGTAAGGTCAACAGCCATTGGAATACAGCTCTGATATATGTCGAAAACGGTACTCAAATAAAGTTACTTCATGTATACGTTTTGATATCGCAATTGCGAATGTTTAGTCAGATATGGCAACTTTTATCAGCAGAAGATTGATATGGATCACCAAAAGGTCATATCAGGCCAGTTAAGGTCAAATCATACAACATTCGTGCCTCGTGAATGGGTAAAGGTACGAATGTTAAACTAACGCCATTTGATCGCTCTATTCATGCTGATGTGGACTTCAATAACACAGAAATGAAGGACATGTCAGGTTAGGCCAAGAGCGATAACAGGCAGAATGTATCTGTCTCTTCCGAAAAATCACGGTGCCACAGAACAAAACGAAGTATTGGAACACGTCTGAGATCATAGAAACAGTCTGAGGTCACTAAGATAAGAGCTCGTACGGTCACAACAGTCATTCAAGGCCAACCTTGGTCAAATGAATAATCGTTTGCATCTCAGAAACGAATAAATCCAATTCTGTAGGTCGTCCTTAGGCATTCATGCAATTCTACGACGTCCCAAGTGACTACTAACTTTTGAAATGTTATGAAATCTGGTCAGGTCAAATGAAGTCATGGTATCTCAAAACCTTCAGGAGCATAAATTAAAATGTCCACGTATCATGCCTCACCAGAAGCGAATAGCAAATACATTTCACACCCATTTTGTCGTACATTCGATTTTGTTACCAACTGACCTGACTTCAGGTCACTAACCCCTCAAAAACCATATGTTGCATGGTCCAAAAAACTCATCAGACGATTTGTATTCTTTTTATCCAAAAAGTCTCTCGAATAGGACAATGTCTGGCACAAAGACCAAAAACAGCACCTCAGTACGGATAACCTGACGTCAGGCCAAAGCATTTCCGACAAAATGAGAAGGTGCTTTTGTAGAGAATGAGTTGGGCATTAGGTTTGTCATTAGCTTTTTGGTATCAGCTTTTTCTTTGGCAGTAGCTTTCTCTGTTTGTCAGTGTCTCTTTTACAATCACTTGCACACGCTTAAACTTTTTTGATATCCCTTGCTTAAAGTTCAAATTGTTCAGTGACCTGACATGATCAGATTTTGATATTTTGTCACAAGGTGCAAAAATGACGCGTCAACGGTCATTGAAAATATTAAGTTTCTAGCTCTCCTCGTTTTTGCATTTTGTCAGGCCACTTTTCAAACATCAGGGGTCCATCTAAAACCCAATAGGTCATATTATAAGCTCAGGGCCCATCGGAAGCCTCACGGGCTCTGCTGTAAGCTCAGCCCTTTTTTAAGCCGCACGACCCTTTGAAAGTCACTCAAGGCCCCTTTCGAACCCAGATGCTCTTTTAAAGGTCCAGGGGCTCTTTGTCTGAGGTCACCTTCTGTTAGACAAGGGTCCAGCTATGAACCAGGTCCCGCAGCAGAGCTGGGTTCAGGAGAACTGATCTGAGGCCTCGTTTGCCTTACTGGGGCCTTAGCTAAACTGGATCCTGTGCAAGTCTGAGGGCCATTCACCGAGGTGGATCCTTTCTTGGAAAAAGACTGGCTTTTTTGATAATTTAAACTTTCTTTGGATCAAGGCATTTTGTTTCAGTTGCAACTTTTATATTTTGAGAGCCATCCCTGTGAGACTTTAAGGGGGTGGGAGGGGGGGGGGAATTAACCCCTCTGTCCCTCTCTTCTTTACTCATCTGCTCCACTTTTCGACCCCTGTTGGAGTCCCTGATCATCGGGCAGACGGGGTAACTGTGCCAAGGATTCGACAGTTTTAACATCACTTCATTTTTACAGTGCTGTGCGGAGAAAGGTATAGTCTGAAAATGGCTGTGATCCCACAAACCTTAAAACTTCCCTCTATACTTCTTGGCGCATCTCGGCGGTTCTGGCCAGCATCCGGCGCGGGACGCGCGTGGCGAAAGTGCAGCGAAAGCGGCGCAGCGCAGACGAGTGCGTGCACGTGGCCGGCGTGCAGATGTCGCGCCACTGCCGGGCGCGCGCTTTTTACTGGCCGTGGAGACACGCAGCCGCGGGCTGGCGTACTGTGCGACGGAAGGCGGTCATCTCCGGCCGCGCCGCCCCCGCCCCGGGGCGGGGGCGGGGGCGGCGCAGCCGCGACGAGCAGAGGCGCACGGCTCGGAGCCGTCTCGACGACGCGGGCGACGCTTGTTATTGTTCTCGTGCTGTTTGGTGGTGCCCTGATGTCGTTGGCTCCTTCCTCAGGTGTGAACAGTTGAACGAGAACTGTTCGGACTTCCCTGAGTCCGGCCGAAATTTGTTCGATTGATTGTTGGCTGTTGTTAGTATTGGGTTCAGGGTACCTAAAAAATCTCTACGAATTCAGGGACCAGTAGGAATGACTGTTCGTCGCGGAAAGTAAATGTTTTATAGGTCAAAGTTCACCCAGCTCTCCTAATCATTTACAGCTGATTCACCTCGCGAAGTCTTAAGATTCCATAAAGTACGATGACACGCCGTCAGTAGGCTGATTTTGGTGATGCCATTGGAGGTAGCTATAGAAAAGAAAGCTTGAGGTATGGTAAATATTCGCAAAAACGCACACAAATACGAATATATTATAAATGCGATAAAAATATAAATAACAGTCAGAACATCTCCTTTCTAAGCATTTCTGTTCCTTAGGCTACATTTTGTGCATATCCACGTTTATCAACTACGTCGGTTAAGACATAGTTATACTACGGCTTCTTTGGTTCCTTAGACCCATCCCTGTATTTCGGTGGATAATGAACGTCATTCCGGTACGTCATTTGCAACAAACGACCTCCCGTTCATACTGAATAACATCTACGATTTTGATCATTTCGACCTGGCGTGCAAGCTCCTTCCAGGGCTACTGCCAGACTGGAGGGTGAAGGTATCGTCTTCCTCATCGTTGAAACATAACTCAGAGTGCTTTATCGGAAAACAGTGGTGACAGTGAAGATGAATCACAGCCCCGCTGCATCAAAGAGCTGGGCTCTTTTCAAGGGTGCAGCGCTTCGAGCGCGTGACAAATACGGGTCTAAACGCATGCCACAAACAGCTCTTCATCAAATCCGTCGAGTACACTCCAACCCTCTTCGTCACCTTTCGAGACCGTCCTCTGCGGACCACCCGACCCTCCACGGTCGAAATATGTGGGCCGAACGGTGCTTCCCGGCCAGGCTGGGCGTTTTTATCGCCGGGGTGGCGCTGGCTTGTGGGTCGACCGCCACCTCCGAAAGGCCAGCCGCGCATTAGTCCAATGAGCCGCACTCTCTCTGCGCGCGAGGTTGCGCGCGCCCGACTCTGCCGGCGCGGCCACCTATGCGGCGCTGCATCGTATTAACACAGTTATCTGCCGGCGCAGGCGGATGCGGCGGCGGCGTTTTTACGCGCGCCCGTGAACCCATTCCGGAGGCCGGCCGGTGAGAGCAGCGCCGTGCTGATGCGACGGAGGCTGCGGCGCGGCGGCGCGCACAAAACACGGCCGTTTTTCGGCCGCGTCGCGAGCCGATCACCGCGGCGGCGTCCCACTTCCTGCGCCGCCGGCCGTCACCCGGCCCTCGCGGCCTCAGTCGTCCTCCGCCGGATGCGAGGAGGCACCCGGTGGTCCTTCGGAGCCCTCCGCGAGACTCTCTTTTATACATTTGGTTCGAGCGGTTGCTGGAGTGATGCTAGGGGTCGGAGAGAGCGCTAGCGTAGCCTGTTGCGTGGACTCCTACTCCTACAACCGCTTGGACATTTTCAGATGGCGGCTGATTTTGTGGCGGAAGTTGCACGTGCCGCCAAGGGTGTGACACGTCGGTGTGGTGTGGTTAACGACATGTTGACCAGTTTCCAGATGATCTACGGGCCAAATATCGGGCGCCGAGGCGCCTCAAACCCGTCTTGCCAGAACGTGGAGACCGACGCTCTGCTAACTGAGCTACCGACCACAGAACACCTACACAACAACTAGGCCCGAATTTTGCAGCTCTCAAGTCCGAATACTTCCCGCAGGCAAAAACTACTCATCTGCATCTTGCATACATCATTTACAAAACGTTCTGAACGCACGCATTTCTCACTGCGCCATGCACTCTTAAATAAAAGCATATATCATCAGGGTGTATGAATGTTGGCCATGTGCTAAGGGAGATGTGTTGCATAGCATCTGCCCAAAAATTGCCGAGTACCAATTGCAAAAGTCTAAGTGAGCGCCATGCAACATTAAAGCATCGCTGATTTCATGGAAAATCTGCATTTTTTTATGAAGCTGGTTGATTCTTAATAATCAGCTAACGGCGCGTAAATGAAAGTTACTACCATTACTATGGAAACCGCTATTGTGTACAGAACCTGGTATCTTCGCGCTATAATTGATTTTCTGTGTGAGCATCTCCATGAATAAGGCTGACTCAACTCGTCTCAGTATGCCTATAGGCTAAACACTCGACGAAGGACGCCGTGGTCATCGTTGTCGAGCGCCTTGTCAAAAACATCGATAACGGTCGCATCTCGTCTACAGCGACGCATGATTAGTCGAAGGCGTTCGACAGCGTCGACCACGACGCCCTCTTCACCGGTGGTACGGTATGGAGTGGTTCCGTACTTATCCGTCCGGTCATAGTCAGACGATGTACGGAGGGTAGCTGACTCTCCCATTGACTTGCGGTATCCTCCAGGGCTCGATCATTGGCCCGATTCTCTTCATCCTCTTTACAAAGGACCTCTCTGACATATCATCCATGGCCACCTCATTTCAAATGCTGACGACACCATGCACTTAGGCAGCGCAACCCCTGACGGATAAGGCCTCATTGCTATGAAAACCAGGCTGGAGCTCACCATGCGTAAACTCCAGCCATGGTCCAATGCCATCTCTCTAAAAACGGAAGACAAGAAGACCGTCTTCCTCACTGGCTCGAAACAAAATTAAAACAAAAAATCGGCAAATCTCCACTTCTGCATTGGCGGATCATTGGTAAATGTCCCAATCAGTACAAGAAAGCTAAATTGTCGGTGTAATAGTGGACCTTGGGCTATGATGGTAAGCGCACATCTAGTCAAAGAAAAATAAAAACAAAATGGAAAGAATTTCTCATTTCTCTCGGAATTCGGCATTATTTCACGGCGAAGGTCCTCAAAATTATCTACAGACGTCTTAGGTATTTCCACATCTTACATACCGTCTCTGCCTGTGGGATGGTGCGGTCAAAGGACAGACTGCACAACATAAAAAAAATAATCGACTTCGCGGCTCATATCATCCCTGGGATAAAAAAACAGGCCACTATAAAACACAACGGCGTTAAATAAATAAATATAATAAATAAATAAAATAAAAACACAAAAACAAAAAAAACATCCACATCGGCGCTAAATTCACTTGGACGGCCGAAGATCGAAACCCTGTTGGGACACGGATGTCCTGTAGGTATTTAAGGCGCTGAGAGATGAGAGCTCTTCCTCCAAGATTGGCGCGTTGTTTGAGCCCCGAGCAGCTGCGTCGGCCGCCCGACGTGCGCCTCTGATCGCGGCAGCCTGCAGCTGCGTAACTGTAGGCTTGCTATCGCACAGCAGGCCTTCTCCTACGGAGCGGCAGCGGCCCGGAACTGCGCGCCCACAGCTGCCGTCGCCGCCTGCACGCTCGGCTCGTTTGAAAACATTTCACGCAGATTTGACAACTGATCGGCGTGATGGGACTGAACGGACCCGTTTTTATGCTGCTGTGCTGCTGTGCTCATCATGCTGCATAAACCATGTACTGACGAGAGCAGATGAAAATCCGTTTTAGTGGATGTACTCAGTGCAGTATTATGATACGAGCATGGTTTTCACGCTGCGTTTTTATCGACTTTAAGGTATGTTATGTTATTCGTTCATTCGACAAAGCTATGTTATTCGTTCATCGGCGTCCTATGGATGCATTTATTACTACCACCAATCGATAGCCCTGAGTTTTGCGATTCAGAAAATGCTATGTTGGCCCTAATCACGTGACTGGTAACGTCACAAGTCACGTTTTTACCAAAAAGAAACGTCACCGTCTAGCGTATTTTTGTAACCGCCTGGGTAGTGTCAAAAGGGCACCCCCTTGTTATCTCAGGATGTAACCGTTGGATCAGACCTGACCTACCACCAATCGATAGTCCTGAGTCTTGCGGTTCAGAAAATGTTATGCTGACCCTGATCACGTAACTGGTGACGTCACAAGTCACGTAAAACGCATAACACGACGTCGGAAAAACTGACACCGATTCCTACATCATATCATCAGCAATTCTGGTCTTAGAGCCTTCAGATAGGTATCAAAGGAAAGGTCACACTCTCCTGCATCAGAAGCATGCCAAAAGGTTTTAAAAATGTTTGGTCAAAGTCAGCCTAGGTCAGGTGAAATATTGTTCATAGTTTGCATGCCAAAGATCGACATGTAATCGCAGCCGTCGTGATCCACGTGACAAAAACGACTAAAGTGAAACCTTCTGATGATCAGTTTTGCACTACCTACTTTCCATCCCGTCAAGGTCAGTCTAGGTCAGGTCAGATAAGGCTGCATTTCTCTTCCTGACAAGGAGCAATAATTACTCACTGGGATTCTTGACTGCGTCAGGTCATGGAACTAAAATAATATCTTATGATGATTAAATCTGCGCTCTCTGCTCTTT
The DNA here is from genome assembly GCA_030062745.1 of Capitulum mitella. NCBI lineage: Eukaryota > Metazoa > Arthropoda > Thecostraca > Pollicipedomorpha > Pollicipedidae > Capitulum > Capitulum mitella. The sequence goes on along the minus strand of CP099851.1, from coordinate 16,417,059 downwards.
ATCGGGCCGAGGTCAAGCCAGCTCAGGACAGCCATTTTTGTTTCTTTTCTGACTAGGAACAATAACTCCTCTTCGCTGCACGTTCGTAACGTCTGAACGGTCTTCCACAGACAATGTTGTATTTCATTAGTTTTGACATCAGCCTGTGACGTGACCTGACATGACCTCACGTTGCATTTGGTGAACCTTGCTGAGAGGCGCATGTAGATTTGCTTGTCTGGCTTGAACGATGGGGAAGATCAGCGGCAACCACTTCTACCACCTACAATGCAAATCAGTCCAATCGTCATCATGCATGATGCATGCATCATCATGCATGCATCATGCTTTCATAGCATGACTTTTAATGTTGACGTTTCACGACTGTATATCCTGTTAAAGACCGCTACCTATGTAAATCCAAATAATCCATGCATTATATTCGCAAATATTATAAAAAGACGATTCATGTTCGCGCCATCGCCAGGAAAGGCAAAAGCATGAATACAAGTGTTCACTTTTGACGCCATATCTCCATGGCCTGACCTAACATGGAAATGATTTTGGTGTTAAAATATGTAAAACTGACTGCTGGATAGGTACTGAAGATTTGATCAAGCTGGCTCTAAACGTTTAAAAGTTATTCAAGAAAAACGAGGGATGCTATATTTGACACCCACAGGCCATACCGGGTTAATGAGCATACAGTGTTACGATTATAATTACCCACATGACACATTTTCAAGTTCCTCACATGACTGGACACCTACGCAAAAGACATTCATCCTGTGCGACTATACCGGAATAGACAGAAGCAGAAAGACTAGCGTCATTATCAATGAAAACCTTCAGAAGTTTATTCAGAATCATGTCAGGTCAGGAAAATGTTTGTCTTCTTAATAGAGATCATTCGGCTTCACGTCTCTTATTGCCCTGATACTTCCGAAACCACTGGGTAAAATCATGCAAGAAGGCATTTCCTCACTCCATTTATAGTCAATTACACATGATAGTTGTTTACACACAGATTATGAGCAAGGCGGACAATCCATCATTATTCTAGGCTCGGCTGGTTTTAAGCAAACAGCTGAATAATTTATGGGTGTAAACAAACGAAGTTTATTGCGCACTGGGCCATCAAAAGCCGCTATCATGCGATCCGCTGCCACGGAGACACTACTACATACCGTGCCTGGAGCCACCAAGTTATCGGCGATTTTAATGTTTTTTTTTTTTTGGAAGGAATTTGCGTTTTATATTGCAATTTATCAAACTCTGTAAGTCACTGGGTGTCCACATCAAAGCGACTCATTCCGTGCGATGCAAATAGGGGTCTGCAGAACCTGGAAATTTGTCAGCAGCAGTAGTAAAAACATTCATTATATTTTGTAGCGAAGTATGACTCCACAGATGGTCAGGTTATGACTTCCAAACGCAAGGCCTCAGCTCCTAAGTCTTTTAATGATTTGAAACTCCTGAAATCACTGGGTGTGAGAAGGCATCTTCTACTCCATTTCTGTCAGTGGTAAATGACGCTGGATGGCTGTTTACGGGCATGTGTCGGTTACCATCCATGGAAAATCAAAAGTCTTTGTTCCTTCTCCAAGCAACTCTGTGAAACTGTGAGGTGTTGCTGGAATCATTCATTTCTTTCCTGAGGTATTAGAGTTTTGTCATAGCATTTGCCCTGGTGCTGTCGACACTTAAGACGCGCACCACCTGATGTGTTTTTGTATCCGCGACCGCCCGAGCGGGCGGGGGTGCTGCCCAAGGGGCAACCCCTGTTATCTCAGGATCTAACCTTTGGATCTGAACCGGTGTACCACCAATCGATAGCCCTAAGTCTGGCAATTCAGAAAACATCACGTTAGGCTTGGTCATGAGACTAATGATCTCACAAGTCACGTAAAGCGCATCACACAATATCGGAAAAACTGACACTTGTTCGTGTATCAGATCATCAGCAATATTGGTAGTGGAACCTACAACTGATTTATCAAACGATGGATCACAATCAAAAGCATGTCCTAATGCTCAGAAATGCCCGGTCAAGGTCAACCTGATTCAGGCGAAATATTGGTCTTACTTTACCTGCCAAAAATCGACACTTACTCACAGCCTTCTTAGTCCACGTGACATCCAGTCAAGGTCAGTCTAGGTCAGGCCAGATAAGCTAGCATTACTCTTCTTGTCAAAGAGCAACAATTACTCGCTGGGATTCTCAACTACGTTAAGCACAGCACTGAAATGACATCTCGTGATAATGAGATCCGCTCCGACTGGTCATTGCTGGTCAAGATCAAGCCAGGTCAGGAAAGATAGCCATTGAACTATTTTGTGACTAGGAGCAATAGCTGCTTTCTGCTGATACTGAACGATCTTCCACAGAGAATGCTGTATTTCTTTTCGTTTTGACATATACCAATAGCGTGACAGACATGACCTCATAATGCATTTAAACCTTACTAAAATGCGCATCTGGATTTGCTTGTGAAGCTTGAACGATGGGGAAGACCAGCGACAACTATTGTTGCCCACAATGCAAATTGTGTCCAAGTGTCCTCATGTGACCTAGCATGATCTCTTTTGTTTTCGCGACACTGTTGTATATCCTTTTAGGGACTGTGTCCTACACAAATCCACATAACGTAGGCATTATATTCGCGACTACCGAACATGTTTCGTTTTCTTTTTTGTACTACAAAAAACGAAGCATGTTGGCGCAACCAACCGAAGAGAAGAAAACATGCATGCAAGGGTTCACTTATGGCGTCATATCTCCGTGATTTGACCTAGCATGAAAATGGTTCTGGTGTCAGAATATGCAAAACTGGTTGATGAACAGGTAATGAAAGGTTGGTTGAGTTGGCTCTTGTGGTTCAGAAGTAACTCACGAAAAATCTAGGGAACACCCTTTTCACACACCGGGCGGTGTCGGCATAACACGCGCACTGGAAGGTAGCTCACTTTTGTGCCCCCGCCTGTTTGTCTTGAAAATCTGAAGAACGAATGGGTTCTGTCGCGACTATTTTGTGACATTTATGGCAATGTCATAACTCGTGACTGAAGCGAAACTGACAGGAAAAACTGTAACTGAAACGAAAAAATCGAAAATCTGCCGGAAAGTTTTGAAGTTTGAAGCATTTGAAGTCAAAATCGCATTTGGTAAATACATTGGTGGCTATGGTCAAGGGTGAGAATACAAATGGTCGTCTGCTTTACCCCCAAATAAAGCGTCATACATTTATTTCTAGCGAAAAGTTCAAGTCATAATCAATTATGCATAGAACAGAACACGAGCACAAAAATGTAAATAGGGGTGAGCAATAGGGTAATTTCTAAACATATGAACTTATGGCTTGAGCATCCACTTGGGGCGTAGAATGTACAGATTTGTATGAAACAGTAGAAGATTATTTTCCACCATATGAATTCTGGAATTTTCATTTCCCATTATTTAGTTCTACTCCCAATCCTCACAGACCTAATGATTATCCTTATCAATATTGGCAATACCATCAAATGAGTAAGGATTTCTGAATCGATGCAGGGAATTGGTTCCCATCGAAATTGCAATTCTATTCTGACTCTTGAGTCGTAAGGTGATTCTGATTCCTACTGTGATTCATAATTGTCAAATAATGGATCGATTCTGATTCTGATTCTCTAGAAAAGTCAATGAATCAAAATTGATTTTATGATTCGATTCTGCATCGCTGTCAGTTCTGACTCCTACATCACACTGGTTCGCGGAGTATTTTCTCACGCGCAGTTGAGCATCGTCGAGGTCAAATGAAGTCATGTACCGCAGTGCGGCTAATCGTCTCGCAGATTCCTAGTCCCAAGAACGAGGGAAGAGACGGAATTCTGACGCTCCGGAAAACCCGGCAAAATGCACAAAAGTGGCAAAAGTTACCAAGATTCCCACAAGTCACGATAAGTAGAAGCAAAATGAGTCTCTTTCACGATCGTGTTTGCTTTGCTTTATTTTTGATTAGTTCTATAACTCATTCAGTATGATTACTATGTAGTCCATAGGGCCACCAAAGTTGGTTTTCGGTCAAGATGCCTATATAGCGTCAGGTTGTTAGTTACACATAAGTCCATTATTAAGTATGGCAGTTGTTTTTGCGAAAATACTGCAATATTGCTCCAGCCGGCGTCCCTCCGGGATTTTAAACATAATTAACAAACATATTGACATAATCCTGATTGACCTGAATTGCCGTCTGCCGTGCAAAACTGTGAGAGACCTGCAAGCGCACTTACAAGTTCATTACTTTAGCTTCCAAAAAAGCGCAAAATAACTGTTAGCGTTGTCATCCCTGACAACAGTTAGCTCTACCCTCGACTTTAAAAGGACTCACATGTCAAATCTGAGACAGACTATAAGAAGCCTTTGTACTAAACCACGTTCGAGGTGCTCGTTAGCACGTATACCAGAAAACCGGTGCTCCACGTTTTTTCGTTGGCGAGTTATATACAGGTAAAAAACCCAGGGAATAGGCGAACTTCACCAGTTCCGCTGCGCTCACTAAAAGGAATTCCCGTACCGTACTCTTGTGGCAGACGTCATCATTAATGAGTTATCATTCCCTTGCAACGATGCGCTTAAAACAAATGAACTAATCCGTCGCTACAGTTATTGACATGTACAGGTCCCCGATTTCCTGTTCACAGAAGTTCTGACATTACAGTTTTGCAGAAATCCACAGTCCAGATGCTCCACCGTATTCCGCATGCTTCAGTCCGTTGTCCCGTCCCTGTCCCCGTCCCGATATCCCGGTGTTCCCGCGCGGATTAGTCCGGCGGAGTCCCGAGTTTCCTCTGACTCCGAATGGACCAATCCAGGAGCACTCATTTATCGCTGTTCCGATACCGACCTGTCCGTGATTCTGCCTCTATTGCAATTCCCGACCACCGTCGGATGCTGCTCTTTACACTTCTAGTGAGTCTTCGTGTGGCTATGACATGTTTGAATAATCCAAAACGCGATAATTTCCTAGCAGTTTGATCAAGATTGACAATGCGCTCCAGTCACTACCCCAACAGCATTTCCAGACACCCTCAACATCCTGGGCTGCACGCCAACAGGCGCGTGACGAATTAGTAAAATGAATGGGCGGCGCGCGTGCTGCTGTTCGCAGATCCGTGCAGCAGAGCCGACCCAATAAACGTCAGCACGGCTCCTGATGAAGAGGTTTTACAACGGCGGTTCTGCCCGACCATCGCACGCACGCCACCTTGACGGCTGCAGGATATACTGCAGTACTGCAGGAAGCACTAAATGACGTCGCGGATTCTTTGGTAACCTGAACGCGAAGGGTGCTGTCGTTTCTCTTAACTAGTTAGTTACAGTAGTCCGCTGATTACTCTAAGATTACTCTAAGCATCAACGAGCAAAGAGAGAAAGAAGGAAACAGGATAGGAAGGGAAAGAGGAGATGGATTAACAAGAGAGAAACGGCGAGGGGAGGAAGGAAACGAGAGAGACAGGCGGGCAGACGGGCAGAAAAACATGTGACACGGTGGAAACCGTTTTGACATCATTTGTACTTGGACTGCGGAGGTTCTGAACAGTTTGCAGAGAAAGTAAAGAGCGATGAGTCGACTGTAAGAATGCAAGAACGTAACAACCGACTGAAATGAGTGTAAGCAGGTTATGCAACATTCTGGTGAATACACAGAAATGATTCAAATAAAGCTGAAGGGTTTTAGCAGCAACGTGGTTCTCTCGTACGAGCTTCACCACAGCCATCGGTCCCAAGACGGAGAGTGGCACGCATTCTCACCACTCCTTTCACTATCTGTCTCCAGGCTCCTGCACCACGGCATCCGTTCCGTGCGGCCCCTGTTGACGGCCGCTGCCGGCCGGCTCAGGCTTTGGCGTTGCATGCAGCGTGCCGAACCGCAAGCCGCAGCCGCAGCCGCGTGCCGTCCGGCAGCTCCCGAAGCAGGCCGCGATATTTAAGCGCGTCTGCCGGGGGATGCGTCAGATTGTGTCCTGCCTCAGGTCTCGACGGAACAGGTAAACAGCCCTCGAGGCGGCGCGGCGTGGGGCGAGCGCCGGGAGAAGCTCGGCGGCGGCGGCGGCGGCGGCGGCCGCACGCGGCTGCTAATAATTCGCGGTGCACGGTTCTGCACGAGACGAGGCGTGTGGTGTGAGGGCTGGAGTCGCTGCAGCCGGCCGCCGGGCTCCGAAGCCGTCTGCAGCGCTGACCTGCACTAACAGCAGCGAGCTTGTGCCTTGTGGTGATTGACAGTCCTACTGCAGAGGCTCTGAGGCCGGTTGGGAAAGTGTATTACGGCCGGCCAGTGTCATGCCAGGGGCAGGAAACACGCTTCTACGAGAGGCAGTAAAATCTTAGCCCAACTAAAATGACCTCGGGGCGCAACGCAGTTTTGTTACTACCTGAATAACTTTGAAGTTCTCGTGAACATTACATATAAGGGTCGCGGAACATCGTGAAAAGTTCCTTCAGCTTCCGGGGGGGAGTAGGTGGGAGGTAGTTTCGAAGGCTCCTTGCATCGTGTCAAAAATATATGGGGCCTTATTTGTCAGATATAGAAAAAGATAGCCGAAACGTTTGGCTAGAAAAGGCGCTTGCTAATATGGCATACCTTGAAATGCTAATCTTTCAGAGATATTTAAGGACACGAGGTGATTAATTCTCAGAAATGAACAGGCTGACAAACTGTCAAAAATCGGAACACCGACTGCTAAAGATCGAAAGATTTGTCGGTGAACATCAGAATATGGCCTGCCAAAGATATTAAGACGGGCTGCCGTACATCTAGGAACAGGCTGCTTAAAGTGCTTAATATCAATTTGGGCGTATAAGCCCCATTGACTATGATTGTCCAGACAAATAGAAGAGCCATCTAACTGTCTTTATTTGACTGCACGTCGTGTGGCTTCAATGGAAAATGTTAACATAATCCACGATATCTGGTTGTCACAAATCGATTTTATGATTTAACATATTCACAAGTGATATTCATGCTTACCAGACGTGTGTTCTGACACACCAATGTGTCCAATGTCAACTGAGTTACCATCAATGACTACCTGTAACGTTTACCGATACCTAACAAGTTTGGAACAAAGGCAGCAAGTCTTGCACGTTCTGTTTAAGGCTGAGAAGAATGGAATGCGCATCGTGCATGCGGCCCGAGGTCAACAATGGCTATTCACTGCGCAAGCAGCTTCGATTTTCGACGTTACGTATCATCAAGCTGCTAGAAGAGAACGTTTTAGCTATCAGCAGCAATTTTCTGTAAAGTAGCGGTGACTTGTGACGGTGGACTAACGGTGCGTTGAACGGTGCGTTAGATAAGTTATATAAACAGGTGCTCTGCTAATAAGTGCTAAACACAGATTCGAACACTAGCATGCCGTAGATAACGGTTTAGTAATTACTTGAGGCAAATACGCCCCACTGGAGTAAAAAAAAGTCATGCATCCCGGCACTACAGCTTCTCATATATCCCACGGAAGAACAGATAAACTGATAAACAAATAAACAGAAGAACCCTCCCAATCATGTCATGTGGGCCTTCCTTTCAGACGCGATGATGAAGCTGTTGGTGACGCTGTTGGTGGCCGTCGTGGCGGCGGTCTGTGCCGACGACAGTTTCTACAGTCCGTCAGCTCCCCAGTACCAGCCGCAGTATAGCAGCTACAGTAACTACTATGACCAGCCCCAGCAGCCCAGGTGACAATGAACGGCAGTCTAGAATCCTGCCAGCCTTCTGAATCTGTCTCTCGAAGGCTCAAGACGAAGTCAGTCCAGGATTCTGTGGCCTCGCGCACCAGGAGCTGTGTGGCTATCGCATGTCATTCCAAAGTGACGCTGACGCCGCCTGGATGGGCTATCATTTACTCGGTCTACATTCGAGCTTAAAATTGCCTACTGGCTTAGCCTATGACTGGATCATCACTCGCCGTGCTGTTTTGAAGCCATGAGAAGAACGCAATAACATTTTATGCATTCATAAAATCGGCGTGCGAATATGCAGGCTGCTCGACGTGTATTTGGAGCAAAACGTTGTCAAAGGACCATGCTTACAGCCGTCTTCTTGGCTGGTAAACACCAGTCAAATATTGTGGTAACGGAAGCCTCAAAACAATAAGAACACAGCACTTAATTGCCGATGTATTTTTTCAGATATTAGCAACAGTGCAAACTGACCATTGTTACAAACGCTTTCGTGATGAAATGGATGGTCAACGTTAGAAATGGTGTTTGGCGTTTCTGAGTAACGTAGGTAGTTTTCAGTCACTGCCTTTTCCTCATGATCCTATATTTGGCATCTAAAAAACAAACATTGTCTTGGAATATATAGAATATTAAGTCATGCACGTCACCTCCGCCTTTTTTACAGCTTCCTCGACAGCCTTTTCGGAGGCAACCGTCGGCAAGGGCTCGGAGGCATTCTGGGGGGAATCGGTAAGAAACCAGCAAAAGCCCCAAAGGCGCTCCTAAACAGTGCGGATCAGTAACGAAAAGGTTTACGTTCTGTCGGTCGATTTGTACCTACAAGAGGTACATGTTTATGTGGATATTTCCAACGGCATCTAAGCAGATGTTTAAGCAAGCCTGATTCTTGTTTATGAACTGACTATTTGTAGCTTTTTATTGGTTATATTCATACTGTATTATATTACTGTTTTATTTACTACAGTAGCATTTTAGTTGATGTTATTGATTCTTGAAGCAATCTCAAGCTCCCTAGATCGGGTCTGAAAATTTCCGTCGTGCTGCGGGCCGAGAATTAACCCAACCACCATCCAGATGAAGGCGTGATCAAAAGCAGTAATTTCGTATTTAGATCCGAGACCCATGCTTGTATTCCATGTCTACGATGCGGTTTACTAAACTAAGCCAGTTTCAAATAAGACGAGCTCGACGGTGGAACGATCGTCTGTGAGCGTAGTTTTTTTGCCAAGACGGCATTCGTAAATTCTTTTCGACGTTATTTTTATCACACGATCTGGGTTTTGTTTTCTTTCCGTTTTTATTTCTTCCGCCATGCTATTCTAACCTTTCGGCATTTTCGCTTCGTTAGCTGACTGGTGTGCAGCCTCCCGTTTTGAATCCTGGGGATTCGTTATTTTTACGCCGAGTGGTTTTAGCAGACCACGACCGCTGCCAACAGGTCCCGCGGTTTTGGTCGTCGGCCTCATCGTCATCGTCGGTCTGGGCCTGCTGGCCGCCGCCGCCTTCATCTCCACCACGTCCTCGGGCCGCGGCCTGGACACGGACGAGTGGGAGGTGGATCACTCCGTGTGGATGGACCAGCTGCAGAAGGACTTTGAGGACTCGTGGTCTACGTCGTAAGGCGCGAGCCCGCCGGCGCCCCGGCTCTGTCGTCGACAGAACATCTAGCAGCTGACTTATGTCTGGTTACGTCACTACTGTCTCAGGTCCCTCTGCATTTCATTCAGTCTAGAAAGCAAATAAAGGAAATTTGGAACTGAGGCTTAACGCATTAGGGCAAAATTTATTTATTGGGTAGACTCATATTGATCATTTTGATGTTTTAACATGAGGGCTTTCGCTACAGAAATACCTACACTCGTGACATTATAGGTAATTTCATCATTCGCGAACACTTTTCTCACACATCACACTGGTTAATTTTGCAATTTCGATGTGTTTGGTACGAATTGGGAACGGATTCTTCTACCACCTTTTCCATGCTTTGTTCTCCCCGCAAGTAACATTTTATTTGTCCACAAAAGATAAAGCTTTGTTTATCGGTAAATTAATCACTGAGCAGATGTCAACCTGTCACTAGCAACGAGGACGAGGTACTTCTGACAACTCTTTGGCTTTTTCAGAGGGATTTTAGACAATTTTTTTGGACTTTCTGGAGGCTCGCTGGCTTGATTTTGATGTGTTCAAAATTGAAGGCATCCGCCAATAGATGAAACACCCAGTCGTGACTGAAAAAATAGACAGGAGAATGCTGCTTATGCTATGGAGATAAAAAGCAGATTGTGGATGTTTTCTTGAGGCGACATTTCAGGTTACACAATCAACGTGTTTTGCCAAAACTGAACGCATTTATATGATCATTGGGTAGGCTATGGATAAAACGTGAATGGCAATAAAATGATGAACAAGAAACAACAGAAATATCAAAACGCTGGACACAATCATTGATGAGGTCAAGCCTATTTTTGAGCCTGCTGTCATTTATCCAGTGGAATGTTGTAAAGTCAGTGATGTTTTTTCTGCGCACGTTGACTGTTCCATGCCATTGTTACGCTGTTTGGTTATGAAAGAGTTCCATAATTTTCATGCTCAAGTTGTTACGTGTGACTCATGTTGTTAAGCTTTCGTTTTTTTGTTGCTATGATGCGTTGCCGTTACCTTGTTACCATTTTGTTATCAATGATAAGATGTGCGGATGTTGACCGAGGCAACCACCGAATGCACCTGTGAGTTATGCTCACCGAATGTATTTTCGACGCCATGTTTGCTGTTAAATACATGCGCTAGCACTGATAAGCCACGCTTTCAAACGGCGGGATCCGCTGGCGGTGTGGGTCTGCGTGAACGCCGATTTGGCAACTCGTGGATACTCTCCCTCGTTTGTGGAAAGATAAACGTTTCTCAGCGCTATGGAGCAGCCCAATATACCTGTGTATTGCCAATGCGGATTATGCTAGTGCGACCACATCCAAACCCACAGCGAAATAGTTTCTTCAGTGCCATCTAGCGGGGTATTCCCCAGTTAACACCTGGATGCCTTCACCCCGCTGGCAGATAGTGCACGCTTTAGCTATCGCGAATTCACATATGAACGTTCAGGCAAAACAGCAACCAGCCAATAACTACCGGGTCGCTAGGCGTAAGAAAAGGCATAAGAAATATAAATCCGTTCATGAGCTCGAAGGAGTAGCAGAGCACAGCTGGGTCGAAGAACCTACTGCCATTTCCGCACCATTGCTGCTATGCCATCCCTTTGCCGCAAATCTCATGCATTCTCCCGCTCTGGGACCTCGTCTAGTGCAGTCAAGTAACGCCACACTGACGGGAGCCTTGTGCTCCCAGCACGATTACAGTCTAATGATGGGGACCGCCCTGTGCCAGCTAATCTTATTGTTGGTTTACGCGTGGATAATTGCAGCCTTTCGGCCGTCTCAGTTTGCGTTAATGACTGGTGCATAGCATATAAATTGCATTATTAGACAGTTTACATCCCAAAACGGATCAGGGTACCTCATCACGGCAAAGATCAAGGCGCCAGTACAGGTAAAAAGGTGCCAACAACATATAACATTCGTTTTCACTGTGGTGAAATGGCTGCTGGCGCTTTCCAGGGCAACTCGGCAAATTAAGGGCGCATTTCGACACGCCGCCATATTAGATGTCGTCTAGATTTGGAAGTCTGGGACACATATGCCATGTTCTCATAACTGAGACGTTTATATTTCCTCAATCTTCTGGTGCCTGGATACGCCAAGGTCAGCTTTTCGTCTCAAGTCATGACGCATCATCTTTGACTCGTATCATCGGTTTCAAAAAGGGTTATTCTTGACCTAACTTATGATGTACAGCCACGTACGCTAATTTGTATGCCAGTCTGTTAGTTTCAAATGTATTAACCCGCCCGCCACTGGGGAAGCGGTTGACCTCACCCCGAGATTTTTCCAAGATTGCGAGAGAACGAACGAATGTAGCGTCGCAAAACTTTGTGTGCCTGTTGCTTGATCATTTTTATACCTTGTGTCCAAGGTTTGACCTCATGTCAAGCTAGGTTTCTGACCTAGGTCAGGTCAAGTTTGTCCAAAAAGGTTTAACGCCCTGTAACTTTTTCGGAAACATGATATCACAATAAAACGTGCAGGAATTAAAGATCTTCATGGATGTAGCAAATATGCTACCTCGGAATAAATGGAAATTTCAGGGTTATTGGCCTAACGTGAACCCTATTTTCAAGAATGTCGCCGTTTTTTCGGAATTTGACGACTTTTTAATAAGAATCTTAGCGTGGAGTGATGTAGACATCCATTTACCGTCAGTGGACAAACTATCAATGACCTCTAGCCATTGACCTGAGGTCAAGTCATGAATAACTGTTACGAGTCAGAACGCAATGCAGTCAAAATGGGACATGAATTACTCAGAACGGGTAGAAAATGGCAGAAGTGTCTCACACAGCTGCGAGTAATACCCAAAAATTCAAAAAGTTCCGAAACAGACTTTCGCGAATAAAGCTCCGCCAATGCGTAGATTGACAACTACTGTTTTTTCCAAAAATTTTGCACAAGGAAACATCATAAGAACCACTAGGATCAACAAATATTGCCTGGAAGTCTATGTCGCGAAAATCAAGAAACGCGAATATTAATTCCCGTTGCTTTCATACCGCGTTCGGGTACGGCGCCCACCGGCAGTCACCGCGAAAATCTCCTTGTCTCTAACTCAATGTTTTGGCGTATGTATTAAACAGATCAGAAAAATGAGGTGTGTGTCAGCATTGGCGGACTTTTAGCTGTTCGTTAGTGTCTTTACCTATACTTTATCATTCACAGCCCTTGAGATGCAGGCCGCTTTTCGGTTTCAGGCGGTCGGCTGTAAGAAAACATATTTGGGACACAATGCCTTACATATTATGTGAAACTAAAAATGCGACTTGTTTCGAGATTTGCTTGCCACAAGCTTTCCAACGGTGTGCTTATCGTGCGACCAGCCGTTCGTGAGTTACAGGGGGGCGGTCGCTTCCCCGTCGAGCGTGGTCGGCGCCGACTGCCAGTAGCCCGCGGGTTAGCCTGAATGTCTAAAGTAATTTGTTACGCAGACTTGGCAAAATTGCGAAGCGTTGTCCCAAAACTCAAAACGCGTTTGGGCAGCCGTCTTGCTCGAGAACTCATTACTTTTACAATACGGTCTTCAGAGATCCTTGAAGCGACGACGACCCCGTAACGTAGAAACATGGTGACAGACGGCACTGTTCTCAGTACTTCGGCCACATCGCCGTCGCTAAGCTGTTGTCACGAATCAGTTGGTCACGGCCGTTCGCTTATTTGCCCTCAGGCGCTCAGGCTGAAAGTCCGCCAGGTTGGGCGAAAAGCCCTTTGGCCGAAGGCCCGCCAAGAGGTCTTTACCTGAAGAAATACCAAATGGGTGAAATTGGCGCGAAGCTGAGAAGCGAAGACCTCTGGTTCGCCGTTACTGCGAATTTGTGGAGGAAATCTAGAAAACGCATTCTCCCAGCTGGCGGGCAGTGGGCCAGCCAGGTTCAGCTCCCACGTCCAAAACATGACTGAGCTTGCGCCGCCAAGAAATGACTCAAGGACCGTGAAATCTAGATTTCTTGTTGTGGGAGTTGCACGGTCTTTCCCGAACTATTGCCAAAAACTGCCAGGCAGCTGCGGACGTGCGAGACGACCACGGTACTGGCAAAGATGGGCAGGAGGGAGGCGGGGTCTGATGGCGTGCGCGGGCCAGGCAGAGAAGGGTACCGTTACACCTTCCGACAAGGGCAGATACGCGAGAGTCCCGGCTGACAGTCTTGTCGAAAAGCACACCAAAACTTTTCACGGTGGGGCTTCCACGCACCATGTCCTCGTGAAACCGAAGGGGGGGGGGACGGGTCCAAGCCACTGCAATTTTGACGGAAGCCAAAACAGAGAGCTCAGTTTTGCTTGTGTTCGTTGTCAAACCGTGCGAATGGAAACAAAGGCTTTAAGAGCTTAAAGGCAGCTCAGTGGTAGGAACGAGCTGATGAAGGGAGGCTTTTTTGCCGGAGACCAAAACTTGGGTATTCAGTGTGCCGTACCACGTGTGCCTTAAACGCGTGAAGAGATAGGTCATTGACAAATATCTGAAACTGGAGATGGCCAAATGAAGAGTCATGGAATGCGATTGGGCAGTGGTCTGAATATGTGTCAGTTACCGTGCCCTTCAGCCGTACAGACAGAACGAGTATGACCACCTAGGTGAAAACAGGACCGGGCTGTCCGATTACGTCTTATCACTTGTCTGGAGACCATGGCGATGAACAGCGATAAACAAAAACACAGCAAACAAAATCGCAGAAGAACATTTTCCGTGAACACTAAAAAAGCTTGTGCATATGTAGAAATGTGGAGATCAGACAACAGAAAATAATGTAGTGGGATGGGAGCGCCATTAGTGATACCACCAGGGGTGGCCAAGTCAACCGAGAACGGTGGGCGGCACCCACGCTACAGGCCCCAGACGTGGGCAGCACACAGCGAGCGGACTGCCGCGCAGGCCAGCGCGGACGCCGGGGGAACGTCGGACGGAGGACACGGATCTCATGGACAGTGCGGCTGTCTCGAGGCACGCGCCACGCTCATCCCTGTCGACTGGTGCAGGGCCCTCGCCAGGAGGTATCGGCGAGCCTCCACCCCAAGAAGGGCCCGACCGGGACCAGGTTCAGAGCCAAGGGGCCGGTGGGACCACCTGCGGCCTCAGCAGGTCGGCGCCCACAGAGATCGTTTCCACTCGGCACACAGCGACGACCACCGGAGGCCCCGCACGCCAACGAGCAGCGCGAGGAAACGCAGCACCATCACCACGAGCCGCCACCGCCGTAACCTCCGGCCGGAACCACGTGGTGGGCACGAAAGACGCGGCACGGACCGTTCGGCGGCGGTAAGCAAGGTCACCGTTCTTGGTATCATCTATGCAGAAAGGATGGCAATGGCGTGTGCGCAGGTATGAGCTAACAACTGCTTTATATGTGCCTGCTAAAGAAGTTTCTATGGCTCGTGTTGCAGAAACCATATGCATGCAATGCCGCATTTTCACAGAGGAACGGAACACGAAGCAGTGTCGAGTGTTGGCAAAACGCTGCCCAGGGTGCAGAAATGACTGATGCGAGGTGCGACAGGGAATCCAGTGTGGCTGACCATGTGTCCCATAAAACGCAAATGGAATTAAGGAAGAAACACCAGGACAGGGATGAAATGTGGGACAGTCTGAATAGAAAGAAGTATCTGGCCTGCACATTGTCACATTCATGACACGTACAGCAAGAGGAAAGTTTGGAGCGTTCGTTTGCCAGGATGGCACGCAGGGTGTGTTTAAAACTGTGCGCTCTATATTTTTTTGTGATATTGTTGGTGCCCCACCGGGGCTTTTCTTGTTACCAGCGTGCAATCACACAGTTAGTTGCACACTCACACACGCACTATGTACAACACGGCAGAGGTTTCATCTTTTCGGCGACCTTGTGGGACAGTCTTGACCAAACACTTGCTGTCAGGCTCCCCAGGTGGCATTTACGCAAACACAAGGGCTACCCAGATTCCTCTGGCCCGGTGAATCAGAGGACTGCTCCGATGATATGAATCGATGCCATGCCCTCGAGAAATGGCATCGGACCGAAGGATCCATCACTGCGTGCACCCGTTTACCCATTTCCGCGGGCGCTGGTCGATACAGCGTTCACTTCGTGACAAGGCGAGCACTTCCCAGGTGCTGCCATCTCCTGGGCAGGAGCAGGTCGAGGAAAAGTCCGCCTCATGTCAGGCTTGATCCAAAGACCTCCCGCGTGCGGGTCACGCGCATTTGCCATCTGCGACACCGCAACAGTCTTTCTGTATTTTAACAAGAAGCTTTGCATTATTTAAAACTGCTTGAGAGCAAACTTGTGGACCTAGCGTACATTATGAAACAAAGGCCAATCATAGACAAAACCAGTCTTGTGGAGATGCAGTATAGTGTCTTCTGTCAGATTCAAAACTAGTGCCAACACGGAACGGAGTACGTGCAATCTATGGACGTGCTTCACCTTGACGTGGACGGAAAACAGGAGGCATTAATAATCAGGAAAAAAAATAAAGTTTCAGAGGAAGAGACAGGGCATTGAGCAAGAAGAGAGATGGTGGAGAGGGGAAAGATTCAGAGGGAGAGTGATGAACGAAAGAGAGACAGGCAGACCCCCAGGCAGAACTAGTCGAACCCTGACAGAACAGGTCGACAGCAGAGAACAGTCTGAGCTTGGTTTGCAAAGGTTACGAACAGTTTGCAGAGAAAGCGGCGAGCGAGAAATTCATCGATCCGGTAAAGGAGACGGCCAAGTAGTTGACGGAACGCAATACGTAAAACATAAGTTATAAAGCATTCGGAGACCACCTGGCTCTCACCCTGCAGCCCCAAACCGATCGAGGCACCCTTCGTTCCGCTCCTTTCACTACTTGTCCCAAGGAACCGCTGACCACGACATCTTCTCCATATGTCGCCTACCGTGGCACAAACCGCAGCCACACCCGGTTTGCCGTTGGTCATATATAAACGCAGCTGCCTTTGGATGCATCAGAGCGTTGCTCGACTTACCTCTGGACGGAGCAGGTAAACCCTCGACTCAGTGCTGTGTGGGGCGGCGGGGCGAGGCCACGTTGAGCGCTGAGAGGAGCCGTCGGCTTCGACGGCGGCCGGACGTGGCTCGTGTGATGTGGTGCACGGTTCTGCACGTGATTAAGATGTGCGGTGTGAGGGCTGGAGTCGCTGCAGCGGGTCACTGGGCGTTGGTGCCGTCTGCAGCGCTGAAATGAAGGCTGAGCAGCGAGCTTATGCCTTGCGGTGCGTGCTGATCCTTATTGCGGAGGCTGTGGGAACCACGTGACTGCCACGTTCAGTAGCGTGGTTTGCAATAACAATTCCGGTAGGAAAGGAAGGCGGTAAGATAAGCATAAACTACAGAATTGTTTTTCAAACATCTGACGACCACTTTAGTTAAGAGTAAATCCAAGGATGTGTTTTGGTCATTACACATTATTTGTACGTCTAGTATAGCTATGGGTAATGAAACGTCGTCCGAACAGCCATCTGCTCTTGGGTGATTGGCGTCGTTAGTGCTTGGCATCTTGCAGAATATTGGGCTTTTCCCCCGAGCCATACCGACTCGTTGCACGCAGTGCAATGTTACAAATCTCTCTTCAAATGTACAGTAATGAACATGGACTGGTGAAATCTCAAAAACTTGTAGACAGTCCGCTAAAGATCGAGAGGAACGCTGCCAGCCAAATTAAGGTATGGTCTGCTTAAGGCCATATGACGGGTTGCTTAAGATCTAGGAATGCAATGCGTAAATTCTGGAACGTTATTCTGGCTTCAGGTTAACTCACCAAACTCCGACTCTGTCGCACCACATGGCTGAGGTATGATTTGCCACATTAGGCATACTTACTGTCTTTGTCTCTCTGTTTATTTTTGATATTGTTTTTTGCTGCCATCGGGTTTCTCCATGGCAGGTGGCTTCATCGGGAAGTGTAAACATTATACGCCACGGTTTTATTGCCGTGTGATGTGATGTATCATCAGCATGCTGAGAGAGACTGCTCACGGTTACCAAACGTATATGTCATGTCATAACTGACATGTCACTGTGTGTCACATTCCATTTTACGAACATTGCCATTTGCGATTCGTGTTGATATCTCCTATGAATGACCCCGTTGGCTCAGTGGTTCTTAGGATACTTGGAACAAAATCGGACTGAACAGCAGGCTCGTTCCCGCCGTGACGCTTTTTTAGGCGTACAGTCTCGCAGTCAGTGGACGACTTCAGTTTCTGATAGATTTGATTTGTCGCCCACAACGTGAAGCTGCTTTGTTTTTCCCCACATTTCGTCTGCTTTTGACTGTGCTAATGACATTGAGGAGTATCATATGTGCACAAAGCGTTTCAGTTGGCGATTCCTCACGGGTATAATGCTTAAAACTTCACCGGGCCGGCCTCCGGATTCACCTTCGCCGGGCCGGGGGGAGGGGGAGGGGCGTCGGTTCTTGACAAACTCTCGAGACCTCAAGAACTTTAAGGGCCACGGACAAAGTAAAAGGCGGTCGCATGGCGGCCGGCGGCAGCGCACGCCGTTTTTGTCCCGTCTCCCCCAGTTACCCATATGCGGCCGGCCGGCGGCACCGCTGCGCACCTGCCTGGCCGTTTGTCTGTAGGCGGGAGTGGGGCGTGAAAACGGAGGTTGACTGACGCCGTGAGTTGCACGGAGAGTAATCGTCGCAAGCTGAAGGGGATTGTTCATGACTTTTGCTTAACCCTCGCCAGGCCGAGAAAGGGGTGGGGGTGAAGAGGACCCTTTCCCCAAGATCTCGGGAACCATAAATCACACAGAAAAGTAAAAACACCATTGAAAAGCTCTTCTCGAGACTGAAAGGAGAAACCTACATTTTCCCCAAATAGGGTCAGTATTAAGGTCACGGGATCATCATGGGTCAAATTATTCTGCTGGTATTTTTTCAGAAAACGTTTACAACCAAGGCATCGACGTGGTTCAAAAAGGACTTACCAGTAGAAGGAAGGCCTGACCTCCCAATATGGGGCGGAAAAGGGGTGCATAAAGCTAAATTTACCATGTCCAGACAAACGGAAAACTAAGGCAAGAAATCGTATTTTTTAAGTGCAGAAGTCTGGTTTCCCTAAACGTTTTACCATGCGTCTTGGCCGGAATACGCTGCAAAAGTGTTTGGCATGCTTTCTGAAGTCAATCACTAACATGTTAAAATTAAAAACACCAACCTAGCTCAAGGTATTGACTCTTATACGACGGGTGTTTCTGGTGTCTGTCGTATCATCTGCCACATTGTCATTGATCGAAGATGATAAAGCACACAATTTTATGGCATTGGATCATGTTTTTACATGAAACCCGTCCCCCAAAACATTTCGCAAGTAAGTCACTCAGATACTGGGCGACGGACACAGCGGCAATGCAAAAACGTAGTGCAAATGCAAACCTTCGGCGGGATGTTATTTTTGCGACGACAAGAGTTTTTACTTTGACGACTAAAAATAAGGGCATGGGGACAATGCAAACTGTATAGAAGGAAGGCGTGGTTATAGTTCTTATCATATGTGGCCATATGAAGATGGGCAATGTCACATGCCGATGAGAAAGGTCGGCGGCAACCACTTCTACCACCCACGATGCAAGTCAGTTCAGTTGCGAGCATGCATGTGACGTAGCATGACCTCTAATGTTGACGTATAACGTATTTATATCCCTTTTGGGACTGTGTCCCATGCAAAGCCTAATATTTGGTGCATTATATTTCCGAACATTATAAAAAGAGAATGTTTGTGCCACCGCCAGAAAAGGCGAAAACATCCACGCAAAGGTCTATTTATGACGTCGGATCTCCATGATCTGACCTAGCCTGGAAATCATTTTGATGTCGAAATATAAGTTGTTTGATGGACAGGTACTGGAAATTTGGTTGGACTGTCTCTAGCAGTTCAGAAATAATGCACGAAAAACCGAGGGGTGCCCTATTCGACACCGGTGCCGAGTTAAAGGAACACAATATCCGTTTGCATAGTAAAAAGCAACTAAGGAATGTGTAGTGAGTTACAGTTTTGGATTACGCCGTGCGTTATTACATGTTGAATAATGTAGCAAACTTCTGTAAAGAAACAGACCTTTCCATCATTATTTCATGTCATCTGTGCGTTCCTCTCAGACGCGATGATGAAGCTGCTGGTGACGCTGTTGGTGGCCGTCGTAGCGACGGTCTGTGCCGAAGACAGCTACTACAGTCCGTCGGCTCCCCAGTACCAGCCGCAGTATAGCAGCTACAGTAACTACTATGACCAACCCCAGCAGCCCAGGTAACTACGCAATGCAATCCACAGTGGTGCCGCCAACGTCGCAACGCAGGATACCAGGTGGTCACCAATGCTCTTGACCGAGTCAGTCTGGAGTCCTGAAGACATCTCTTTGCAGGTGGCCGGGTAAATCCGAAACTTCATTCCAAACTCTTACTGTCACCGCCTGATGGCTCATCACCGACTCCATCCCTGTCGGAGCTCACACTTCCGTTCTTTTGTATTTTTATTTGAGCGCAATTCGCAAGCCGGTATTGCAACTGAGGGAATAGGAAGAAACCACTACCGCGGCATCTACTCATCGCGTCGGCTTGCGAATATGTAGGCTGCTCCATGTGCATCGCGATGCTGAAAGACTTCAAGGTTTTCGTCGGGACGAAGACTGTCTAAAGATGTATTAGGCCTAATGACAGCACATTAAACATTCTAGAATTCAAATTCCATTTTACGATATTAAAAATCGGTGCGTAACCATGCGTTCTCTTTCACAGTTTCCTCGACAGCCTTTTCGGAGGCAACCGCCGGCAAGGTCTGAACTTTGGAGCGGTTCTGGGAGGCTTCAGTAAGGAACGCCGTTGTCGCGTTGTGTGACAGGGGATTGCTGAATCTTTTCAACACTGAACGTAATAGTGAATGTTCCACGAATCTGATACTGAAGTAATGCGTTGATGTGGTTTTATGCGATTCAGGAAACAGATCTAAACTGCAGCGTCGCATTTCCAGAAAGCCAATGAATGAAAAAATAATAACGAGGCAAAAAACTGTTTTGAACATAAGCAATTTTTTTCGGTCTGTGGACAATGCCAATGTATATGTATTCTTTTGGCTGCGTCCAACGAAATCTTCAGACAAGTGACTTGCACCCGACGAGATATCAGACTTGGAACAAGACTCTGGGCACATCAGCCCAAAAGGCTTTGTGTCCTCACTCACAAGAAAACAAACCGACAAAATCTTCGTATGGTACCTCTATGTGGTCTTTTAAGCATTTAGGAATCACATAATCCTGGGATAGTCTTGATCGGAAGATCCCCAGGACGGGTTCAAAAGTTTATATCGTCTTGCCGCCCGAGAGTTCACCAAACCACCGTCTAGATTATCACGTGGTCGAAAGTTACGCTTTTGTGTATAGATTCAAGGAAAATACTTAAATTTCATGTCAAAGATTCGTTGCAAAAAAAACGAATTGAAAAAGCCGTTTGCATGTTGAGCATTCGTAAGTTGTAAGTGATATTCGAAGATTATCTGGAATATTATTTGAAAAAACCTGCTGATTTTGATTTTTGATTTTATTCCTATTTTACTATTTATTACTATTATTAAATTTTGATTTTATTACTGGAATTTATTTTATTACGTTAGCTACCAATGGGACATCTTTTAGAACGTGCACCTAAGGGATCCATGCGACCACGTCAAGGATAACGCGCCTCTGAACTTTTTCAAAGGGCTCACTCATTACGTCTACTATCATTTTATTTCTGCCGTACTAAGTGGCTGTTGTGGGTGAAGGCTTCTCTCAGGTTGCGGAAGCGTTAGCGGCTCTGACATGTGGTGCCCTCTGCCGGCAGAACCTGGGTTTTTGCTTGTCTTCAACATCCTCATCGCCTTCGCGTTGCTGGCCGTCGCCTTCTTCTTGGTCTCCGTCTCCTTCAACTCGTCCGGCCGTGGTCTGCACACCGACGAGTGGGAGGTGGACCACTCCGTCTGGATGGACCAGCTGCAGAAAGACTTTGAAGACTCGTGGTCTACGTCGTAAGACGCGAGCCACGCCGGCGCCCGTCCGTCCCGGCTCCGTCGTCGACAGAACATCTAGCAGCTGATTTATGTCTGATTACGTCACTAATCTTTCAGGTCCCTCGTACATTTTAACAGGCTAGAAGACAATGTTGCACTGCGGCACGACCCATGAATTATAACTCAGTCGATCTGGGTTAGATATTTTGATGTACTGGTATGGGTTTTTGGCAACCAGAATTTTTCGGTTGCGACGACAACCAACAATATCATTTGCAAATATTAATTTCACAAACCCACAAAGTCAAATTTGATGTTATAATGCGTTTAACCACCACGAACGCCAGCAAACTCTTTACATTCTTTGTCCCCTTCATCTAACAATCAAATACGGAAAACCTAACTTTATCGAGTACTCTCCATTGAATATCAGTGATTCGGTCACTGGCAAGGCTCATTAAATATTTCTGATAGCTATTTGTGTACTTCAAAGAAATGCCAGATGAGTGTTTTCCAGGCAAACCATATTGGCCTTTTGTTAAAATATCCAAAATTTAAAAAGCTTCAAAGCAATTTTGTCTCGATATGAAGCAAATGCTTCCAGTAGTGGAGAGCACGTCGTTGGTAATATTTTGTTATGGTGATACTTCAAGGCGTGGCCAATCAAGCGGTGTGGCCACAACTCACCGGAGGTATATCGGGCTGTTGGCGAGTCTGCGGAAAATGCCAACGATAACGAAATGACTTTCGAGGCATTTCAGAGATGACAGCATGCTGCACCAGCATGAATGAGTTAGGGCTCATATTAATTTTACAGTTATTGCTCTTGCGAAATTTTGTGCTCCCAGCGATGGCTTTGCAAACGTTTACTGTTACTGGCTATTGTTACCTATTACTATTACGAGAATTTCATGCCTTCCATACTCCATTTGTAAACAATGACTGGTGTTGTTACGTTTTCGTTTTGTTTTGCAATGCTCGATGCGGTTCTGCTGTTGCTGCTGCTGCTACGTGGTACCGTTTTGTTACCAATGATGATACGCATGCCTGTTAACGGACACAGTTACGGATTTGTTAGACTTACTGAATGCTTTTTTATGCTGTTAAATGTTGCTATGTTGTTATGCTGTTATTAAATACATAGGCATTCATGAGTCCGTTTGTGCAAACAATTAAAACAATCAGGTTTGCAAGTTCAGGAAAATGCAGAATTTAGTATCTGATTACTGATCTCACCCGTTCTTTGAAAGACGAAGGCTTTTTGGATGTTATGAATCAGTGGGCGTAGCTTTCTGTCGCATCTCACATATGAAACCACGGCGGGCATAAACTTGACCACGGCCCCTCGACGTCGCTGGTGCAATTAAGTAAGAATGTCCCCACCTGGATTCTGGAAACCTTCACACTAAAAGGTGCATGTTTAACCCGTAAAGTGCGGGGCATCAGTTTGACCCTCCCGCCTCCCAATGTTTTTTGAGTGGTAACTCGACAGTCCAGTTTTTTTAGCCTTACTCCAAAGGTCGTTGAGCTAGGTGAGTTCAAACAGAGGCCAGCGATTCATGGAAGGACGAAAAAGCAGGGCAAACTTTAAACGCCTGCCAAAAACCCAAATATGAGATAAATGGAAACACTTGGTATGGATATGTAGGTACATTTCTAAGAAAAAATAGCTTGGGTGACACGAGGCCAGATCATCAGGTCAGGTCAAGGTCAAAACCAAAATTTTCCACATCTGGAGCTGAAAAATAGATATCCAAAATAAACCCATAAACGATATAACTCAACACAACGTTTTTTAAACGTCTAGAAAGTTTAAAGTCAATATCATGTCACGTCTAGTCAGGAGAGCGGAAAATATGAGCTTCGGTACACAGTTCGTATGATATCAAAGCGAACTTGTGCACTTGTCCGGTGACATGAAGGTAATGAATCTACATGCAATATCACCATGCAACAACCGAAGGTTACGGAAAATGGCCTTGATGTGTTTTAAGGTCAAGTGTCGGGTTTTTACCTTGGATCAGGTCACCATTATAGCTCAGCCTGTGAGAAGCAGACGGAAATTAGGCTTCGTATGTGAGATGCGGTCTGTATCTCACGAATAGTTTTCAGTTTTCCAGCAATGCCATCCTGTCACAGTAAGGTATGGACAATGATTTCAATCTCAATGAAGCTTAAAGAAAGTAATGTAAGGCACAGCAGGACAACAGTTTTTGGTTTCCAGGTTAAATCATGTTTCAAAACTGTCCAGAGCGATATTTCGGCGCAGTGACATTGCAGAATGCAGTTTTGTTCCTCTGTAGGTCTTCTTTCATTGGGAACACTTTAACCCTATTCCCGGAGGGCTAGACGGTATGGCCGATTCCCGGAAGGGGGGGCGGATTCGGCCCCCCCTGAGATCTCGAGAACTACTTATCCGATTTCATTGCAACAAACGGAAATCGGTTTGCCGTGACGTGAACTACATTTTTATAAAAAGAAATTTTCAAAATTTTGAAATTTGTGGATACAGGGGGGCAAAAATGTCAAAATGGGGGGTACTTTTTGACTTCTTATAACTCCCTTGTTTATGGACCGATTTCGATGAAACTGGCATGAATCGAGACATTATGGATAGGGCTTTTACCATGGGTATGCAAATTTGAAATTTTGAGAAAATTCATGGGCGTTCACAGGGTTTCAAAAATAGAAGGATTAGTTTTCTAATAACGGAATGAACAAAAGAGACCAAAACACTTTTTTAGCTTCTGCTAGTCATGTTATGCTAAAGAAGTACAAATCGCATTACAATGTTTGTATAATGTTAGCATAGGCGGTGCCAGGGACATGAAAAAGGGGGAACTGTCATGGTCACACGTTCTTCAGATCAACTTGTGACCTTTGACCTTAAATGACCTCCAGTGACCTTGGGGTCATCTGGAATGATGTCGTGTGCATTCAATATTATTTGTAAACGTTTTTAATCGATTAAATTCACTCTATTCCAAAAAAATCATTTTTCGACTTTTGCGATATAGGATACGCGCACTGACATTTTAGGTCATAGCTCCGTGACCCGACCTGATATCAAGCTGAAACTTGGTACACAACTAGAGGGCATCTTTACGTCAT
Source organism: Capitulum mitella (assembly GCA_030062745.1). Classification (NCBI taxonomy): domain Eukaryota; kingdom Metazoa; phylum Arthropoda; class Thecostraca; order Pollicipedomorpha; family Pollicipedidae; genus Capitulum; species Capitulum mitella. The sequence goes on along the minus strand of CP099851.1, from coordinate 16,392,626 downwards.
ATATATTCCGGGTTTGGCATTTGAAAAAACGGCGCCGAAATTATTGCGAAAAAACAAATTTTGACTTTTGACCCCGACCTGACCTTGTAAAGTGACCTCAGATAAACAAAATTACATATGCACATTGCCCAAGTATTTAGCTATACATTCATATAAAGTTTTAAGTTCTATCTTAAAAACTCTGTTTTTGGCAGACATTTTCCTTTTACCCTCAACATGGCCAAAAATGACCTGAGGTGCCTCCCAAAAACGTTGCCTGGCTCCGCCCCTGAGCAAAACGGAATTTTGAAATTTTGTCACGGCGCGTAGAAGGAATAGCTAGGAAAAGTGACCAAGTTTGGTGAAGCTGCGTTAAAAAGCCTGGAATTGGCAAGCAAAAAACCCGAGGGGGGGCGGGTTCCGCCCCCCCCCCTGCCGGGAATAGGGTTAAGTTGCCTTGCTGTGACAAATTAGTCTCCATCGGACCAGAATCAAGACCTCTTTACAAACGCGCGAGACCCTGATTTTGACCTCTTTTGGCTCACCTGGAAGGTCAACATAACAAGGCAGATGTATACATCCAAAAGGTTTTTGACGTAGAAGGATGCGGCTACATACTGGTGGAAGTTGCTCCTTTCTACTTTGTTTCGTTTGCGAGTTAGTGTGGAGAGTGCCAAATTGACCCTCCAAATACTAAGCATAGTGCAAAAAGTCCCACCACTTAACGAGTTAACTGTCGTGAAAGTATGGCTGAATATCCCAGACGTTTTCATTGCTTTGTCTGCAAATGATCCAAACATTTGGTGCACAGAGCGAGCCGTGTATGAAGTCAATAGTACGTCTGCATAATGCGCTTGATGACTTCACGGTATGGTCAAATGGAAAAAAATCCAAGTGGGATTAGTCTGTCGCAGTCTGTTTGATGATCATGACAGAAACAACTGGCCGTGAAACCTACAACTTCTATATTCATGGTACCCTATTCCAACATGGAGCTGCTACCTTATTCTTTTTTTCTTGGCGTACTATTGAACTCATGACTTTCTACTCAAAACTAACTTGAGCACGTTAAGTTGAAGTGTAGAGATTGCACTTTTTCCGCTCCATGCTGGCACCAGTATTGGATCCGACAGAAGACAATGTTATATCTTCTCAGTGCTTGTTTTGTCTATCATTGACCATGGTTTCATAAAGTACGTTGGGGCTAGCAAGTCGGTTCTTAGGCAGATTCAAACAACATAAATTCTTTGTTGTTGCTTGTTGGTGTTTTCGGGCGCGCCGACTGCTGAAGTCATTTAACGCCCATAGCGAGAACATAAAATTCAGTAAAATTTAAGGATATAGCATGTAGATGTTCGAAACATTCTTGTACGTCGCCCTCGCAAATGAATGCTCCAATCATTCCTCTTGCTGTATGCGTCACAAATACAGCAATGTGCATATGAGATACTCCTTTTTATTCAGGCTGTCCTGCAGTTCATCCCTCTCCCAGTGTTTCGCCTTATTCTCATTTCTGTTTTATGGGACGCACGGTTAGCCACACCGGATTCCCTATTGCACCTGGCATCATTCATTTTTGTAGCGTGGGCTGCGTTTTGCCAACACTCGGCCACTGCTTCGTGACCCGTTTCCCTCTGGAAGTTTGACATAGCATGCATTCAGTTTCTGATAAAGAGCCACAGAAAATTATTTAGCAAGCAGATACAAAGCAATCGTTTGCTCAATCCTGCACAGCACACCATTGCCATCCCTTTGTGTATATATAGATAACATCAAGAACGGGCGTTTTGCTGACCGCCGCCGAACAGACCGTGCCGCGTCCTTCGCGGCCACCACGTGGTGGCGGCCGGAGGTCACGGCGGTTGCGGCACGTGATAATGGTTTTCTCGCGCTGCTGGTTTGATTGCGGGGCCCCAGCCGGGCGCTGGTGAGTGCGTGCCGAGTGGAAGCGATCTCTAAGAGCGCATCGCCGCCGAACTGCCGAGGCAGGAGGTGGTCCCATTGGTCCTTCCGCTTCGAACCTGGCCCCAGCCTAGCCCTTCTTAGGGTGGGGACTCGCAGGTATTTTAGACGTGTAAAAGTGTTGGGATCAGATAAAAGAGGATAACGCAATGGGAGGGAGGGGGCTTCTACGGATACCATCAGGGCTGGCCAAGTAGACTAGAGTAAGCGGCACCGGCGCCACAGGCCCCAGACGTGGGCAGCACACAGCGAGCAGACTGTCGCCGCGCGAGCCGGGGCGGGCGGACCACAATCTAACGCCGGACAGTTGGACGGAGGACACGGGTCCAACGGACCGTGCCGCCCTCCCGAGGCACGCGCCGCACTCATTCTCTTCGTCTGGCGTAGGGCCCTCGCCAGGAGGTACCAGCAAACCTCAACTCCAGGCAGGGCCAGACCTGGACCAGGTTCAGAGCCAAGGGTCCGGTGGACCACCTGCGGCCTGGGCAGGTCGGCGCCCACAGAGATCGCTTGCGCTCGACACACACCTACGACCACCGGAGGCCCCGCGCGCCAACGAGCAGCGCGAGATCAGCATCATCACCACGTGCCGCCGCCGCCGTCACCTCTGCCCGGCATCACGTGGTGGGCAAGATGGACGCAGCACGAGCCGTTCGACGGCGGCTGACAAGGCCGTCGTTCCTGGCATCATCAATGTGAAACAGGATGGCAACAATATGCTGTGCAGGAATGAGAAAACCATTACTGTGCCTGCGCCTGCCAAAGAATTTCCTTGGATTCGTTTATAAGAAACTGCATGCATGTAATGTGAAGTTTCCACAAAGGAACGGGTCATGTAAGTAAGAAGTGGCCGAATGTTTGGCAAAACGCAACCTACGCTACAGAAATGATTGATGCCAGGTGCCTTGGGTAAGCCAGTGTGGCTAACCACATGTCCCATAAAATAGGATGAGAATAAGATACCACAGTAAGCAGAGTAATGGACTGCAGGATAGGCGGAATAGAAAGGAATATCTCATCATTGCTACCTTCATGACACGTAGAGCAAGAGAAATCACTGGAACATCCATTTGTGACGGTGACACGAAGGGATTTCCCAAACCTCTACATTTTATAACTTTAAAATGGTTTTGTATCGTCTGAAACTGCTTAAAAATAGACCTGCTAGCCTTAGCACACAATATCAAACCATGGTAAATAACAGACAAAACCAGTCTTGTGAAGATGCAACAGAGTGTGTCATGTCGGATACAAAACTGGTGTCAGCATGGGACGGAAGAAATGTCTGCGTACACTTCAGCTGAACGTGCTCAAGTTTGTTTTGCGTAGAAAAGCATGAGTCCAATAGTACGCCAAAAAAAACTGAATAAAGTGACGACTTCATGTTGGAATAAGGACAAGAGACAAAGAAGTCACTGTTTGGACGAATAAACATTATGTCTTTTGTAATGATCATCGAACAGATTTTGTTACAGACCAATCGCATTGATTTGTGTGTTGTAACTTGACTATACCGTAATGTCATCAAATACATTTTGCAGACGCGTTGTTAACTTATGCACGGTTCGCTCTGTGCACCAAATGCCTGGGTCGGTTTATAAATTTGGTGCCGGAAACGTTTAGGGATATTCAGCCATGCTTTCATGACAGTTAAGCGTCCATCTTTTGCCAGTGTGAAGGTTTCCAGAACATAGCTGGGAAAATTCCCACTAAACTGCACAAGAGACATCGAAGTGCCGTGGTCAAGTCAATTGTCGCATTTGTTACACCTGCGGACGCGACAGAAAGCTCCACGAGTTGATCAATAGCGTCAAAGAAGCTTTCGCCTCATTACAAAGGGATAAGATCACCACATCAGATTCAGCACCGTCCTTAACATGCACACCTGGCAGTTTCAGCTGTTTGCAGAAACTGGTTCATCAATGCACATGTATTTAAAAACAACATAACAACGTAACAAATTTAATGAGATGACGAAAAACATTCAGTAATTCCAACCAATTTGTGACTATTTCGGACAACATTCGTGCAAATCATCGTTGGTAACAAAATGAAAACACGAAACAGCAGCAACATAGCAGAACAGCATCAAGAATTGCAAAACAAAACGAAAGCGTAACAACATTAGTGGCTGGTTGCAACTGGAGCACGGAGAACTCTCACGACAAAAACAAATTACAATGACTCGGATCAGGGAACGTGCACAAAGCTGTCACTGATACTACAACTTTTTTCCAGAGAAATGACTGTCAACTTAATATGAGCCTGAACTCATTAATGATGGCGCCCAGCGTGTTGTCATCTCCAAAATTTTTCGGGAGTCATTTCGTTGTCTTTGGCATTCCCCAGACTCAGCAACACCTAACATACGTTTGGTCATTTGCGCCAACAGCAAATTATTGGTTAAGCCTGAAATATCTCTGAGGAAACATTATCAGCTACTTCCCTCCCAGTGCTGGAAGCAGTTGCGTCATTTCCGGATGACTGTTTTCCGAGGCATGATTGTGTGTCTCGTGAAAAAGAGATTTCTCTGAGCTCTTTAAGTCCCAGATAACTTAAGAATGGGCAAATATAGTTTGCCAAGAGAGCGCTTCTCTAACATTCCTTTCAAGTAACCAAATAGCTATGGAATATTTGTTCAGTCTTGCCAATTAGAGTCAATGCTATGCAACGAACAGTGTCTTATAAACAAAACTAGGTTTTCTGTAATGAATTGTTAGTTACAGGGGATAGTGAATGTGAATGGCTTGCCGGTGTTCGTAGTGATGAGGCACATGGTATTTCTGAATTAGTAAAATAAGTATTCGCAAATACTGCTGTTGGTCGCCGTCGCGACTTAGATTTGTGGTTGTGGAAGACCTTATCTAAGAACATGAAAATTGGTAACGGAAATTGACCAAGTCATAAATTTACGCATCGTGCCCCGGTGCAACGTATTCTTCTGGACTGTTTAAATGCACAAGGGACCTGAAACATTAGTGACGTAACCAGTCATAAGTCAGCTGCTGGATGTTCTGTCGACGACAGAGCCGGGACGGACGGGCGCCGGCGGGCTCGCGCCTTACGACGTAGACCACGAGTCCTCAAAGTCCTTCTGCAGCTGGTCCATCCAGACGGAATGGTTAATCTCCCACTCATCGGTGTCCAAGCCACGGCCGGACGAGTTGAAGGAGGTGGAAAAGAACAAGGCGCCAGCCAGCAACGCGAAGCCGATGAACATGATCTTGGCGACGAGCCAATACTCAGGTTCTGCCGGCAGAGGGTACACATGTCAGAGCCGCTAGTGTTTCTAGAACTGTATAGAAATCTAATCTTTACACAGAACAGCCAGCTGCTTAAACAAAGATATCATACAGGAAGCGCGGGGGGAAAGGAAATGATGGCAGATGCAGTGTATATATAGATGAATGTCGAAATGAGATCAAAACCACAACGTGCTTTGAAATAATACCCGATAAAATCTTTGAGCGTCACACCTTGTGATTGTTATACAGGAAATGGTTGTTTCATTGCGAATTTCTCAAGAGCTTTGTGTACCACACCTTAAACGCAAAATCAGAATATATCCCTTTGATATAAATACAAAAAAGACAAGCTTTGACCGCGTCTTCATCTGGATGGAGGTATAGTTAACTCTCCGCCAACAGGAGGATGGAAGCCTGTGCACCCGCCCTGAGGATCTTTAGATCACGACCATCACAAAATTGTATGGTCTTTAATGGTTTGGAAGATCCCACAGAGGCACCATTACGAAGATGTCGTTTGTTTGTTCGTTCGTTTGTTTGTGCATTAGGACACACATCCTCTTAAGCTTAGGTGTCAAAAACATTTCGTCAGTTCTTGTGTCTCGTCGGGCGCCAGTCAGTGGTTTGAAGATTTCGTCAGACGTAGCCAAATTAATACAATCTTTGCATTGTCCATGGACTAACAGAGCAGAAAAACAGGTAATGTTACAACAATCTTGTGTGCTTCTTTTTTTTTTTTTTGTATTTTTTGGAAAGGCTACGCCACATTTTTCATAAGTTTTTCAATCGTATAAAGAGACATCACTGCATCATACCCATTCTAGATTCGTGCGAAATTTACCGTTACGTTCAGCGTTAAAAAATCAGAAAATTCCATTTCATACAGCGTTTCTTACTTATGCCTCCCAGAATTCCTCCAAACCCTAGACCTTGCTGACGGTGTCCTCCAAAAAGATTGTCGAAGAAGCTGTGAAAGAAGACGCATGGTAACGCATAGGGAGGCATTTTCTTGACGTAAAATGCAGGTTGATTTCTTGGATGTTAAATAGGCGACGTTTTGGCCTCAGATACTTTTAAACATGCTGCAGTCTTAAAGAAACTTTCAGGCCTTTTTAAAAAAAACCCGGCACATGGGCTGCACCCTGCATATTTGCAAGCTGTCGCCATGAATACATGACATGTTAGTGGTTTCTTTTTTTGTCACGATTGCAGTACCGACTTGAGAATTGCGCTCAACTAATCAAGGAAAAACAGTACGTTAATGTTGACTTAACAGGGACGGAGCATCTGATGGACCATCAAAGCGGCGACGGGAGGATTTTGGAATGAACTCTATGTTTACGCAGCCACCTATGAAGTGTTGTCTTCAGTACTCTGGACTAGATTTTTGGTGGCTACCTGGTATCCTGAGTAGCGACCTTGGTGGCACTACTCTGGATTGCCTTCCTTAGTTACCTGGGCTGCTGGGGGCCGGTCATAGTAGTTACTGTAGCTGCTATACTGCGTCTGGTATTGGCGGAGCCGACGAACTGTAGTAGCTGTCATCGGCACAGACCGCCGCCACGACGGCCACCAACAGCGTCACCAACAGCTTCATATTCGCGTCTGAAAGAAACGCACACATTAGAGCCAACGGATTCAATAAATCCGCTGATCGCGGATTGATTCCCTGGCCTGAGTGAACCGGACCAGGAAATTCAAGCAAGACATGGATAAGACAGGAACGAACCTTAGTTTTTGCCGGGCCATACGTGTTCCCCTGACTGAAGATGAATTAAATTTCAAAATATGCTAACTGGACATGATTTTTTTTAGCGAATCAAAAGACCTATGTTGAATTTGTTAAAAAGGAACAATGAATCATGCTGAGATATGCTACATTTACCTACGTTCTTTACGATGGCAATAAAAAAACTTGGGTACTGGTTGCCGCGTATTTTTATAAACATATTTTTACTTTTATGGAATGGGCCTCATCATGGCCAGGAATTACAAAAAGAGGCAAATTTCAAACGCATTGAATCCTAGACTTCTGGGACCGAATTGAATCTAATCCTGATAATCCAATCCGTAAAGTGCTCTATCACAAATGACATGAAATGGTGATGGGGTGCTGATTTTTTAATCAATTTACCACAGATCTCAATCCGCAGTTCTGTATGACGTACTCTACAGTTATAAAAAGGTTCCTTTATGTTTGCTGTTTTTCACCATACAAAAGATGTTTTCGACATCTTAACCCTATTCCCGGAGGGCTAGACGGTATGGCCGATTCCCGGCAGGGGGGGGGGGCGGATTCGGCCCCCCCCTGAGATCTCGAGAACTACTTATCCGATTTCATCGCAACAAACGGAAATCGATTTCCCGTGACGTGAACTACATTTTTATAAAAAAAAATTCAAAATGTTTAAATTTGTGGATACAGGGGGGCAAAAATGTCGAAATGGGGGGTACGTTTTGATTTCTTATAACTCCGTTGTTTATCGACCGATTTCGATGAAACTGGCATGAATCGAGACATTATGGATAGGGCTTTTACCATGGGTATGCAAATTTGAAATTTTGAGAAAATTCATGGGCGTTCACAGGGTTTCAAAAATAGGGGGATTAGTTTTCTAATAACGGAATGAACAAAAGAGGCCAAAACATTTTTTTAGCTTCTGCTAGTCATGTTATGCTAAAGAAGTACAAATCGCATTGCAATGTTTGTATAATGTTAGCATAGGCGGTGCCAGGGACATAAAAAAGGGAGGAACTGTCATGGTCATACGTTCTTCAGATCAACTTGTGACCTTTGACCTTAAATGACCTCCAGTGACCTTGGGGTCACCTGGAATGATGTCGTGTGCATTCAATATTATCTGTAAACGTTTTTAATCGATTAAATTCACTCTATTCCAAAAAATTCATTTTTTGGCTTTTGCGATATAGGGTACGCGCACCGACATTTTAGGTCATGGCTCCGTGACCCGACCTGATATCAAGCTGAAACTTGGTACACAAGTAGAAGGCACCCTTGTACGTCATATATATTCCGGGTTTGGCATTTGAAAAAAGGCCCAAAATTATAGCAAAAAAAACAAATTTTGACTTTTGACCTTGACCTGACCTTGTAAAGTGACCTCAGATAAACAAAATTACATATGCACATTGCCCAACTATTTAGCTATACATTCATATAAAGGTTCAAGTTCTATCTTAAAAACTCTGTTTTTGGCAGACATTTTCCTTTTACCCTCAACATGGCCAAAAATGACCTGAGGTGCCTCTCAAAAACGTTGCCTGGCTCCGCCCCTGAGCAAAAAAGAATTTCGAAATTTTGTCACAGCACGTAGAAAGAATAGCTAGGAAAAGTCACCAAGTTTCGTGAATCTGCGTTAAAAAGCCTGGAATTGGCAAGCAAAAAACCCGAGGGGGGGCGGATTCCGCCCCCCTCCCGGGAATAGGGTTAAAGTGTTATGACCCCGAGGAGTTGCTGCCTGAGGCATTATTCACACCCACGATATTCCTCAGAGCCATTAACAAATAGCAAAAAGTAGACAAAAACTCGGAAAGAAAACACACCTCACTGTCGGAATAGCGCAACGGGGAAGCGAAAATTCGGAGCTTACACATTATGGATGAAAAATCAAACCATTTAAAGACTTCATTATTTTCTGGTGGAATCTGCACGATTCATTGCCAACTGGCTGCTAGGTTATGGCCATAACAACTCGTCAAGGATTGGACCGGCCTGCTTCTCAGTCTTATTTTGCTCTACTAATCAAAGTAAGAGTCAATGAGCCTACAGTACTATTGGTAGTAAACATTTCTACTAATGGCAAATGCCAATGCATGTAAAATTAGAAACAGTGGCAAGTCAGGTGTCCCTTCCGTAACCGTACGCAACCTTTTTGAACATGCTGATGACGAAGCACATTGACGGCGGCAAAACTACGGATTATAACGTTTACATTTTCTGATGAATCCTCATGATATGTAGGTACCCAATGGCAATAAAAAGTATGCTTGCCTAATGTGGCAAACCATAGCTAAGTTATGTGTTGGTACAGCGTCATAGTCTGATGAATTTACTTGGAGCCCAGAATGAATTTTGCGACTGCAATTCACAATCAGGAAGTCTGTTCATAAGCCTTTACCAGGACGTCGTATAATCTTTCCCATACCATGTCTCAAGTTCCGCCAGCCGCGCATCTCTCGATCTTTAGCGGCCAACTCTCATTTTTTGAGAGCTCGTCAGCCCATGTCCATTACTATATATCTAGGTACAAATCCGTGACTTTTACTGTGCGCAGCGGAACGGTATGGTTCGGGGAAAAGCTCCATGTTTTGGAAGATACCAGGCACTGACAACGTCAATCACCCAAGAGCAGATGGCTGCTCGGACGGTATTTAATACCCGTAACTATAATAGGTATGGAAAATTTGTGTAATGACCAAAACGCATTTTTGTGTTTACTTAAAGTAGTCGCCACATACTGGAAAATAATGAGGTCATTTACACTTCTCTTACCGCCTTCCTTCCTTACCGGAGGAGTAGTTCCAAACCATGGCAGTGGAGGTGACAGTGACATAGGTCCCACATCCTCCGTAATGAAGACCAGCACCCACTACAAGGCAAAGCTCGCTGCTTAGCCTTCCATTTCAGCGCTGTAGACGACACCAGCGCCCAGTGACCCGCTGCGGCGACTCCAGCCCTCACACCGCACGTCTAATCACCCGCAGAACCGTGCACTACGTCACACAAGCTATGCCCGGCCGCCGTCGAAGCTGATGTCTCCGCTCAGCGCTGTCTCAGTCCCAGAGGCAGTCTCAGCAACGCGGCCTCGCCCAGCCGTCCCGCGCAGCACTGCCTCGGAAGATTTACCTGCTCCGTCCAGAGGTAAGGCAAAAAACGCTCTGAAGCATCCAGGGGCAGCTGCGCTTATATATTGCGATCTATCACGGTCGCTGGCGTGGTATCCCATGCTTTTACCGCCGCGAAACCGGATGTGGCTCCGGCTTGTGTCTCTGCAGGCTGCAATCAGCACCAAAGCTTGAGCCTGCCGGCGGCATCCGTCAACCGGGAATCATGTGGAAAAGCTGCTGTGGTAAGCGTTTCCTACAGACACCTAGTGAAAGGAATGGAGCGGGGGACGGCTCGATCGGTCTGGAGCCGCTGTGCGAGAACTAGGTGATTGTTGAAACATTCCCGTTCCACATATCTTATGCTTTACGTATTTTGTTTCACATGACAGGTCTGTTCTATATCAGCTGTTTTTTCGTATTTTGTTTCGCATGGCAAGGTCGTCTGTTGTCATCGAAATGGCAGATTTCTGAACCTCCGCTTTCTCTGCAAACTGTAAACCTTCGCAATCCAAACTTAAACAATGCCTTCCTCTTTACGTGTCCTGTCAGGATGCAAGTATTTCTGCCTGGGGGTCTGCTAGTCTCCTTCTTCCGTCCATCGCCTTTCCTCTTTCTCCTTTCCTATCTTTACGTCTCTCTCATAGCTCAGTCTCCTATCTTTTCTGTTTTTCTGTAATTCTCTGATCTTATTTTGATTACTAATGGTTCCTGTTTTGCAGTTTCCGTTAGCCCTATTTCGTACTGGCGGGGCGGGAGGACAGATTCTGCATACCCTCCGGTTTTTCTCTCGCCATTCTCGGGCTTGGCAGCTGCTTCACCAAACTTGGTGACTTTCCCGAAATATGTTTTCACAGTTTCCGCCTTAATGTCAAAAAATTTAGTTTTCCCAGATGAGGGTCCAGAGTACGCTTTTGGAAGACATGCTTGGGAAATATTGCGCTTTCTGGAGATGGCGCATTTCGACGTGGTCATTTGCTGTTTTGGTGTTTTTTTTTATAATGTCACGGACGGTTCAGATGATCGAAATATTTGTAATCTTCACACTTCCAAGTACCTTTTAGAAAGGTGTCGGTAAATGGTTGATGCAGAGGCATGTAAAAGGGGGTGCTTGAATTTCTTGTCCTAGAAATTTGTGATTTATTGCATGGATAAAACAAAGTGATGTCTCCGTGATATCTATGTGATATCTTCATATAAATCCCGATTTATGCATATAGTTCGCCTATGTATACGGCCAGGAGCGTCTCCAGACATCTGTTTTCGGATGCATATTTCGTCCAATAACATGACCAGTGGGTCCATTAAACATCTATACCTCTATGATTGTTTTTGTTCGTTCCATGTATGTTGCGATCACATGCCATATATTTCAGTGAAAACGAAAATCATAGATAGCTTCAAGGTTACATATCAGGGTTCGTTTCGCTGTTTTTATTCGTCAGAAATTATGACTCGATTTACGGAATAAAACACAGCTATCGTCATGCAGTTATTCACCCCTCTTCTCTTGGTACTTGGATCCGCATATGATCACTTGCAATGTGTACATAATATTACATGTGATGCATTTGGAAATGTTTTTTTGACACACATAATCTCACTAGATTCGGAACATACGGCAAAAAATCGCATCTTTAAAAATACCCCCTGGTATGTGCCCTGGCTACGCGTATGATGCTTTCAAAATGGGATGGGCTGATGATCTCAAAATACGATCTTTATGCACAATACTAAATGGCGCTCAGAACGTGCTTGAATATGATAGCCAGTTATGAGTAATTTACAATGTTGAGAGCACCCCACTTTTTCTAGCAACTGTATCCGCCTATGGGCATTTGTTATACATATACGATATGGCACATGATCCATATGGAAATGTTCTCCGAGCGCACATAAGCTCGCTGGACTGAAAATGTGTTGTAGAAGGAATTAACATTTCCAAAAATGTCCCATAAAAACCTTTCATGTGCCCTGAACACCCATACGAATGTGGAAAGTGAACCTCTTCCCAGCATATGGGTCATTCCACGTCAAATTGCACAAGAATTGAACCAACTTATTTCGATTGCGATGAAATCTGGCATGCTCATAGTAACTATTGAAAAATGGTTAGCCATAAATTTTAGCCCTGGATGACCTCTGAAGTTACAGTTACAGGTCATGAATGGCCGCCGATTTGTACAAAACTGTACAGTTCAAATGCATGTCCCAGGAGTTAGCAACGAAAACGAAAACGTAATTAGCAACTATAACATATTTCGACGGAAACACATTTCAAGATTATACAGCATTCAGGGATTACGAATCTAAGGTCTGTTTTCACCTAAGGTGCAAGCGCCAAAGGTCAAGGTCAAACAAAACGCCCTAAAGGCATGTGCCTTTTTACTAATACGAGTGGCGCCATCTACCGCTATGTCATGGGCACCAATAGATAGAAAACATAAAATCTAGCTTGGCCGTTCCCCATAACTCACCTGAAGGTTGAAAGAAGTGTCGAGATTTACGTGCCTTTTGCCAGTAGGAGGTGCCACCTACCACCACGTCATAGACGCCAAAAGATAAAGCACACAAAAATTTCTGTTGTTGATGTTCTTAGGCTTTAAATCCAACTGAGATAATCCTAGTTGTGCCTCGGGACTTCTGAAGGTCATCCGGGGATCACTGGCCTTAGATTGCTTTTTTACCTCGGACCGTTTATTGCTTTTTTGGACGATTTCGAATTTCACACCCATTTTGCACGCATCGAGTCATTTATTTTCATTTGATGTCCTGGATAAAAATCAGTTTTCTGAGTTTTTGGCACGTATTCCCCAATCACCACTTCTAACGTCATACGGAAAATCAAAGCCCACTAGCTGACATAGAATTTGCGAACTCCGATACGTGAGTAATATATATGAAATTCGGAATCAGTCCCCTAAGAAACTATGAATGGTCCAAGGCCAAAGGGTTATCCAACGCCAGTCCAGATCAGTGACCTAGGCTGGCCTTCAAAAGGTCTCGACGCTCGACTAAGATTGTCTCGGTTGGCTTGAAAAGCTAAAGACCACCCGATACACTCGCTTGAGTGGAAATGTGAACAACGGGTAGGTCATATTTGGTTGTGGTGAGGTGCCATGATTTTTTGCCTTTCTGGTCAAACAATTAAAAACTAGGCTGATGTCTAACAGGCACGCGGACATTGTGCACAACAAATTGTAGAACGTTTGGGCAAACGAAAGGCGCAAAATCAATCAATATTCGTCGAAGAGCCTCACGGCATATTTCTCAAAGGCCATCTCAACATCGCCGGAAAAAAACATAGTTAGGTATGAAAACTGGAACATTTCCCGTTGCAAATGGTGCCAATCGTACCGTTCTCTGACAATCGTTCTTCCGATTTATGGGCATTTGAATCATGCAATGTCTGTAAAAATCGGCGACCTTTCACGACCTGCATTTTTACCTTAGAGGTCACCCAGAGTTAAATATTTATGGCTGACCGTTTTTCGATAGGTACTGTGACCGTACCAAATTTTTATCAAAATAGAAATAAGTCGGGTCATTTCTTGAGCGATTTGACGTGGAATAACCCATACGTACCCGGAATGCCATCATGGCTCACCCTCGTTTACTTTTAACTCAGAATATTTATAAGAAGCACTCTACCGACACAATTTTCCGTTTGATTCGTCTTTTAATTTGACAGGGTCGCTCAGTCTTCTAAACGTGACATTTTACCAGGAAAGGTCAATATAGGTTACTGGCCTAGGTTGACCTTGGAATGAAATCGGCTCGATAGTTGGTTGGCTTAGGTCAAGCGTCAACAGTATATAATTAAGGTTGAGCACAGTACTATAACTCACCAAATCGTCCTGGCGCTGGTAAATTGAAAGGACTGAGACGATTTCTGCTTCGCCAGTACACAAATGAAAAACGATTTAATATCACCTTGATCATGACCTTAGGTTAAGAAATAAGTTTTTGTAAAACATGTTCAGAATTTTACAGACTGTCTAGTAACGTTCCATTTATTTACTTATCTTTTTTTTCCCTACCAATACAGTAAGGGGACATGTACCTACCCTTCGTCAATTCCAAGTTGGCGCTGAGCCACGCCAGTGCGAGGATTAACCCGTGCACGACCGTCGGTCCGTTTCGAACATGGGCGACTGGGCGGGGGGGGGGGCAGTTGGCCGCCCCCCCCTCTAACTCACGAACGGTTGGTCGCACGATAAAAAATAAGCATACCGTTGGAAAGCTTGTGACGAGTAGAGCTCGAAACTGGTCTCATTTTTAGTTTTAGATAATATGTAAGCAATTTACGTCCTATGTATGTTTTCTCATAGCCGACTGCATGAGGCCGAGAAATGGCCTGAATCTCAAAGATTGTGACTAAAAACGCACAGGTAAAGGCACCAGCGCACAAGTAAAGGTCCGCGTGTGCCAATACACGTCTAATTTCCCAAATTTGTTCAATTTATACGCCGAAAAGTTGAGTTAAAGACACGGCATTTCTCGCGGCAACTGTGGGCGTGCGGTGCTGCCGTACGTAGTAACAAATTGACGGGAACTAATTTTAGTGTTCCTTTATTTTCGCGAAAAAAGACGATCTATGTAAATTTCATTGATCTTAGTGGTTCTTGTGATGGTTTTTCATGATTAAATTCTGCAAAATTCATTAGTTACCAATTTACACAATTGGCGAGCTTTATTCGCGAGAGCCTGTTTATTTTCAAAATATGCTACTTTTTCAAACTTTTTGAGGTTCCTGGTATTACTTACGTCTATGCAAGCTAGTTCTGTCATTTTCTACCCATTCTGAGTAATTCATCGATGATTTTGGCGGTGGTACATTTTGGCTCACTACAGTTATTCGCGACCTGACCTCAGGTCAATGGCTGGAAGTCATTGATACTTTACCCAATGGCGGTAACTAGATGTCTGGTTCACTCCACATTAAAAATGTTATGAAATATTCCGTCAATTTCCGAAAAAACGACGATATGTCTTAAAATGGGCTTGACCTTAGGTCAATGACGTGGAAAATTCCGAAGAATCTGAGATGGCAGATTTGTTGCATCTATCACGATCACTTATCCCTGAAAGTATTATTGAGATATCTTGTTTTGCGAAAAAGTTACAGGGCGCTAAACCTTTTTGGACATAGGTCTGTTTGACCTGACCTAGGTCCGGCATCTGACCTGACCTGAGGTCAAAATTTCGACGAGAGATGTAAAATTGATGAAGCAAAAGGCACACAAGGTTTTGTGACTCTGTGTTTGTTTGTTCTCTCGCAGTCCCAGAAAAACCTCAGGGGGGAGTCAACTGTCCTCTCCCCAGTCGAGGACGGGTTAATGGCTATGAAAGACACATTGATGTTATGTATTTTTTCGGCCGCTTTTGTACTTAAACAAGATGAGATCGTTATCTTGTGTCGAAGTGTTGGAGATGAATCTATAGACACCCAGAATCTGGACACGCTACGTCAACACCATGCGCCAAGTGGTAGATAAACCGAGAAGAATGATTGGAATGACTTTGGCACAGCGACACGCATACCTCGACTGGAGGCCATATTTACAGAGGTGCAAACAACAGAACAAATTAGGCCCGATTTGATTACGTAAAAAGTAAGACTGTGATGGCATGCTACCTGAACCTGGCACCCCCACTTTTTGAAACGTTCCTACGTCTATGTCTAAGTTCGTTATCAGAAGACGTGTCCGGTGGCGCCAGGTTAGCGTTTTTTGATCATTACATTTGTTGATGTTTCTGGGTGATTTTCAGAAAAATCAGTGAAAAAAACATGGTGGGCGGGATTTCACAGACCAATCCAGAATGCTGACTCCTTCACGGAGAGGTGCTGGTGGCTCGGTCCCGCATGACAACAACATTTTGACGTTTCCTGAGACAGTCAGGGTTAGGAACTTTGACACAAAATGACTGAGAGCCGTTGAATGTCCCAGCAACAAACCCTTTTCCTCACTTGGTAAATTCAATTCTCTTGAGAAATCAGAGTCACAGAAATGACTTTTTTCACTTTCGGTGGGTAATTTTAACGCCAATAATTGCAATGCTCAACTTATACAGGAATGGCTTGAATTTGAAACAAGACGTTGTTCATTTATTCTTCGTGAGCACTGTGAAGGAATCTTCCAGAGGGCAAGGACGTGTAAGTTGTCATTGGCAAGCATTACCTTGGTAGGCAACTGACCTGTACTTCCAGCACTGTTACTTTAAGTGAGGTTCCATGGTGTCAGCCATCACGTTATGAACGCGACTCTTGTGTTTGCAACATCGAATGCAGATCTGATGCAAATCAGCTTACGATAGACAGTCCCATAGAACGCCAAGAAAACTAAATAAGATAGCGACTTCATGCTGGAATCAAGGGACTAAAAATGGAGAAGCTGTAGTTTTGAGGGATAAGGATTGTTATTTTGTAATGTCCATTGAACTCAGTCTGCTACATACCACTCACATTCATTGGTTTAGTTTAGTTTATGTATTTAGTGTCCATCCGTGCGAGCACAGTTCTTTCAGGACATCACGTCACACAAAAGTACGATAAAACGTCGCTAAAATGCGCAAGACGAAAAAGGTACGGATTAAAACTGAGAAGAAAGAACACAAATCAAAATAAGTTTTCATCTTCGGTCCTCCACCTGCAGACTGCCGCCTTAGACTCACAAACACTGGAAGCGCCCAGTGCCTCACTGGGCAAACTATTCCACTCCGACGCAGCCCGGTACACGAAACACCTCTGAGTGTTGGCAAGCCGCACTCGGCAGGTGGGGCCTTTCCGTGGGCGTCAGGCGGGTATCGCGCACAGCCAGGTCACATCAGCGAGTAAACATGGTCTGAGCGGTCATCGGGGCGTCGACATCGTGGAGAGCGCGGTACACCTTTAGGCAGTCGCGCTTCACGGCATGCTCGCAGATCAACGACCTTGACCTTGACCTTGCTTGATCAACGATGTGAGTGCATGGCTGGCGTGATGTGATTGCGGCGCCGTGCATCGGTCACTTCCCGGGCCGCAAAGCTGATAACTTTTTGGATGCGATTTAGTTGATAGTCGGCTGCTTCACCCCAGACTAACAACCAGAAGATGATGTGAGAGAAAGCAAGGTTCTGAATGAACAGAGTGAGGGCGTTGGTAATACAGTGACGTCGAAATCTATTCAAGGAAGCGAGGATGCCGTAGCACCGGCGTACATCTGTGGAGACGTGGCGGTCCCAGATCAGTGACTATTCCGCGGTCACTCCCTGCATTTTGATCGTGTCCGATGATTGTAATGAGCTGCCAGAAAAGTTGAAGCGGAAATTGCACGCTTTTTCCGAAGTTTTTTTTTTGGCACCACGAAGAATAAAACCCGTGTTTGACACGTTCATCTTCCGACATTTTTTTTGAGCCAGTTGTCGACGCCATTGATTCCGATAGACGACTTTGGAGCTGAAGTAAATTATCACTATCAGGCGGCAAGCTGTCGAGGAGCTGTGTGTCATCCGCATAGCACAGCGGACGACCGTGGAAAAGAAAGCTCGGGTGGTCGGTTGTGACGATGCTTAAGAGTACTGGTCAGCTCACAGATACCTGTAGAACACCAAAGTCCACGGGACGAGCCTCGGAACCACCCCCGAACCATCTGCCCATGGCCGCTGAGCTACCAATGGGATGGAATGACGTACCATCCCAACTTCTGCAGGAGGAAGCCCTGTCAACACTGTCAAAAGGCCTCGCTTAACTCGATCGTTATTGACGCAAAGAGAATTTGTTTGTTTTCCACTTGACTCCACTGTAACGTCTTCAAACGCATTCTCCGGACTCGTTGTTGACTCATGCACGCTTCGCTCTGCACACCGCATGCCTGGATCATTCACAAATTCAGTGCCGGAAATGTCTGGGGTTATTCAGCCATGCTTTCATGACAGTTCAGCATGCACCTCTCGCCACAGTGTGGAGGTTTCTAGAGCACACCTGGGAAAATTCCCACTGAACGGCACAAGAGACATCGAAGTGCCGTGGTCAAGTCAACTGTCGCATTAGTTTCATCTGTGGTCGCGACAGAAAGCTCCACGATCAATGGCGTCCAAGAAGCTCTCGTCTTTCAAGAAGCGGATGAGATCACCAAATATAAAATTCTGCATCCTCCTGAATGCGCACACCTGGCAGTTTTAGTTGCGTGCACAAATTGGCTATCAATGCAAATGTATTTCATAATAACATAACAACATTTAATGAGATGATGAAAAATCATCCAGTGAGTCCAACCAATCTGTGATTGTGTTGGTCAACATTCGTGCATATCACCATTGGTAACAAAACGGTAACACGGAGAAGCAGCAACAACAGAAGAACATCATTGAGCATTGCAAAACAAAACGAAGGCCTAACAACACTAGTACTTGCTTACAACTGGAGTGTGCAAAGCATGAAACTCTCGTTAACACATATCAATGGCGGAGAACAGTAAACGTGTACAAAACTGCCGTTGAAACTACAACATGTTGCCAAAGAAATGACTGTCAACTTAATGTCAGTCTGAACTTGAAACCTGGAAAAACAGGAACATTTCATAGGCATTGCAAATTACCGAGCCAGTGCTGTGCAATGAACAGTTTCTTATAAACAAAGTTTTCTGCAATAAGTTGTTAGCTACAGTGGAAGGTGAATGTGAATGGTCTGCCGGTGTTCATAATGATTAAGCACATGATAACATCGATTTGCCTTTTTGGATTGGTGAAATAAGTATTCGCAAATGATGCTGTCGGTTGTCGTCGCAACTTAAAATTTCTAGTTGTGAAAGACCTTATGTCAGAACATGAAAATAGAGAACGCAAATCGACTAAGTAAAATGGTTTGCGCACCGTGTCCCAGTGCAACGTATTTTTCTAAATCGTTTCAATGCACGAGGGGCCTGAGACATTAGTGGCGTAACCAGACATAAATCAGCTGTTACATGTTCCGTCGACGACGGAGCCGGGGCGGACGGGCGCCTGCGAGGCTCGCACCTTACGACGTCGACCACGAGTCCTCAAAGTCCTTCTGCAGCTGGTCCATCCAGACGGAGTGGTCCACCTCCCACTCGTCCGTGTCCAGGCCGCGGCCGGACGAGTTAAAGGAGGCGGAAAAGAAGAAGGCGCCAGCCAGCAACGCGAAGCCGATGAACATGATCTTGGCGACGAGGAAATACCCGGGATCTGCCGGCAGAGGGCACCGCATGTCAGAGCCGCTAATGCTTCTGCAATTTTGGAGAAATCCTCTCACAGAACAGAGAAGTTTAGAGGGATTCCTTAGGGGCAAGCCCCGAAATGTCCCATAGATGGATGTCGAAATGAGATCAAAACCACGACGTGTTTCGAAAGAATTCTCGATAAAATCTCTGGGTGTTACTAACACCATGTGAATGTTAGACGAGCGACCGGTTGTTTCATTGCTGACTTCTCAGGAGTTTTCTTGCACATTGCCTTCAACGCGAAATCGAAGTTTATCACTTGAACTTGAATACAAAATGGCAACTTTTGACCACGACTTCAGCTAGACTCTCGGCCGATAGGACGGAAACTTTGAAACCCGCCCTGGGATCTTCAGACTACGACCATAACAAAGTTATGTGATCTATAAGGGTTTGGAAGACCACACAGAGGCACCATCACGAAGATTTCGTTTGCAGTCTCTTGGGCTCAGGTGTCAAGAACCTTTCGTTAAGTCTTGTATTTCGTCGGGCGTCAGTCAGTTGTCTGAAGATTTCATCGGACGTGGCCATGAGAATACAATCTTTGCATTGTCCATGGGCTAACAGAACAAAAGGTTAGCTTATGTTCTAAATGATGCCTTATGTTCCTTTTTTGTTTCTTTTGAGGGGGAGGAAAAGCGACGCTGTATTTTTGGTATGTCTCTTGAATGTCATATAAAGCGACGTCAATGCAGCATACCAAAACTAGATTCGTGGGAAATTAACGGTGACGTTCAGTGTTCAAAAGATTCAGCAGTCTTGATGTCGCACAAAGCGACAACAGCGTTTCTTACTGATGTCTCCCAGAAATGTTCCGAGCCGTAGACCTTGATGACCGTTGCTTCCAAAAAGATTGCCGAGGAAACTGTGAAAGAGGACGCATGGTAACATACGTGAAACGATTTTCGCCACGTAAAATGCAATTTGATTCTCTGGATGTTAAATAAGTGGTGTTTTGGCCTTAGATACCATTAAACAGGCTTCAGTCTTTAAATACTTTTAGGTCTTTTAAAATCTCGATGCACGTGGTGCATCATGCGTATTTGCACGCCGCCGCCATGAATATATGACATATAATTTTTTTCCTTTTTCCACGATTGCAACATCGACTTGAGAACCATGCTCAGTAATAAAACAATACATTATTGTAGATTTAAACTGGGACGGATATCTGATGAACCATCAAAGTGGCGCCAGGAGGACTTTGGAATAAAGCTCCGTATATGCCCAGTCACCTACAAAGTGATGTCTTCAGTCCTGTGGACTGACTTGATCAAGATCTTTGACGACTACCTGGTATCCTGAGTAGCGACCTTGGTGGCACTGCTCTGGATTGCCTTAGTTACCTGGGCTGCTGGGGCCGGTTATAGTAGTTGCTGTAGCTGCTATACTGCGGCTGGTACTGGGGAGCCGACGGACTGTAGTAGCTGTCTTCGGCACAGACCGTCGCTACGACGGCCACCAACATCGTCACCAACAGCTTCATCTTCGCGTCTGAAAGAAGCGTGCCAATTAGAGCCCTTCACGGATTGGGTGAATCCGCTGATCGCGGACTGATTCTCAGGCCTGAGTGGACCGGACCAGGAAATTCAAGCACAATATGGTTAAGACCAGACCGAATCTTGGAATTTCCCAGGACATAAGAGGTGAAGGTCAACTAAATATCAAAATGTGCTAACTGGACATAATTTTCTCAGCCATTCCGAGGGCTTGTATTGAATTTATTAAAACAAAATGAAGCATGCTTAGATGAGCCACATTTATCTCTTCATGATGGCAATCAAAAAGTTGGGTACTGTTTGCTAGTGTTTGTGACCCCGTGGAATCGCTAGTTAAAGCATTATGCGCAGGTGTGATATTCCCCTACGCTATTGACAAGCAACGAAAAGTAGACAAAAGGTCTAAAAAGTAACCCTCTGATCTACGTAACGGGAAAATGAAAATTGGGAGCTATCGCATAATAGGCGACAAATCAAACCAATCAGGGACTGAAGTATTTTCTGGGAAATTTTGCACGATTCAGTGTCAACTGATAGCCAGGTTATAGGCTTAAAAGGCATCACGGCCGGGAAGATTCTGCTCTTTAGTCTGATTTTGCCCTACTTGTCAGTGTATGAGTCGATGAGCCCACAGTACCCTTGGTAGTAAACATTTCTATTTGTCCTAAATGTGAATGCATGTAAAATTACAAATAATGACATGTCAGGCGTACATTTCGTAACGATAAACAAAGACGGCGGTAAAACCATTGTGCATAACGTTTAAATTCTTTGATGAAGCCACATGCCATGCAGGTAACCAATGGCAGTTAAGAAAAAATAATAATAAAGCAGTAGGTGTGCCTAAAGCGATAAATCATGGCTAGGTTATGTGTTCGGACATTGTCAGGGTGTGATGATTTAAACTGAAGCCCAGAATTAGACTCTGGAGTTTAGGATGTCCATTCCTAGGTTTTTATCAGCCCGTCGTATGATCTTAAGCCGACTGTATCTCAAATTTGGCCAGTCGCATATCTCTCGAACTTTAGCGGGCTGCCTCCCAATTTATGAGAATTCATCAGCCCAGGTTCATTAGTATATTTTTCAGGAGGGCATTGTGATATTGTACCGCGTGCAACGTATCGGCATGACTCGGGGGAAAGCTCTACATTTTGCAAGATACCAAGAAATAATGACGCCAATCACCCAAGAGCAGATGGCCGCTCAGATTATGTTTCAATGCACATAATTATAACAGGTATACAAACATGGTCTAATGACCAAAGCACATCTTTGCATTTACTGATGATTAAAGCGGTCATCAGATACTTGAAAAAATGAGGTTATTTACGGACATTTTACTGCCTTCCTTCCTTACCGGGCTGGGGGAGGGGGGACTTCGAAACCGCGGCAGAGAACGTGGCGGTCACTTAGGTCCCACAGCCTCCGCAATAAGGACCAGCACCCACCGCAAGGCATAAGCTCGCTGCTTAGCCTTCATGTCAGCGCCGCAGATGGCACCAGCGCCCAGTGACCGGCTGCGGCGACTCAAGCCCTCACACCGCACATCTTAATCACGCGCAGAACCGCGCACCACATCACACGAGCCACGTCCGGCCGCCGTCGAAGCCGACGGCTCCTCTCAGCGCTCAACGCGGCCTCGCCCCACCGCCCCACACAGCACTGAGTCGAGGGTTTACCTGTTCCGTCCGGAGGAAAGGCAAGAAACGTTCTGAAGGATCCAGGGGCAGCTGCGCCCATATATTGCGAGCTGCCGCGGTTGCTGGCGTGCTGTCTCATGATTTTCCCGCGTAAAACCGGGTGTGGCTTGTGCCTCTGCATGCAACACCAGAGCTTGAGCCTTCTGGCAGCATTGGTCAATAGGGAATTATATGGAAAAGCTGCCGTGGTAAGTTTTTCTGGGAACCAGTAGTTAAAAGAATGGGGCGAAGTATGTCTTGATCAGCTTGGGGCGACTGTGCAAGAACCAAGTGGTTGCTGAACATCTCAATTCTACTTGTTACTTTCTAAGGTTTTGTTTCGCATGGCATGATGGTCTGCTTTAATCGGCTTGGTAAATTTCTCAATCTCCGCTTTCTCTGCATACTGTTCATAAACCTTCGTAATCCCAGCTGAAACAATGCATTGCTCTTTACCTATTCCTTAAAGGTACAGGCATTTCTGTCTAGCCTGCTTGTCTCATTCTTTCGTTCATCGCATTCCCTCTACCTTACTCCGTACCTCTCCGTCCCCTTTGCTGCTCAATATGCTATCTTTTTCTGTAATTCTATGTTCTTTTTCTGATTATTAATGCCCCGTTTCACAGTTGCGTTAACCCTGTTCTGTCCTGGGGGAGGGAGAGGGCAGATTCTGTCTAACCTCCGATTTTTCGCTTGCCATTCCCGGGCTTTTGGAAAATACTTCACGAGACTTGGTCACTTTTCCTAAAGATGTTTTTGACATCTTCTGACAAAACGTCAAAAATTTACCTTCCCCAGATGCGGTTCCGAGAAAGTTTTTTTTTTTTAGGCATGTTTGAGGAATATCGTGCTTTCTGGGGATCGCGCACTTTGATGTGATTACTATGATGATGTCCTTTGTAATGTCATGGACGGTTCAATTGGTCAAAAAAATTTGTAGCCTGCACACTTTCAAGTATTTTTAAGGACAGCATAGGCCATTGGCCGATACAGGGATATGTCAAGGGCGGTGTTTATATCCCCTAATTCCTAATAATTTATAACTCACTGTTCGGAGAAAACAAAACTAACGTGTAAGATATATATATATATATATTTTAATTTACATATACAACTGGCCTATATATACTGCAAGGAGCGTCTCCAGGCATCGGTCCCTCGCTCCGCATATGGTTTTATTATTTCAAAATGTGATGGGCTTATGGTATCAAAATGCAAACTTCAGGCATAATACAAAATCGTGTTCACAATATGTTTGAAAATGATGACCAGTTATTATGTTTACCATGTAGGAAATTAACCCACTTTTTCTGGCAACTGGATTGGCAAAGGGGCATTTGTCACATGTGTATAATATGACAAGTGACGCACGTGGAAATGCTTTCCAAGCACAAATAAGCTCACCAAATTCAAAACGTGTAGCAAAAAATTAACATTTCCCAAAAGCGTTCCCACAAAAATTGGTGTATCCTGAATACGCTTATTAGTGTTGAAAATCACCTCTTCCTAACATATGTGACAGAGCTACCAATTATCGGGAGAATGCATGAAGTAGAAGGAAATCGGCCATGCAGTGTGGCCAGAAATCTTGAATAAAACCCCATATCTATGCTCTTATTTTGGCCCCCTGCCGCTTTTTCTAAGTTTTCTACATTTCTCTTTTTTATAAATGAAGATCTCCCTACAGGTTATCGAGCGCCATTTTCCGCTTAGGAATCAAACCTAAAATTTTCGAGATCGCAGGGGGTGAAGCAGAATCTGCCCCCTCCCCCAGCATGGAATCGTACCTAGTCGTCAGGAGCACGGAATATGGTTAATACCTCCTGATAAGCATTTTGCTCGTTCGCTGCCTTACGAACGCTTTGACCCAGCTACATATAAGAAGAATAATTGGATCTTTACTAATGTGACGTACTAAATGAAAAAATGCATCCAGTGCGTCAGTTTCACTGGTCGGTTGGCCATTAACCTACATTTTCCTTAAAAATACTTGAAATTGTGCAGATTAGAAATATTTCGACCATTTCAATTGTCCATGACACCACAAAAAAACATCGAAATGGTAAGTCGAAGTTTGCGATCTCCAGAAAGTGCGATATTCTTCAAACAGCCTCCAAAAACGTATCCTGGAACCGTCTCTGGAAAAATGGATTTCTGGAATTTTGTCACAAGATGTCGAAAGCGCATTTAAAAATTCACCAATTTTCGTGAAGCAGCTCCCAAAAAGCCGGCAATGGCGAGCAGAAAACGGAACGGTGACCAAAATCTGCCCCCCCCCCCCGCCCCCGACACAGAATAAGGCTAACGCAAACTATAAGGCAGGAAGCATTAATGATCGAAAAAAGAAAACGGAATTTCGGAGAAGACAGGAAACTGAGGAACAAAAGAGACGGAGGGGAAGGGAGGGAGGCAGTAGTGAACGAAAGAAGGGAGATAAGCAGAACCCAGGCAGAAATATCTGCGCCCAACAGAACAGGTAAAGAGGAAGACAATGTTTCATCTTGTATTACGAAGGCTTACGAACAGTTTGGAGAGAACGATGACAGAAATCTATCAATCTGATGAAAGCAGACGACCGTGTCATGTGAAACAACAGACATAAGGTACAACTCATATAGAACGGAAATGTTTCTCCAACCACTTGGTTCCCGCACAGCAGCCCTAGACCGATCGATGCACACTTCGCTCCATTCCTTTCACGGCACGAAAAGCTGACCACGGCAGCTTTTCCAAATGATTCCTGGTTATCGGGCGCTGACGGCAGGCCCATGTCAAATGATTCCTGGTTACCGGGCGCTGATGGCAGGCCCATGTCAAATGATTCCTGGTTACCTGGGCGCTGACGGCAGGCCCATGTCAAATGATTCCTGGTTACCGGGCGCTGACGGCAGGCCCATGTCAAATGATTCCTGGTTACCGGGCGCTGATGGCAGGCCCATGTCAAATGATTCCTGGTTACTGGGCGCTGACGGCAGGCCCATGTCAAATGATTCCTGGTTACCGGGTGCTGACGGCAGGCCCATGTTTTGTCACTGCATGCAGCATGCAGGGACACAGGCCGGAGCCACACCCGGTTTCGCGGTGGTAAAACCATGGGATAACACGCCATCGACCGTGGCAGCTCGCAATATATAAGCGCAGCTGCCGTTGGATGCATCAGAGCGTTTTTTGCCTTACCTCTGGACGGAGCAAGTAAATCTTCCGAGGCAGTGATGTGTGGGGCGACGGGGCCAGGCCGCGCTGAACGCTGAGAGGAGCCGTCGGCTTCGACGGAGGCCGGACGCGGCTTGTGTGACGCGGTGCACGGTTCTGCATGTGATTGGACGTGCAGTGTGAGGGCTAGAATGGCCGCAGCCGGTCACTGGGCGCTGGAGTCGTCGACGGCGCTGAAATGAAGGCTAAGCAGCGAGCTTTGCCTTGTGGTGGGTGCCAGTCTTCATTACGGAGGCTGTGGGACCTATGTCACTGTCACCTTCACTGCCGTGGTTTGGAACTACTCCTCCGGTAAGGAAGGAAGGCGGTAAGAGGATTGTAAATAACCTTATTATTTTTCAAGTATGTAATGAACATTTTAATTGGGATTAAACGCAAGGATGCGTTTTGGTCATTATACAGTGTCTCTTTATCTAGTACAGTTATGGGTATTGAAACATCGCGCGAGCGGGCATCTACTCTTGGGTGACTGGTGTCGTTAGTGCCTGGTATCTTGCAACTTACTGGGCTTTTCCCTCGAGCCATATCGATCCGTTGCATGCAGTAAAATGCCACAAATAAGCACCCAGATACATAGCAATGGGCATGGGCTGATAAAGTCTAAAAAAGACAGCCCATTAAAGATCCAGCGATGTGCTGCTTGTGGAATCTGAGATATATTCTGCGAAAAACCATGCAATGGGCTTCTAAGGACCTAGGAATGGACTTCCAAAATTCTTAAATCTCATGATTGACTTCAGGTTAGAAAGAGAAGGAATCAGGAAAGAAAAATGGAAAACGGAGACCACTTACGTGTTGGTAACAGTACACAGGACTGTAAGGGAGGGGGAACCACTGCCCCAGAAGCCGTAGTGGATTGTAGGGGTAGGGGTGTGTTACGGCCCTTACAAGGGCAGGGGAAGGGAACCACGGTCACGGAGGTGCACGTGGGAGGGAGGAGGGGTGGCGTTACCATCTCCGATAAGGGCAGACGACCGTCCATTTCTTAAAGGCAGAAGACTAGTCAGAGGGGGAGGGGACAAGGAGAGGGGAGGGGTTGGGGAAGGGGTTGAGAGGGAAGGAGGAGGGATCTGTGCCGCCCTTAAGAGGGCTGTAGAGGGTGGAAGAAGACAACCACGCACGCACAAGGTGCGATGTGGCATTGGAGGAAGGGGTCGGGCAGGCGGGGAAGGGGATAATGGAAGGCCATCCTGCACCGTCCTCAGAAGGGCAGCACAGGTGAAAGGGAGGAGGAGGGAAGCAACCATACACACTCTTAAAACTGCGGTGTAGCAAGAGGGAGACGGGGTATCGGCGTAGTGTAGTGGTCATCGTGCTCGCATTGTGGCCGAAAGGTCCCCGGTTCGAGTCCGAGTAACAGCGACATTTCGCCGTCCCTTCGACAACCGGCGTGAGAGGTCGCGACGCGAAATGACCCTGGCAGTCGAGAACGTCGTCAAATAACGCAA
The DNA here is from genome assembly GCA_030062745.1 of Capitulum mitella. Lineage (NCBI taxonomy): Eukaryota > Metazoa > Arthropoda > Thecostraca > Pollicipedomorpha > Pollicipedidae > Capitulum > Capitulum mitella. The sequence continues at coordinate 16,365,535 of CP099851.1, read as the reverse complement.
CAACCGCCAGCTGGATGAAACACCGCCGCTCGAGGTGACGAGGTCATCCGACGAGCCGACCGACAGCCGGCTGGCGTCGCGCGTGGGCCACGTGAGGGAGACAAAAGTCAGGAAGACATGGCGTACCAGTAACGTGCAGCAGCCACTAGGCCATCAAGTGGATGCAATGAAACAAAGCGAATCTATAAAAGTAATTACCAATGTTGGTTTTACCGCCGCTGGCCGCCCGGACGTCACGGCTCTGGCCCTGGCGGCACCCCTGCCCGGCTCGGTCGCTCAACGTGCCCGATTCGACTTTCTGGCCGCGGGGGCCGGCCTGCCACTCTATTTGACGTGGTCGGGATAAACAGGACGCCGGTGTGGTTTGTGCTCGTTCGGGCAAACATACTTGTTTTCATGCGGCATTGAAGTGCTCATCGGGTATTTCGGATCACCTTTCGGTAAGAAAGCCTGTTTGTCAGTTTATTCATGGCTTGGCAACATTTAGTTCTTTCCTCTTTATTGGTGCTTGCTTAGAAGATGGCTGCGGTGCAGTTTGCTTGGGCTTGATTGAAACAAGCTAGGGTTTGATGGTTTACTTTTCTGTTGTTTTCTTAAGTCTGGTTCCTCGTTGCTCTGTTACCGTCGTATTCATCATTTGTCTTCTTTTTTGATCGCTTACGTCCGCTATGTCTGAAAATTGTTCGTCTGCATGTGTGGCAATAACGTTTTTCGGGATGCCGTTGATTATTCAGAGCGGTTACTCTGTTAGCTGTTCATCTGGAAGGGCTACGAGGCAGTAAACTTATGCTTCGCTCGCCGCTGGTCAAGTTACGCTTTTCCAATCGTTCGTATTGAGTATCTCATGTCGGCTGTCTGCTGTTTTGTCGTATATTTTCATGTTGTATACGATAGCTAAGTTTTTGGGGAATATTACTACGATCGTTGTTGATTGCGCAGAAACCGTTTCCAAAATACATCACTCGTATCGGATCGCGTATCGATCCAGGAAACCCGAGAACGGTACAACCGCCATCAAGCGCCATTCAGTTTCTAAACTGGTGTCATTCCCAAGTTACGACTGCTAAATTGAAACGCATGACATCTTATTTCTGAGGACATTTAACTACAAAACTTAGAAAGCCTTGCGAAAAATTCAGAAACTGCAAAGAATAGACACACTCGCACAAACTCTAATTTTTCCCTGTCCGTGTCTTCATTTTCGCTTTTTGTGACTGATTACACGACGGACCAGAATGCAGAACCGACAATTATTGGCATATCGACACTTTCTTTGTGTACAAAAGAACCGCCTAGAATGTATATGTTGGCTATTGCCAAGCAGCCACTGCGATAATAGCCGCGTCACAGCAACTTTCTGTGCAACTTTCCCCGTATTCGAAGGAAAAAGCAGAAGGGAATGCGATCCTGTGACAAAAGGTTCGGGAGTGCACCGGCTTGACCTAAAGTCGTTAACCTTGAACTGTTTCTAAAATTACGAACCATATTATTGCAGATCCTATCAGATGCTTTTGTTCATGCAAGCCCAACGAAATCCATTTGTCCGTAAAAGTGAACATGGATACATTTTTTTGGATGTTGACATCTAATCTGACCTAGGTAAGTGCCCCCGCATGTCCTTGCAGCAAAAATTTGACAGAAGGTACCAAGAAATTTAGAAATAGATACAGGAAATCTCACTGGGTCCCACTTTTTGTTTTTTGGCTATCTCCAAAAAAACGAATGGAGCACTCAACTTTCCTCGGCTCGGCGCGGGTTAATGGTGATCTGATACGCATACTCGGTACCCCAGGCAGTCAAAGACGATTTCCTACGGTCATGACAACGCACAGTCATGGAGCTAGACAGCAGCAAGCATTCCCATGCTTTTCTACGGGCTCAGATTGTTTTCATCGGGCAGATATCTGCTTATGAAGCCTAATATTTCGCAGACTTGCTTTATATTTGTTCTTGAATTCGCATCCTTTCCAGGAGACGCAGTGGAGCACCTGCTGTACCGTGCTGCAGGAATCGCGGCGTCGTGTTTGGACCTCCTGCGCCCGGAGGACCTCCTTGTGTGGACGGCAACGCACTGTACATGGGGGAAACAGGTATGTCAATTCGGTCCCGCAGCTAATGACATCACAAAATTGCACTCTTGGGGATCCACTTTGCGGTGTTCCGCACATAAAGTTCGTTATCTGAAATGTAGAAACGTCGCAGTTCGTAGTGGCTTCCAAGTGCCGCACGAAATCACCGGTGATGGGCAAATGAGAGGTTCTGCGTCCTGTTCCAAAGACGAGTTTGATTTAAACTTAGTTGCTGGTGGGGCAAGTCTGGTCTTGCATTTGGCTTTGCGTCTCCTGTTGCGCATACCCGTGATTTGGTGCGCGCATACCCGTGATTTGGTGCGCGCATACCCGAGCGTGATTGGGTTATCAAAATCAATAACAAATGCCATGTGATGCCGCAGCGTGTTGTTACCCTTTTGAGATACGTCAAAATTCATGTGGATTTGAGACAAGGAGTTCGTGGATCGGGTTTATCCACGGAGTAAAAGTACACTGGATTCATAGGTACTCGCATGGTTTTGGATAGGGAACATGCAAAAGGAGAGACATTTTACTCCCAAGTAGGGGATGAATACGTGGGCGGATCTTCTCCTCCAAAATCGAGGGTTTTCGGGACCCACATGCGAGGGTAAACGTTAGGAGTTACCTGCCTGATGAGAGTTCTTGGTTTTGGGTTAACCTCTGGAACAGGAATATGTCAAAAAAGTAACTGTCTCGGAGAGAGGTTAGATACATTCAGATTAAGGGTAGATTTTAGCCCTATTTCGGGAGTGAAAAACGGTCGTTGATCATCTCAGTCCGCATAGACGGTTAACTCTCCAAAAGTTTTAAAACAGTTTTACTCTCGTTCAAGAGTAAAACTGTGTTTAGCGTGCGAATAAAATGACAACTTCGTACAGAAGCAGATGAAAGACATAACTGAGATACATGTGTGCCGAAAAATAGAAAATCAGTTTTTTCATTGTCATTCCAGGACATGGAATGAACTTGGTGCGTGGAAAGCGGATGTGAAACTCAAAATCAGCACCCAAAAAATTACAAATGATCCAAGGCCAAAATAGGCAGTCCAATATAAACGATGTTATTAATCTCAATTAATCTTTCAAACGTCCCATACATGAATAGGATCATTTCAGTTGGTTTTACGCCTAAGGACATCCGATAGACTCGTTTTCGTGGTAATGTAAAGAACGGGTATGTCAAACTTGGGTGACAGGGGTCCAGTAGTGGTAAGGTATCGTGACCCTTGACCTTTCTGGTGAAGCAATTCAAAGCTGGGCTGTTATGTAAGAGGCGCGCCGGACATCGTGCACAACAAATTGTACAACATTCCAACCAACGAAAGGTGCAAAATCAGTCAATATTCCTCAGATAAACCCAGGGCATATTTCGCAAGCGCCACTTGGCAGCGCTGAAAGCAAGGTATCTGAAAAACTTTCAGTTTGCCTTGAAATGTTTTGGCCGCAGTTAAAGATGCCTGGAGACATATTCTGCTACATTTTCGTGACGATGACGGTGGGGAAACAGCGACGTAGTTAGTTAGATATAAAAGCCATTCTGGGATCACCAAATTAATGAGCTCCTCCACAAAAGCCCGAGCATTTCTCTCTTTAATGGCGCCAATCGCACCTTTCTGTGACAACCTACCAGCGATTTAGAGGCATTTGAATCACGCAATGCCTGTAAAAATGTTACCTTTCATAACTTGTAACTCTGACCTCAGAGGCCACCCAGGGCCAAAAATTTATGTTGGACGATTCTGCTGTAGACAATATGAGCCTGCAAAATTTTACCCACACCAACAGAGGTCGGGTGAATTCCTGCGCGATTTGACGTGGAATGACCCATATCCTATTCCGCGTACTGCAATTGACGTGGAATGACCATTTCTCCAGACTGTGAGATTTAACGTCATTCCGTGCTCCTGCCAGCTACGTACAATTCCGTGTTGGAGAAGGGGGGGGGGGCAGAATCAGAGGTTGCTAACTTCGGGTTCTTTTGTGAAAGGGGTGAACTGATTAAAGGGGAAGTGACCAATGAGGCTGAGCTTTACCTTCCTTTAGCCTTTTTTGTATTTCCTTCTTCCGTAATTTTACTTTATCAGCCCTGACTTTTGAATGGCTTTGGCTGTTTTTGGGGTTTATCCTTACCCCTATATCCCCTTACCTTGGTAACATTTACCTTCTCCTCCAGCTATTTCTTCAAAACATGAAAGGTAAGTTGGACCAGTCCAGCATTCCTGAACGCGTATTTGCGGTCAGACGTATTGCAGGTAGTGAACATATAGCTCTGGTGAACTCCGGTGGAGCAAGGTGATCGTGTAAAGCTAAAACGATGCCTTTACCGAAAAGTCGTCGGCGACCTGCTTTCCAGCGTCGGAAACATTTGTGTCATACGTTGGAAATCTTGTCGAAGACGTTTCTCATATCCGAAGCCTCACCTCCGTATCATTCCGATTTTTTTGTTCATCAATTGATAACCGGCTGCTGGGGAATTTCCCGAATGTTAGATCGCCCATTACTGCCATGAATAGGATGGGACGGGCAAATCATGACAGTCGTTAACACCATCTTACACATATTTAGCACGAGAGGACTGAAATAATATCGTTAAGATCACATTCCGTCATGAAAAGAATTCGTTTCATGTGCCCTGACCCTGCTACCCTGGTGCTTCCAAACACGAATCTTGTATACCCTAGACACCGTGTCGCTTGACACTATACGATTTGTAGTGTCGAGCGATAAGGTGTATTGACACGGAATGATCAGTATGCGTTTATGCTGTGACCGAATGCCAAGACCCAAAAGTCTGACGTAATAATGGTAAGCGACAGAATGCATACATATGGCGTAGCCAGAATCCCTACGTGGAGAACCACTTTCGCTAATTTGCAGATTGCAGTTGCGCATTGTTTGTTACCCAGAAGATTGCAGTTTTGTGTTTTTATGGTATGCCTGTTTTCTTCATTTCGCCTGTATTTACATTTGTTCATTTCACCGCCATACGTTCTCATATATGCCTTATTGAGACTCATTGTGCTTTACCATGCTTCCATGCTTTACATGTGTCTTTTTTGTGGCTCCCTTAACCCTATTCCCGGCAGGGAGGGCCGAACTGGCCCGCCTCCGGGTTTTGGCTTGCCAATTCCAGGCTTTTTGACGCAGCTTCACAAAACTTGGTGATTTTTCCTAGCTAATATTTCTACGTGCCGTGACAAAATTTCAAAATTTTATTTTGCTCACAGGCGGAACCAGGCAACGTTTTTGGGAGGAACCTCAGGCCATTTTTGGCCATGTTGAGGGTAAAAGGAAAATGTCTGCCAAAAACAGCGTTTTAAGATAAAACATAAAACTTCACACGAACGTATAGCTAAATAGTTGGGCAATGGGCAGATATAATTTTGTTTAGCTGAGGTCACTTTACAAGGTCAGGCCAAGGTCAAAAGTCAAAATTTGGTTTTATTGCAACAATTTCGGCGCTGTTCCTTCAATTGTCAAACCCCGAATATATATAACGCAGGAAGGTGCCCTCTACTTGTGTACCAAGTTTCAGCTTGATATCAGCTCGGGTCTCGGAGCTATGATCTAAAATGTCAGTGCGCGTACCCTATAGCGCAATAGCCATAAAATGAAATTTTTGAAATAGAGTGAATTCAAATGACTGAAAACGTTTACAGGTAATATTAAATGCACGCGAGATCATTTCAAGTGACTCCAAGATCACTGGAGGTCATCTAAGGTCAAAGGTCACAAATTGGTCTGAAGAATGTGTGACCATGACAGTTCCCCTTTGTTCATGTCCCTGGCGTCGCCTATGCTACCATTATACAAACGTTGTAGTGCAATTTGTACTTCTTTAGCATAGCATGACTAGCAGAAGCCAAAAAAGTGTTTTTGCCTTTTTTGTTCATTCATTTGTTGGAAAACTAGTCCTCTTATTTTTGAAACGCTGTGAACGCCCATGAATTTTCTCAAAATTTCGGATATGTGTACCAATGGTAAAAGTCCTGTCCATACTCTCTCGATTCATGCCAATTTCACTGAAATCGGCTCATAAACAACGGGGTTATAAGAAGTCCAAAAATACCCCCCATTTTGACATGTTTGCCCCCTGTATCCACACCTGTCCAAAATTTTGAACATTTCTTTTTATAAAAATGTAGTTCACGTCACGGCAAATCGATTGTCGTTTGTTGCCATGAAATCGGATGTATAGTTCTCGAGATCTCCGCGGGGTGGGGCGAATCCCCCCTGCCGGGAATCGACCATACCGTCTCGCCCTCCGGGAATACGGTTGACCTGCCCTTCTTAGGACTGCAAAACATTCCTCTCCGTGCAACCCACTACCGGTTCTGCGGCACTGATTTCCAACATGTTTATAGCCCTGTGTTCTCTTACCACCGCGCAAGTGGTCTCCTATTTCCTTTTTTTTCTTGACTCCATTTGCTTTCTTACTTACAGTCTTTCTTTCTTTCTTTCTTACAGAATGAGGTTTTAAGATTTAGGACATTCAGTCGTAGGTCTTTAGCTGCACGTCGAATGATCTTTAGCAGACCATATCTCAAATCCCACCAGCAGCACATCGCTCGATCTTTAGCGGGTTGTTTCTCACTTTTTGAGAGTTCATTGCATATATCCGAGGATGGATTTATGACATTTTACGCCGTGCGCTTGACGTGTAAAATGTGAATTTTGAAACAATGGATTAGATGAACATGGATAATGAGCATGACATTCAATGGCAAAGGATATCTTTTGCTCATTAACCCCCGCAGTGGAAAGGGGTTTCGCACTAACGCGCATTGGCAGGGGGGTCTAAAAGTGCCCCCTCCTCCCATCTCCGAAACGGAATAAGCTAGAGAGATGAAATTTTATGGACAGGGTAAAGCGATAACGATTTACATTGTGTGCAATTTTCATCACCCTAGGGTCGATATTTGCAAGGTCAAATGAGGTCGAAAATGTCAACCTTGGACACTTTCTCGGCCGTACAGGCCATTCCGTACAACTTTTCGAACGAAACAGAAAAATGGTGTTCGTTTGGCCGTTGAAACACGAAATACGACAACTTCCATTCATCTGGCGTGTTGTCTGAGGATTTTGGATCCAGTTCATGTCAGGTCATTGACCTATGGCGTTATTTCTTCTTCTTTTGCAAATCAGATTTCGAACAACACGGGATAGTTCGAGAGTAAATGAGGCCGCAACATGTATCTTTTGGCGTATTTGCAGTGAAGATAGCCAACACCGGGACATTTGGTCACTTCTAGCGTTTATATTTATACATGTATGTATATGTATATATGCATATACATGTATTAATATGCCAAACGTGTTTTAGTAAGGTCTTTGAATGCTTATTTCATACAAATCGACGTACTGCAAAGCAAATCTGAACCACATCACAAAACAGTTGCCCTTGACCTCTGATGACCTTGACCTGCAATGACTCTGGTATACATGTATGCGTATACATGTGGGCACAGGTGTTTTTATTAGGGTCTTTGAATGCATATTTCATACAAATCGACATGTCGCAGGACAAACCTGGGCCAGGTCACAAGATATTTGGCATTGACCTTTAATGGCTTTGGCCTTCACTGACCTTGATATATGTAAGCGTATCAGTGTGCGCACACATGCTTTTATTAAGGCCTCTGAATGCATATTTTATACATACTGACAAGTTGCAAAGCAAATCTGGATGACGTCACAAGCTGTTTGACCTTGACCTTAGATAACCTTGGCCCTCACTAACCCTGGCTATGGTCTTGGAACTGTTCTGTGTGGCTGTTCACAGAACAGCCAAACAATGTACAAACAATGTACTAACCACAGCGAAACAGTTAGACTTCTTTCGTGCTGCACTTCTTTGAGGAAATGCTGGATTGCGCCACGCCTCGCAGACACAGGCAATAGGTGCGCACTTTGGCATCGGTCGTCGACGGTCGCCGCACAAGAGACTCAGCATGTTTCAAACGTTGCGTGTGACACAGCTCATGACGTCCCATACGCAGCTACTCTGTCGAGTCTCTCGGTATGAATGCTTGAAACCCCCCTGGTGCTCTTGATGGACCTGGTTACGGAATACTTTTCTTTGACCTTGCTTGCCGTCGCTGAGATGTCTGCTTGTGTCAAGTAGGTGAAGTCGATTCCTGTGCGCAGATACATATTTGCATAGGTTCGCGCTCAAATTGAAGATTCGGTTTACATCATAATAAAATTAGTGTATGCCTGCACTTTTGTGAATTGGAAGGTGTACCGAAAATATTGCAAATGAAATGGTGAACATACTAATACGATTACTATTACATACACTAATTTGATTCTCAATACTGCAATACTGCAAATATGCAGTCAAATGTTTCATATATCAAGCAGGGGCGTCGATTTGTATTCTTTTGAGAGGGCCTTGCCCCCATGTTGATTTGGGCCCCCAGCATTGGCTTGGCCCCCCGCTTAGAAGAGATCGGCAGAAAGTAAGAAGAAATATCTGTCTTTTCATTTTATATTTTTATATTCACATAGGGATATATGGCATCTTTTATTTGATAAGATGTAGCAAGAAATTCATAAATTTCCGTTCACCAAAATAAAGTGGGTTAAATCTGCTGAGAAACCGAAATTTGGGGAGGTTAGGCTGCCGGTCCCTCAGCCGGCCCCACCCCCCAATCATTTGCAAAAATTGGCACCGCTGATGTCAAGTTTGATGCATGATTCGTCTGACTGCATACCGCACATCTTGAAAACTGGTAGATGCAATTTTGAGATGAAATATGTTGAAATAGCTAATGAATCAATTGTAGATAGAGCAATAAACATATTCAAATATCATGACAGTCATCGGTATATAATCACTTTGTATGGTGGGTTTGCGGAAATCGAACGTAGCCTGAGACTTGCATATTTGTCCTGTCGCTGGTCGCTGTGGATTAGTGTGCGCTGTCAGACGTTTCACGGTCCCGCCGATTCAGTCGCACGGACCGTTTCCGCGACAAGTGGCAAAGGAATGACACTCACAGTCTAGGTCGAAATCTTCCTTGTGAAAACACATGTTACTAATGTTTTATCTGGTCTCGTACTGCGAAGCGCAGCCGTCGGTGGAATAGTGAATTTTCCTGATACCCTGAGTTTTGAATTTCAAGCGATTGACTACATGTCTGGAACGCATATGCAGATTCAGTACGATGCTGAGTGCTGTCGCTTATCACACAAGAACTACTAGCTTTTACAGGCTCACCAGCAATGGTTATATATGCAACAAACGGGTGAATGGTCGCCTGGGTGTTATTCCAGTCATAGCCCTGGGCTTCATAGTGCACTACAGACAGTCTCTCGCCCAAAAGTCTCCCGTCACTATTGCTCATCTGGCGGAAGATTTGTTTTCAAGTCCCTCAGGAAGGTGTTTTGCACCTGCGCAACGGGGTGGTGGGATGCAGTTTAACGATGGACTTTGCTGGAGCGTCGATGAACTCCTCCTCGTTTTGATGTATCGATACTGAAGTGCTGTCAGTGTTCATCCACTGCATGTATTATACCTCATCTTCTTCAGACAGGTGTTCAGACAGACCGATCAGACATATCACAGAAGTATGTCCTTAGAGCAGATTTTCCGGGGAATCTATCGCATTTTCCTAGCATGTGATGTTCGCTGTCTTTACAACACATTGTTTTTGTTATGCGATCAGGTGCCGTTAGATCGGTTATGATTGCTCTTGTGAATTTTGGATATTGATCGTGAATGCACACGCAGACCGAGTGCATGCCTCCAGCACTAGCCAGTACACACCACAGAGGCCTCAAGCTTGCGCACGTTGAAAATCCTACGGGTGCCGTTGTTTCATCTTTATATTGTTGGTATGCTTCTCTGAAATTACACAGAATCAACCATTTCTGATGGTGATGCTTTTTGCCGTCTTGCTCCCGGACACTCGCAACATCTTTTTTCGCGGAATACAGTTTTCTTTGTCCCATCTGCCAGTGGAAGAGAGGCCCTCTTTGTGCAAACGGTGCCCAGTTCACCATCCTACGCCGTTATTTGCCTAGCGTTTTTGAACATGAATGCGGTGGTGCAAGACTTTGCAGGGGTTCTCTCCGCTATTGACGGTGACAGTATGACAGAGGAGTTCGGTCGCGTTTGAGGTCGATGGATGGTTAAATCTGTGCACGAGCTCGGTCGTCATTGCTTCAAATAGCATGATGTCTGTATGCACTGCCCTTTCTTCTTCGGTCACGACTGCGTCTGAATCTAATCCACACGAAGCTGATAGGCGTTCTGAAATATCTGTTTTAGAGATGTCATTTTCCGTAGGCCTTATTTCATACCCTGAGATGGTTTCAGTTTACATGACAGGAGCGATGCCTACTAATCTTTGTGTATATTGGCAACGGCGATATATGGGATAAGTGTATCGAATTACCTTAACCCGTCCCCGACTGGGGCTGGGGCAGTTGGCTGCCCCCCTGAGGTTTTTCCGGGATTGCGAGAGAACGAACAAACACAGTGTCACGAAACTTCGTGTACCTTTTGCTTCATCAATTTTACATCTCGTGTCAAAATTTTGACCCCAGGTCAGGTTAGGTGCCCGACCTAGGTCAGGTCAAACAGACCTATGTCAAAAGAAGTTTAGCACCCTCTAACTTTTTCGCAAAACAAGATATCTCAATAATACTTTCAGGGATTGGTGATCGTGATAGATGCAACAAATCTGCTATCTCAAATGTTTCGGAATCTTCCGGGTCATTGACCTAAAGTCAAGCCCATTTTTAAGACATATCGTCGTTTTTTCGGAAATTGATGGAACATTTCACAACATTTTTAGTGTGGAGTGAAGCAGACATCTAGTTACCGTCATTGGGCAAAGTATCAATGACTTCTAGCCATTGACCTGAAGTCAGGTCACGAATAATTGTAGTGCGCCAAAATGTACCACCGTCAAAATCGACGATGAATTACTCAGAATGGGTAGAAAATGGTAGAACTGGCTTGCACAGACGTAAGTAATACCAAAAACCTCAGAAAGCTTGAAAAAGTAGCGTATTTTGGAAATAAATAGGCTCTCGCGAATAAAGCTCCGCCAGTTGTGTAGATTGGTAACTAATTAATTTTTCTAAAATTTAAGCATGAAAAACCATCACAAGTATCACTGAGATCAATAAAATTTACATAGATAGGTTTTTTCGCGAAAATAAAGAAACACTAAAATTAGTTCCCGTCAATTTGGTACCGCATACAGCAGTGGCGCACACCGACAGCTGGCGGGAGAGTTGCCGTGTCTTTAACTCAACGTTTCAGCGTATATATTGAACAAATCTGGGGAAATTAGACGTGCATCGGCATCCGCGGACCTTTACTTGTGCGCTGGTGCCTTTACCTAGGCGTTATTAGTCACAGCCCTTGAGATTCAGGCCATTTCTCGGTCTCATGCAATCGGCTATGAGAAAACATATATAGGGCGTAAACTGGCTTACATATTATCTAAAACTAAAAAATGAGACCAGTTTCGAGCTCTGCTCGTCACAAGCTTTGGAACGGTATGCTTATTTTTATCGTGCGACCAACCGTTCATGAGTTAGGGGGGCGGCCAACTGCCCCCCCCCCCAGTCACCGATGTTCGAAACGGACCGACGGTCGTGCGCGGGTTAAGACGCCAAAATATCGCCTAGCAAAAAGTTTGGCCCACGAAATAATATTAATTATTTAGCAGTATGGACTTCCCTCGCACTCCCGCCAATGCATTTTAATCTAAGTTGGATTGAAAATCCCACATGTGCGGACCAGTGTTTCCCCAGTGGTATACCTAATAACGTCCCTTTAGTGGCCAGCTGTCTGCTCGGGGTTATTTCGCACGAAAGTGACGGTTCTGTCGGTGGTGTGTCAGTCGTTGACGACGACTCTATCACTTGGTGTTTTGCAGAGGTCGCCTGCTGCGTACTTGGCTGTCTTGATGGTCCCGGTTGTGACAGATCTTGAAGACGAGAATCCTTCTGCGCAGCTATTTTCCTGCACTGAGGGCATACTGTGTCGCCAGCAGGGAGGAGACCCTGCAGGAAACGATACTTGTTGATTTACGGTGACGTCACTATTCGAAGTGATGCCCTACGTGTTTTCGCAGCGACGCACTTTATACGGGTTTGCATAACTTTTACCCTGTTCATCCCGGCACCGCCTGGCGGTATCAAATAGGGCATCCCACTCGGTTGCTTGTGAATAACTTCTGAACCGTTAGAGCCAGCCCAATCAAACTTTCAGTATCTGTTTATCGACTAATCTTACATATTTTGACATCAAAAAAATTTCCATGTTACGTCAAGTCATGGAGATATGACGCCAAAAGTCTACCCTTACACCCTCATTGTCGCTTCTTCGTGCGGTGGCGCGTAGGTGGTTGATTTTTGATAATATTCGCGAATATAATGCATGGATTATTTTGATTCACATAGGACACAGTCCCCAAAAAGATATACATCCGTGACACGTCAACATTAAGGATTATGCTAATTCACATGCATGATGGCAGTTGGACTGATTTGCATTGTTGGTGATAAAAGTGGTTGCCGCTGACGTTCCTCATCGTTCAAGCTACACAAGCAAATCAATATGGTCCTCTCAGCAAGGTTCACCAAATGCAACGTGAGGTCATGTCAAGTCACATCATAGGCTGATGTCAGAACTACATGAAATACGACATTGTCTGTGGAGGACCGTTCAGTAGCAGAAGAGATCGATTTTTATTCCTAGTCAGAAAATGAAAAATGGTTGTTTGACCTGACCTTACTTGACGATCTTGACCTGTAAGGGGAAGACAGCGCAAATTTAATTATCACGAGATGTCGTGTCCGTTCTGTGTTTGTAGCAGTTAAGAATCCCAGCAAGTTATTATTGCTCTTTGTCAGGAAGAGTAACGCAAAGTAAAGCCTTGTCTGACCTGAACTAGAATAAACCTGAGTGAATGAAAGGGAGGTAATGGAAAAGCAATAGTCAAAAGGTTTCACTTCCGTCCTTTTTGTCACGTGGATCAAAACGGCTGCGAGTAAATATCAACCTTTGGCGTATAAAGTAAGGCCAATGTTTCACCTAAACTATGCTGACCAAGACCCGACATTTTTTACATTTTTGGATGCTTCTTACGCAGCAGATCGTGATGTTCCCTTTGATATCCATTCAAAGGCACTAAGATCAGTGTTGCCTATGATATGATGTACGAGCCGATGTAAGTTTTCTAGACGTCTCGTCATGCGTTTTACGTTATCCGTGACGTGATCAGTCACGTGGGCAGGGCTAACACAGTATTTGCTGAATCACAGGACTCAGGGCTATCGATTGGTGGTAGACCGGCTCAGATCAGATGGTTAGATCCCGAGATAGCAGGGGTGCCCATTTTGATAGTCCCTAGACGGTCGTGGGTGTAAAATACGCCAGGCGGTGCCGGATTAATCAGAGTAAACGCTCACTGACCAAGTACACATCTGTAAATGACGGCATCGCACCACTCCAGTAAGAGCCCGCACGCGTGACTGTCGACTGAGTCACACTAGTGTGGGTAGTTTCAGGCTAGGGCCGTTTCACCTGAGCAGCCAACAATAGAGGTCATCAGAAACCGTCCCTCACTCCCCTTCCATCTCCATCTTTGGCTGTTTTCCCCACAGAAAGTTGACCCTGCTCACGACACCACAGTGAACGCGCCCGGCACTATGTAAACCGGCCAACCACCGGCCGCAGTCAGCGAGTGCGGCGCCACTACCGCCACCTGGCCAGCGCCGGCAGCGCCCGACGCGGCCGGTTTTAGGGCTATTTAGCACCATGTTGCTACCAATGAAATTTGACCCTGCTCACGACACCTTGATGAACAAGCTCGGCGCTATGTAAACAGGCCGGCCACCGGCTGCAGTCAGCGGGTGCGGCGCCGCTACCGTCACCTAGCCAGCGCCGGCAGCGCTCGACGCGGCCGGTTTTAGGGCTGTTTAACACCATGTTGCTACCCAATATTCTACTACATTTATTGGGGATTCCGGAGCAGAATTGTGCAAAGATTACAAGTACTGAGGTTCGAAGAAAATGAACTGATACTATTTTTGGTAAATCGCAATTGTATATTCCATTTACGCAAAACAGAGCTGAATTATTCTTGAAATTTTCTTTCCTTACCAACAACTAAAAGCACGATGTTTTGTCCATGAAAACTAATTTTCAGATCTGTAAATTTGCACTGCTTCCTGAGACACAGTGCATTTCAGGGTGCGCTGAATTCTGTGACGTCAGATTTTGGCCTCAGTCAACGACGATTGCTTAATCGTAGAAGTCTATAAACATTACAACCGTTATCAGGACACGAGACAACCCCATGTACATCACTTCACTAAAATCTAGTATGGTGGTGCGTACTCAACCAGTTGAGTTAGCGTGGCATGACCCTAGAGCTCCATTGTTTATGGGCCGATTTTGATGCATGCATGAATCGGGGCATGAACAAGGGCTAATCGATGGAACTTTTCCATTGGGTCATGCCTCTGGGATAATGAGAATAATCATAGGCTTCAGAAGGCTTAGAAAACGGGGGGAATATATCCTTTTTCTCTGAAAGCCCGAATGGCGTAACAGTTTTAACGTACGCCCGAATGGCGATCGGCACCGATCACGCCCGACTGGGGTGATGACCGCACCCCTCCAACTAACGAATGGCTGGTCGATCGATAAAAATAAGCACACTGTTGGAAAGCTCATCACAAGCAGGGCTCGAAACCCGTCTCATTGTTAGTTTTGGGAAATATGTAAGCCATTTACGCCCTATATATGTTTTCTCGCAGCCGACTGCATGAAACGAGAAGCGGCCTGGATCTCAAGGGCAATTAAGTCTAGGTAAAGGTATCTATGAACAGGTAAAACTCCGCAGATGCCGATTCGCGCCTAAATTCTCTGATTTGTTCAATGTATACGCCGAAACGATGAGTTAAGGACACGGCGATTTTCGCGCCGACCGGCGGCGGGTGCCGTAACCGAATGCGGTATGAAATTAAGGAGAACTAATTTTAGCATTTCTTTATTTTTGCGACATGGTCCTTGCATGTAATATTTCGTAATCCTAGTGGCTCTTATAATGGTTTCTCATGCCTGTATTTTGGAAAATTCAGTAGTTATAACGTATGTATGTGTTGAAGGCGTCCACGCCGTGGCTATTCTGCCTTCTCGTCAAAATTAGAAAAACGATGATACACAATCACTTGTCAGGCGAAGTAAAATGCACTCATTTGAACACGAACGACATTCACGGTGTCAGATGTTTCAAATGTTTTAAAAACGATGCGCGTGAGGCGGCATTCCAGACTGCCGGAGGCAGGCGGTTCCAAGCCACTGCGGCTCGGTAGGAGAAGAGCTGCTGGGTCGCCGCCAGCCGCACTCGAGACAGATGAATGGCACCTGTGCCAATAGCAACCGCGCGGGTGCGGCGGCAGCAGACCTGGGCACGCGTAAGGAACAGAGCACGTATGGCGGACGGGCACGTGGGGGAGCGCAAAGCGTTGTAGACCTTCAGGAGGTCACGCGTTCTGACCAGGTCCTCCACCCGACTCCACCAGTAGGCTTCCAGAGACGGGGTAATGTGGTCCCCGCGTCGCGCCCCGGTCACCACCCTCTCAGCAAAGTCAATCACCTTTTGCACTCCGCTCAGTTGGCAACCGGCGGCTCCTCCCCACGAAGTGATACAGTAAAGGATGTGAGGGAAGACGTGGGAGTGGACGAGGAGCTTCATGACGTCTGGAGCGAAGTAGAAACGAATTTTGCATAGTGAGACAATGATGCTATTACAACGCCGAGCAATGGTGGATATGTGCTCTTCCCAAGTAAGATGTCGTTCGATGATTACACCAAGTACCTTCATAGACTTTTTTAGAATCATGACGGAGCCCGAAATGCCGATGTGAAAATTTTTCGTCTTTTTTTTATGGAGGCTCTGGTGCCAATGAGCATGAAGTCCGTTTTCCCTGGGCTCATTTTTAGGCTGTTGGACCGAAACCAGTTTTGAAGGCACGAGATGGAACCCTCGATTCGGGTCTTGAGACATGATAGATTGCGGATGTTGGGTGCGGCGTAGTCGAGAAGCTGGGTGTCATCGACATAGGAAGGGAGTCGGCCATAAGGAAGGAAATTGCATGGGTCGTTCCGGAAGATTAGAAATAGGATTGGGCCAACGATGGAACCCTGGGCCACTCCATGGGACAAGGGTAAGGTAGCCGAGCCACCAGCGACCACCTGCCTCCAGCCACTCAGATAACTGGCGAACCAGTCCGACTCAACACCGTACCACTCGAGCTTGTTCAGAAGGGCGCCGTGGTCAACGCAATGAAGGCCTTGCTCAAGTCAATTGTAGTGAGGCATACGACGTGACCGGCATCAATGATCTTTGCTGACCACTCGACCGCGTCAAGCACGGCGTCCTCCGTAGAGTGACTGGGTCGGTAGGCATACTGAAACGGCGACAGTACATGGTTACTAAGTAAGTACGCAGACAGTTGGGTGCACACGACTTTTTCGGTAATTTTTGACAAGACTGGTAGGATAGAGATGAGTCGAAAGCTGTTGAGATCGGATCTATCGCCTGACTTGTACACTGGTATGACACGGGTAGTTTTCCAGGCGTCAGGAAAAGTTCGAGTTATGATGGAGCAATTAACTATTGTCAGAATGTGTGACCCGATAACAGAAAAAAAACATTTCCCGAAGGCAAACAGAGGAATGTCGTCAGTGCCAGCAGCCTTGGTCTGACTCAGGCGCGCCACAGCCGCGGATAGCTCCGGCAGCGTCACCGGGCGCAGGGTGAGCGCTGCCGCACAGACACGGTGGGGTCGAGGCCCGGCAGGTGGCGCCGCCATTCCGGCAGGCACTGCCGCTGCCTCGGCCGCGATCCGGGGGCCCACAGCAGCGAAGTGCGCGTTCAGGTCGTCTGCTCTGTCGGCTATGTCAACATCGGTTGGCTTCTGGGCAGGCTGTAGGCCGAACCGTTTCAGGCGGTCCCAAAATCCTCGCCCGTCACTCAGTTCATCGCACAGGAACGAGCGTCGCGCGGCCGCGAGCAGGCTTTTGACGCGGTTTCGGCACCGTTGATACGCGCGGCGCAACCCAGGGCTCAGCTGACGCTCCCAGGTCTTCCGGGCTTCAGTTCTTCCTTCCATCGCTGTTGTCACTTATGGATTGTGTCGTAGCCACGGGCAGCTCGGTCTTCGCGAGGTCACCGTAATTAGTGGACCGTCACGCAATAATCTACGCAACTGGCAGAATTCACTAGCGTCTATTTACTTCCAAAATATGCAGTGTTCTTAAACCTTTTGAACTTCTTGGTATTATTCGCAACTCCGAGAGCCAGTTCTGCCATTTTCAACCCGTTCTTAGCAATTCATCGCCGAATTTGACGGCGGTACATTTCGGCTCATAACAGTTATTCGTGGTCTGACATCAAGTCAACGGCTGGAAGTCATTAATACTTTGTCCACTGGCAGTAAATGGAGTTCGCATCACACCACACTAAAACTGTCACAAACAATTCCGTCAGACTCCGAAAAATGGGCGACTTGTCTTCAAAGCAGGGTTCACCTTAGGTCAATGACCCCAAAGATTCCCAATAATCTCAGACATCGTCTTTGTTGCGTGCATCACAATTTCCAATCCATGAAATTTTTATTGTGATTTCTTGTTTTCCGAAAAAGTTACTTGGCACTAAAACGACCCCTTACTAACCTTGAACAAAGACGGGTAGAGCAATGCGGTAAAAACTAGCGTATTGCTCGTCACGTAAGACTCTCAACGATATCCCATTTTTTGGCTTCAGTCCAACAGGTGACCTTCCAGATTATGGTAATGACCTTTAATTGCCTATGCCAAAATATCTCGAAGATTTTTTAGCGATATAGTTTCCGAACTTATAAGTATAAATCTATTCCGTAAGCACCAGCGTGTTGGTCGTTGTTGTAGCTACTTGAAAATGTATGATTCTTTGTGCCTTTGCCAATGAGTGACCTCTCAGGTCACGACAATGTCATCAAAGCTGACATTTACAACGGGTAGGCATGATGGTTCCACCACACCTTTGCCTGAAAGGTCAAACGAGTAGCGATACGTTAGCCAAACTTCGTACACCGGTTTTCCTCGGGCTGGAAGGAGTGGCGTATTTGAGGTCGGGCCACCCTAGTTCCCAAGGTCACCGCCAGGGGCGCCCATGCCATTTTACGGAAATTGCTGCGTGTCGAAAACGATTCGAGCTAGAGCCACCAACTTTGGTGCACAGGTACACGTACTCACTGTCTATCATAACATAACTTGTGGCAGCCGCTATAGTTTCTCAAGGTCGCCGGTAGGGGCGCACATGTATTTTACGGGAAATGCCTTGAGCTGAGAACCGCACGAACTAGAGCCACTAAATTTGCCGTGCAATTAGTGGGGCACGAACACAATAGTTATCTGTGCATACAACTTTCCCATTTGTTATAGCTGGTAGTCAGATCAGATTTCAGAATCAGATCAAGTTTCAGAATGTGCTGGCTTGCCAGTAGTTATTATGGAATTATTTCACGCAGTGGTACAGGGCTACCACTGCGATATTTCGTAACACTAGCACTTCCGCGATTTGTTTAATGTTGCTTCAGAACAATTACTGGCAAATGTCAAACATTTATCATTAAACAAGATGATTAAAGCTTAAAACCATGTTGAGTGTATTTTGAGTTGTCAATACCTCACCCAACGACCTGAGTCCGTTGCCATTTGTATCTAAGACTAATTGCTTTGTATTCTTGTCAAGATACAAATGAGCTGTGCCATTTGTATCTAAACTACCATCCTGTATATATCTAGTACTTGCTAGGTATACATAGGATGACTACATCTAAATGATACACGTAATTATCACAAAGGTTTGAACGAATCTGTAGCTCGAGAACAAGTGTGAGAAAGCGCACACAGACTGACAAACTAAGCTAGGTACACTGAGCAGCTGCATTTACCTGTAAGGCACACACGTGAGAACTCAGCCATATACAATCAACACGATGCTTGCATATATCACCACTGACAGCTGTTCTGCATGTCGTGCACATCGCGCCCTCTTCGCGCGCCTTACAGCACAGACGGCGTAGACTCTACACAGAGGGCGCAAACGATCCCAGCCGTGCTTCCGGCGTGGTCGCGACGGACTGACCTTCTGCATGGCACATGACTGCACTGCACCGGCTGCATGACTACAGCCGACGCCCTGCCCGTACACCACACATGAGGGGCAGCGCTCCCTCACGGACGCACGCACGGGCTCACTCTGGGCCTCCCCTCGGACTGCTGCACCCCTGGCTTTTTGATAACGGCCTGGATGGCCTACACCGTTTGGACCTGACTCCATCCAGTGGGTGTGCACTCAGGTGGAGTGCGATCAGGACCGTCGCGAGGTCATGTGTGTTCTTCTTGGGTCCGCTATGCTTCAGGTCAGCGAAGCTGGAGTCCGGGTGTATTTGCGTATATAGATGATCCAGCTGTTCAAAACGGCCACGTCCAACATGTGGAAGAAGGTGGCCAGCGGCCACCTCCGCGTGCCCACCGTGGTTGAGTACACCTGCAATGAGAAATACGTCCGTATATGTCTCAAGAACTAAACAGGTAGATTCCACGTGTGATTGCGAGGGGATCAGAGTTTCACATTTGGCACGATTATCTAACCAAGTCTCTGATCACAATGAAAAAGGCACGCAGGACGATAACAATTTACTTATAACCTGCCCATGACACAAACTGTTCCTCACATGCATGGTGTCAACACTTCGTTGGCATCATATTACTGAAAAACAAAAGTCAGCTTAACATTGCACAGTAACATGTGCTCACCTCCAGCACGAGATCCATGTTGCCAATGCCACGCTTGGTGGCGTTATAGGACAGCGTTACTTCTGGTTTCTCTCTTCTGTCCACTTGCAGGACGGCCTCCGCGTGCTTCGTTAAGCTGATCAGAATCGGTTTATTTTACCTGAGATATGATGGCATCACAACCTCGGCAGACCAGGCGAATGTTGTTTCGGAGTTCTCCCGTCCTTTGGCTGACTTGAGCGGCGCCGGGATATGCCGTCTGTTTTTTGCAGCGTGCCGACGTAGGTCAGCTTCTTGATCAGCAGCTAGTCGGCCAGTTTGACAGATGAGTAGTCACGGTCAGCCGTCACGTTTTGACTGGTGCCGTGGAACGGTCCCGTCAGACGCATGACGGTCGTCAGCGGCCCTTGGATGTGGTATTTTGGGTCAGACGTATCCTCAGGCTTAACGGCGTACACATAGTTCTTGATCATGCACAGGTCTCCACAAAAGTAATGGCAGGTATTAGGGTTCTTGTCGTAAAGCGACTGTAGTTCCAGCGTTTATGATGCTAGTGTAGTGTATTTTGAGCAGCTATTTGCCGCGACGTAGGAGTACCCGTAATAACTTCAAACCTCTGTTTCATATTTCAATTTTATGCCTAAAAACACGAAAAACCGTATTTACGCCGGGTAAGCGGGACGTTGGGCAGGTTTCGTAGTTCCGCCACTGCGCTAACCCTCTCGGTTCCCAAACTGATAAGATCAGCTGTGTTGTGAATGAAGTACTGGATGGAGGCTGTGAGGAGAGAGTGCGTCTTGATTACGTGACATGTTCTGCCGGAGGGCTGTGAGGGCGCCGCGGAGACTGACCAAATCGTATCCGACCTGCAGTCCCTCCTAAACGGGTACTTCTTCTGATTGGATCTGAACTTTCGACCCAAGCAATGACGGCCGAGCGATTTTTGAACAATAAAGTTGGAAATGACTTACACACAAATGGACGGTTCATACCGTGTACGAAAGAAGCCTTTATGATAATTATATGGTGAATGCCAGGGCAGAGTAATGGTAATGACACGAAGTTAAGCGGACAAATACTGCGTTCATTTACATGCGAGCACTTAATTCGCCCGATTAAACTTTGGCATGCATAAACACACGTTCCCAAAGCAGCAGCTTTGTATCTCTGGGGTAGACTGCATCCCCTAATGTTCAGCTGACCTCCCAATGTTGAGCTCCCCCCCAATGCTGAAGCGGACCACCTCATAGTACGCACCTTGGTCCCCAACATTTCATCACTTCGCAATGATAAGAACTTAACCCTCACCGGACAAAGAAGGTGGGTGCCACCCACAAACACTGTTTCCGGGACCACGGCAAAACGGAGCACGACAACGCAATGAAATGTGGCATAGTTGACGACACATTCATTACGCATGTTTTGAAAAAGAATGACCCCATCTTGTGTCAGGGCACCGAGCCATGATGCCATTACTGAAATTAAATGTATTACATTACATTAATATTAACTTGAAGCCATCTACCATTTTTATTTTGATTGAAATATATGGCATTTAATCATAATATGTGTCGAACAAACAAAAGCAGTCTCATAGCTCCAGATGTTTGTTAAGCCCACTGACCATGTTATTGGACGATATATGCATCCCGAAACAGATGTCTGGATACGTTCATGGCAGTATATAAGGGTGTAATAGCCCATTAATGGGAAACGAAAAATCGAACTGGGATGAATCCGCCCCCCCCCCCCCCTCCAGTGCGAAATAGGGTTAACCTTCGCCCAACCGGCACCATCACGTGAGCAGCCGGAGCCCGGGGTAGGGGCTATTCGACGACCCCCCCTCATTTCGCGAACGAAACGTTGGGGAAAGATGAGACTTCTATCATCGGAAGGCTCGCCATAAGTACGTTCCAAAGCATCCACAATTTGTAAGGAAAATCTTGAAAAGTGTTGACATTTTATGGCCTCTATATGACAAAACAGGAATTTGTAAGAAGAACTTTATCTCCGCCAAAGTGCTGACAGACTAGAAAGCCAGTGACCTGACGTGACCTGATATGACCTTGCGGCCTGAACTAAAATTAAGCGGTTTTCTTTGCTTTATTTCGTTTTCTGTCGAGGATCAGTAACAATGCAAACAAAAGGGCAAGGAGTACCTCTGGATTGAAACTCCTTGGCTTACACAATCGTGATCAGTAGGGTACTATATGAGGCCGGTCATATACCTAATTTGAAGAACGCTTGGGTTTCATCTTTTTATGCCTGGATCCGCAATCGATTTGTGAAATAAACCGGAGAGGCAAAGCTGAGCATCTAGATATGAATTCAGCCTCCACTACGGCGCGTTCACATCGCCTAAGGTGGAATTACAGCACGGAAATGTCTTCACGGAATTTTGGGCTGCAAAATTGACTCTTGTGCATATTTTTAAACCAGAGTTTAACCAAATGGAGTTTCATACCCTCTTTTTGACAGTTCACCCAAAATCTGTCCTGATATGACCTCATGACCCTTCATCCCGGTGAACGCTGTGTGTCGTATTTAGTGATTTAACCCTATTCCCTATAGGGAGGAGGCTGAATCCGCTCCCTTCGGGTTTTTTGCTTGCCGATTCCAGGATTTTTGAGAAAGCTTCACGAAACTTCGTGGCTTTTCCTAGTTGTTATTTGCACGTATTGTGACAAAATTTCGTAATTCTGTTTTGCTCGGGGGCGAAACCAGGCAACGTTTTTGAGGTGCACCTCAGGTCATTTTTGGCCCACCTGAGGGTAGAAGAAAATGACCCAAAAAATAGCGTTTAAAAGATAGAACTTTAACATTTGTATCGATATATAGGGAAATAGTTGGGTAACATACAAACACAATTTTCTTTGTCTGAGATCACTTCGCAAGGCCACGTCAAAGTCAAAAGTCGAAATTTGTTTTCATAGTAATTATTTTGGCGCTGTCTTTTTCTTTCAAATGACGTACCTGGAATACATTTGAAGTAAAAGATTGTCCTCTACTTGTGTACTAAGTTTCAGCTTGATATCATGTCAGGTTACGGAGCTATGACCTGAAATGTCAGTGCGCCCGCCCTATATCACAACAGCCGTAAACTGGAATTTTAGAAATAGAGTGAATTCAGATGGTTGGAAAGGTTTTCAAACAACATAAAATGTACACAAGATCATTCCAAGTGGTTCTAAGGTCATTGGAAACCATTTGAGGCCACTATGGTCGTAAGTCTCACCAAAGACCTTTGGGGGAGTCGAAACGCCACCCTGCCATTTCGGTTCGGCTAGGGTCAAAGATCCCATCGTCCATTTAATGGCGGATTAATATTCAGTATTCTCCCAAAAAAGAAACAGCTGACAGCTCTCGACGTTTGAGCACATAGGTCACCACTGCTGAGAAATGTATTTGGTAACAAATTGGACAACGGGAGTAAACATATTGCAAATCTAATTCACCGATGGCTCTTCAGAGCAACGTTCGCACATCTCAACATTGGTTAAAAAAACAGCAACAAGGTAATAACAGCATGCCAATAGCATAGCAAAATATAACGACAGCGTAACGACATGAATGCCTGTACCAATTCGAGGACGCAAATTACGAAGCTGTCTCATCACTAAAGAAGCGAATGACAAAGGCTGAAGCAGGAAACGCACGCAGTCATCTCTAAGTTTAACACATTTTTCAAGATAAATGACTAAGTCACATGGGCTTGAACGTATCAATGACAGTTTCAGCATAACTTCATTTCTGTCATGGCCTGGTCATTGCCAAGAAATCTCATACAAGTGTGGTCAGTTGTGGTGATGAAATCGATGCTTGAAATAGAAATGCCGATTTAAGAAAATGTTATCTGCTCGCCAGTATCGTAACAATTTGTATATTGTTTAAGTGACGCTTTCAAGCGTGACAAGCTGCACCGTGACTGGAAACCCTGAAATTCTATCTAAGATATGAAAGCCCTTTGGATCAATGTCAAATAAAAGCCTCCCAAATAAACAATCGGCCAGCAAAGTTTCGTTTCTAGTGATGCATTCAATGCCAGTTGCAACGGAAGGAAAAATGAGAACGATTTCCCACAAATCGTGCCTAAACACACTAAAACTGTAAATGTAACGGGTTGGACTAGCAAGACCTGCTCAAGAATGATGCTAGCTTAAACACCACTGAGCATTCTGGTTCCGAAAACCACGATGTTCAAACATTAGAACTCAGTACACATATAAACGAAATAAATAAATGCGGCCCTCGTGCGTCACGCCAAAGCGTAGATTTGAATTATTTTTCTATCTATGGTGAGTGAAATGCACGAGACACCTGAGACAGAAGCGACGTAACCAGACATAAATCAGCTGTTAGATGTTCTGTCGACGACGGAGCCGGGACGGACGGGCGCCAGCGGGCTCGCACCTTACGACGTAGACCACGAGTTCTCAAAGTCCTTCTGCAGCTGGTCCATCCAGACGGAGTGGTCCACCTCCCACTCGTCGGTGTCCAGGCCACGGCCGGACGAGTTGAAGGAGATGGAGACCAAGAAGAAGGCGGCGGCCAGCATCCCCGAGCCGACCAACAGGATTATGCCGGCGAGCAGATATCTGCCATCTAACGACAATAAGTGCCACCTGTTAAAGCCATCCTCGTTTGCACAGCACGGGAGAAGCCTCCAAACCAAAACAGTCCAGTCGCTAAATGATAATGCCAAAAACGGATGGTGGTTGGTAAGGCATTGACGACAGAGATAAGTTAGACCCCTCCGGAAACTGAGATCCACATGTTCAATCAAGCAGCCATATAAGCTTCTTCGGGGCACATGAAGTGTTCCCATGGGTAACAATTGAAGATGGGATGAAAATCCGGTCGTCCCATGTAAATGACGCATAAGGTGGTTGCCGGATGCATGGCATCTGAACTATTTCCGAACAAGTTATGAATACGACTTATTGTAAACTGCACACATGCTGAATTTCAAGTCGTGCTAGCTCAGTGACCCGGTCGGCAACGACCACAAAGAATGGATGAAAAATGGAATGGTAGTGGTTGAAACTGAACGCCATTTCAAGGTCTATGACATTTCAGTTGAGTTAAAAGAAAAAAACACTGGGAGGCTCAAGAGGGCCCGGCCTTTTGTGTGGGCGTTGACAGATGATGTTAATGTCTCCGCTGAATCATGAAAGTTATGAGAGTAATTAGGAATCCGACTAAGAAGTTATTTAGACGCGTTTCCGATGAAGCCATTTACTATGCCGCACATTTGCACTTCCCAGTCACATAAACGATATAACGTGGTTTCTTACCCAAAAAGCCTAGAATTGCTCCAGGCCTTTGTAGCCCTACATCTTGATCTTGACCTTGACCTGGACCTTGCCGCCGGGTATTTCCAAAAAGGCTGTCGAGGAAACTGGAAACAAGTAAAACTAGTGACCGACATGGCACCATATCCTACATCGCGAGCAGCAAATTTGTTTCTTAGGTGCTGAAGATGTGATCTTTAGCCTTCAAATACCCTGAGGTAACCCTCAGGCGAAATATATTGTAACACCGTTCAGCCTTCCGAAGCACGTGGGACAGCCGTACATTGGCACGACACTGCCCTCATGAATGTGCAAAAAATGATTAGATCCTTCCCATTTCCATTGTTACAATACCGGCCTGAAAGCAATGTTCCAGCGATAAGCAAAGCCGGTGCATCGTGTTAGACTCTCACATGAAGCACACAAATGACGAGCAATATCCGATCCATTTAGGCAGCGCTAGCAGGACTTTGTATTGCCTTCCTTAGTTACCTGGGCTGCTGGGGCCGGTCATAGTAGTTACTGTAGCTGCTATACTGCGGCTGGTACTGGGGAGCCGACGGACTGTAGTAGCTGTCATCGGCACAGACCGCCGCTACGACGGCCACCAACAGCGTCACCAACAGCTTCATCTTCGCGTCTGAAAGAAACGCACAAATAACATGAAATGGCGATGGAGAAGTCTAATTATTTGCAGAAGTTTATCACAGTATTCAACCTGCTGTATTGCATGGCATAATCTTGGATTTTAACTGAGTTTATCTCTCTTTGTTTCTTTTTACCATACAAACGGATATTTATCGATATCTGAAAGTATCATGCCCCCGAGGAACTGTCAATTCTAGCGTTATACGCATCCATGACGTTTCCCTGTGCCATTAACAAGCGGCAAAAAGAAGACAAAATTCGGAGAGAAGCAACATTGCTGTCTGAATAGTGCAATGGAAAAACAGAAATCACAGGCTAACGCGCCGTCAATGACAAATAAATGCCTTCCATGACTGAAGTATCTTCTGACAAAATATACACGATTCATTGTCAACTGACTGGTGGATTATAGGTTTGAAAAACCGTCACGGCCAGTACGGTCTTGCTTCTTAGTTTTATTTTTTCTATTAATCAAAATATGACAATGAACCAACAGCATCACTCACCGGCGCAGCCAAAGGGGGGGGGGGGGGGAAGGGAGCGCCCCTAGACCGGCATGGCTTCGAACGGAATCTACATATTTTGCAGGATCCTGGCACTAATGACACCAATCATCCAAAACTAGAGGGCCACTTTGACGATTTTTGATTATTCATATCTATACCAGATAAACATTGTTATTACCAAAACATACATTTCAATTTAGCTTATTTTAAAAAAAGGTCATCAGATACACTGAAAATAATGAGGTTATTTACATCCTTCTTACCGTCTTCCTTCCTCACCGGAGTTCAATTCCAAGCCACGGAGCGTACACGAATCAGCCTGGAAGAGTCGACAGGTTCTGCAGCAAAGACCAGCAATCACCACAAGGCATAAGCTCGCTGCTCAGCCTTCATTTCAGCGCTGCAGACGGCACCAACGCCCCGTGACCCGCTGCAGCGACTCAAGCCCTCACACCGCACATCTTAATCACGTGCAGAACCGCGCACCACATCACACGAGCCACGTCCGGCCGCCGTCGAAGCCGACGGCTCCTCTCAGCGCTCAACGCGACCTTGCCCCGCCGCCCCACGCAGCACTGAGTCGAGGGTTTACCTGCTCCGTCCGGAGGTAAGTCGAGCAACGCTCTGACACATCCAACGGCAGCCGCGCTTATATATTGCGGGCTGCCACAGTCGCTGGCGTGATATCCCATGATTTTCCCGCCGCAAAGGCGGGCGCGGCTCGGGCTTGTGGCTCGGCTCGCTGAATGCAGCAACAAAGTATGAGCCTGCTGGCAGCATCCTGCAACAGGGAGCCTTATGGGAAATATGCCGTGGTAAGCGGATCCAGAAGACGAGTAGTGAAAAGAGTCAAGAGAAATGCTGCCTCGGACGGTCTCGGTACTGATGCCTCCGACTAAAGTCCTGCGTGAAAACCTGGTGATTGCCGAGGGTTTCCAGTTTTACGCTAGATTTTTAATCTTTCTCTTGTTTCGTATGGTTTGCTCGTCTTATATCCTCCATCAACATACGTGAGGGCCAAATCCTCCCCCCCGGGTGATTTTTCAGCTCCAAAACCAAACCGTTTGCGCTGTCTTGCTGAACTTTGACCACTCTTATATATCGCTTGTACGCATTCTCTATATTTGGCAACATGATGATGTCAATTAGCCCCGTTTTTGTGATAACTGACCGTACACATCGTGTACAAAATGTCCACGGGCCTTCTTGGGCGGAAGAAGGGGCATCGTAGAGGGCAAAGCAACGCAATGTATAAGTAGATTCTGTGTACTCAAAACAAGGTGTGGCTCGACAGGAAACGTTTTAGTATGCCGTGACATGCATTTCAAGGACATTTTTTGGAGAAATGTGTCCATGAATGACGGCCATTGGCAGAGTCAGGTACAGAATATTGGCAGGCTCGTACTTAAGTGTACATGTACCATTAGATCGTATCACTGATTCCAGTCTAATAATGATAGTGGTGGGAAATGCATGTATTATGTATGTGTGCATGTATGCATACCTATACATGCGCTGGCTGGGACTGAAAAAGAGAATGATCTCCAGGAAAAAGAGATGGGAGATTCGAGAAAATAGAAAAGGTGGTCTAATTTTATCAAAGCACTCTTGCCACCTTTAGGTTGTCACCCCCTGTTTTGGTCTTGCTGGACCCGCCATTGATGCTTGTTATCGAATGCAACCATCGTCCCTCATAACGGTATTGACATTGGACCACTCATTGAGGTCACAGTGAGTGAAAAAATAATTTTTAGATAGTTGCCACCCTATGTTTGAGGGCCTGCGCCGATCACTGTTCAAAAAATAGCTTCCTACCATGTCATGAGGCTATCTAAAAGCTACGCAGTTAACATCATTGTGGACGTACGGGTGATTAATCGGAGACGAGACTCGACTGTTGGCTCTCGATTTGCTCTTCCGGAGGGGCGAATAGCGTTGTTTGTTAATTCTGCATATATGTGCAGTTGGCCCAGATCGCAGATTCTCATTTTAGCCCTGTTTCGCCGGAATCGCTCCAGTTGATCGAGAGCGATCACGAGAGAAGATTCAGTTGTTTCCGCAGGAATGTCAAGCGAAGTCTACCGCATAAAAATAGGCCGAATAGGCAGATTTATGGTTCTTCCGTTTCCCCGCAAACAATTTATAAACTTTCCAATTTAAAAGCGAATGACGCATCACCCTCAGCCATTTCCACTTGGCAACGTGTTTTATGTCTTTGCCTGTTCTTCCTCACTTTCCGTGTTCCGTCTTTCTTTTTCCCGGCCACCCATGTCTCTTGTTTCAAATATTTTCCGTTTCATATTTTATGAAAATGCTGATTCATTATACACAAGATGAATGAAATAAATCTCCTGTAACGCTCTGATTATGAGAAACAGCAGCGTCGTCATTTCCGTGCGCCTCGTGGCATACGAGGGATTGCGGTGAGCTTTAGATAATTGGCTAGACATTAGCACACCAATCCTCTTCCGTTTTCAGTTCCATTATTAAACCCTTACTACCTTCCGTCAATTACAACACTCCACCAACAGTTTCCCACGGGCAGCACGCGTTGGCCGCTACTTCATTCATTCATCACGTACCTGTTGTGCTGACTCGGACGTGGAGACGCTTGAGTACGCTGCGGTCGTAGTGGCACTATGGATCCGAATCGAGTTTCGTGCAAATCATGGGGCGTCAGCACGTCATCACAGGTCACCAGAAGCCCGAACCAAAACGCCCGACCTTGGCCAGAAACGAAGATCTACGCACTGCGTAACTGAGATGTGAGAAAATGGCTGAATATGTGGACTCGCCGGCATATGAATAGGAAAAAGTGGATCATTTGGGCCCCAGGACAGTCATTCGAGGCCAGATTAACGTCGGAGCTCGGAGGCTGGCACAATCGGAACATTGTAATGTTGGAACTGAGGTCCTGGATCGTGGTTCGGACCACATTAATAGCTAAGGAACGCGAGGCGCACCGCTGCTAAAACTAGTTACGGAAGTATAAAAAGAATAATTAGTATGGTATAATATAGCATGGTATAATTAGTATAAAAAGGGAAAAAATTAATCATCATCATCATCGTCATCATTACAAAAAACAATAATAGGAATAATAACAGAGATGACAAAAACAATAATAACAAAAAATAATAATAGCGGAGATAATAATAACAACAATATTATCTATAAAGTTTTAATTAAATTATGGCGATTGAATTCCTGTACGTTTGTACGTTACCGTAACGCAGCAAAAACGGCGCATCATTGAGCAATTTTTCTAGAGATCGGCACCGTTAAAATCCTCTAACTTGAAGAATAAAACAATGTTTAGTCCAATCGAGCCAACAGTTTCTGAGTTATAACTCATTTGTGGCCTTTTGTCATGGTAAAGAAATGTGTTTGCCTAGAAAATTTCAGTCACGCTCCCTGCCGGCTGAGTAAGTCACGTGTTCTGAAAGTGTGAGACAAAAACAATATGAGCTAAAAAAGCTCAAAATCCTCGATCTTGTCAACTTAATATCGTGAAGAGAAGTGTTTAATAAGCAAGTTTTTGTAAATGATGTGAAATGTACTTTATTCATTTTGTATAATGGTAATGGTACTGATAAGAAAGATGATATGACATCTAACAGAGGCCGCCAAAGGCGGCCTTTCACCGGATAACAATGAAAATACTGATTATGGCTATGATATGTTGTAATCCATTTTTATGCATGAATCAACGCACAAATCATGGCACTTAACTAAATTGGGCCAAACTGGTATGAAAGGACACCCGGTCTTATCCATTAACTCGCTCAATGAAGGGGGGAGGGAGTGGAAGTGGGATTGTCCAGAACCCTGGAGTTTAAGAAGAACCCCAGGTTGAAAAGGAAAAAATTGCAAAGCACGGCACTCGACGCTGTTGTTGCACATTTTTCACGTATTTCTACACTTTTTGGAAACCAGGCGATGCACGGATGTGACATGGTGATGACCTGGTCACGCGGTTTGTTTCATATACAACTATAACTCATATGCTCGTGAATACAGATTTGAATGTTATGCAGTTTCGATCCTTGGCAATGACGTTTCAAAGCTTTGGTGGAATGATAGAAGCGCAAGATGGGGAGAACACAAACATCCCTATACAGGAACTGGTGGCTTAGGTTGTCATTTTTTTTACATACAACCCAAACTTCACCGGATGGACGGCATTGGCGAAAATGACGGCCTTTTTTCTCGATTTGTTTGACGCGGAAATATCCTACGAAACCACAAAACGCTGTTGCCACCGCAATTACGATTGTTTTCAGTCGTCGTTATAGAGCCAGGTGGAAACAGGTTTAAGTATCGCGATAATTGGTACAGAGTATGCTGATCGAGAACAGCCAGTTGACATATGCTCTTCGGCAACCATTTCTACAATACATGTCGTGGCGCCACTGCGATGGGCTGCAAGTTCACATGCAGTCGGTGTTTATTCCGCGGTGTTGCAATATTGCAATTTTTCGTTTCAGGGCCAACGAAGACTTCCGGTTAATTCGAGTCCTTCGCACGAGCTGGTGGCCTCCACTTGACGTTCCGCTGCTTCATTGCAAAGAAATGGGCTTTTGCAACACTATGAAACTTTTGCAGCAATGTGCAACAGCGGCCCGGTCGATGTGCAGTGCAGTCTGGAGGCGCCTGGAGTCGTCCCAGGAGTCGCAGAGCCTCCGACGATGGGGTGTGCCGGACGACGGCTGTGACCGCCTTGTCCGTCCATGTGGAGCTGTCGCCTGCAGTGAACGGGGCGTCCCTCTTCTTCCGGGTTTGCGCGACCGTCATTTACGACCACAGAACGCTGAGGTACGAATCGAGAGTTCCGTGGTACCCTTGCACTGAGAAAAGAGTGAGACCGGTAATCGGTCTCGACCGGTAGGGGTTTTGTTCCCTATTCAAATCAGATCACACGTTTTCAGAACCCTAGGAATCTAAGAACTTTTCTACTCGAGACTGGTACCTGCCTGGTCTCGAATCTGGCACCACTGGCACCAGGTGCCAGTTTCGAGTGAAAAAGTTCTCAGATGAGTCCCCCAAAGGTATTGGAAATCTGTGGTTTACTTGAATGGGGAAAATGACAACCTCTACCGGCTTGCAGTTCACACAGTTCTCAGTGAAAATAGTCACTAGTCTCAATGTCCAACGCCATTATTAAAACATTCCACTTTCAGGTTTCGGTGACGTCCTTTAAAACCGTAGTATCAGAAACAAAAAAAACTTTTAAATGTATTTGGGAGAAACGAGGCTGAACCCAAACAAGACTGAGCCGGCGACGGCAGTCGAGTGATGACATCGTTACTGCCGTGTGAACAGCTATAAGTACTCACGGGTCTGTTAGGCCAGTAACACAGAAATAATGAATTACCGCCCCGGAGTCATGCCAGGAACGCAGCAATAAGGAACTTCCGCCTTGCGTTTTTGCGCTAATAACAAAAGTGTCCAACCATCTGCCCCCGTTTACAAGATTGAGTAGCGCATCAGTAGCGCACCCTTCGTTCAGCCTGCCTGCACGGTGCACTCTGGACTTCTTTAACACAGAACTGGTAAATTACTGTACAATGCTAATAACAGAACTGTCGGATCACCTGCATTTCCTGTAATTCCTGTTGATAGACGCCATAAAACTTCAAAATGGAAACACGTCTCTGAGAAAAAATGTCTTCATGTCAAACACCTTACCATCTACCGTCATGGGTGTCGGAAGATCCCACAGCACGTCTGGCTCAGTTTAGCACGCCTCACCGCCTCACAACCTCCTCAAGCCGACAGCCTCACTCAACCATTTCACCCTAACCGCCAAAGGGGGTCAACTGCCTGTTCATCGCCGCCGATTCAAGGGCGCTGGCTCAAGTCGCTGCACGCGCGCCGAAACACGTCGTGACTTAATCTGCTGGGACCAGACTGGCGTGTCGCGGTACGCCAGACGCGCAGCCGTGAAATCAGCAGCCTTTTCACCGTGTACCGCCGTTATGAATGATAATTATAGACAGGGGTGTAGGAGCACCACGAAAAGTGGGGGAACATTCATCCAAGGGCGTCAGCCTCCAAAAAGGCGCCGATCTCCAGCACGGACGTCATCTATTTAGAATGAAATTGGTGCTTTGCTCACACCTCCGGGTTTAAAGGAACGCATACCGATGCATTTTTACTGGAATGCATGTGCGACTCCTGTACGAGCGCTTGATCTGTAGATGGGGTGTCAAATATATGAGCGACGGCTGATCTGTAGCGGGGGGAGGGGCGCACAGGCACGTACTCAGGAATGTGAAATTTCGTCATATGGTACTGGCATATGACGAAATGTACAAAAAGGTAGCAATTTTATGCAATGTACCTGATATTTAACGCACAGGAAAGCATATGGTGTTTGCTTATGCAGCATATGTATGATCATTGCTACGTGTTCCTGCGAAATCGCTATATATCTAATGCAGACCGCTTGGCTCATGGGGGCCATAACCCCCATGGCCTCCCTTGGCTGCGTCCCTGGGGGCGTCTGGCCAGACAGGAGCGCCTGCATCATAGACTTATCTGGTCTGTCATCTGTCGTGTACGAGCGCCTGGCCTGTAGAGGGGCACGAAATACATGAGGAGCGTTTGATGTGTACGGGGCGTCTCGCTCGCCAAGGTCGCCGAGCCCCGAAGGGTGCCTGATCTGTTCGGAGGCGCTTGGCCTGTAAGGGGCGCCTATATCGTGTTTGGTCAGTAAGATGTCCCGTAAGGGCTCCTGGTATGTAGAGCAAGAACTAAATATATGAGGGATGTCTGATGCGTACGGGACGTCTCACCCGCCAAGAGCGCCGAGCCCCAAAGGGTGCCTGATGTGTAAGGGACGCCAAGTTCCAATGAGTGCCTAATCTGCACGGGGGCATCTGGCCTGTAAGGGGTGCCTGCATCATAGACGTGTTTGGTCTGTGAGGGGAGCCAGATTCTTTGGGGGCGTCTCATCTGTGCAGGAGACTCTGCATGGAGTGCCGGGCATTTCAGAATTACTTGGCCTGTACAAGACAGCTTACCTGTAAGGGGCGTCGTGTCCACAAAGAGTGGTTGATCATTGTATGGGGGGACGTCTCGAGGTTAATGGCTGCTTCGTGTTTAAAAGGACACTCCTCAGCAAAAAAAAAGTGACTCCACGGATTCGGTATTTTTGGGATCGGGTTAAAGAAGATATTTTTTTGTTTTCCTTCGAAACGCTGTTTTTTGCTGCGGCGTAAGGGGGGCGCCCGCGGGCCAAAAAGTGGGAAGACATGTCCTCCTGCCCCCCCCCCCCCATAATTACACTCAAGATAATAGGACATTTGCTGGTTTACAATGAGCCCTGTACTTCCGTACGAGACATTGGTTTAGTAAGAACTTCAGTAGAGTACTCAAGCTAGAATGCAAGACCCAAAACTGACTTAAAATAGTAATTTTCGTAAGATGCTCTCAGATTGTTTTCTCAGAGTTCGTCCAGCGCGCACGACGTTCTGCAGACCGGAAGCACCGCGTCGCTCGACAGTTACGAATCCGTCCCAACACACCCAGACCTCTGTTTGGTTATGGTCAGCGAACATTGGTGACCTTGGTTTACGGCGGTAGCTTCTAAAGCGTCAACCGCAACAGCGCTTTCCTCCAAGTTTTGTTGTTCTTGCTTAACCCTCCCTCGTCATGAGGTAGCTTCGCCCTTCGAGGAAGGGGAGGGCCGCAGATGCCCCGTGCCATCTTAGGAATGGAAGCGGAAGGAGCAAAAAAAAAGAATCTGCTTTGATTGACCCCCGTCTTGCTTATTGATATGAAATCAAACAGTATCTGATTAACCTGCACCCAACCGGGGGATGAACGTTTTGACAACCCCCCTCCCCTCTAAGTACTTTTGGTGATAACAAAAAAAGCATCACGCGCAGCGTGCTGCAATTTTCATGGCTTTTCTACACTCTTTTTGGGTGTCCTGAAAACCTTCCAGCTTCAGGTCGTGTCAGGTCGTGTAACTGACTTAGACCAAGTTAGCCCTATTCCCGGAGGGCTAGACGGTATGGTCGATTCTCGGCAGGGGGGGCGGATTCGGCCCCCCCCCTGAGATCTCGAGAACTACTCGTCCGATTTCATCGCAACAAACGGCAATCGATTTTCCGTGACGTGAACTATATTTCTTTAAAAAGACATTTTCAAAATTTTGAAATTTGTGGATACAGGGGGGCAAAAATGTCAAAATGAGGGGTACTTTTGGACTTCTTATAACTCCGTTATTTATCAACCGATTTTGATGAAACTGTCATGAATCGAGAGATTATGGATAGGGCTCTTACCATGGGTCCCCAAATCTGAAATTTTGAGAAAATTCATGGGCGTTCACAGGGTTTCAAAAATAGAAGGATTAGTTTTTTAACAACTGAATGAACAAAAAAGGCCAAAACATTTTTTTGGCTTCTGCTAGTCATGTTATACTAAAGAAGTACAAATCGCATTACAATGTTTGTATAATGTTAGCATAGGCGGTGCCAGGGACATGAAAAAGGGGGAACTGTCATGGTCACACGTTTCTCAGATCAACTTGTGACCTTTGACCTTAAATGATCTCCAGTGACCTTGTGGTCACTTGGAGTGATTTCCTATGCATTTAATATTATCTTTAAACGTTTTCAATCGTTTCAATTCACTCTATTTCAAAAATTTCATTTTATGGCTATTGCGATATAGGGTACGCGCACTGACATTTTAGGTCATAGCTCCGTCACCCGACCTGATATCAAGCTGAAACTTGGTACACTAGTAGAGGGCACCCTTCTACGTCATATATATTCCGGGTTTGGCATTTGAAAAGAACAGCGCAAAAGTTACTGCAAAAAAACAAATTTTGACTTTTAACCTTCGCCTGACCTTGTAAAATGACTTCAGATAAACAAAATTACGTCTGAACATTGCCCAACTATTTAGCTATACATCCATATAAAGTTTTAAGTTCTATCTTTAAAACTCTGTTTTTGGCAGACATTTTCGTTTTACCCTCAACATGACCAAAAATGGTATGAGGTGCCTCCCAAAAACGTTGCCTGGCTCCGCCCCTGAGCAAAACGGAATTTTGAAATTTTGTCACAGCACTTAGAAAGAATAGCTAGGAAAAGTCACCAAGTTTTGTAAAGCTGCGTTAACCCTATTCCCGGCAGGGGGAGCGGAATCCGCCCCCCTTCGGGTTTTTTGCTTGCCAATTCCAGGCTTTTTAACGCAGCTTCATGAAACTTAGTGAATTTTCCTACCTATTTTTTCTACGTGCTGTGACAAAATTTCAAAATTCTATTTTGCTCAGGGACGGAGCCAGGCAACGTTTTTGGGAGGCACCTCATGCCATTTTGGCCATGTTGAGGGTAAATAAAAATGTCTGCCAAAAACAGAGTTTTAAAGCTAGAACTTAAAACTTTATATGAATGTATAGCTAAATAGTTGGGCAATGTGCAGATTAATTTTGTTTATCTGGGGTCATTTTGCAAGGTCAGGTCAAGGTCAAAAGTCAAAATTTGTTTTTTCGCTATAATTTCAGCGCCATTTTTCAAATGCCAAACCCGGAATATATATGACGTAGAAAGGTTGCCTCTACCTGTGTACCAAGTTTCAGCTCGATATCAGATCGGGTCACGGAGATATGACCTAAAATGTCAGTGCGCGTACCCTATATCGCAATAGCCATAAAATGAAATTTTTGAAATAGAGTGAATTCAAATGATTGAAAACGTTGACAGATAATATTAAATGCACAGGAGATCATCCCAAGTGACCCCAAGGTCACTGGAGGTCATTTAAGGTCAAAGGTCACAAGTTGATCTGAGAAACGTGTGATCGTGACAGTTCCCCTTTTTTCATGTCCCTGGCACCGCCTATGCTAACATTATACAAACATTGTAATGCGATTTGTACTTCTTTAGTATAACATGACTAGCAGAAGCTAAAAAAGGGTGTTTGCCTCTTTTGTTCATTCAGTTGTTAGAAAACTAATCCCCTTATTTTTGAAACCCTGTGAACGCCCATGAATTTTCTCAAAATTTCAGATTTGGGACCCATGGTAAGAGCCCTATCCATAATCTCTCGATTGATGCCAGTTTCATTGAAATCGGTTGATAAACAACGGAGTTATAAGAAGTCCAAAAGTACCCCCCATTTTGACATTTGTGCCCCCCTGTATCCACAAACTTCAAAATTTTGAAAATTTCTTTTTATAAAAATGTAGTTCACGTCACGGCGAATCGATTGCCGTTTGTTGCGATGATATCGGACAAGTAGTTCTCGAGATCTCAGGGGGGTGGCGAATCCGCCCCCCCTGCCGAGAATCGACCATACCGTCTAGCCCTCCGGGAATAGGGTTAAAAAGCCTGGAATTGGCAAGCAAAAAACCCGAGGGGGCGGATTCCGACCCCCTGCCGGGAGTAGGGTTAAAGAAGTCAGCCTCCGATTTTTTAAGTCTTCTACAAACTAAGCGGTGCGATTGATTAACCTAACACTTTCAGGGAC
Organism: Capitulum mitella; assembly: GCA_030062745.1. Taxonomy (NCBI): domain Eukaryota; kingdom Metazoa; phylum Arthropoda; class Thecostraca; order Pollicipedomorpha; family Pollicipedidae; genus Capitulum; species Capitulum mitella. Next base: position 16,328,710 of record CP099851.1, on the reverse strand, counting down.
AGTAGTCCAGGACATTCCTAAGAATTCTGATTTCCCGCATTTGTTGTCAACGTCTAGGTCAGTGGCCTGATGCCAACTCAATTTTCGTCCCATTTCTCTATTTCAAACAGTTTTGAACAGTTTCTTTAACTTGTTGATGCCTGCAATCGATTCCTGGGTCAAGGAAGTCACTATACACGACAAATGGTTTTGACACACATGAAGGTCGTGACGTCAGGTCAGGCCGCATTTGGGGTGATCTAACAAAAATGAATCTAAAAGTCCGTTCTGATGATTTTTGGAGTCAAAAATATGCATTGAGCTAGATTTTGCAGTCCAGAATTGCATCATGTAGTCTCCAGGCTATAAAATGACTACATCATCTAAGGTCATGCGCAGGTTACCGTGATAGAAGAGCAATGCATTCATGTTGCCTGAAATGCATTTCTTGACCAAAAAAGTCACTAAACACGACAAAAAATCTTGGTCCACGTAAAGAGTTATGAAGTCAGACCAGGTGACATTTTGGGTGAACTATCCAAAAATCGTCTGAAAAAGCATTCTTGATAGGCACTCAAGTCGATTTGCAGTCAAAAATTGCACCGAGATGTTCGCGCACTATAAAATGGCCTTAAGTCACCTGGGGCCATGCGAAAGTCAACGCAGTAGCAACTGAGTTCATATCCGGATGTCCAGCTTTATCTCTCTGGTTTATTTCATGAGACAATGTCAGATTTAGGCATAAAAAGATGAAACCCAAGCTTGCTTCAAATCAGGTCATCATCATACGTCAGGTCAGGTCATATTATACCAGGTCCCTATTGGTCACAGCTGTGGAATGCAAGGAGTTTTAATGCAAAGGTACTTCTTAGTCCTTTTGTTTGCATTGTTATTGATCCTCTGCAGAACATGGAATAAAACAAAGAAAACGGCTGAATGTTAGGTGAGGTCACGTCGGACCATTAGCGCTGCAGTCTGTCCATGTTTAAAAAATGTCCGTATAAATCACTTCTATCGTTTTGAAAGCACACATGACCAACAACTTGGGGCACCTGATGCGACATGTAACTGTATCGAAGTTAAAAATTATATGATATCGCAATGTACATTTAATGAGCTTTCCTTTGGCATGTTCAGAATTCGTCTAGCTTTGTTGGGGACGGAGCTAAAACTTTCTAAGAACTTCTATATTTTTGCATTTAAAGGACAAAAAATTGCATTATGTTTCCGAATTTTCCAGGACCTTTCAGTGCTTTGAAATGTACTCATGACGAGCTTTCCGATGATTTAAGTTTCATTTTCTCCGACGTTTCGTTCGCGAGATAGAAGGGGGCGCCATAATGTCCTCCCCCTCCGCTCTCTCCACCCACGTGGGGGCGCCGGCTGGACTCGGTTTAACCCAATTCCCGGCAGGGAGGGGGCTAAATCCTCCGGCCTCGGGTTTTTTGCTTGCCAATTCCAGGCTTTTTAACGCAGCTTCACAAAACTTGGTAACTTTTCCTAGCTATTGGTTCTACATGCCGTGGCAAAATTTCAAAATCCTATTTTGCACAGGGGCGGGGCCAGGCAACGTTTTTTGGAGGCACCTCATACTATTTTTGGTCATGTTGAGGGTAAAACGAAAATGTCTGCCAAAAACAGAGTTTAAAAGCTAGAACTTAAAACTTTATATGGATGTATATCTAAGTAGTTGGGCAATGTGCAGATGTAGTTTCGTCCGTCTGAGGTCACTTTACAACGTCAGGTCAAGGTCAAAAGTTAAAATTTGTTTTTTTTCGCAATAATTTCGGCGCCATTTTTTTAAATGCCAAACCCGGAATACATATAACGTAGAAGGGTGCCTCCTACCTATGTACCAAGTTTCAGCTTCATATCAGGTCGGGTCACGGAGGTATGACCTAAAATGTCTGTGCGCGTACCCTATATCGCAATAGCCATAAAATAAATTTTTTGAAATAGAGTGAATTCAAATGATTGAAAACGTTGACAGATAATATTAAATGCACAAGAGATCATTTCAAGTGACCCCAAGGTCACTGGAGGTCATTTAAGGCCAAAGGTCACGAGTTGGTCTGAGAAGCTTGTGACCATGACAGTTCCCCCTTTTTCATGTCCCTGGCACCGCCTATGCTAACATTATACAAGCATTGTAATGTGATTTGTACTTGTTTAGCATAACATGACTAGCAGAAGCCAAAAAAATGTTTTGGCCTTTTTTGTTCATTCAGTTGTTAAAAAACTAATCCTTCTATTTTTGAAACACTGTGAACGCCCATGAATTTTCTCAAAATTTCAGATTTGTGGACCCATGGTAAAAGCCCTATCCATAATCTCTCGATTGATGCCAGTTTCTTTGAAATCGGTCCATAAACAACGGAGTTATAAGATGTCCAAAAGTATCCCCATTTTGACATTTGTGCCCCCCCCCTGTATGCACACATTTCAAAATTTTGAAAAATTTTTTTTTATAAAAATGTAGTTTACGTCATGGACAATCGATTGCCGTTTGTTGCGATGAAATTGGATGTGTATTTCTCGAGATCTCAGAGGGGGCCGTATCCGCCCCCCCCCCCCCCTGCCGGGAATCGACCATACCGTCTAGCCCTCCGGGAATAGGGTTAAAGTTGAAGGAATATGCACATGCATACATGCAGTTTCGAAAACGATTAGAGCCTTCTAGAAGTCACAACTGTGGCACAGTGGCACATTTTATTTTGAGTCTAATGTGACGATGACGTGTAACATTAAACCATACGACATAGCTCTCGATAAACAGACGTATATTTGAAGCATCTGTGATGCTGCATTTTGAGACAGAAACTACGTAACTTATAATCGCACCGGCATTTATCCATTTTCTCTGCTCTTGTCCAGGTTCCATGTCTCACGCTATCCGAGCCACATGTTCCCATGATCACGATCGTACAAAGAATGCCCTGGCTTTGGACCCGAAATCCATCAAGCAATGTTGGAAGCCATGGCCGCCTCTGACGTCGCTCTTCAGCAGCAACAACAGCTGCGGCGTCTTGCAATATATAAACCAGCACAGCGGTAGCCTCGGCACAGCGCTCCCTACAGACGATTCAAACCAGGTAAGCGGCTGAGAGCAGCACAGGACTTTGTCGGCAATCGTCGCTTCCGAAGGTGCAGCCTGACCTGAGTTTTGTGCTTGCACCAAGTGCGAACTCAAGGGCACCAAGTGTGCCAGATAGTCCAGACTTTGTGTCTGCCCTCTGGAACGCAGACGAGTCAGTTGAAGGGAGCCCTAGTTTTCTTTTCCTCGACAGCATTAGCCATAGCCACAGGTACATAGCTTTGTTACCAAAAACTGTATGTACTTACAGACAACGACGTCGGTTCTGGGATGCCATTTGTGCTGGTAGTTATCGTTGCCGTTATACACCAAAGACGTGATTCTGCCACTGGCTTGCTAAAAAACAATGATCATTGTTTTTCAGCATAGCATACTCTGGGTGTTTCCTGACTACCATCAGCTACTTCTGACGACTGACTACTGACTATTTCAGCCAATGAATTACTTAGCATTTCATGAGGAGGATGAGCAACACATCATCTTATTTTTCTGCTGTTCATACCTATCTATGTGTCTTATTCTGCATCGTATGTATCATGTTTCATATATCATGCAATCGGTTGGTGTAAAAATCGATCGAGTGGCGTCAAAGAACCTGGAAAAACTAGTCGATGATTCTGTTTCATTTCGAACAAGACAATGAAGCTGGTGGCGGTCCTGATGGTGGTCGTGGCGTGCGCGGCTGGCCTGGAGGTGAGCCCCGGAAGCCCTTCCGGGCTGCAGCAGCGCACGCCGCAGCCCAACAGACCGCGGAACGACTACGGTGAACGATTCGCTGGAGTCCTGGATACACCTGGAGTCCAGCAGTATTCCAGGTGCGGGAAAACGGCCCACCACACACATCGGCCGAAGACTCTGACTCAGACCACGTGATGGATGTGGTCTACCCAAGGTGTTGCCCAAGAGATTTAGCTCCACGAGAGGCGCTAGAGGTGCTCTTGGTTTTCGTGAAAAGCAGTCTTCATAAACGCGAATGTGTTACGGTTTGTTTGCAATTTTCTTTGCTTGATTCTTGGTTAGTAGTTAGGTGGTCTGAAGGTAGACGCAGTATTGCTTGTAATCTCACAGAAACCTTCATTTAACGCAGCTTCGCTAGTGAGCCCCATCTCACTGTCTCAAAATGCAGTCTAAGATGTTGACGGTTGACAGATTATCCTCTAGTGCGCGAAGTGCTATTTTCGGCAAATATCTTCTCTCGATGTTATTTTAAGTGTGTTTTAATATCGACACATGCACTTTAAGTGTGGGTTAATATCGACACATGTCTTTGCCTCAGACTTCCGGGTGACAGATTTGGAAGCTCCGGTGGTTCAATCCTTGCAGATCTTTCCAACAGCATGGGTAAGCAAATATACTTTTGTGAGGTTTTCAGAATTAATAACAATATTGCATGAAATGAACTGTAATGCTCCAAAGCCGTGCGAGGCTGATGTCAGCCTGACTTAAGAGTGGTCATGAGTTCACCATTCATCATGCAGCGTGGGTAAACAAGCATGCTTGTGCGTGGTCTTGAAAACCAATGAAAAATCGGTCATGCGACGGACTATGTAATGCTCAACAGTTGTGCAGGCGCTCCCGTCAGTCCAGCTCTAGAGTGGCCGTGAGGTCATCATTCATCGCACGATGCCGTACTAGACGAGTCGTTAACCGCCGTCGACTCCGATAGTCCTGAACCTGTTGCTGGTGGGCGTGCTCTTCGGCATCTCCCTGCTGCTCTTCCTGGCCGCCGCCTTCCTGAACTCGAACGCCAACATGTCCGGCCGCGGCCTGGACACCGACGACTGGGAGGTGGACCACTCCGTCTGGATGGACCAGCTGAGGAAAGATTTCGAGGTTCTGTGGTAGTTGTGAGGTGGCGGCGGAGTGTTCGAACGAACTCAGCTGTGCTGAAATGGCGTGTCTTGTCGTGTACTAAGGTAGCCGTGTTAAGCGAGCTGTACCAAATAGAACGAGGCTTAGCTGATCAAAATTTGGCTTTCAGAGTTGGGCAAATTTAATTTTTAGCGCCTTCGCTGTTATGCTTTAAGATTCGCTCTTCCAGCATTCTCTAAATGTCGTTCGTGAAGGCGTTCCGTAAAGGTGTTCTGACATGAAAATGAGCAAATGTGCAGATGAAGTCTGACATTCTAGTTTGCTGTCTACTACACAGAGGAAATCTTTATCTAACAGCGCGTGACATTAATTCGGTTTTGTTTGTGCTCACCGTCTGTTAACGTTATCATGCAGCCTCACATTGTTATTTTTATGTGTAATGCTGTTACGATTGTCACTTGCGTCACTTACGTCACTTACGTGAGTGACGTGTCACTTACGATTGCCAAAACTTTTATTAGTTGAGCTGCGAGAAAGGAATGATTTGGTAGGCAGTGCTGCGAGCACACATATAAGTGAGCGTTTGTATGCAGGGACTTGCATGCATGCTGCACCTTTCAGGTGCAGTCAATGAGATTTTGAAATAAACCATCTGGCACCTATACGATGAGTGCTACTCAGCATGCTGGGTTCCAAAGAGACTCGAGTCACGGAAGGCAAAGACTCCACTTGGGTACCCTTGTTGGCGGTCAATGTAGTGTGGAAAGAGCGCAGCGCGCACACGCTGCGACTGTCGAACCAACACAGTCGACTGGGTGATTTAACGCACAGTTAACACAGTCACAAGCTACTCGGTGTGGCCGATTCAGAGGCCCTGACTCCGCTGTTGGCTTAAACACATCACTTTTCCGTGGCTCCTTTGCCTATGCCTCCAGAACTTCTTCACCTAAGGACAAAAGCACATGAGGATAGTTGTTTTGCTGCATGTTTGAAAGAGCTCCAAATCGACCTTTAACACATTACCCCACTCGCAACATCTCTGAGAAAATGTCTGCATAAGGCCTACATGAACTTGGTTAGTTGGTTATTGGGGCTTAGGGGCGCACCAACTACAGGGTCATTCGGCGCCCAGCCTACTTGAACTTAATAGCTGTAAAGTACACTGTGACACAGAAACATAAGACATTAGCGAAGAACAGCACGAAAATTAACTCACATGCGAAGTCAGCGTCACATTGATCTCATTGAAGTAGCCATATGTTGCCTAGTCGCACAGAGTCAATAGAAAACTCGGTCACTTTGTAAGCAGTCAAAATAGGTCGATCATGTCTGGTGCTTTTAAAAATGTTCCCTCCTCACCGTTTCGACAAGAGCATGAGAAACATTTATTAGGGGTAGTTTGTCGTCTGGTGTACTCTGGTGGCCACTTTGATTCTGAAGCAACTGAACACAGGAGCAGAGACGATGTTGCCACTGAATACTTTCCGACGAATAAGATGTCATAGTTCCAACCTTAAATTTGTACAAAAACTCTGCTTATTGACCATACTATTGGTCACGCTATTCAGTCGGAAGATAGGAAAATCACTGCGAATTTCACAGTTTTGGTTCAAACCATTCAGAAGTTCTGAGAGAAAAGCCTCAGGACCCATAACTGTCCCTAGACGAAAAATGACTATGTTTTCGCCAGGAAGTTATTAGCAAGAGAGGTGGGAAAGTACCAACCCGCCAACCAGGGTGGGTGCACACCAGAGCCTGAAATAACCCAGATGCGGAGGTCTGGCATGATAGATGAAAAGCAATAGGCGTGGAATATGATCCATAAACTTTTGGTGTGGAAAAGCACCAAAGCCTGTAGAATTTTGCTCGGAAGACACTACCATCTTATTGGATTAGAACAACGAACACGGTAACTGTTTCCCAGCTCATTTATTGCCTTGATTGTGGCAAATCCATTTAAAATTGGCAACATTCCAAAACGTTTTGCAATTTAGGGCAATGGCCTCGAGAAACACAGTGACAGTTTGTTGGCGGGAGTTGTCGGCTTCGAGGAATCTCATTCACAACAAGGCTGACTTCGCACATAAAACAAACGGATCTTCAGCGTAGGTAACAGTCCCACGGCCTTGACTTTTTCAGTAAAATTAACGGTCGAGCCGTGAACGATTCCTTTAAGCTCTCAGCAAACAACAAATATTATCTTACCCTTTTCGGGATCTTGTTACGCAATAGTAACTGGAAAATAAAACACTGCATCCTGATTTATGTTCTGTTTCATCGCCATCAGTCACTTTGGAATTTTCTTGAAAAGTGAGATACCTTGTGGGTGCATGACGAGCGAGTCCTGGTTCGTTGCTGCTTGCGACATTACTTTCCGTTTATGCATTTCCTCAACGGAATGATATTTAGCGACCTTTCCAGCATTTTGCATCCAGTTTGTAAGCTAACGTAATGCAAATGCAAAAACATACAGTTTAAAGTATTCAGTTATCTCCTACTACAAATTTCATGACTCTGTGCCTGTTGGGTGCAAAATTATTAACCTCCAGAAAGCGTTATGGCCGGATCGGGCCGGACCGCACAATTCCATTTTTTCTGCTAGTTGAATTAAGACTCACTCGGCCTTCGGCCTCACTCGTAATTAAATGTACCAGACTGCAGGGATGCGGAAACCGGTTCCATTTATTAACGCTAATATTGATGTTTTGTGTTAGTGTCGCACTGTAGCCAGAACAATGCAATTTGTATTATTATTATTAATGGAAATGGGTCTAAAATGTATCATAACGCCATGTACTGCCACCATTTCTGAAGATCATTTCTTGTAGTCCATAAAACATGTCTACGACCTTCATATCGTATTTCCCTTACCTTGGAGCGTCGTTTGTGGCGTCCGTTTCCCAAAGTGCCGGTGTTTTTTAGACTTAAGGGACTAATGTGTCGTGTCAGCAGTTTGCAAAATCAATCTTGGCTTCTCTCTTTACCATTTTACATGGCAAAGCATCTGGAATATTTTATTTGCGGGGTTTTGATGTGCTCCGCAATGTACTGGCCGCTGGGTATGTGTCGTCTTTAACGTGCCTTGTACCGTTTGTGGTGTGCCGTTTTTGCTTCACTCCGTACTAAACACGGAAACATTCATGTTCATGCTCATGAAAATTCGAATTCATTGGAGTCATCATTCGCACACATCATCTTATTGCTAATGTATGTGTTCTAAAAATGTTATGTTTTTCAGTGGTAAATTAGGAGGAAAAATTGACTCAGACGCGAAGAGCATGCCAATGATTTCATCGAAGCTTGCCGAACGACGTCTAAGTCCCGATGCTAACAATCGCGATATGCATCTCATCACTGCTCCAGATGTTTTTACCCCGAACAACAAGGGATTCTCTCTATCATTCTGTTTCGTTTTCTCTGCTCTTGTCCAGATTCCATGTCTCACGCTAACCGAGCCACATGTTCCCCTGGTCACGATCGTACAAAGAACGCCTCGGCTTTGGATCTGGAATCCGTCAAGCCACGTCGGAAGCCATGGCCGCCTCTGACGTCGCTCTTCAACAGCAGCAATAGCTGCGGCGTCTTGCAATATATAAACCAGCACAGCGGTAGCCTCGGCACAGCGCTCCCACAGACGATACGAACCAGGTAAGCGGCTGAGAGCAGCACGGGCTCAGTGTCAGCGATCTTCTTCGTGAACGGCTTCGTGAGTTTCGGGATCGGATTTGGTGGCATCAGATGGGATCGCGGCGAACTGGTCAGCTGCCGGGGGCCGACGTTTTCGTCTCCTCGGCAGCCATTCATTTGCATTCCTTCCGGGCCGGCCCCGTCTCGAATGTGCTGCAAGCATTTTGTAATTGGAAATATTCGGACCAGGAAGGAATATCTCGAGTCAGTCGGTTTGTTGAAGTACCGCCAAAAGGGATGTCCGATTAATAAAGGGTTGCGATTAGTGTCTTAGGAAACCATTAACAAATAACGCAACGCGTTTTATTGTATGTTTTGCCCCTTCGCTCTGCAGTTTCTTCGCTTCGTCGCTATCGGCTAGATATTTTGAAAGACCCTTTGCTTGGACAGTGAGACCGTGCGGACATCGTCAGTTCGTGTGTTTACATAAAGTAGCCATAAAGCACTGCATTCCCTCACAGACAACGCCGCTGGTTCTGAAATAAAACTAACATTGATAGGTATCCTTGATCTTATTCATCAAAGAAGTGATTTTGCCTTTGACGTACCTAATATCATCAGTTTTCTAGCTTCGTTAGTGCTCACTGCCTGTTACTTGTCAATGAGTTACTAGGCACTTCATGAATGCGATTTTTAACACTATCAGATAACTCTTACGATGTTGTATTATTGATTTAAACGTGTATTATATTGTGTATTTTGTGCAATTAATTGCAGCAAGAATGCCCTCGTGGCGTCACAAAACCCTGGAACAGCTCCTCGATCACTCTTTCAGAAAAGACAATGAAGCTCGTGGCGGTCTTGATGGTGGTGGTGGCGAGCGCGGCTGGCTCGGAGACGAGCCCCGGAAGCCCCTTCGTGCTGCAGCAGCTCACCCCGCAGCCCAACAGGCCGCGGAACGACTACGCCACGGTTCCGCAATACTCCAGGTGCGGGAAAACGACCCAGAATTCACATCCGCTGGAGCCTCTGCCTTGGATCATGTGATAAATGTGAACGTTTTTCTAAATTTTCTAAATTTTTAAATTCGTTTAAAATTCTAAGGCAGCCCAAGCCGCTGCCTTAGAATTTTAGCGTTACGAGGACCCCGGATATTCTCTTGAGTTTTCTTAAAAGCGTTTCATCATGGACCCCCTAAATCATATCACATCATACCTCGTACGACATTATCTATCAATGACACACGTGCTAGGTGTGTTGTTTCAATAGGCAGCACATTGCAGTTGAGGTCACCTCCTATTTTTCAGTTTTGGTTCACCTGTATGGTGGCACGTGGCGACGTTGTGACTTGGTGTGTGTCTGAGCTTTTCTTCAGAGTACGCGAGGATATCCCGCCTCACTGTCTCAGAACATCGGATCTAAACAACTGATGGTTCAAGAACGGTTTTGTTGTGCACGAGGTCCTGTCTACTGCAAATATCTTCTCTCCGGGTCCCTCACACGCGTTATTCCTATTGACCCATGTATTTGCCTCAGATTTTCTGGTGACACCTATGGAACGTTCGGAGGCTCGATCTTATCGGGTCTTTCCGAAAACATGAGTAAGTGACTGCAAGGTCGTGTGCATTACACCGAAATGCATTTCTCCTTGTTTAAACATCTTTTGATTCTGTAATTAACGACCAGTTACTTGAAGACACACAAGGAAAGTGATTTACCGGATGATTACTAGCAAACAATAGAGGCAATGTACCGTATCCTTTCCCCGTGGATAAAAGCAGATGCCCCTGCGAGGTCTTGGAAGCCAATGAAAAGTGAAGCATGCTATTAACTGTAATACTTCAAACGCGCCTGCCAACAGTGCTGAGCCTAGTGCTGCTGGGAGGATTGTTCGGCATCTCCCTACTGCTCTTCCTGGCCGCCGCCTTCCTGAACTCGAACATCAACATGTCCGGCCGCGGCCTGGACACCGACGACTGGGAGGTGGACCACTCCGTCTGGATGGACCTGCTGAGGAAGGACTTCGAGGGCTCGTGGCCATCGCCGTGAGGCGGAGGCGTACCGTTCGTGTTCGGCCTAACGCAGCTCAGTTCAACTGTGCGACCCGGGGCTGCCGTGTTGGACTGTCCCAAATGGGACAAGATTCAGTTGATCAGAGTCTGGTTTTCGGAGTTGGGCAGCTTCTGTGTTCTCTTTTGGTTTTGTCTCTGTAAGGCGTCAAAGCTTCCCTTCAAGCGGAGCGAAACTCTTCTCTTTTTCTCTGGCGTTGTCTGAATGACATTCGCAAAGGCGTTTCGCACTCTAATATGAAAATGAACAAAGTTATGGATGACGTCTGATGACTCTTGTTTGCAATCACTGAGGACATCCCTACCTAATAACGCGGGTCATTAATTGAAATTTATTTACGTGTTCCTTCTGTTGACATTACCACGCGTCCACATGCTCTGGTACTATTGCTTGTTATGTTGTTACGATTGTTAGGTACCGACAAAACCTACATACCGATGCCGTCAGTAATGGTTCAGTCGGCAATCTTGCTGGAACACATATCACATATGATAGCTGCGTGCAAAACAGGGTTTAGTTTTTTGCTCCAAACTGATGAGATTGTGAAATAAACCATTTGACACCCAAGCAAGGAGTTTTGCTAAACATGGTCTCAAAGGATTTGCAAGCGCTTGAGTTCGCAACACGGAAAGGACGATCTCCGTTACTCCAACTCTCGCCGGCCGAGAGCGTAGTGCGAAAACAGTGCAGCAAACGCGATTTGTCACAAGCGGCCCCTCTCAGTCAACGGGGTGACTGAACGCACAGCCAATTCAGTAACAAGTTACTCGTCTTTCACATCGTACTTCTAGCTACTGGCGCAGAGACGGGAGGTTGGCCAGAGGCCATATCCTTCGCTTTTCCGAATTTCAGCATTAACCCTCGCCCTGCGAGGGGTTGGTGGTAGCCGCACCCTATCATTTTTTTCTGAGAACATTAAATGTGTTGTGGCTGGAACGCTGAAATCCCACTTGTTTGAACTGCCATTAATTGTGCATCTTTTGTTTTTTTTTATAAAAAAAGAAAAATTTGAAGTTCGGTCAGCTTACAAAGATATGACGCCATTCTCGAGGGTTTGCAGACCAGTTTTGTGCAAACTGGTAACATTTTCTTGGTAACCTGGTGCCGTCGGCACATTTTATGTTTCCTCGGGTTGAACAGCTGACACCACAATTGCACAACGTAGCGTGATCTGGAGTAGTCACATATGAAGGTCAGGGCGGGTCATCTTGATTGACATCGACCTTATTTCGCGTTTTATGGGCTTATTTTAATGTTTATAAAAGTCGATAAATTTTGTAAGTGCAGTTTCAGATGTCAGCGCATCGCACTGTAGGGACGGATTAGCTCAGTTGATACTGCATAAAGTCTTGGACCAGGAGGCCCCAGGTTCGATTCCCGAATGATGCTGAAGTCCCGAATGACGTCGGACGACCTTGAGCCTCGGATGAAAAGACTCCCCAAAATATTCCACATTTGACTCGCGGTCAACAAAGGTCATCCGAGGTCAACCAAGGTTACTGGCCTCGGATAATCTTGAATGACCTTTTTTTGCACCTCGAGTCGACACTAAGGTATTTTTGAACGCCGATTTCGAATTTGGTGCGCATTTTGCCACATTCTGAGTTATCCAGGTTCATTTCATGGCAGCCAAAGGGCCATAGATTCCGTACCGCTCAAACCGGTCATGGATTTGACCTGACCTGACCCATTCCGTCGACTGGACATAATGCTGAAAGGTACTGTTGGATTCGCAAGGCTCCAAGGAGTCCTATGCTGCTCATCTGGCTCTCTAACTGTGAAACTCTGTGCTCTGTGATCTTCCAAACAGAAAGTTTGCCATTTTCACCAAATTCGGCTCATTGACGTGACTTGGGAGGCACGTGGTGCACTCAAAGCCTTAAAATATGATATCATTAGTTTGCTTTGATGGCGACAACACGCTCGTTTTTGTTTCGCGACTCTGACTGAACTAGAAGCGAAATGGCGAGAGGGATCTATGCACCCCTCGCATAAGACGTTACTAAAAAAAGCCTACGCCCGGCAAGGGTTAACCTTTCGACCCCGCGTGGAGAGAATGGCTTCCGAATTAATCAGTGCATTACCATCCCACTTTTTCGTGGTATCTTCGCCTTTGATTCCAACCACTGTCTCGTACTATGCTGTCTTTGGATGCGACACCTGGACTGATTTTAAGATCAGCCGTCATAGAATGCTTTTAAATCCGTAAATCATCTCCTAGTGCAGGGCTGTGTGACACAAATTCCGCTTTGTTCTTTTATTGTGTGTAAATATTTGGTTATTTTGATGATTTTTTTTCATTGTTTGACGAGAGGCCACGAAAAGCTATGAGCAACATGGATGGGCTCGATTTATAACCAAATTAACAGGGACAGTTGTTCTGGCGCATAGTCGAAAGAAAGCCAAAAACTCAGCATTCGGAAGATCATCCTCCTTCCTACATCTCAGAACAGCAGCTTGCATGCAGCCAACTTACACATTATTTTATTTTTTGCATCTGTTGTTAAGTCTCTAGTTACTTTGCGCCTTTCATCTGCTGACCCTTCCGACAATCATCAAAAAACGTCTTCTCGATTTAAGTTTCGTAAAACGAAATAAATGATGATTCGTACTTTTGATTATGGTAATTTTATTTTTCGTAAACAACAGTTTATGTGGCAACGGCTCCTGATGACTTAACGTTTCCAGTGCAGCAAACGAGTGCAGTCAGCGTGCCAGTCAGTCAGTCAGTCAGCGTGCCTATTCGAGAATTGACGGTCCGCATCACTCATTAGCAGTCTGTCTGCGACCGGCCAGCTTGGACCCAACAGGCTCCAGTGTTGTCGGTGAAACACACCTTGATGACACAAAGGTACCCAATGGTAATTCATAGTTAACCTTCGGTGCGTGGGCAGCAGTTAGGCAAACCAAAACCACAGCACAATATGCGTAACAGAAACAGTAGGAAAATCGTTGCGATTTTTACGGTTATGACTCAAGTCGTTCACACGTGCCATGAAAATAGTCTCTAAGGCCACAATGATCCCTATGCATGAAAACGACTATGTTGTTGGAAAGTTATTAACCACACAAAAGTTTTACGGCTGCAGCCTTGTGTTGACGAGTGCTACCTTAAAAGCCAGATGCAGTGCAGAGCAAGGAAAACAGCCCGAAGAACAGAGCGGGAGTTTGGGAGCTGCTCTGCCTCCACTTAACTAAAACTGCGGCAGGCGACTGAAAATGCGCCAAAAATATCACTGTCGACAAATGTCGCGTAATGGCACTACATCTGTTCACGCGGAGCAAATCAACGCAAACGAACGCAGCCAAGAGAGCTTCCGCCAAATGCAAAAACTAAGCCGCGACCACCACTTGTCTCCTTTCACTGCAGTTCCACGCGATTTCTACGCACGGCGGAAGGCAAACCTTGCGGCCCCAGGTCACGACATCAAACTATGACTTTGGTTTTTCATTTGGTCCGTGCTGATCCGAAGCCGGAGCCGATCGTGAGCCCGCCCCAACACCCACAGCAGAGTGTTGCAGTATTTAAGCCCGCGTGGTGGAAGAAGAAGCAGTGTATGTCCCACTGCGACATCTGGTGCTCCTAACGAATCTCAGCGTGATTCTTCTCTTTCGCGCCTCTTGCTGAACTTCTCGATAGTCGCTGTTACAGCTGTCGGCATTTTCGACTGTCAGGTAAATCCCTGGTGGTGGTGCAGCTTCTTTGGGGGAGTTGCTGTCCGGCGTTATAAGATGATAACATTCGTTTCGGACTCTCGCTGATAGCTGCTGTGTGGGATTACAGCAGCGAAGTCACGCCGTCAGTCTGTTCGGTTTCGGAGCGAGATACGGGTGATCGTCACTGCAATTAACCCACAGTCTCCGTCAAGCGCGGCAACCTGCGCTGGGGCTGCTACATCCTAGTCGATTCGCCGCCAAATCTTAGCATCACAACCCCAGGAACTGTCGAGAACAGTGTGAAAACAGTGCCGCGTGACGCGTCGGATGCATTTTAAGACGCACTGCTGTTCGCACCGCGAATGCACGGAAACAGACAGGAGGTTAGTGAATTGTGACCACGCGCAGGTACTCTTTCGGTCCTGACATGACTCTCGGCCGGCGACCGCGTGTTGTGCGGTCTGGTGTTTGACAGAACGCCAGAGTTCAAGATCAGGGGGGTTCTCGCCAAACCGCTGTTAGGTCTGCGACATGCGGTGGCCGCGATATGAGAGGAGAGCAAGAGGTTTTGCATGTGGGGATGCAAGTGCACAGCTAAGCGTTTGCTTTGGGAATCGAATCCTTGGGAGGACGGAGAGGGGGGTAGTAAGGTGCACATCCCATATCAATGGCGGAGGGAAGCTAACCAGGGCTCTGAGAAAGTCACACGAGGCGCAGTCATGGGGCGCAGACCATATGGAAGTGCACTGTGTCATCTGGAAGGTAGGGAAGTAGAGATGCGATGTTTGGTGCCGTAGTGTGATGTGCAACAGTGTTGTACGTGGTGATTTTTAAACTGCCGTAGAATGTCAAGCATTGGATGAGGTGAGACGATAAAGTGATTTACATAATCAAGGTTTGGTCAATGTGAGGTAATAGCACATGTGCTGGACGTAATCCATCTAATTTACAATGAAAAAAGCCGCGATCGGTGTGAAAAATCGGTGTGAAAGACTGGTAGCTCAATCCACTGATTTTCTAATATTATGAAGTGCATAATCGGCTGGTTTTCTTACGATCATCAGCTGACGACCAAATGTAAATTACCGTGGATTTGACCTCTGTCCGTTGCGGGGTAAAGGTGCTAAGCAAGTGTTGCTGGAAAGGAATATAAATACTTTATGCTTGAGGAGGTTTACTCGGATTCATCGCTACTGGAATATATCGTGGTTTTAAAGGCGGCTTTGTCACGCAGTCTTCATGGTGAAAACGATGAAATTTCCGCCATATGGGAGACATGTCGCATATAACGTCTCTTGCCTTGGTCACTGCCATGTGTGTACTGACTTGCAGGCACCCAGTACTGTCTTTATGGGTAAATGTATACAGCGTTTCCCTGTGGCCAGGCCGGCCCCACAGGCCGAGGGTCGGGCATTGGAGGGCTAGGACCGGGGTCATCGTTCCTTAGCAACCAATACGGGATATAAACTGTGCGAGCTCAGCATGACTTCACGATAAAGCTTGGTAGCCTGATACGAAATCAACGCAAGACAAAGAATTAACCACACAGGCATTATCGACACCGCCATTAAAATATGAATCATGTGTTGAATTTGAAAACGCGGTTACATTGGCTTCATTTTAACAAATGCTGCAACCCTGACTTGTATTCATATATATATATATATATATATATATATATATATATATATATTCATATATAATTTCATCAGGTCTGCCGGACCAGGTTCGTACATTTATACCATGTAAATGAGCGGCTGGTCCCGAACTACGTGCGTGAGTGCCTGGACTTGGTCAGGGTGATGTTTCATGAACCAACAGAAAAACACTCGTATACAAGGCTGGATACTAAAGAACCTCCCACATAGCAACATTTGAAGTTCCGATAGTATGGTGGAAGTCGTACTGCCCTTCAGGAATTGAGTCGAACAGCCTGGATGGACTCTAGAGAACACGCTAACCACATGCGGCCAGTCTCATGGCTTGCACGGCACGGTTGAAGACCATATTGTTTGAGATAAAGAGACACAGGTAATTATCAGAGTCAGTGCAGCCTGAGCGGCCCAGGAATGTTTGGGATGACATTGTCATGCAATTTAAACAGTTCATTGCATAAAAGCTGAGCTGGGCGAAATATGACCTCGAAATCATTGCGCATATATGAAATGGTGTATGGATTGATTGCCCCTTTTGAAAACTGAGATGGTAGAGAAACTGATAGTATTTCGAAATGCACGGGGCCAAGTAAAGGGAAGAGGATGAAAGGTCTCCTATCATCTACTAGGAAAAAGGCAGATGAATCGTATCCGATTGGGTATTGCATCACCACAATACATTAAATGATTCCCTTACGGTGCAGCCAAACAACACACCAGAAAACATTTTGCTTCCGACAGCCATTTTCCAGAAACCATGGTAAAGCTGCTGGCGGTGCTGTTGGCGATCCTGCTGACCACGGCAGCCGCAGATGAAGGCTTCTTCAGCTCGCCGGGGGTGCCGCAGGGGCAGCACCAGCAGCAGCAGTACGCGCAGTACGAGCAGTACGACGGCTACGGCAACTACTACGAACCGGAGCCACAGGAGACCAGGTGGAGTCAGCATGTCCTGGTCTGACCGGATCTGTTGTGTACACCTTGTTCAGGAGCTGGTGTCTGGAGATCAATAAGTGTTGCGTGAATGCCTGAATGCGTAGCTCAGCGTGTTGCAGTGTGGCAATAGTTTCAGGGCACTGAAAGTGCTAGGTGTCATGAAGAAGACATAAAGCGTTTTAAATCAATGGCGGTAAATCCATATGGAATAAGTCAACATAGGGTTCGTTTCTGTCACACCGGAGTATCAGTGGACACATGAGATGAAATTCTGCGTTATGTCAGAAGGAACGCATTCCAAAAACGCATATCTGACATAATGTTTATGTTCGCTTGAAACATACGGAGTCCCAAAAGATCTGCTGTTCTCGAAATTAGGATTGCCTCTGCTTTCAGAATTGTTTGATTCTGATGACAGAAAGCAAACAGTAAACGCAACGAAATAGTAAAATGAAAGGATGGGTCTCAAGACGCCTTGATTACCGTTTTAGTGGATACGCTGAGTTACAATGAAAAACAGTAATTTTGTTGTGACCGCCACGTAAGAAAAACTTTTCACCGTCGTGAAAAATACACACTTGACTGTTGACTGTCACTTGTCAAGCCAAACGTTATCAGGCCGAACGTTTTGTCAAACGTCAGACCAAACGTTTTGTTGTTATCAATGATCACGGAGCCAGCCAGATTAATGAGTTATTTTGAAAGATTAATTTTGAGTCATTTTGATCTCAGTGCCTGACGGCTGTGTTGTCCAGGGAAAACAACGAATGATTTGCTTTAGCCTAACCGCCGGACTTCAGCCATGCAGCACATACGGCGCCGAGTCGATGTGCGTCAGTCAGTCTGTTATGTTCTTGAGACATTTCTTGGTGACGTCAAGTTAATGTTTTACCTTTTTGCAGTTTTTGGGACATCATATTCGGAAGCCAACGACGCCAGTATGTGGACGGAGCTTTGGGTGGTATTGGTAAGTCATACCTAGATACCACCTTATTTTGTGTTTAGTGACATTCGCCTTGATGACCGAACTACTGCAGATATTCTGAGATTTAAGTTAGCTGCGAAAGGGCATCACGTCGTACTTACATGCATGTTGAGTTAGTCCTCTCGTGCCTATTTTAGCTGCTGCACTGACAAGGGCAACGTGGTTCATTGACGTGCATGAATAGGGCTTGATTTTTCCGCTCGAGATGAACTGGCTCAAATCATTTCGCAACGACATTTGACTTATCATGAACACAAGCCTAATGGTAAAATCGGATTCCAGTCACAAGCAGGGTCTTCCCGGAAGCAGAGGAGCCTGCAGACAGCCGAGGGGATGGTCCATGCGCTCCGCTCTCAACAGCGGGTCCAAACGAAAACAAACAAAACGTAACTTGTATGCCATTTCGTGTCATCCTGATAAGTCGAATCTAAAGCGCATTTCTCAGGGCGTAGGATATTTCCCCGGGGACTTAAAACACTAGAACTCAGAGCTGCCAGAGCCTGCGCCCTCTTTCGACAGACTCAGGCTGGGCTCTGTCGGGCTCCACCACCCACTTCCGTCGGCTGAGTTCGGCGTCCGTCTCCGACAGGCTCGGTCATCATCGTGGTGGTGTTCTTCGCCGTCGGCCTGGTGCTGCTCGCCGCGTCCGCCTACGTCTCAACCTCGTCCGGCCGCGGCCTGGACACGGACGAGTGGGAGGTGGACCACTCCGTCTGGATGGACCAGCTGCAGAGGGACTTCGAGGACTCGTGGAGCGTGGAATAGTGCGCCGCCCGCCCCGCCGCCGACGGCCGCCATGTGACAGGAGTTTCGTCACCCAGCGAGCGAATCAGAGTTACGCAGCGAGGCAGCTGTGCGGAGTAGGAACTGGAATTGGACCTAAGAAGCGGTGAATTTTCAAACGCAAACGTTATCATTTTTCTGTGGCAAAGGGACAACAAATTTATCAAGCCTCTACGTTATGACAGCAGGTATCTATCAAAAAGCGTCATATTTCTTTGAAACCTTATTACTGCAAAAATGAAAAGGTGTCAGTGTAAATTATTATAGGGTAAAACAAAGGTTATGCGGGTGTTAAAAGAAGTCGATTCAATGAAAAAAACTTCATATTCTTGGTTACGTTTAACTCATTATTTATACTACTATTTACTCAGCTTACGTTCTCCACAAAACAGTTGATTTTTGTCCTCAACACTATGGTTTTGCACCAGTTTCTGAATACATCAATAGAACGCAGAAGAATGGAGCAAGATTCCGAAAATCAGAACTGAACGTAACGTTTGCACCGATGTCCCTCATTGTTGAATGATTGGCGCAGTGTACTTGGTATTAATGTTCAAAAACAGATCTGAAACACAATGTGAAGTGTTCCATAGCATTTCGTTAAAGACAGGTTCGTTCCACAATGGTATGTGTTCATGAAGCGTGATGTAAATTCTGCAATGTTCCCATTCAGTCTAAGTGGCCTATAAGTCATCTTATTTTAGAATTTATTAACGCACGAGGTGAATTACGACATTTGTTTGTTGTGGAATCTTCCAGCAATGTTACCCCTGAATAACTTTGCAGTTTCAAGAAATTTCCTGTAAAATTATGTCATTACTCCAAACTGACGCATGGTAGTTCAGACATATTTTAATTATAGCAACAGAAGGCCTGCAGTGCTACAATGTCGTGTCTAAAAAGGTGCAAGGAACACATGCAACAAATCGCAATAGGGTTTACAAACTTTTCAGGGCTTTTCCAGTCCATCCCAAAGTTAGGGAACTCATTACCTATTTCATCGTGTGTGTAACACATCAATGTCTTATTAACTCATTATTGTTTTTGCATGTGAAAGTCGAGCTACACAGAAGTCGTCAGTTATTACCAAGGGACAGGTTTTAGACCTTGGTGGATTTTTTACGGAACACTCGTTGATGAGGGATTACGGGCCAACGAAACGTTATAGTTTCAAAGTTTTTATTGAAGGTCTTAGAATGCTGTAATATCTTGAATTAATTCATGCTTCGTCTTGGACGTGTTCGCCGTTACAGTTCCAGAACATCAGCCGATGGCAGTCGATAAGGCAATTTTCGCGCTTGTTGTGGTGCCCGGCCCACCTGGGTTTTTACGCCATACGTCTAATTCGGCGAAAGTGACGCTTGCTGAACAAACAACAACGTAACTGCATTTCAGAAATGTTTTGACGGTTCTGGCTGACGTTAGCTAAATATCGATTTAGACCGGTTGTGGTCGTAATTGAGATTCTGATGGAAGATGATCGATCGATAGAAAAAGCGAAATTTCTCCTGACATTTGTGTGATGTTTTCGCACTGGTGGTTTCCTTAGACGATTTTCACACTAGGTGTGTCTTTAAACGGGCAAAAGTGGTTCTGTTAAGTCCCTGTTATTCATACCATTGGCTTCATCGTCAATAAGCAATTAGTCATTTTGATTACTGAAGTTAAACTGGTCTATGAAGCTTTTTTGAACTTGAGAGTAATATTTTGAAGGTTTGGAGGAAATTCGAAAACAACGGATATCAGATTAGAGCTTTAATCTTCAAGTGCTTTCATGACATTGAATACCTGAAAACGGTCTGCAGCTCTTCCCTTAAAATACGTCTTTTGCGACGTTTGCTACTCATCATGCGTCATATATATATACATATATATATATATATATATATATATATATATATATATATATATATATATATATATATGTGTGTGTGTGTGTGTGTGTGTGTGTGTGTGGAATATCCAGTACCCACCAATCGTCGTAAATCGTCGAGAAAAAACGCTATTCGATTACGATGTTTGTTACGACGATTTTTTTTTGTTGTTATTAGGTTTATGCTTTGTTTTGTTATTCATAAGAGCGCATGATATGTAAATGAATAACAACTAATGCATCGGTTTAGTATCACGTATGCTTCATATACTGTATAACGTGCATTTTGTTGAAAAATGTCTTGTGATAAAAACTGCTGACACTTCTGTGTAAATAAATTATTAGGTCAGTCTGCACATTGCCGACCAACAATATAACTTAAAATGCACCATAAAATGCATCCCAGCAAGAACTGTTTGATTCATTGACGACGCCGTAAAACACAACTACTAACACGATCACCTGAACATGCCCATGATTGGGCAGAACGTCAGGTAACTTCGCGCCTGACAGTGGGTTTTGCCCCGTTCCAGTCTCGCTGGTTCCCACCGTCGTGGTGCTACTACTCGTAGCTCGGGTCTCAGTTCGGAGCGGAATCATCACACAGTCACACTGTTTCTCCAGAGTACGCTAGTCATGAAATGCAAACCCACAGGATGACTGGACAAAACGACATGCCAAGGCGGATCATAACACCCACGTACTACGCTGCAAGAGTCCAAACCGATGGGTGCAGCGGAAACATGCACACTGTGCCACGACGCACAAAGTTGGAGAAAGGCTATTCGCTTGTACATTTGGTGCAGAATGTAACCACAACAGCTTATGATAGCGCATATCGTTAGACATTTCATCACATGGAAAAGCAAAAAATTGTCAGGCCGGATAATTTTACATAATCAGAGGCAGATTACTAGGTCGGGTCCTGTCACATATAAATGCACACAGCAGCGACAGATGGCCAAATTGGGCCGTGTCGCATACAGATACCCACAGAAAAGCGCAACTTGTGACGAATCGATAATAAACGTACTCAAAATCGAAGCGTACACACATCGAGACGACGACACTGTCGCGACGACGCAGAGGTTTCTACGACTTCACGGAATCGTGGGCACCACGAAGCGCAAGTAAAGGGACATGATGGAAGAGTTGCGTCTTGGCGTAGCCGCACTTCATTGTTGGTACAATAAAGCCGACCCCTGTGTTTCAGTCCCCAGTTCTTCTGGGGGGGGGGGCTGCGAATAAGCAAATAAGTTTTGGATTTTTGTCCTCTTCGACATTTGTCCTGGAAATTAAGCCCATGGACGACCTTTTTTTCCAAATCCACTGCTGGACTCTTTGGATTCATGAAATGATTAACTACTAGGTTTGTCCAAGGAACTTATAATGGCCTGATCTGCCTCTCCGCACCCTTTCCTGTTCACAGTGTCCCATCTCGTCAGTCGCCGCTGCTTGGGTGAGCGACTTACTGCTCTCTTGATTTTCATGATGGCTAAGTGAGTCGCAGATGACACGCGCAGTGTGGCTAAATTCAGCCCATTCAGGGTGTCAAGAATGTAGATATTAATTCATGCTACCGGATCGCTCTGCTGTCAGGCTTTCTGGCAGCTGTATTGTCCCTCCCCTTATCTAAGACCAACCAATGAGCACTAAACAGAGGACGGCTGTTGTCTAACTGCCCCACGCAATACCAATCGAACGGGCAGGTCTGGATGCGTGAAGGGTGCAAAGGTCAATGGAGAGGCGGCCAATCAGCGGCGGCGAATGAGAGCCGTGGCAGGAGCGAGTCAGACAGCATGAATTTCAGTCTACATCCTTGACGCCTAACTGACTGAATTTAGCCGCCCTGGACAAGCGTGATGAGCGGCTGTCGCCAAAAGCCGACAGTCTGTTGGCCGTGGTACCCGAGAGCCCTGCGCCGTCTCTCGCGACTGGTCGCACCGGGAGGCTGCGGTCGGTGGGTGACCTACTACGAGGCTCCGTCTGGCGGGATCGTCTGCGGTCGGCCCTCACCGCTCGGGCCTCTGCAGTGGCTCTCATTCTCCGGCGATCGGCGGCCGGCGGCGAGGGCCGGCCGGTCCGGCCTTTTGTGGTGATTACGGTGGAACCGCCGGCACGTGCCGCTGGCTGAAGTGCTGAATTTCCCACGCACGGGTGCAGAAAAGAGCGACTGCCAAGGTGGAATATCGCAGGGCGAATAATTGGTCTCATTTGTTTAAGATAGCATAATACATGCGTCGGTCCTGTTGCCCGTGCCTTCATAGGATGAAGATGATTGGTATATTATACAAAGTTTTACCATGGTTGCGACCAGTCATATCGCGTAACAACCAGAAACATCATATGCATATATCATACCTGCATTATCCTATCAGTTTGGAAAATGGGCTGCATACAACGCATAAAATATCGGCAATGCCTATCGTCACATTAAACATTGCAATGTGAGCTCAATCTGGTAACATATCTACGAGTCAGAGACAAGATTGCCCGCGGTAAAATGCTGATACCATTGCGCAACATTCGTGTAATGAGCCCAATCTCGCCCTGTCACCTTTTCCCAGTGGCGCAAGAAAACACAGGCAGTAAGCGCCCAGCTATCCTGTTCGGACGACGTCGTAAATAACAGAATTGGGCTATCAGTTACGGGAGACATTTGTTTGGGAAACAAACGCTTGGGTGATTTACGTTCTGTCAACCTCCTGGGACAATATGCTGGCGCCGACGAGCAGTTTTCTCCGCTCGGCATCCCGAAAACTTTCTTCTTCTGACCCCTCAAGCCCGTCTCAGGAGTGGGCAATCACCGTGCGCCCTTGGAAAGAAGTCCTCTCGAGAGCCCTTGTTTTCGCTTGGGGTTCCAATGAAAATGAACGAATGCTGACAGCAGCACTCATTGGCAAGTGCCGGTTATCGCCACCGGTGTTGAGGTATCGGCCTGATTGCCCTGATGGATACAAGCACGGACACGAACGGGACCATTGATCGTCCAGTACTGCCGAGGCGCCAGCAGGACTACGGGCTTTCAAACTTTTATTGGGCTTTTAAATTTGTTTTGGGGCTTTAAAAGTGTCAGCAGCGCAAGCAAAATGCTTCAGATCTTTAAATGCATGACACTTGGACAAACTTTGCCTTATGCATAAGCCCCACGCTGGTCAGTCCGCACACCTCCTCGTTTTCCTCCCTAAGCCCTTCGGTATGATCACCCAGTGCTCGCTCATGCTATCTTAGCTACTTTATTGAATCATGATCTACTTCTTACGGCTTCAGGCTTGTTGAAAGCGGGACTCGTCATCGTCATCGGATTTCGTATCGAGATCGGGATTCGTTATCATTATCGTCTTAGGTGTATTCGTTGCCTTAGCAACGTAATTAGATTACATTAGAGGAGCGAAATATCAACGAGAGTATCAAAGATTGTCAGAGTTATTGCAACTGATACTTTCCTTAGGGTGCCAAAAAGGCAACAGAACAAGACATGGTAAATGAATGATGCTTGACTGAGATTTCAGTTTTACGGGGCTTTGGTGTCAATGGCTTCATTTTTATCCATTGCGATCTGGCTTCTCAGGGCTGTGATGGCTATTCTCAGCTTGGATCATTACCCACCTTCTGTGGTTTTTCATTAAGCATTGGCCAAATGGTTGGTCAGGCTGTTGCGTTGCGTCATACCATGAAAGCGTTAATGCGCGTAACGATAACCTTTATCGCAGTTCATTTATGACGCAATTAACTAGCCGACGTGCTGTTGACGCGCTTGTAAACCGCCCTCCAGGATGATAATACAGCGGCAATAGCCGACGGACAAAGGGCTAGTTTGTTCAGTCGTATTAGCATGACGTCGTTTTGTCACGGACAGCCGAACAAGCGAACCACAATGCAGCTTTGGGCTATCGACCGCGTAACCACGCGCTGTTTTGCTTGCCGTTTGCGTGCTTGTTCGCCGAATGGAGAGGCGATGAGTGATCTTGATCAGCGTTTCATCATACACGCAGCAGGTTTAACCCTATTCCCGGAGGGCTAGACGGTATGGCCGATTCCCGGCAGGGGGGGCGGATTCGGCCCCCCCCCCTGAGATCTCGAGAACTACTTATCCGATTTCATCGCAACAAACGGCAATCGATTTGCCGTCACGTGAACTACATTTTTATAAAAAGAAATTTTCAAAATTTTGAAATTTGTGGATACAGGGGGGCAAAAATGTCAAAATGAGGGGTACTTTTTGACTTCTTATAACTCCGTTGTTTATGGACCGATTTCGATGAAACTGGCATGAATCGAGAGATTATGGATAGGGCTTTGACCATGGGTATGCAAATATAAAATTTTGAAAAAATTCATGGGCGTTCACAGGGTTTCAAAAATAGGGGGATTAGTTTTCTAATAACGGAATGAACAAAAGAGGCCAAAACACTTTTTTAGCTTTTGCTAGTCATGTTATGCTAAAGAAGTACAAATCGCATTACAATGTTTGTATAATGTTAGCATAGGCGGTGCCAGGGACATAAAAAAGGGGGAACTGTCATGGTCACACGTTCTTCAGATCAACTTGTGACCTTTGACCTTACATGACCTCCAGTGACCTTGGGGTGACATGGAATGATGTCGTGTGCATTCAATATTATCTGTAAACGTTTTTAATCGATTAAATTCACTCTATTCCAAAAAATTCATTTTTTGGCTTTTGCGATATAGGGTACGCGCACTGACATTTTAGGTCATAGCTCCGTGACCCGACCTGATATCAATCTGAAACTTGGTACACAAGTAGAGGGCATTTTTCTACGTCATATATATCCCGGGTTTGGCATTTGAAAAGACTGCCGCGAAATTATAATAAAACAAAACAAATTTTGACTTTTGACCTTGACCTGACCTTGTAAAACGATCTCAGGAGAACAAAACTATATCTGCACATTGCCCAACTACTTAGCTATACATCCATATCAAGTTTTAAGTTCTATCTTAAACGCTTTGTTTTTGGCAGACATTTTCCTTTTACCCTTAACATGGCCAAAAATGGCATGAGGTGCCTCCCAATAACGTTGCCTGGCTCCGCTCCTGAGCAAAATAGAATTTCGAAATTTTGTCACAGCACGTAGAAAGAATAGCTAGGAAAAGTCACCAAGTTTCGTGAAGCTGCGTTAAAAAGCCTGGAATTGGCAGGCAAAAAACCTGGGGGGGGCGGATTCCGCCCCCCCCCCCTGCCGGGAATAGGGTTAACAGTGGCAGCATCGTTGGTCGCAACACGAGTATCGGGTTCCTCGTTCCTGATTGGCTGTCATCCAGGACTGACTGACTGAGCCGGGACAGGCTGAGTGGTACGGAAACAGCATCAGTATTCCGCATCAGTAATCCACGTCAGTGATCCAAAGGACTCTGCTGGTCACCGTGCACCGGTGATTAGCATGCTACTAAACCGATATGTTTTCATTATGCCGTCCACTAGCATGCCTGCCTAACATAGGTATTTTCGATCCGTGAGGCGTTTTACCAAATGCTGGAATAGCTCGTGCATGTAATGTAACATTTCGCCTCGTTGTTTTTTTATCTGGGAAAACATTTCTGACCACGGGCCGAAATGTTTTACGACATCAGGGGCAAGCAGTCATTCGGACAAAGATTCTACTGGGATCTGTAAAAACTATCTCAGACTGCAACTGTCGCTGTGTAAGCTTTTCAGCCACTCAGAGTGGCCTGTGGTCATATGGCGTCATCATTGGTGTCTTGCCCGATGTCATAACCGAAGTATGGTGAAAAGGTTGGTTCATTTTTTTCTCCATGTTCTGGCACACAGCGCTATTTGGCAAAAAAACATCGCTCTTGGGTCGGAATTATTTCCCAGGGCGTTGGTCGCTGTTGGATTTTTACCCTCAACCTTTGGCCTCAGGCACAGATTACAACAGCGACCTCGATCCCGGAAAATTATTTTAGCGGTCTGGTTGGTACTGTATAATTACAACCATTTCTTTCCGCCCGGAGTGCCATCCAAGTTTTTCATTTTTCGTGTCACGCATGCCATACGTTGTTATGGGCTCTAATGGTAGTTTCTCATTTGCGCGTCGGTTCAAAGTAAAACAAATAATCAGTGGCCGACAAGAAACGAACTCAAACACGTACCGCCCTGTGGCACGAGCGGCTCAATTTCTCTAATGGGCGTGTGCCGACAACCATTGGCAATTAATTCTCACAAACACATCATTTAACAGCGTACAAACAGGTCGTCGGCGAACGGCTTCACACCGCTGCGAGGAGGCGTGAGGCTTTTGAACGGCTCCATGGTGGGCGTAGAGGATGGAGGCAGCAGGATATGACGGCTGTAGACTGTAATGATGATCGGCTGGTGATTGTGATGCCCGACTGTCGGCGGTCTCGTGTGCGGGGCGATTAGCTCACATCTGTGACGGACGGCGAAAACGAGACCACTTTCGGCCGTTCCAGGGATGGTTTCCGTGTGGAAAATGGGATCAGCCTCTGAATCTGGTCTCAGACGGGGTAATGCGAACCTTCGAAAAGTCGTCATCTGTTTAGATCTCGCAGTTTTTGACCATTAACAAAGCAGACAAACAATAGATGATGTCATCCAACTGTGCAAACACTGCTGTCATTCCCCGACTGGAGGCAGGCATGCGGGACAGATCTGATTTGCCCCACTCATTGTTGGCCATAGCTCAACTAGACGCTGTGAAGTCTTCCCAAGGTCTCTGAATTACTAAAGGATCGTTCAATCCAGTCATCCGTAGCACATAGCGTTAACGCAGGCGAGCCGTACCGATAGCTTCCCTCGAGATATTTGCGGCACCGTAACAAAAAACCTTCCCGTCAACATACGCCGAGGGAAAACCATTCGCAAGTGCCGAGAGGTCAAGCACGATGAGATGAACATCACAACAGAAAAGGGAGGAGCATATCGTAGGAACAGCATCCAACAGACGCTCACGGACCAACCGCAGACGAGGCGCCGTGACACGGGGACCCCGTGCGCGCGGCTAATGCCAGCGCTGACGCCGGGTAAACAGTTAGCCGCGGCCGACGCCGGGACGTTCCCACGTCTTGAGCCTCGCCCGCCGCCGCCGTCCGCCGCCGTCTGGCACCCTCGCATGCGCGTTAATGCTGGGAACCGTCCGCCGGCCGCCGCATTGACCGGCCGTCAATTCGCCGGCCGGGCGGACCGCTACAATTGATGGGAGAGTCCGGGGAAGTCACTCTCACCGCCGCCGAACGGGCAAAGGGAGTCCAGGCAAGGTTCCGCCGCCACGGAGGGGCACGTTAAGTTCTGGCGTCTGGTGCTGTCGCAGAGGATGAGTGGGCCGCCGGTTCGTTGCAGGTTCATGCAAGGCGTTGGCATGCTCGAGGGCGGGGGCATATTGGACCCCCGTTCACGGGATGTGTATACGGCGGGGAACTGTTTCACCAAACTGCTGCCGTGACCTGCAAATAGACTGAATGTCAGTTTAGCCTTTTTTAATTTAGCCCGAATGTGCTGGAGTGGGTGATGTTGGCATCAGCGTCCATGTTAAGCCGAGCTTGTTACTGGAACATGAACGGAAACAAATACCGTTCCTGGGCATATGAACGTCGTTTCTCAGATGTGTGTGACGTCGCGATGTTAAGCTCGGCAGCTTTGCGAAAATAACTCGGTGTGGAGGGGAGGGAGAGGGTGGGTGGGATTTGTTCTCCCGAGTCATCACAACGATGACCATACCATTGTCGACGTAGCGGCATCGCGCCGCAGATGTTTGTTGTGCGACATAATCACCGCGTAATTCACCGTGTTGTGCGACATAATCACCGCGTTTTTCAGCGGACAAAGTTAACTCGTTAGGGTGATCAAACTACTGCGATGCCCGCAAATACGACTTGTGAACGGGAGAGGAGCGGGAGTGGGGCTGATGTTAGGGTGGCGCATGCACACGGATGCGGTTTGTCGTAGTGAAGCATACTATAGGGGCTTGGTGTGTCCACCAGGTTTGCGTTCGGATCGGCCAGTCTACGGTAAAGCTTCCTCCAGATGCGTGGCGTGCGTGGATGCAGGCCAGTTGGTTTCCAACAAAGCCATGCTTCCTGAGGGCGCCAGGTGCAGCTGAGTTAGTAACGGCCGTTGTCGCGCTTAAACGATTTCTGATCGCTTCTTGACGTACTGATTGCGTCATAAGAATAAGGTCAGACGTTATCGCATGGGGGACTTCTTTCATGATTTCGAGAGGTCGAAGACGAGTTGCCTGGATTCAGAGGGATGAATCACTTTTCCGGCGAGGTAGCAAAACGGATCCCTTCCTTTCGTGGACAACATTTCTCTTTTGCCCCCAGAATATGCTCTGACTGCAATGTTTGTCGATGCAAATCTGTTTCCTGCAATGTTTGTCAATACATGGGCTCTTAAAACCGAAAAGTTAAAGGCCAATTCTTATGCATGCCTTCAGGCCATAGAGGTAACTGGCTGTAGGAATGGAACGAGGAACTATCCTAAGGATGATAATTTCGCATCCCTTATTTTGAGGGAGTGGTCGTGAGAAGTTGATTTTGAAATGTATGCGCGATTGAAATATTCGATCATTTCCATGTCATTTATGTTGAATTTTCAGACGTGGACGTGGACTGGTTTTGCCCAATAACTTGAAGATATTTGTAGCACTTTATGTCCGAGACTGGGAGCAATTGACTAATTAACATTCGATATAAGCGGCATTGTTGACAAAACAGAAACAAAGTGTCAAAGTAACACAAAACAGAAAGGCAAGCATAAGCATTAAGTGTCATAGCGTAAATAGTTGGTCTTATTGCAGAGATATACCATTCATTTACGTTTCTTGTGGCACAACCGCTTCGGACAGAAAGCCGTTTTTTCTTGCTAGCGCCGAAGGAGAAAGCATCCTCATCAACCCCGTAAAACCAGGACTTTGATTGTTTTATGTCATTCGGTAAGCTGTCCTGACCCAAAGGCTGATGATGTAACACGTGTAACGAGCGGCAGGTTGTCCGGTCGTTTGGAAACAAGATGGGAGAGATCCCTTAGCATATGGCTGTAAAACTAGAGGAAACCGAAAGTGTGAGCAGATTTCCCCGAATAGTCTTCCACCTCCTGGACACGCCTCGAAATATGTGCCTTATTACTTCCGTTAATTACTTCACATTTAAATTCCAGCGGAACACGCGGCGGAAAATCCTCGCGGCGGAAGCGAGGCTTTCTCCCTCGGCCTGTTTCTCCACGCAGCTTCGAACGATCCCCACCTGAGCTGACCTTTGGTAAGAAATCGAGCCAGCTGTCGGCCGGGAGCCGGGCGGACCGGGCGGGCCATTGTTCGGCGCGGTCCGCGCGTGGCCGGCCGGCGTCGGCGACGGGCGGTGTGATCGGCCGCCGACGCGGACCCGGCTGACCCCGGCAATTTCGGCGCAGCCTCCTGGGACAGGGAGCGCCGCGGGCGTCCCGGCGTGGGAGCTGCCGACGAGTCCGCCGTCCGGCCGCGTCCTCGCAGACGGCAGACTGCGGCGGCGGACGGTGGACCGGCAGACTGGTGGCAGACTGCGGTGGGGCGGCGGAGGACTGAGGACCGTGCCGGGCGGCGGCGGACCGCCGGACCGTGGTCCTGTGAGCGCGGGAGGACCTCAGACTTGGGCACTCGGCAGCCTTCCGGACCTGCCTCCGACCTGGTGGACCTGGTGAGGAGGATTTGCCTTCGACTCGACCGGCCTGGTGAGATGGACTTCTCTGCAGCCGGACAGACCTGCTGTGGTGAACCTTCCGCCGACCTGCTGGACCTGCTGAGATGAACCTGTCTGCAACCTGCCGGGCCTGGTGAGGTGGTGAGGTGAACTCCTCACCGACCTAACGGACCTGGCAAGGTAAACCTCTCGTTGGCCTGGAAGACTGACGCCCTTGAAGAACTGACGAACCTTCCGACCCGCCGAGTCTCGCGATCCTGCGAAAAGACACCACGGACCCGTTGAACCTGCTGGAACCTGACTTGGCTTCTCTACCTGGCCGCCCCCAGAAGACGTCCCGACAGACCTGCCCTGGTCCCGGAGGAGGTCGACTGCGGCGAGGAGAGCGCCGTCCGCGGGGCTGGACGTCCCGAGAGATGACGCCAACCCGTCTGTTCTTCACAGATTGTTTTCTAGCTGCTGCCAGGACTCCGAACGTTGCATGGTGACGTGGTGAGTACAGGCTTCGGTAGCGAGTGAAGGAATTTCACGATGCTTCCCTATAGCGTGCTGTATGCAAGCAAGATTTCATTGCTTGGCAGGGAGCAGAGCGACCTGCTTTTTATGTTGTTTGGCTTTAACGTATGGCTCTGTGCGTCGCTGGGCTGAGGGAGCGTTGCCTGATCTCGGATGATGGTTAGAAAAAAGATCACCCACCGGTCGCGGTGGTGTTCTTTTTCCTACTGTTTGCATCATTTTAGTCCCGAACGAGCCTGGGTTTCGAGAGAAGCATGGAAAAATCATGAAGACGCATGGTGAATAAGAAGTTTCAAGATGGCAATACATGCTTCACGTTGGTGCTTTGGCTCCTACTCCTGGAGGTCAAGATCATTTACGATAAATCCACGAAAGGGTATAAACAAAAAAAATCGGACACCTGAAGTCATAGCTTGTTGAGCCATTATACGTCCTCATTGTTGTTTGGAGACCGTTTGGAATTAATAAAGATATTGGCAGTGAGAAGAACTTTGGGTAGCTTTACTTCGCAATACCCATGTTTCATTCATTTAAGGACAAGAAGTCTTGATTTATGGCACTGTTTTTGTGCCTAATAGCAAGATCCATTACGACGTATTCAGTAGTTCAATAACATCAAGTAAATGGTGTTAAGTTCAAAACTGGGTATGCAGTCTCTTTCCTACTCTCTGTCTCGACTGGGTTCAGCATGGCTCGTCCCGAGGTTTTCTAAAACAAATCACCTTCCTAAGCCAGCCTTAAAATACTTTTCATCTTTAAACAATGTATAGACATGTGATCCGCAGAAAGGTTCGTTCAAAGTCTTCTAAAGCCGTTAGTGTTTACTCTGTTAAATGAAAAAAGACCTTCAGATTAGACTTCTAGTGTGAATGTAGTGTGCGCATTGTCGTGCCTTGGGTAAAGAGCCATTTCAATCACCGCAGCGTCTGGCATTTATTTTTATCATATAATTTGAATTTTTATTACGTGAATGCAATGTGTTATGTAAGAGAAAGTGCACATAGTAGATCGATATTGCCAGCAACGTGCTTCGAGGTCATGATAGGACAATTGTCGTGGACCGTAGACCGCTAATGAGACAAACCTCAGATATGCTACTGGAATAAACAGCCAACGCTTATGTGAGATATTGGTGACGATTTAGTCAACCGTAAAATGTCACTGAAACCAGCCTTCGTATTCTCTATCAGTCATGATTGGATAAGTGCTGTTGGTAAAGAAGCTAACTGTCGACAGTATTAGAATCAAGGGAAATCTGGTCCCGGACCTGCCTTATGACACGTTGGGATCCGCCCCACCGTAGCGAAAAGAGACCTGAACGTCACGCGTCCAAGGTGTTTTTCTCGCTCGATCTACAGCTTTATTGGCTCATCCGTTTTACCACGACGGATCATCTCGGCCATCAGTGAAAGTAGACCGGGAGAGCAGTCGAACAGCGATCGGCGCGTAGCAGCGTAATAGCGCAGAAATCACAAGCGAGCCGAATACCACGTGAGATGACCAATTTTTCCACTTTTGGTGCGACGTGGGCAACGTGTGCGAACGATCTATCCAATCGCAAACGCGACAGGCTAAGGAAATGCACGATTTTGCTGCGTGAATGGGCCGGGCAAGAATTGTCCAGTGCACATTCTACTTCTCCATTAATGTGACCACATTGTGGGTATCGGACCGAGTTCAGTAAGTATATGAAAGCTGTCAGCACCCCACTACCCGATTTATTTGACGTGCGATGCACTCCCAGCTGGCAAAGCTAAGAAATCTGCTTTTGGGACGAATGACGATGTATATAATTCGTTCCTTTATGTATAGGGATAAGTTTTCACATAATGCTTAGCACATCCATTTCGCCTTGTGCCTGCCTCATGCATCAGTGACGTACTTATCCACTTTCAGTTAGTTTGCCATTTTCGCGGCAAATCAACGTTTGACGTCAGACCAGCATAAATCTGTTGCCAAATCTCTTTTTTGGTAGTTTCTTGCCCGTTGAAAAACATCGATTAACGTAAAAGTGCAAGCTAAGATGTTTCGAAAGAAACTGGAGACATCTCTAAAAGCTGAATTGTTTTCCGATAAACAATAGGCTCACTGTTAGTTTGCTGCTTAGTCATCAGCATAAATAGTCGCTAAGGCTGACCGAACTGGTCCGCGATGGACCAGGCAGTGACGGCCAACTTGTTGATTTTCTTTTGCCTGATGGGACGTAACTCGACCATCAAATATCATGTTTGGGTTTAAAAGTCAGTTTAATATAATCCTTATTTTCTTTCTCGGAATGTACGTGGCATGTTTCCTGTTATTCTGTTATTTTTGCTGCTGTTATTGTTGCTATTGTTATTATTGAGTTACAGTTTCTGTTTTTGTTTTTTAAAAAATTGTAGCTCTAGCATACTCCGAAAAACGAAACTGACAATTTAGAAATAACTTAATAGGCTTCCGCCCCATTCCTTACGAAATATACGAAAAAGTCATGTGCTGGTTAAGTAGTTAGGCAAAGAAAAAAGCTGTCCAGGGACAAACTCTTTCACCCTTTTCTGCGCGTGTTACCATGGTCACAGTTTTCACGGTCGTTGGCTTCCCATCAAACCAGTAGATACTTATTATACAAGGATGTTCCCACCCGAGTACCGTTATAATGACCTTAATGACAACCAAACGAACAAAGTGTGACTGAATATTGGCTCATATCCATTTTCCCTGAGAGTGTCTCGAAGGTCTAACTTTGATCACTTGCTGAGAAGTTTAGTACTCTTCTGTTTTCATTAATCCGTTATTGATTGAGGGGTTTAACGCCCCCTCCCCCCGGCTCATTTCTTAGACGTTTCCCAAACGAATAAACGCACCGTCCTGGTCCTTTCAGTACCGTTCGTTACGTCAGTTGTGCACATGCTGGCTACTGGCAAAACGTTGAAAACGAAACGATATTATAGCAGGTCATGTCTCAATGGCGTCATAAAGACAACCATGTTTTGCGATTCGACGTTCAATTTTACTTCACCGCCATATTGCCATTGTATTTACTATGGCATTGTACGGTGACTCTGGCTGGAATGGCATATCAGCATGACAATGGAATTCAATATGGAGCACCCCTGACCTTATGCCAGGTCATCCTAGGTCAAAAATGCATTTTTAATTTTCCGATCCAAGTAAGAATACAATTAAAAAAAGAAATGAGCAAAATGGCAAGATGGCTTATCAAATTTTCCTCCAGCAAACTTTACGCACATCTTACACAGCAGTTTCTTGCAACTTGGCAGTATTTTTGCCTAGTCTGGCCTTTGGTTTTGTTATGCAGATTTTAGCTTAGCGAGTAAACTGGTGACGTCTGCAAGACGCCCTAGATGACGATTGCGGAGATATCGGTTCTTGCAACACCGTGCAACATTTTGTGGAGGTGCGCAACATGAAGCAAACTGACTTGCAGGGCCATCCAGGGATGTCAGATGGAGGTTTGGTACCGTGCTCATGGTACTCCGTGTTTAAAACTGCAAAATGATATATTATTACATGTGCACGACAGTTAGAGTCACTTCAAAGTTTGTTTTGCGCGCAAGGCTCTCTGAAAGTGTTTTAGAATATTCATGCTAAATGGGCCAGGAAACATTGCATGACACCTGATGATGGAGGACAAAATCTGACCCAACCTGTGACCTTGAACTTTTGTTCAGGTATCACTTGGGAAATGGGATTAAGCCGCCAGGAACGTATTGTCACGTAAACATCAGTCTCAGTCTGCTCTTCATCGTAATGGTCGCTTTTTCGCGCCTACCTGGTCTGTTACGTCATCAGTTATCTACATGCTAAAATTTCTCAGGACCGCAAGGCACGGCGCTATCGACTGGGGTCTGGATCAACCGGATCGGACGATTAATTCTCGAAATAGACTGCGCGACATCAAATCCCCCCCCCCCCAGTTAACGGAAGGTAACGAAGTACCCCAGTCAGTGCCGAATTAACTTATCCCAGCAGTTGCTGGGTGTGTCCCCACCTTCCGCTTGCTGGGGGAGGGGCGGACGGGCGGACGAGCGAGGGGGGAGTGCTGGTGGGACGTCAGACACTCCCACTCAATAACTATTTAACCAGAGAGCCGACGTGGCCGATTGAAGGGCTAGCTGATTGCCCTTGAAAATACAACCCCAGAATACCGAAGTTTTGTTTCTAAAACGATAATTCAGGTCTAAGAGCACGTCAAATTTTATCAGCTGGGAGAATGTCATTTTTTGCAAACAAAGTGTATAGCATAGACATTATAAAGACAACATGCGTGTGAAAGTATGCACGATATTCCAACACGTAAAGCTGAGGTAAATGGTGACACAGGTCAGGCTAGGCCATGCCACAACAGGTCAATAATGCATTACTGGCCAGTTGAACTGCATTTGTCTGATCAGAGGCGCACCCATTGAAGTAATGTTAGGCGTCCAAAATAGCTTTTACACGAATAACGCAGGCATTTATCATCTACGACGTAACCTGAACGAAAAGGTGATGGTATTAGAAGGCTACGTTAACCTTTTTCAGTACCATCATTTCGTTGGCTTCAGCTTTCACATTTTTTTTTGCATGGCCTCAGTTCATTTTCAGATAATTTCAATCTAAACAAATTAAACCTTTATCCGCCAGGGTAGGGGAAAGGTCCCACTTCATGAAACATCGTCACCCTTCCTACCTATTCATTCTGCAAACTGTGTCGAAAATTTGAATTTTATGATTTTGTTTTGCTTAGGGGGTGAACCAGACTACGTTTTTGGGAGCCACCTCAGATCATTTTTGGCACTGTTGAAGGTAAAAGAAACATGGGTGCCAAATATGCCATTTTTAAATATAACTTAAAATTTTATGTGGGTGCAACTCCGCAAGAATACAAAAATAGCTTTATTAATCTGAGGCCACTTCATATGATCAGGTCAAGGTTAAAGTCAAAATTAGATTACATGTGGATATTTTTGACGCTTATTTTCAAAATTCAAAACCCGGAATTTAGATGATTTGGAAGAGAGCCGTCTACTTCCGTGCCAAGATTCAGGTTGAAATCTGATCGGGTCATGGAGCTATGACCAAAAATTTCCGTGCGCTTTCCCTATATTAGGACAGCCATAAACGAGATTTTTAGAAAAAACAGTGAATTCAAATGAATGGAAACTTTTTCAAACGCCAGAAGTTGAACTCAGCGTCATTCCAGGTGACTGCGAGGTCATTTGAGTCATTGAACATCGTCCGGCAGGGGGTCGTTTTAGGCCCCCTACGGCTTTTCTTACATAACTTTCCAGGTACAAGAGACAGAGCGCTGACGTTTTTCTGTAGCTGAGTTGTCATCAGTTTGTAGCTGAGTAAAACTTTCTGCATTCTTCAAGTGATAGGTCGTGATTGTGATGTTTTTCTCAAGGCCATGTCAGTTGTGTTTTAGCCAAATCGAACAATATATTTCATTTGTTGGAAATCGGACATCGTGTAAGGGTGGTCTTGTTTTCGACACCTTGACACATCACATGCAGCTCTACTGCAGCTCGATTTGGTACAGCGACTCCCGCTACATTGCGCCCGCGCCATCCGAACCCTGTTTCCGCCATCCCCTTCCCTCGACCCGGCGACCTGGCCTAGACTCTACACATCACGTGACCCGTGACGCCTCGACCAATCCGGACCGCGCATGTCCGGACTGGCCCCACGCCGGTCAAGGTGACCCGACACCCGCCGGGCGCCGGCACGGACCGGCCCGTCGCCGGCCAGGGCGGCCGGCCCCGCATTCAAAGGGGGATGGGCAGCATGTCTCTGAGTCGCGCAACCCCCCTACAATTGCAGTGTTGTATTGCATGTTTCGTCTACAAATGCTGGTGTCAGTGACCTGATTTTAGTGTATGGGAAGGGTCAGGTCGTCAAAAGTCAAGCCTGGTCAAACGTGAATATCAAACATTGACATCAAACGCCATTGTAGTTTTCTGTACAGGATAAATGGATACCTGCACTTGCAAGAATGCTTAATCAGGATCCACCACGTTAATGTTATTTTGATGAACATCGTCTGACGTAATGTTAAGCCAATTTGTGGGCCAAGGTCACGCAGGGTCAGAGAAATTTGAAAACTCGAAGTGCGATTGCACCTTTAGCGGTGACCTTGAGAAAACATCGTGGCCATCACAATAGTATGCTGAGATAGACCATGTGCCTGCCTACCTACACACCAAATTTTGTGGCGCTAGCTTGAGTGCTTATCGACATGGGGCGATTTCCGTAAAGCGACATGAGCGTCCTTGGCGGTGAACTTGGGGACTAAGGTGACCGCAACCCCAAATAACTGACTCCCTCCCATCCCGAAGAAAACCGGTGTACCAGGTTTGGCACGCGTGCCGTCACTCGTTTGACTTATGACCCGACAAAACTGTGGTAGGATCATCATGTCTCTCATTGCAAATTTCAGCTATGGTGACATTTTCGTAACCAGGGGTCACCCATTGACTTACATACATTCCCATACATTCACTATACATTTACCATCATGAACCATGCATTTACCGACAGCTAAGACAACCACCAAAACGCCGGTTTTACGAAATCAATTTAGTTTCATAGGTGTGACTTGCTAGGAAAACTTCGAAATATTATGACATCGCCATTTGAGGTCATTACCGTGATCTGGGAGGTGACCTCTATTAACCTAAGACGAACAGGCTGGATATTGTTGAACTGCGTATGTGACGAGCAACACACTGGTTTTTACCTCGTTGCTTTATCTCTCTGTTCAAGACTTAGAGAGGGGTAGTTTTAGGACCTCCCACCGGTCGAGGGTGTAAAAATGGCCCTGCTTGGCGAGGCTTAATGTCAAAAGTCGTAAGCTGACCTGATGACCATTTGATTATGACATATCCTGATTTTTTTTTCACGTCTCTGGCGCCGCCTATGCCAATATTAGCGGAAATATAAATTGATATGTAGTTCGTAAGCACAACATGACTAGTGAAAGCTAAAAAATGATTTCAACTTTTCTGTTAATTTGTTTTTGAAGACAAAATACATTTCCATCATTTTCTAATCCTTGTGAACGCCTGGCAGTTTTCTTCAGATTCCAAACATATGAACCAATGGGAAAAGTTTCATCGATTAGTTCTCGATCTATGCCAATTGCATGAAAATCGGCCTAAAAACGGCAGAGTTATACCAAGCCAAAAACAACCCCATTTTGATTTTTCGCCCCCTGTATCAACCGCTTTCAAGATTTTGGAAACTTTTCTTGGAGAAATGCAGTTTGCGTGTTTGCGTACGTACGTAGAAACGTAGTTGGCGTCACGGCAAATCGATTGCCGTTTGCTGCGATGAAATCGGATGTGTAGTTTTCGAGATCTTGGTGGGGGGACAAATCTCCCCTGCCGGAATCGGCTATACGTTTTAGCTCTCGGGGAATATCTTTAAATCAAGATTGGAACGTATTTCATTGATTCTTCTATCAAAACCAGCCAGATCCATATTACAGTACATTCAGTTCCAATTCCGATTTCGGCCAAATTCAGTTGTGACAATCATTTTCGTCATCTTTTGTCTATCCGATGATGGAGGTGGTGGCGGAAGCCTTAATGGCTTACAGGACGGAAGCGTTACGCTGCCTGCCTCCCAGTCACTTGCTTCATCCGACTGGGCACTTTGCATGAAATTTGCACTCGTTTTCACTAGCGGTGAGAGGACCCGTCGTTCTCATGAGGCCTGCGGACAGTTTGGAACAAGCCAAACACGTTCTCCGTCTCCTGTATATTCATCATTTTTGCCGGATCGTTTGATTTCTGATAAACGGCCCGCGGTGCAACAATCTCTTTCCCTTTCAGAGCTACGCCGCTTCTCACGTTTCGTTCTCCTGCGCAGAAACGGCAGCACCACCTCGGACTCGACTCGGACGTTCCGCCGCGACAGTTCGCTGACAGTACCTTCTCATCGGTTCCAGGTACCATGAGGGTGTCGGCGACGTCCCTGCTGTTGGTGGTCCTGTCGAGCACGTGGGCTGGGCCGGGCCCCGGGCCGCCCCAGTCCCGCTGGGACCAGCAGCCTCAGGCGGACTGGAGAGAGCCGCCCCAGGTGGACTGGGGCCGGTCGCCACGGCCGCACTGGGGGCGGT
Organism: Capitulum mitella; assembly: GCA_030062745.1. Taxonomy (NCBI): domain Eukaryota; kingdom Metazoa; phylum Arthropoda; class Thecostraca; order Pollicipedomorpha; family Pollicipedidae; genus Capitulum; species Capitulum mitella. The sequence continues at coordinate 16,289,959 of CP099851.1, read as the reverse complement.
CGCCACAGCCACGCTGGGGCCGGCGTCCCACCACGGGCTGGGGCAGGCGGCCTTTCTCCTGGACGCCTGGGCTGCGGCGTTCCCCCAGCCGCGGCCCTAGACAGGACGAACGGTGAGCTGCGGCCTACAGGCGCCGCCAGCGGGGCAGCCTGTTCCAGATCACAGGGATCGGCTGAGTTAACAGGGTGCATGACAGCGACATATGAACAGTTATAGAATGCAAAGACAGAGTTCATCGGGGCCGTAAAGAGAGTCTGTATAGGCAGGCGCACGATGAACATGGGCAGGCCGTAATGTTTGCTGCGTTGAAGCATCAAACATTGTGGCTTGGCTGCATGAGCCAGACGAATAAAGAAGCTGCTGCATATGCCGTTTTTCTGTGCGCAGAGGGAGACAGACCTTACACTCGAAGAAACCTCCGATGATGTCAGTGCATATGCGGCGCCGATGCAGGCATGGCCAGCCTTGATCAACAGCCTGAATCGATAGGCTACCTGGCCGAGATGACTCCACCATAGACCGATCACGTGACGCAATAAACACGGGTCAAACATGTCAGCAGATTGGCCAGGACGGACGCGTTAAATTTTTGACAGACGGGTTTGGAAGGCTAGGCGTCACACAGCATGACATGACATGGCACAGCATCACACAGCACCGTGCGGACTGTCTTCTTGGGAAAAGTTCGCTGATTGGACGGAACTCAGCGGGTCGTTTACGGGTGTTTAACTCTGGCCGCTCGTAGTGAAACACGCCGTGTGAAAGGTTTGGTTTTCTTTCCGCAGAAATGCCGACGTTCAAGTACTTCTCTTCGGCCACACTACGAGCATCCCGGCCCAGGAAATTGATCTGACTTTACACAAGTTCAGACACAAGAAGTAAGTGTTACGTCGACGTTGTATGCTCTTATATATATCGTTTGTGTTGGGGGACGTCACTGGTGATCCGAATGTTACTATGTCGGAGGAATTTGCCACTACTGACTCGAAGCATCGCAGAAGTGCTATGTAAAACTCGCAGACTGACAACATTATTCTGAAAGACAATATACAATGGGGTATCATTTGGACATTTCATTCAGTAGTGCGTTGTGCCTTTAGACATATGTTTTTGGACCCTTGACGCATGCATTTGCGTTTTTCAACATAATGTCATTAACGTGCATAACACATTGTTGCTTTTCAGTGTTTGGTATCTTCTAAAAGAAGCCATTACCCAGTCTATCGTCAAAAATCAAGACATAGGTGAGTTCTCAACAATCTTAAGTTCATTTCGTCTTTAAATCAGTATCTATACTGGTAACTCACAACACATCATTTCTGGTCCGAAGGCGTCGAATGAATGACATCTGCTTTTGGCCTTCTTTACGTCCTCCCGCGCATGCGCACTGCTGCTGACAAAGCAGTTGCCGCTCAAACCGTCAGCCAACCTGTGATGTTATCAGATGTGTCAACCGTGTCTTCTGATATCTGGCAAGTCTTTGGTGTGTACAGGCCTCTGGCAGCATGCTGCCTCAGTCAAAGACCTTCTGTTACCAATGCTAATCTGCTTGGTTATCTGACAATCTGTTGTTTCTGTCGCAGACCTGGGCTAGTTCGCTGCCAGTCTCCTGCGTCTGACGAAAGTTTCCTGCCGTCTGCCAGTGCTGGTCTGATTAGTCGCCTGGCAGTCTCTGCTGTTTCAGGTCTTCTGCTCTCAGTACCGATCCGTTTAATTACCTGACAGTTTGTTGTCTGTCGTCGCAGGCGTCCTGCTCCCAGTGTTGGTCTGGGTGGCGGTGGCGGCGGTGGCCGCCGTCTTCCTGAAGGCGAGACCGCAGGCGAACCAGGCGGCCATCCTGTCGTCGGGACGCGGTCTGCCGGACGACTTCTGGGACGTCCACACCACCGAGTGGATGCAGCAGCTGCAGCAGGACTTCGAGAACTCGTGGGACACGGCGACCGCGTGACCCGGGGTCCCAAGGTCACGACCCGGCCAGGGCGGCGGGCGCGCCGTCTCGGCCGAGGTCAAGGTCGCTCGCTGCTCGCGTGGTTGCAGTCTGACCCGGTGCAGCGGTGCTCAGTGGGACCCCGTGTCGGGACCTGGACTGCTGCTGCGGGACACGGTGGGGCCCGGACCAGTGCCAATGGTGCTCAACGAGGATGGCGACGTTCAATGTTCCGACGGGAGTGAGTGTGATCAGTCGCATTTGAGTCAGAAGCGTCGCTGAGACGAGCGACGGATGACCTCTGATGTCTGGAACTGGTGGCTGAGACGAGCGACGGATGACCTCTGATGTCTGGAACTGGTGGCTGAGACGAGCCACCGGCGACGCCTGGGACGCGGACCGGGAACGAGTCATGGAAGGATCGTTCTTCCGGCGTGCCGGTGGTAATACGTGTCCTCAGTGCTCGGGTGGTAACTTTCTTCGGCCTTTGCTATCTGGACTCATTCCATGCTTTCATCATTTTCATGTGAACGTATTATGTGTGAGCGTCCCCGGAATGATTGTTTGGGAGGACGGCAGAATGTCTGGCCACTAGCAGAGTCCTGTCGCAGTCGTCGTTAGGTTTGGACTGCGCGTGTTCACGCAGCAAATTATATGTTCAGACTGGCATGTTGAATGCGGAAGTATTTTCCCGATAGGCATGGGCCTATTGCCAAATGCGTTGTTGCCTTGGGCAGCGGGTGATCGAAGCTCAGAGATGAAGTGCGAATAGTGATATTAGGTATGCTGAACCCGTGCTGTGCATTATTGTTATTGTTTCCACTGTAGTCGTTGGTCCTGCGATCATATTCTGTGACGCAAAGTTACTCGAGGCAGTTATCCCGTTTACTTTAAATTGTAAAAGCCTCTTTCTTGGAATAATTCTTTCTGATAATAGCATTCGTACCGTCCTGTGAATCGCAAGGCGCGTTGTATTGTTGTTGTTGCAGGATATAAAGCTCTTTTCGATGTCGGCTTTCCTCTTCAATCCAGATATCACACATGTGTCGACTAATATGTCTGCGTACCATCTTCAGAAAGCTTCCGCCTTAGGTTATACTTTTAACTCTATTCCCGGAGGGCTAGACGATATGGTCGATTCCCGGCAGGGGGGGGCGGATTCGGCCCCCCCGCGATCTGGAGAACTACACATCCGATTTCATCGCAACAAACGACAATCGATTGACCATGACGTGAACTACATTTTTACAAAAAACGAATTTTCAAAATTTTGAAAGGTTCGTGAGGGGGCCAAAAATGACAAAATCAGGGGTATTTTTAACTTCTTATATCTCCGTTGTTTATGAACCGATTTCGATGAAATTGGCATGAATCGAGAGATTATGGATAGGATTTTTACCATTGATATACACATCTGAAATTTTGAGAAAATTCATGGGCGTTCACAGGTTTTCAAAAATAGGAGGATTAGTTTTCCAACAACTGAATGAACAAAAAAGACAAAAACGCTTTTTTGGCTTCTGCTAGTCATGCTATGCTAAAGAAGTACAAATCGCATCACAATGTTTGTATAATATTAGCATAGGCGGTGTAAGGGTCATGAAAAAGGGGGAACTGTCATGGTCACACGTTCCTCGGATCAACTTGCGACCTTTGACCTTAAATGACCTCCGGTGACTTTGGAGTCACTTGGAATGATCTCGTGTACGTTTAATATTATCTGTAAACGTTTTCAATCATTGCAATTCACCCTATTTCAAAAATTTCATTTTATGGCTATCGCAATATAAGGTAAACGCACTGACATTTTAGATCATAGCTCCGTGACCCGACCTGATATCAAGCTGGAACTTGATCCACAAGTAGAGGGCACCTTTCTACGTTATATTTCGTGTTTGACATTTGGAAAAACAGCGCCGAAATTACTTCAATAGAACAAAATTTCGACTTTTGACCTTGACCTGACCTTGTAAAATGACCTCAGATAAACAAAATTATATTTGCACATTGCCCAACTACTTAGCTATACATCCATACAAAGCTTTAAGTTTTATCTTAAAAAACGCTGGTTTTGGCAGACATTTTCCTTGTACCCTCAACATGGCCCAAAATGGCCTGAGGTGCCTCCCAAAAGCGTTGCTTGGCTCCGCCCCTGAGCAAAATAGAATTTTAAAATTTTGTCACTGCAGGTAGAAAGAATGATTAGGAAAAGTCACCAAGTTTCGTGAAACTGGGTTAAAAAAGGCCTGGAACTGGCAAGCAAAAAACCCGCGGGGACGGATTCAGCCCCCGCCGGGAATAGGGTTAAAAGGAAAATACCAGGACTTTCTAGTTCCTGATGTCATACTACAGAAATTGTTCTTTGCATGAACTTCGATTTTATCTGGATGGGAATTTTGATGCTCCTCGCTGAGGATACACATGTCTGACCGGAAACACTTGTTCCTTTTATTTTTTTATCCTCTGCAGTTTGCCATCGATTGATACTGCTTGTTGTTGATCATGGCTCTGAGGAGAAAAGGTTAGGCGGATACAGATTACTGCTTCCAAAACTCGTGCCTAACGTGTATAGTGTACTAAGGCACGTCATTATGTAGTAAATATGTAGCATTTATGAGAGGCGTTTTTGTTCCATTTCGAGCTGTGGTTTGCGCACAATGATTATGTAACAATGGCACGCATCATTTCTACCAAATTTTTCTCGTATCTCTTTCCGCTCTATCGTGATCCCATTTGCCATATTTTAATGGTGGCGGTTTGACAGGAGTCCCTCCGACCAGTTCTGGCCATCTCGAGGCTTTGGGCAAAAGAGGCAGGGTTGAGTGGGACGTTCCTGGTGCTAGTTAACACGTTATATGCGCCCGCAGAATCGAGTGTTGCAAAGACAAGAGAGTGGATGATCACTGTTACCACTGATGCAGTTGGACACCCATGATTTTGAATCATGTCAAAGGGCCGTGCATAGTGCACCCAGTATTTGTAAATATATGACTGAAATAGAATCATCTTCATGTGGTGAAGAAGTAGCATTGAAATTAAACTCAATATTTAGTCCACTTTGTTACCAGGATCCTAACCCTTTTCTCCGACATGTTTTCATACATGGAGCAATTTTTCCCTGGGTGCCAAATCAGATTGCGCAGGAGGTGACGTCTTGAATATTATGTCTTGCATTTATATGGGATCAAAATGAAGCGTTTACAAAACCCAAAGAAAGGAAATCCTTGCATTTTGTCGCGGGGCCGATGACTCGGTCACTTGATTAGCAGTTTTACATTAGTACTCTTAGCAACCGGTTGCTGTCAAACGTGAGGAAAAAATATTCCAACCAGCGACGTAGGTAAATATGTTTCATTTTGAAAAGGCCTCGCTCGGGAAAGTTTAAATTTTACTTTAATAAAAGTCCTTAGATTCAGTATTGATAACGGACTAAAATAATAACGCGATTCAACACTCGACCTCCCCCCGTACCACGGGTCGGATTGTTCTATCCTGTACGGGGGTGTCTGGACACCCCCCTCCCCTCCTCTTACTACCGCGCCGTACGCCAGAGGGAGATGAAACTCAAAGCTCGCTGGGAGATTGATGAACAGAGCTCGAAACTGGCACCGTTTTTGAAAAAGGCCAAAAATAAAAAGGCTTGATAATTACATGCTAGCTCTGCAACCAATCAATATTTCGGAAAAAATACCAAATCGTACCTTAAACGGTAGCTTTTAGCACACCAAATAAATTCTGTCCTGCAAGTTTTCCAACAACATTTATCGTTTGGCGATTAGCACAGACGTTTCAATGTTTATGTATACCGTGCGGATTTTCACTGAGCCCAAATCTAAGGTGTCATGTTTTCCAGCGACTCAGTCTGCAAACTGTCAATCCGAAGAGCATTGTGTCCGCCGCTTATGAGGACTATATTGTCCCCACTTTTACCGGAAAGAGGCTGTTTGATTCCCGAAACAATATAAGCTGTAGGCGCCGTGACGAAGAAAGGCGGCAGTTATACTTGTTCGAAGTTACATCGTGAAATGGCGTGATCCCAGGTCAGCTTACGAGGGACGGAGGTTATCTCAGAAGAGTACATAAGTTTCCAAACTGCCTTAATCCCAATGTAAAAAGCGCAAATAGTCCAAAATTTCGGAAATCCCAGAAGGAAATTTCACCAAAATTTTCGTGACGCCAGGTCAATGACGTAATATCGCCCACAAATGCCTGGGTCAGTGATCTGACCTGTATATGTGTATGAATATGTACAAATGTTAGTAAAAAGGCCCTGAAAGTTTCACGGCTCTGTGTTTTGCTGTTTTCCCGCTATCGCAGGAAATCCTTAGAGAGGTTAAACGCCTCCCTCTGTGACGGGAGGGGTAAACCTTGCATCCTGTTAAAAGGCTGGGCCGATTTGTACTGTTTTACTCGCAGTGTACTTCTTTCACATTGCCGGAAAACACGTATCTTCCATGTCGAAAGCGACACTTCCCGAATCGTTGCAAGGGTATGTCTATGGGTGTATTCGAAAGCGTTTGCTGACAGCATAATACCGAAACATTGGTTCATGGGTCCTTTACTTTTCTCTTTAGTATTTTGCAATGCCGTACTTTAGCCTTTATACGGTTGTCATCTTTTTCAGGCTTATGATACACTTCTGCATTTTCTCGAAAAAATTGTTTTTTTTTTATAATTGTGATAAGATATAAGGTATAGCAGTGGACGCAAGAATTCCCTGGCGTATTCAGACGTCATCAAACTAGAGTGGATGGCAAATTGGCCACTGATCATCGAATCTCGTCTCTTGCGTCAGTGCTGCCACCTAATGATAACAAAGACAACTTATGGTTCTCGAAAGTGGACAGAACTCGCGGTGCTCCAAGTCATTGAGACTGTCGACTGGACAGGATATCGCATTCTGTCTTGTCCCTATCTTGCCAGGGCTTGCCAGCTCACCAATTCCCGTCATCATTACCTCGAAGTTCTGACTTTCGTAAGGTCAGACAGTACACTGAGCAAAGGTCATGGTCATTCAGTGCCTCTTCTGGGTCCCATCAGACAGCGCTCGTGTCGATCAGACTTCCATTTATTTCCGGTAAGGCAGATAATTTTGAGCACAATATACACGAGACTATTTACAAACATTCATGAACACGCAATCAAACTTGTTAAGAATCATAGTCGCTTACACGCACCACATCGATCATACACAGATTTCTTGCCTGGCAGCTTGCCGTCTTCTGCGGCAGTTCCACGTCCTGGGCGTCATCCTGATCAAAGACGATCTTATGTTAGCATCAAAATGTAGGACACTGGGGACAAAATGCAAGCAATACTTTCGGAAGCTTCTTGTGACGGCCTTTATCCTCTCATATTTTACCGTTATAATCAATTCTGCTGAATTTCGTCTTGCATGTAAGACCCAGTCATTTTAAAACCAATACATCCTTTTACCAAGGCCTGTTCACGGCAATGGCAGCACCATAGTATCTAACATGGCTTCGCGTAGTCCAAGAGTTGATTCGAAGCCCAGCCATTTGTTAACTTTAGTCTTATTTTGGTATATTTTTGTTTTGTTCAGTAAAAGCAAAGTGCTGTACCTGAACTCCGCAACTTACACACGCTTAACTTTCATTCCAACATTTGATCGACATCGAACATTTCAACATTCCATTCCATTCCAACTTTGATCTGGTTGTGCAAATTTGTTTTTGGGGCGTTTCAAAGGCGCTCAAACAGCAATTAACTCATCGATGGTCGTAACGGCTGCACGTCGCCATGTGGGTTTCGTCATTACCAGATGCACCAACAACAAAAGTCAACAGAGTGTCTTATATAAGTCTGCAGATCTGGGAGTGAGGAAACCGCAGTATTTCGTATGGAGAACACGAAAACCGAAAAACGCCACAGAGAGCCTTCACACAGATGAACACAGTTCAAACTGAGCCTGTGGATTTTACACTTATTCACCCTTATACTTATACACTTATACCCTGCATTCAGCTTCTCCCAGCACAGCTAATGATTCTGCAAATAATCAGGTAGATATTCATACATGTTCCGCAATGTAGCTGGTATCTCTAGGACATCATTTAACTCGAGCCCCTAATTATACTTTACATCACAATAGGAATATTACTTAAGCACATTCAGAATATCCGACCGGCAAGTTAGGCCTTAGCGGATCGACATAAAACTTCCCTGCACCTAATATAAAGGGCCCCTTGACGCACATTTGGAATCGAAAACCGACGGATAAATATTTATCAAAATAATAAATACGCAATGACTGTCACAAGTTCGTTTCTGGCACTGTCTCGAGGTACGCAATATCTCGAGACAGTACACACCCGAACAAGCACTCTTGATGTTATCAAAATCACACATAGTCACAACCTGGATTTAAAGCCGTCCTGAAAGAACACATACATTGTTCTCAAGGGGCACGGCAGCATTTAAGGACACTGCAAACACGGTTTTCCAGCCATGATACCACAAAGTCTGGCGTAATTCAACTTACGGTTTTCGCACCAGTAGGCTTTGCTGGCGCCATACTTGTTGTCTGTTAGTGAGAATGTTCGCCACAGCACTTGTCAACTGACCTGGCAAAGGCAGCTCTCATGAATGCAGCGGGCCTTCGCAGCTGATTCGCACGCCGCAAGCTCAAGCAAATGAATGTTTGCGCATGCGCATGACGGACGATGATGGGAGTTTCCGATGAAGAATGGTCCGCCTCCACGGATGCGCCAAATGCTTCCACCAACGTCACAGCAGACAATTACTCTCGCTTTGTTTCTTGCAGCTATGTCGCAGTCACTATACGACCTCTTTGCTTCGCTTGTCTTGTTTTTGCATGCCTCTCATCTTTTTGATTGTAACCCTACTCCCTATATTAACCCTGTTGTAACCCTATTCCCTATTTTAACCCTATTGTAACCCTATTCCCTATTTTAACCCCATTGTAACCCTATTCCCTATTTTGACCCTATTGTAACCCTACATGGGGGAAAGGTTTATTCGCGTCCCCCAGATCTCGATAACTACTTGTTCGATTTCATCGCAACAGACGACAAGAGTTTCGCCATGACAAAAACTACATAGTTGTAAAAAATGTTTTGAAAATCCTGGGAAGAGTAGATGCGGGGGAGGCGAAAAAAGTCTGGAAAGGGGAGGGAATTTTTGACTCGCTATAGGTCCCGTGTTTTTGGGCTTATCTGTATGTGAATGGCATAGACTGAGAGCTAATCGGCGAGGATTTTCTTATTGGTGCATGCGCTTATAATTTTGGGGAAATTAAGAAGGCGTTCACATGGCTTAGAAAGCCAGGGAAAGTTGTTTTTTTTTCTCTCGTCATGTAATACCTGGGAAGTACAAATCCTATTACATTGTTTGTACAATGGTGGCAAAGCGCGGAGCCAGGGATATGAAAAAGGCAGTTGCCAGGTTAACTTACGACCTTGCCTCAAATGGCCATGGATAACCTAAGAGACACGAGAAACGACTTTGAGTCTATTTTGTTGTGTATGAAAACGCTTCCGATTGGTCTAATCGACTGTATTTCTAAGTCCTGTTTATGGCCGATGCGATATAGGGTATGGACGTTGACATTTAGGTAATAGCTCCGCAACCCCACCTGATATCGGTTTGGAACTTGAAGCACAAATGAAAAATGTTATGCTTTGTCATTTGTGCTCCAGATTTCGCATTTTGAAGCCGATTTCAAGCATACTTAGATGAAACCAAATTTTGACTGCTGACCTTGACCTAGCATCGGTAAGTGACATCAGATCAAAAAATTTATTATGTATTCCCATGTATTTAGTATTAAGTATACATTCATATAAATTGTTAACTTCTTTCTTTACAAATTATATTTTAACCGTCATTTTGCTTCCGCCTTGAACCGTGCCAAAAATGACCTGAGGCGCCTCCCAAAAACTTGGCCTGGCTTGGCCCCTGGGACAAACGCGAAAATTTTTATGATGCGTAGGAAGCATTAGTGGGAGAAGTCGTCAGGTTTGGTGAAACGGCTTCAAAAACCCTAGAAATAGAGAGCAGAAAACCGGAGGGGACTTCTGAAGACTCCCCCTCCCGCAATACAGGAATAGGGCTGATTTCCATCAGCTCCTCTTTCATGTGTGTCCAAGCAGGTGGGCATATAAGCAAGCATATTAGCATCTTATGTCGCAATGAATATTTATTGCTGCTCATAGTACATCATCATAGTCACCTGTAAACGCTCTTACTACGAGCTGTAGTCCTAATCCAGTTCGGTGTTGTCAAAAAAGGAAAAGAGAACGTAGCCAAATGGCCTTAAGACCTAAACTTTCACAACACTAAATTCTGTAATGGGCTTTTTCGATATTCCAGACATAGCATTTTTCCTATGCCATCCCCTATGTTTTATTTCATCTTGCGCTTCAGTCTCGGAGAAGCACTGCCTCAAAACAAAGTCAAAGGTACTGAAATTTCAAAAATCCGCGTTGTAATGCCAGGATGAGCGTAGGGGCCGAAACCAAAAACACATGCTATGCTTCCAAGCATTTTTGTTTGGACATGGAGATCCTGAATACAATAAATAACGGATACACTGGGTTTAGTCTCGTCTTGGTGACGTCAGAATGGAAAACACATGGAGCATAAATGAGAACAGAAATAACTCAAAACTGATGGGAGTATTACGGTAGTATTCGTGACTCTGCTCCAAAAACTTTGGCTTCATTTGAATTTGGGTTTGACGACCTGAATCATTTAAGCCTTCACTGCTCAGTTTCATGACAACGTATCGATCGCAAACATAGCGAGACGCGACGTTTCTTAGAGACCCTACATGTAAAACTGTTAGCACCTGGAGCTGTCGGTTCACTTTATTTAACTGGAGGCCGAATATTACGATAGCCCGTAACGTGGTGTGGTATCGACATGGTGACATGTCATGCATGTTATGACTGAACGGGACACGTCGTCAGTTACAAAGTTTTTTTTTCTCTCAAGCAGGTGGTAGGTAGTTTCTAAGGTATTTGGATGCTGTATCATTACGTAATGCAAGGCTAGCGTGAGGAAAAACGAATGAACGCAGTGAGATGGATTCGATGGTCCGGCCAATCTAATATCATCAGGAATGGAACCTTATACTTTCGCGCGTGTGCATGCACCCGCGAACCAGATATGTCCACCCACAAGCATGGTCTACGCGTCCACGAACCGGAAAACAGCTTATGATTTCATAAACATGACTTGGAATCTTTCATAGTCCAAAACAGCCCATACACGTACAAGGAACGCCGATGTTTGGGTATTCATTACCTAAGAAAGCTGTTCCACATAAATGTAAACATAGGCACACTCAGGAGCCCCAGGTCTCCTTGGGGTCCGAAATTTTGCACTTTTTGTCCAAAAATAAATGTAAAAGATCGTCCTTACATAAAATGAAAACGGCGTCTAATTACTTGACAGTGTGTCCAACATGAATCTGCTGAATCGGACGTTCCGCAGTACAGCTTTGAAGGCCCCTTCCGTTTTTTTATTTGGTGGCAGCAGTTTTTTCGGGTCGTAAGTGAAGAGGGGCACGTTGCCATTGACGACAAGCCAGAGGCGAAGTGACGTCATCAAGACGACACAAACCAGGGCTTCAAATACACATTGGTGGGGGCTGTGATGATCGATTGCTGGTCGGATTTAGGTAAGATTGGCTAAAAGCTTTGTCACTCTGTACCGACCGTCCGACGGACGTCGACGAAAATATAGCTAAACATGCCCTATGCATGACGTCAGAGGTGTGCAAAATTTTGTGGTTGACCATCGAGCGGTGGTCACAGAAACCGTGAGCAATCGGTGGGCTGATGGTCTTACAGCCTTTGTACTTTAATTTCATTGGGGGAATCGAGAGACGTTTATGCAAAAATCGGCTTGCGCTGCAATAACGGTACCAGGGACTACCAACAAAGATGAAAAATTCATTGAAATCTAAAGGCAAATATCAATGAATGATGTATTTAGGCTCAGTGTCCCAAAAACTTTTGCTATCGCCATTCTCAACCAAATCCAACTGGTACGCCAAAAGTCAGTTGCCTATCTTTCTTCACGGGGTGGCTTCTCTCGTGTCTAATCAGCTTCCCGTCTAGGGGACACTTGCCACCTCGACTGCTGTCTCCATTAGTTGGATGCCGCGTTCTGGGGTGATTACGCTGTCCTTGCGTCCCATGAGCCCGGTCCAGAGGGAGGCGACTGCGCGCGGAGCACTCTTGCTTATGCTGAGGTTGAGTTCATCATCTATGTGAGACTGGCTTTTAGGGCGATCTGGACGTGTATCTGAGTAGTATTTACGATTCCATTCCGTCTCCTAGGGTGACCATAAATCACGGAAATATGCTGCAGTCAATATCATTCTTAATTTTGAGAGATTCTGCTGACTCATATGATTTCAAGCCTATCTTGACAGACCCAGTTATCGCTGCAGTTTTGGAGTGTTTTACTAGGCTTACGCCCAACAATCAGATTCACACGCGAAGGCAACCATGGAGAAGGTAGGGTTTAAGGTTCCCTTTCACGTTCAGAGTTATCAGGTCACGCAGGTTCGTATCAACTTTAGATGTACGAACTTGTACTTTCATTGCCATTGGGGACTGATGTGGAGCCTTTACGTAAAACTCTTACATCCTTACGCATCTAATCGGAAATAAATGACCCACCCACGAGGTCGACAAAATGGATAGTGATATCAGGAGGGATGTATAACGGTAACATGGCATGGTTCTATGTATGTTTTCAATCTTCTGGACGGTTTCCCATGATGCTATCAACTTATGTAATCCTACACACGTCTCTTGCAGACGTGTGTCAGGACCCGGATGGAATGCAGGTTATCCCCGTGTTGTATTCGACCCCTCGTTGACCTCGGCGGGTCATGGCATCATCTCGGAAAGGTCGCGTCCCTCCGGAGCAAAGCGGTGCCCAGGTGACGCAACACTTACCCTGGTCAGCTTAGAATCTGACGCAAAACTTGGACAACCTGCATTCCATCGGGATTCCGGCGCATGTCTGGTCCTTTGTATTCCCTTGTCCCGATCCCACCACTTCGGCCCCAACGGGCAACGGGCGCCGCCTGAGGGCACGATCGCTGCGCCCGTCTGGCAGACTGCGCCGCACTACACCCCGGCCCTCAGGCCAAGGGTGATGGCTGCCTGAAGGGGCATTAACAGTTCACCTTGGTGGGATTCCAGCAAACAATCTGAAACGATTAAACGAGTACGCAGATAATGTTCCGTTATTTGTTCCTGTCATGAAACCCGGTAAATGTAAAAATTTCGACGAAGAACGTATTCCTCACCATGACTTCATTTCTATGAGTGATGTTAGACACGCAATGATGTGACGTCATGCTTCCAGGACTTACGATGCACCAATATAGGCCAACGATGTTCTGCAATGACAATCCGTGCAAAATCACGTTGACAACGGAGTCTGCACTGCACTGACATGTGCAGCATCATAGTGACAAATGCTCACAAAAAACCGATTCCTGTGGCACCGAACATACAATTATTACCACTAGTGGCCATGGCTGGCAACAAAACAACAAATTGCTTGTTTTTTTGGCTTCATTTTCGACGCATCAGTCAAGCTTGACCATGAACGTCCTAGTCGAATCCGACTAACCTTGTGTCAAGTCGTGTGTCTCGTCAGGCGTCAGTCCTTCGTCTGCTGACGCACCAAACTGAACCGCAGCGAAGTTAACGCTCTTGGCCGAGGTTAGCCATGGCCGGCTGACGTCATCAACAAAACTTGGTCATGACGTCATCGTCCATCTGGTACTTCCCCAAAATCCCGCACTCCCCTTCAAAGTCGTTCACATAATCTGTTCTAGCACCGTAAAGGAGGAGTTTTGGGCAAACGAGATTCGGATCATATGGTTTCTGCATCTAAGCCACGATCCCGATATCTCGGTTCAAAACCCCACACAAAGGTGAAAAGTTCCCTTTAAAGCTGAGACCGTCTGCATGGGTCTTGCATTGTTCCGATCGTGAACGTAAGACGACTTGACGCCCAGCTGTGTTAGTGTTTCTTCGACAATGTTAAGTCTTTCATTATAACAACCAAGCTGGGGAATAACCTATTTACGGTTATGTTAGATGCTGTATACTAAAACATTCTGAACGCATCATTCCATCCCTCCTTCTCTCAAGACATCCTTGCAGATGGTCACGTTGCCAGCCTTTCTCACAGCAAAGGAAAATAAATTCACTTTCATATGTATTCACATAACGGTCGGTAACACATGGAACTTCATCATTCAGCCATTCATTGAGCAAGACGGGAGAAGTAAGGGGCACGACTCAGGAAATGTTTGTGTCAAAATGTTAATAATCTTGTAAGACAGACAGGATTCGGGAGATGTAGCGTGTAAATATTATCCATGAACTGGAAACTCATGACATGATAACATCGCATTCAACGCGTAACATTTTCTCCGAGCGATCAGTGCTGCTTGCAGCATTATCAACAACACGGAACAATAACAAATAACAATATCAAGATTGCACGGAAGAAAACTCGCCAATACCTTATAACAACTGCAGCAGCGAAGCGAAAAAAAGTTCCGGAGCGCATGCGGTGCAAGGTGCTGGAATAATGAAAGCAAAAAACCTGAGGTTCGTTTATGAAACCTAGCTGAGGCTATGGACCTTAGTAACGGCCTGGTGGTCACTGCAGTGAGACTGCATGCTTTTCCACTGCGAATTTGCGTATGATCACAAAAGTCGGAATGCGATAATGGTCCACTGATCATTATGGATACTACTGACTTCCTAAAGATCAAAAAGGCGAACAGCACAGATAGGTAAAATCTAGACGTAGGAAGATTAGCTGCTCTCGGTTCCTGATGAGATAAACACAGACGGCGTGCTGCGAACGGCGCCACCTCAGAGGAGGGCGCAACGCATCGACAGATAACGATCAATCTTTAAACAGTCAGGATGCATTAAATGCAACGCTCGACGCCCTTTCGTCGGCTCTGACGAGCTCGCAGAGCGGACGCTCTGGAGAGCCGGTCGCTTCGGCCTGCCCGTTCCCGAGGTGCTCGACGCGCCGCGGGACCTCGGCGCTACTGGGTGCTCCACGAGTTCTCGAAGTCCCTCTGCAGCTGGTCCATCCAGACGGAGTGGTCCACCTCCCACTCGTCGGTGTCCAGGCCGCGACCGGACGAAGTCAGCGAGAGCATGAAGAAGACGCCCGCCATTGCGGCGAA
Source organism: Capitulum mitella (assembly GCA_030062745.1). Classification (NCBI taxonomy): domain Eukaryota; kingdom Metazoa; phylum Arthropoda; class Thecostraca; order Pollicipedomorpha; family Pollicipedidae; genus Capitulum; species Capitulum mitella. Next base: position 16,274,804 of record CP099851.1, on the reverse strand, counting down.
CCCCAAGATGAACAGGAGCGCCAGCAGGATGATGGGTGCGATCCCGAACGCTGCGGCACGAGAAGAGGCCGTCAGGGTCGCGCCCGCCGAGCTGGCGGCGCCGAACAATCTCCGACGGGGGAGGGGGAGTCTAGAGATCCTGCCACAGCCCTGGGTGGCCCGGCTGTTAACCCTATTCCCGGCACGAGGGCTGAATCCGCCCCCCTCGGGTTTTTTGCTTGCCAATTCCAAGCTTTTTAACGCAGCTTCACAAAACCTGGTCACTTTTCCTAGCTATTCTTTCTACGTGCCGTGACAAAATTTCAAAGTTCTATTTTGCTCAGGGGCGGAGTCAGGCAACGTTTTTGGGAGCACCTCATGCCATTTTTGGCCATGTTAAGGGTAAAAGGAAAATGTCTGCCAAAAACAGAGTTTTTAAGATAGAACTTAAAACTTTATATGCATGTATAGCTAAATAGTTGGGCCATGTGCAGATGTAATTTTGTTTACCTGAGGTTATTTTACAAGGTCAGGTCAAGGTCAAAAGTCAAAATTTGTTTTTTTGCAATAATTTTGGCGCCGTTTTTTTCAAATGCCAAACCCGGAATATACGTGACGTCGAAGGGTGCCTTCTACTTGTGTACTAAGTTTCAGCTTGATATCAGGTCGGGTCACGGAGCTATGACCTAAAATGCCAGTGCGCGTACCCTACATCGCAATAGCCATAAAATGAAATTTTTTAAACAGAGTGAATTCAGATGATTGAAAACGTTTACAGATCATATTAAATGCACACAAGATCATTTCAAGTAACCCCAAGGTTACTGGAGGTCATTTAAGGTCAAAGGTCACAAGTTGATCTGAGAAACGTGTGACCATCACAGTTCCCCCTTTTTCATGTCCCTGGCACCGCCTATGCTAACATTATACAAACATTGTAATGCGATTTGTACTTATTTAGTATAACATGACTAGCAGAAGCCAAAAAAAGGATGTTTTCCTCTTTTGTTCATTCAGATGTTAGAAAAGTAATCCTCCCATTTTTGAAACCCTGTCAACGCCCATGAATTTTCTGAAAATTTCAGATTTGCGGACCCATGGTAAAAGCCGTATCCATAATCTCTCGGTTTATGCCAGTTTCATCGAAATCGGTCGATAAACAACGGAGTTATAAGAAGTCCAAAAGTACCCCCAATTTGACATTTTTGCCCCCTGCATCCACAAATTTCAAAATTTTGAAAATTTCTTTTCATAAAAATGTAGTTCACGTCACGGCAAATCGATTGCCGTTTGTTGCGATGAAATTAGACGAGTAGTTCTCGAGATCTCAGGGGGGGCCGAAACCGTCCCCCCTGCTGAGAATCGACCATACCGTCTAGCCCTCCGGGAATAGGGTTAAAGGCTCGTTGATTCCCGCTCCTCGCTCTCAGTCTCGGTGCGTGTAACAGAACAACGCCCAGCGTATTTTGGCAATGACAAAGGCCCTGATGTTTTTCATGCGTTTCGTGAATATCGCTCGAAAACGGGTTCAAAACATTTTGATAGACGGTCTAGGGCAGGATACCACCTTCGGGTGCCATCGCGCAGCGAACAGCACGCTAATGCTGCGGCGGACAAAGCATTTGCCTAATTCTTTTGAATGGCTGCGCGTTTCGCCCTCTGCGCGTTCCTCCCCATTTTAACGCATACCTGGAACCTGGAGTGCCTGGAGTGCTTGAAGTGACACGAACGCGAAGCGCGGTGTAATTTGACGTCGTGAGGCACAGATACACACATCATTCAGAGGGAGTGATGTGCGAACAAGACGACCTCACTTACATTCAATATCGAAGCCCTGTCGGCGAACGGGAGAGAAGATTTTGCTGAAGACACTGGAAAAAACGCATTTGCTTTAGATATGCAGTGTGAAGAGAATAAGTAACATTGAATAGAATGTGCTGTTTTCCTATCAGCCAATGATTAGTTTTCCTGTCAAGATTTAACGGACGCAAAACAACAGTCCCAGTTTGTGTTCTCCGTCTTATTTTTTGCGTAGATGCAATGGTAATGAGTTCTTATGTGCCTTGCGAATGGCGCATATGTTGCAAAAGCCGTAAGGCAAATCTTTAGCGTTGCCGCGAAAACAAGCACCTAAAAGCAAACAGAGAACTTCTAACAAGCAGGCCACAACGTGAGGCCGCAGCACAACTGACAACACGCCTTCGCGGTTTCAGCCGCCGATGCAACCGTCCGCGCCCGTGCGCCGCCAAGGCGAGAACCCTGCCGGCCCATCAGCGACCAGTCAGACGCTGGAAGCGACTTGGCAGCTCACTCGCTGATGACAGGCGAGGCCGGCCTGGGCCGGGTCTGATAGTAGTTGGACGACGCGGCGGTGTCCTGGTAGCTTTGGTAGTAGGGGTCCTGGTAGGTTTGGTAGCTGCCGTCCGGAGTGGCAAGCGCCACCGCCGCCAACAAGAGGATCGCCAGCAGCTTCATGGCTCCTGCTGGAAGACAAGGCACTCTGTCGTCGGGGTTGTTATGGTTCGCGCGGCGGCACGCTGCTGAAACCGGAAGGCATCGGTCGGCGGAGGCAGACCGACGGCTGCGGGGCTTCTGTCAAGCGTAATCGGGAACTTCAAGATCGCACAAAGTATCGGAAAAGGATATATTGCGCGCTAAAAGAGAAACCTCTGCTTGATGAAAGCATCTGCAGCACACTGCTCTCCATAATGCAATTATTTTAAGATTATATTTCGCAGTGAAATTCACTGCGAACGAGGTCGCGCGCCAACTGACTCTTATCTGTAACAGTGTGAATCCATTGTACCATACATTGCAGTAAATCACAAAAATCTAGCTGATCAAACTGAACGACCCCTACTGGTCCGGTCATAACGCCTTCTACGTGCCAACAACTTTGCAACCACCTGATACTGAATGAAAGTTTGAATGAATGCAGGGGAGAAATTTTTGCTAAAAGATACCTCAGGTCTTTAACCCGCGCCCGACTGGCGGTGGGCGCCAACCACGCTCGACTGGAGCGAGACGGTTGACAACCCCCTCTTTCTCACGAACGGTTGATCGCACGATAATAAGATCACCGTTGGGAAGCTGGTTAGAATAGAGTTTGAAACTGCTCTCACTTTTTAGCTCTAAATAATATGTGAGCCATTTACGCCCATATATGTTTTGTCATAGCCGACTGCATGAAATTAAGAAGCGGCCTGGATCTCAAGGGCTGTGATTGATAAAGTCTAGGTAAGGGCACCAATGAACAGGTAAAAGTCCGCAGATGCCGATACACGCTTAATTTCTGTGATTTGTCCAATTTATACGCCGAAACGTTGAGTTAAAGACACGGCGATTTTTGCGCCGGCGGGCGCCGTAGCCGAACGCGAATTAAGGGGAAATTAATGAAATTAATGGGAAATTAATTAAATAAAAAAATGAAATTAATGGGAACTGATTTTGCTTTTCCTATATTTCGGCGATATAGGTGTTTCCATGTGATATTTCTTGATTCTTGATGTGATGGTTTTTATGCTTAAGTTTTGGAAATGTTTATTAGTTACCAATCTACACAACTGGCGGAGCTCGGTTTGGGAAAGTCTGTTAACTTCCAAAGTACAGTTTTTTCTGGACCTTTTGAGCTTCTTGGCATTATTCGCAACTGTGCCGGCCGGTTGTACTATTTTCTACCCGTTCTGAGTAATTCATCACCGATTTTGACAGCAGCACATTTTGGTTCAGAACAGTTATTCGTGACCTGACCTCAGGTCAATGGCTGGACGTCATTGATACTTTGTCCATTAACGGTAAATGGATGTCCGCATCACCCCCCGTTAAAAATGTTATTTAAAAATCCGTCAGATGCCGAGAGAACGACGACATGTCTTGAAAATCAGGCTGGTCTTAGATCAATGACCCGGAAAATTTAAAAAAAAATACGAGATATCACATTTGTTGCATCCATCAAGATCTCTAATTCCTGGAAGTTGTATTGTAATATCATGTTATTCCGAAAAGGTTACATAGCGCCAAACCTTTGTAGACATAGCCCCACTTCATCTGACCTAGGTCAGACATTTGATTTGAACTGAGGTCAAAACTTTGACACAGGGCCTAAAAAACGACCAAACAAAAGTTATACAAAGTTTAGTGGGCATGCGTTCATTCGTTCTCTTGCAATCTTCGAGAAACCTAAGGGGGGTGGTCAGCCGACCCTCCAGTCGGGGGCGGTTAAACTATTGCATTTGCATTCTCTGCGTTTTGACTTGCAAACACTTTCGCACACATCTATTTCGGGAGTGATTTTGCACTCTTGTACGTTTTTCTATTGCTGCCCTTCATCTTCTCAGTAATGGCAGCGAACGATATCATGGACACATGCAGGGTTTGAATTCGTAATTTCCTTGGCGCAAAACACTGAATAAGATCGCTAAATATCTGTTTGTATCGCCATTTTATTTAAGGGAAATCCTGAACCGAAACGCATTTCGCAACATTCATCATATTTCTTATAAAACGGCTTACAGATGGTTGTAAATGCCGACGAAACTGTAACGTTTAAAATGCTTTTTGTAATTAATTTCATAATGCGTTCAAGATGGCTCCGGGAAGTATTACAAGGGTAAACAATAAATTGGTATTTCAAATGCTTTACGAAATGATTTATTGCCAAAGAAAATAGCTGAAAATGGGAGTTGATTGGCTTGTGTCCTGTATCCTATGCTTTCTCAAAGAATGGTTATTTTTAACATTGTCAACCACTGGCTAATCCACATTGGGTACTACGTTGCCGGTCAAATTCCCATCCATATAACCTTATCTCCCCCTAGGTGCGAATTTCTCCCTGGGTCTTGGCCACGTTGTTTTGCTATTTTCTTGACGAGACTAGTCTTGATCCACATTTGGGATGGTGATAGTTATTTCAGTTTCTCACATTAGCGGAAACTCATAAAATACTACGTAGACCATGACCATGCTGCGCGAAAAAAGAAAGTGACTCACAGCGAATGAACTGAACGTTTAAACGCTAATCTGATTTGCGCACTGGCCAACAGTAGCTGTCCCGACGATATACCCAGCTGCTTTGCTTGCTTATCCAGTTGTCATGTCAGTGTAGAAAATCCAAGTTTTGACACACTCTGGAACACCGATTATCATTTTTTAAAGCCCCCTCCGCAATTTGCGAACTCCGGTATTTACATGGAAATCAGCTTATATGCTACTTAATTTCAGTATTGCAGACTGAAGGCATTGGCCACACAGATAGAAATTCAGGGCTCTTTTTCAGTGCTTCCCTCAAAAGTAAACACAATAACCCGACTGCAGGCACGTACTGGTAAACAAAACATGCAGGAAAAAATATAACAGAAACGTCCTACAAGAGCGGGATTTCCAAAACGTCGCTCGTATGAAATGTGGTTTATGCGGTAAAACGAAAATCATGCTAGCTTCCTCTCCATAAATGTTTGGTTTCCAACAGTAGCAGGACAGCTCGGTTACCTGTAGTTCACAAAAAACAACTGAACCTAGAAGCAGGAATCATTCAAACAATATTTGGAGAGGGTGTGAAAAATTTATTGGATCCTATGATTTGTGTACTTGTTCCCCAATTTCTCTGCTACTGTCGTGCATAGGAAATAGACGACAGCTTGGAACGTTAGTTTCGTCTTCCACGTAACATTATATTTATGCTCGCAGTTGTCAAACATGCTAGTAAATTATCACGATCCTATGTTGAATGAATATTTTTTGAATGAATGTAGTTTGTCTGTGAACATTTGACATGCGACGACGTCACATTTGACATTTAAATAAGCATGACATTATATGCATCGTTTTCATCAATAAAGATGATATTTGGATGCATTTTTATAGATAGCAAGTCCACCTGTATCTATTCAAGAGATGAAATGGGCAGACAAGATGTCTACATCTGCGATCTTGATAAAGACATTTCTTTTCAGCAGTTCCAGCGAGTCTTGGTCACTACGCATCAGCTACGTTGGCTTATTAACAAAAGCCCAATACATGGGGCATTTGATTTGAAGTGTCTTTCAAATTTCCACATGTCATGGCCTTCGTAAAATGCCTAAACCTTCCTTGTATAGCTTTTACCGGAAAATTGCATCACCCTCCTTTTTTACTTCCTTGATCAGGCTCTGACAAACAAACAACTTACATCCTTTTAATCTTGCTATTGCTGCGTTACGTGTAAGTATGATAGTTGTGCCATCTCATGTTCGCATTTCTAGAAAATAGATGATCTTTCCGGCTCAACCTTGCAGAAAGAGGTATGATGTTACAACTTTCTGACGATGCATTTTGTTAAGGACAGTAAGACTAAACAAGTTACGGATTTGGTTGCACATTAACCCTATTCCCGGAGAGCTAGACGGTATGGCCGATTCCCGGCAGGGGGGCGGATTCGGCCCCCCCTGAGATCTCGAGAACTACTTGTCCGATTTCATCGCAACAAACGGCAATCGATTTGCCGTGACGTGAACTTCATTAAAAAAAAAAAAATTAAATTTTGAAATTTTTGGATACAGGGGGGGCAAAAATGCCAAAATGGGGGGAACTTTTGGACTTCTTATAACTCCGTTGTTTGTTGACCGATTTCGATGAAACTGGCATGAATCGAGAGATTATAGATGGGGCTTTTACCATGGGTCCACAAATCTGAAATTTTGAGAAAATTCATGGGCGTTCACAGGGTTTCAAAAATAGAAGGATTAGTTTTCTAACAACTGGATGAACAAAAGAGGCAAACACCCTTTTTTGGCTTCTGCTAGTCATGTTATACTAAACAAGTACAAACCGCATTACAATGTTTGTATAATGTTAGCATAGGCGGTGCCAGGGACATAAAAAAGGGGGAACTGTCATGTTCACACGTTTCTCAGATCAACTTGTGACCTTTGACCTTAAATGACCTCCAGTGACCTTGGGATCACTTAGAATGATCTCCTATGCATTTAATATTATCTGTAAACGTTTTCAATCATTTGAATTCACTCTATTTCAAAAATTTCATTTTATGGCTATTGCGATGTAGGGTACGCGCACTGACATTTTAGGTCATAGCTCCGTGACCCGACCTGATATCAAGCTGAAACTTAGTACACAAGTAGAAGGCACCCTTCGACGTCACGTAATTCCGGGTTTGGCATTTGAAAAAACGGCGCCGAAATTATTGCGAAAAAACAAATTTCGACTTTTGACCTTGACCTGACCATGTAAAATGACCTCAGGTAAACAAAATTACATCTGCACATGGCCCAACTATTTAGCTATACATGCATATAAAGTTTTAAGTTCTATCTTAAAAACTCTGTTTTTGGCAGACATTTTCCTTTTACCCTTAACATGGCCAAAAATGGCATGAGGTGCCTCCCAAAAACGTTGCCTGACTCTGCCCCTGAGCAAAGTAGAATTTTGAAATTTTGTCACGGCACGTAGAAAGAATAGCTAGGAAAAGTGACCAAGTTTCGTGAAGCTGCGTTAAAAAGCCTGGAATTGGTAAGCTGAAAACCCGAGGGGGGGCGGATTCCGCCCCCCCCCCTGCCGGGAATAGGGTTAAGCATTTAACATCAGGAAATTTTTCATTGGCCACCCCATTAAATACAAATGTTGCTTCAATGTTAGGTAATTTTAAACTAAGGGTCGAGTCGACAACACTGAAATATGACGACCACAACTATCACTGGAATCATGACAATCATGTCGAAACTAAGCTAAGAGACCGTTTAATGTGGCGGGTAAATCAAACGAAATGGGAGATCTAGAAGGAAGATGTTTGTGTATATATATATATATATATATATATATATATATATCATATAAATATGCATATATATATATATATGTCTACATACAGTATAAGCGTTAGGATACTCTGTACTCTGCAATGTAAAGAATCAATGTTCTCAACTTTATAAAGCTGAACAGTTTCGTCAAGCAGCAGAAAAGTCGTTAAAAAAACAGAACTTATAAACATAGGTGTTGCAAGGAAGCTGTAATCTGTCATTTTCTTGCTCAATTGTACTCAGCTCATATATATATATATACATAGATATATATTTTTAAAAACTACAACATATTCCACATTAATGAGTTTTGGCTGAGCTGTTTTAAAGAACAGGTGCGTTTTTATGTTGTTCCGTAGTTTGAATAAACCTTTACAAAAAAAAGTTCAGAAATTACTTTGTAATTATATTGAAGTTCGGTTTTCTTTGACCATTTTCAAATACTGACATTTATCAGCGTTGCAAAAATCATGCATCCCACAAATCACGTTCTGTTGTCATGCAGTAAGGTATAGCAGACATTTCACTAGAAGTTTGTCATACACATCGTTTACATGTACGTATTCACCTTGCCGTAAATATTTTGGTTCTAGCAGGACCGTTCAGGTTAAGAACTGTTCGTATAAAATCACTATGCCGGTTACTTTACTCTAACGATGAAATATAGCGTCGAAACGCTAGACTTTAAGATCTCGACGAACATATGGCTGCTTTTGTATGAACAATGTTTATCCCACGATAAACATTCCTACGATACGATTTCCCACGATACTGCGAAGACAAATGTAGAGACGTCGAGTGATGTATGAAAAGGCCTGTGAATGTAGAATGAGAGGTCCTTCTCAATGTTTTCTTCAAGTGTTGAGTTTTTTATTTTCAGAAAAGTGTGCAATTGCAGATAAGTTGCAGGAGCGATTTGCATGCTGTGGTGCTTACGTGGCTATGTCAAACAGAATTGGACGTTTTCACAAGCAGTTTCCGATGACCAGTCAGCTGATATACACAAGCTCTATGAATAGGTACTGGCAAATTAAACACAATTTACTCCTAAAATTTTTTGAAGACTTTTATTTGTTGGACAATTTACAATAACCTCTGGTTTTGGACTGGACGTCAGGGTAAAAAATGCGGCTTCAAACTTTGCCGACATTCTGATACCTCAGTGATATAAAGAAACGAAATGAAAGGGTTCACAGATGTTTCACCGATCATATCCTACTCTTTGAAATGAGAGCACTGAATGAAATAATATAATGAAGGTAAAACCAGACGAAATGAAGAAAAAGCTCACTAAATAGAGATGGTACCGAAATATGTGGTCTCTTGTTTATGTTTCTGCTGCCTATGCAGGAATACCGTACCTTTGAAGTTTTTCGAGAATCCGGACGGGAAACTGGTATGACCGACGAACGCTAGGCACGCGGCACGCACTCAGCAGACTGTCCTGACTCCTCACAGCCTGTCCCACAAACAATCCTAGTTGTCGACCGAGCAGCAGAGGCTTGCTGCAGCTTAAGAATGGCAAAGCTTTTTATGCACCGGTCTTCATATAAGAGTCGCGGATTTCCCTGGCCGCTGATTGGCTGCCGCGTCTGCAATGGGGGCAAGGACAGGCGCCGGGAGGTGGCGAAAAGCGAAGGTGTTCGTCGACGGCTCCCATGCTAACTGCTCGCGCAATAAACGGGAGGGAATGTTTGGGAAACACCACAGCCCGACTGACGTTATCACAACGAACCGCCTGAAGACCGACACAACCGGTTTCCGACAGAAAGAGACCGATGTCGCCGACGTGCAGACGGGCCGCTCCTGACTGAAGGTCGCCACACTTTGGGACTGAGACGCTGAACGACGTTCGGAACCCTTCGGTGGCACCATAGAACAGTTGAACTAGCCTCCCGGATCGGAGGAATTGGCTGAAGTTACAACACAGAAAACACGCGGGTCCATGATCTCGCAGTGGGCATGCCGATCCCCCATTAATATCGCAAGCTGATCGTCCAGTTTCAATACAAAATGGCTCAGGCAGATTCTTTGGACCTAGTTTTCAATTCACCTTCAAAATGATAACCAAAAGTGTTAAGGACCGCCAAGAAAAAACCAAACGAGCGATTACGAAATCATTACTTGTGTGCTAGCGCAAAAATGATACCAACACTACAATGGCTTGAACCGAATGTAGGGCGTTGATCCTTGGGCAGAATGTTCTCGTTCAATAGCTCCAGTGGCGTAGCCGGGGGGGGGGGCAAAGGGGCCATGGTCCCCCTGGAGGCCAAGCGGGGCCCCCTGGGGTCGAAGGCCCCAGTTCTTTGGATAGCGTGAGGTGCCCGCAGAGCGTCTGACACTGTCCGAAACGGACAATTAAAGCAAAACAAGAATATCTGAATCATCAAAGAAGGCTCACGGACCTAAAGAAAACGTACTCCGAATATACAGGATAGCTTGTGTGCTATTAAGAGAGACCCGTGCTCTGAATGAGCGTTTACAGGTCCCAGCTAGCTTGTTGGGGAGTTCACTGCTTGTCTAAGGAGGACCCCCCTGTCGGCCCATACAGGGTCTTGTCAACTTCCGAAAGAACATCCTTGCGGTCTGGAAGGGGGCCTCTGCCCCTTCCTCTAAAGGTCGACAGGGGCTCCTTACAGGCGGATAGGGTGCCCTCTGCAGACAGGAAGTGATCCCCCTGGCCAACAGGAGCCCCTAAACGATTATTCAGGGGCCCCTGCTTTCCTGTAAAGATGTCCCTGCCACCCTGTAAGAGGCACCCGCCAGGTCAGAAGGAACGTCTTTACGGGCGAATATATGCCCCCTTACACTTCAGCGGGGCCCCTTTACAAACCGACAGTAACTGCAATCACATGGGACCCCACTGATTACGAGGGCAAGGCGCGGATCCAAAAGGGGAGCAATTGGGGCGATCGCCCCTTCTCCTGAGGCCCGACAAGGGGTCCCTGTCAGACTTAAAAATAGCCCCGAAGGGGCCCCGTATGAGCTTCATAGCTACAAGAATGGCGGGCTCTTGATGCAGTCAGGGAGGCCTCCTGGAGGGTTAGATGACCTCTGAGACGCATAGAGGGATCCTGAAGCTCCCAAAGGGCCCCTAAGGCCACAACAGGGCCCCAACACGGCAAAGTGTTCTTGAGACTGCCAGATGGTTCATAGGGTCCCTGAGGCGGCCAAGATGGGGACTGAGTCTCTAGGTGGCCCCTGTGAGTGAAAAGCTCGAAGTTCTTGATGTAATTAGAGGGCCTCCGGGAGGGTTAATGAGACAATGACACGGCAAGATGGCCCCTAAGATGGAAAGAAGGAGGGACCGCAAGGAGTCCCAACACGGTAAAGGGTCCATGAGGCCGTTAAAATTGCCAGAGAGGCACCTGAGACGGGAAGGAACTTAAGAGAGTGCCTAGCGCTGCATAAGGAGACCCTGGCCAGCCAGAGGAGCCCCCTGAACGAGGATTCGTCGGTGATCTTCTCAATCTCCAGAGGAGCCACGAATGGACTGCACTGGCCTTTTTGAAACCTTGAGGTTTCAGAGGTTTTTGATGTTTTCAGGGGCCCCCGGGAAGGTCAGATGGTTTCTGCGACGGCAAAATGGGCCCGTGCACCGCAGATGACACCTGAGACCGCCAAAAAGGTTGCAGGGCTCCTGCAAGGCAAAGACGATAAGAGGGCCTCTGAGACGGTATTTAGGTTTTATGGGGGGGGGGGCACTGGACGGTCAGAGGGTCCCCGAGTGTAATAAGCAGGCACCTGGCAAGGGCAAGGTCCCCTGCGACTGCGACTCATGCTTAAAAGACTGCCAGATTTACTAAATGTAACAGCGGAATACCCCTGATACAACCATAGGAACCACCGGAGGCGTTCAGAGGACCTATGGCACTGCGAGGGGTCCTGAAATTACCAAAAGGTCTTTTGTAACTTCAAGAGAACCCCTGAGATGGCAAAAATGTTTCCCAGAGACGACAAGAGAGGCACCCAGGACCACAAGGGGTCCACTGAGACTGCTAGAGAGGGACCTTTGAGACTGCTAACTAGAAGTCTCTAACAATAGGGGCCCCTGACACGACCAGAGGGGTCCTTGAAACTACTAGACCTTGAGTCGTCCAGACTGCCCCTGAAACGGCCAAAGGATCCAGAGGATTGCCAGAGGCGCCTACGTCACGGCAGAGAGACTTTAAAAAGGCCTTTTTTAGTGCCTGAGGAGCTACCTAGACGGCAAAGACGTCCCATGGACGACAGGAGGGAACCTGAGATGGCTTAAGCGTCCCTGAAGCTGCCAGATGCGCCCCTGAGACTGTCCGAGGTGTCCCTGAAACCATCAAAGGAACGCCTGGGATGTCCTACGGGACATGTGAAACTGTGAAAGGGCCTGAGACCACCAGAGGGTCCAGGCACGGCAGACGGTCCGAGACTATCAAAAGTGCCCCTGTAATTGCAAGAGGGAACCTAAACTAAGCTGACAAAAAATCCCCAGAAGCTACGGGATGGGGAAGGGGACAAGTGGGCTCCTGGACCAGACACAAATACATTTCAAATAAAGAGAGGAACACAACCGACCAAAATCTCGCTTTTTTGTCGTATTTCGGGAACAAAACGCAGGATTTTCTCAAGTAAGGTGGCGTGTTCGAATTTTTTCGGCTATTCTATATAGTAAAAAACGAAATTACATAATTCTTCATATCTGAAGGGCAAAAAATGGGGTCCCGCGTTGACCATTCGCCTCCACTCTCTGCCCCCCGCCTTGGCGAAATCCTGGATCCGCCCTTGGCGAGGGCCCCCATGGGCTGCGAGGACCCCCTTGATCCGATTTCCGCCACCCCCGCTGGGTGGAATCCTGGCTACGACCCTGAATAGCTCTGAAGTAAATTGAAATAAGGCTCGATGATTTCTGTATTATACTCTATACCATAATCGAAAGGGTGCCGAGGCCGGCACTTATGTTGTGAATGGCATTATTTTGGCCCAGTGGTATACATTACAACTTGAATCGATGGAATAGCAGGAGTCACACACGGGGGGAGTTTTGTTCATTCGTTCCTGTGTAATGTTATGCACCGTCATGTTTCAGAACGAACTCAAGGTAATTATGGTGATCCAGAATGTGTTTGTGGCAAAACGACAGCACCATTGGAGATACCAGGAGTCTAGGAAAAGAGGGTAAAGTGACATTTTTGACGCATTTACCAAGTACTTTCTTCGTGGTATGCACGGTACCACTGCGCTTAGCGTGGTCTATAGGGAACACTTGACGATCTCCTGGGTACAGACGAAGGGCACGGGCAGCGGGGGGGGGGGGGGCAGCTATCCCTCAACTTTTTTAATTCAACATTGCCCATGTGGGCGTTGATTGGAAAGAGCTGGCCCAAAATGTTTCACTGTTCCCCGAACATCCCCCCTCCATAATTGCGGAGGAGTTTGCGCCCCTGACTCAGACACCTGGCAGCTTATGCGTCGAAATCCCACCCCGTATGGCTTATGTGTAAGTCGCATTGTAGAAGAAGTTAGGCGACAGCTGACTTAAAACCACCCAATTTTCTGAAATTCGCTGGTGCATAATGTAAACATCCTTTTCCGTCAGCCGATCTGGCGATGCAAAACAAAATATGCAAATGCTCTGATGGAAACAGACACTGCTTACTGCCTCCTCCACTGCTTAGTGGAAACCACGTAAGCTGCTTGCAACGTAATGTAATGTAACGCCGAGTAACGTAATGCTGGCTCGTGCAGGGACGCGCCACTGGAGTCTGTGATCATTCACTCCTCTACTGCTTTGTCACGGCAATATCCATAGAACTCGTTAGTGTTGCCGCTAGTGTGTCGCTGTTGGCGACGCGTGAACATTGTAACGCAGGAATGCTGCGTCGGCGTCGACGCGACAGTTAAACCCAGTGACCGAGCTCTTGTCGTAGCGAAGCTGCTCAGACGTGGCGTGATTCAGGGTAAGTTGCAAGTCACGCGGACGGCACCATCGCGTAATCCTGACATGGAGAATTTCCCGCACGAGTGCGGCCGGTAGTAAAGGCGCGAGGCTGGCGGCGGCCACCCGCGCTCGTCGACCGCCCCTTCCGTCCCATCGTTTCCGGGAGAACCGGGAGCGGACGCGACCGACCTGGCGCCGCGGGCGGCGCATTCGCGTAAACACCGGAGCATCCGCGCCGCGCGGCCAAGGGAAGACGGAACTCGCCGGACAAACAGCCTGCGGTCCCGCATCCCGAACCGCCTGACCCACTGCCGCCGGTCACAGGCAGCGGCCGACGGTCCGGAGGGGCAAGGGTTACGGCCAGGGCCCACTTCAGGCCTGGCACGGCGCGCGGGAGGTGAGTGCGGCGCCTCGCGCCTCGTGCTAGCGTGGCGGGGTTCTGCGTGCCGCGCGAGAGGCGCTGCTAGCTGTCAGCGACGGGGAGCACGGAAGTCGAAGAAGTCGCTTTGGGGATTGTGTGCGGCCCTACGTTAAGCCGAGAGCGCTCTCTGACTTCTGTCTTGTCACGCATCGAGCAGACGGGTTTCGTGGCTCATATGAAAAGCTTGACTTAATGATCACCCTCGAGCCTTGATTGCATCAAAAATTTGCCGCATCGCAACGCAAGCAGAACGTCACAGCAGTGATGCATTCATTCACTTGTCATGAGCGTTCCTAACGGTTGCCGACGGCCATTGCGTCGCTCCAGCATCTAGACTTCTTTGGTGTTTTTGCGCAGCAGACGCTTCGCCAAGCGATCTCGCCTGGCTCGAATTCGGCCGCCTTCAGGGTTGAACATGTTGAAGCTGATGCTGCTGGGAGCACTGCTGGCCGGCTCGGCGCTGGGCGGAGTAGGAGAGAGATTCAATCGCGCCTCCGACAGCAGCTATCCGTATTACTACTCCGGCGTCCAGGATGGGAGCTACGCAAGACCGTCGTGAGTTTTGGTTCAAAATATGCTAGGGGAAGTGTCTGAAGAGCGTTCAGTAGGTGGACTTGACGTTCAGAACGTAGTCACTTGACTTCAAGTGTCCCCTTTTCTCCATATTAGCAGCACTTTGGTCGGATACTAGAAGGATGATGTGCACGTGAAGGCCAATGAATGATTTTTAGATGCTTGAATATAATTGGGATGTCAAGGCATTTGGTGACAGTAGACGTTGTGTTTGGTGACATTTTCCTTAAATGTCAGGACATGTCAGGTTTAGACATACGACAGAACTGCTTGGTTAAAAAAAAAACTACGTAAAAAGGCAAAAGTGCCGTCTTGCTGTCTGAGTTTACGCATTAACGGAAATGACGCCAGCATTCGTGTGTTGCATGCGATGTTCTTGGATCGTGTGTTTTGCTTCCACAGGTTCAGTCACAGTTACAGCATGCCTGACTTTTCAAGATACTTGCTAAGCGGTACGTACTACGTTATGTCAAGGACCAGCAATGAATCCTTGCTATTATTATTTCAACTTAAACTTATCAAAAAATAGTGGTGAGCTCCAAAACTAACGATTCTACTGAAGTACCTGTTCTCCTCGCATGGTGAAAAATAGGATAAGTTTTCTATAATCTCTTCGTCTTGTATTTGCCAACCAGTTTGCGCGTACAGTCAACGTGTGACGTATGACGCATATTCCCCGGCATTATTTTTGGAAGATGCATCTTTGCACCACCGGTTAAAAGAGCAGAGACTGGGTAGGCAATAAAGCCTGACTCATTTTTCGAAAACCTCGCATCGTTTGGGAAAAATGTGTTGTGTGTACGTGAATTCTTCCATTTACACCACCGTTCCCCCCGCCGCAGCACAACATGGCGCCATCTAACTTGTGTTAGTTTCCAGGTTGTTATGTCGACGTTTAGTTGAAGCTTCATATTTGCAAAGTCTGAATGGCTTTCTGATTTGCGGAAGTTTCTTACCCCTGCGTTTGCTTTTGACGACAACAAGATGGGAAAGTATCAGTTTGGCTCCGGATACTCCCGATACCAAAAAACGGCACATTTCGAGTGTTATTGGAAACAGATATGGCGCTGTGTTTGATCTGAATCAAAACCGTGTCGTCTGAAGCAGTCGCGTGCAGTGATATCTGAACACCTCCCCTGGCGGAATGGATAGACGTTGAAATATTATTTGGCCTCTTTTTATTGATGATTGAAAAACGTAGGAACGTGGCACGAAATGCCACCACCAGAAATGGAAAAACGTACCGTTTTCCTTTCGGTCAAAAATCAGCTGTCATTGAATTTTCCAGTTTTACCTTACGCAACGTATTATGCTATCTGGCTATTTGTTTTTTTTCGCATTTATCTTCACTGATGGCGGCGCCCCTTCGGCTGGCGCCCTGACGCCGGCGCGGATCGTGCTCTGCTCGGCAGGGGGCTCCGCCTGTCGCCGCGAATAATGCTGACCGATCTGCGCCTCAGGGCAAGGCGGGGAAGTCTTCCTGACCGTGACGCTCCTGGCCGTGATCGGCGTGCTCGCGTTCACCGCCGCCGTCTGCGTGGCCAACGAGCTCTCTCCGGTTGACTTCGAGTTCCGCGGCGGCCGCGAGCTGCTCACCGTCGACAGCGTCCGCGCCGGCATCGAGAAGATGTGGCAGCTGTACCACGAGGTGCCCGACAAGCCGAAGACGCAGTAAGCTCGGACGCTGCCGCCGATTCCGGCGGGTGTTGTTGAAGCCGGGAAGTCTAGTGAATGTGGCAGATGGCGGTCGAACTGCCGGTGACGACGATCGGTTCGTCTGTCAGTGGTAGATTGAGGCCCCGCTGGGTGATGCTCAATCTTGCTTTGAGTTTTCGGAACGACTCACGGTTGTTTTGGTGTTAGGCACACGGGTACTGTGGCATTATGTCGTGTAATGGCCCCCGTAACTGGCGTGAATTGTAATTTTCGGTAGATGCAATCTGATGAATCTTGCCGTGTCATCTGTGTTATTGTTCGCAGTTTCCAATGTGTAAAATGATACTGTTGCATTTAAGTGTATGGGTCCCTCTGGCGACCGATTTTTTTCAGGGGCATACTGGAAATAGCAGTGGCTTTACGCTGAGGATCAAAATATGGACAGTTTTGCGTTGGTAATGGAGGCATGAACGTGACCTGTGCTCAAGTGATGTGCTAGTTATTTGCACGGGAATGTTATTTGTTGTCACGTGCAGATGCATACAGCTCTCAGTCGATGATCTCTATAAATAGTACACAGCAAAAGCCGAACAGAGAGCAACTCGTGAAAAGAACACCGAAGAGAGCTTCATTGTAGGCTGACTGGCTATTTTTCCAAATGATATAATTGAGGCTGTTCGAAGTCAGATCATGAAACGCCGAAAAGAACGCTTCATTGAAGTAAACTCATTTCGCGAGACAGCTCGCAATTCATGGACCTTGGAGACGTCAGGCCTAATCTTTTTGTACCCGAAATTCTTATTTCCCAAACATGAATACTTTAACACTTAAATACTGAAATGCAGACTAAAATACGTAGGGCCGTCATCCCGCATGGGCTGTGGAAGATGAGACGCTCGACAAGCTGGTGGTCCTTAATGCCCAAACAGAGACTTCTGGGTCAATGAGGGCTTGCAGTTGACCCCAGAGTTCGCGAGGATTGGTTCCGTGCGGATGGGTTGGGAAGAATCCAAACTGCCTGGAAACGAACACTCAAAAACCATCAGACGCAACGGCCTTGTCTGCTTCATTAGGCTCGGGCGACAATCACGAAATCACTTCACTTTTATCTTCAGACAGTCGTCGTTATCTGCGAGTGATCGTAAAGAAAGCACGTCAACTGGATGTTCAGAATCTGCATACTTCTGGAGCGTGGAACGTCCGGAATTTTTGAAAAACCTCTTCGAATCAGTGTAGAAAGGAATTTAAGCATGACGAATGAGGTATTCAGACCAAGCAAGAGACGGGTGGCGGATTAGGATCGGCGGGGTGAGATCACCCAGTGATCTCTCAGATAACAGGGAATGAGATTATCTCACGGCGTGTGTCGCTTGATATGGTCCGTTCGTCGGCAGTCTAAAAAGAAATAAAAAAATGATGGAGTATCACCAGCCCTCTCCCTGCGGAGGCGGCCGCTGGCAGGCCGTTGAAGTTCCCGCATTCCCTCTGGGTGGTCTGGTTTACGTTGTAACCACCACCACAGCGGACAGCCACCGCCTGCGTCAGGGTCGGAGTCGGCACCTCTTGGTCTCGGTCGGTTCGGTCCTCCGGTCCCTGCCGCCCTGCGGCGAGTCTTCCCCGGAGGCGGTGGGCAGGCGCTGGAAAGTTGGCGCCGCGAACTGTGCCTCGCGACGCCAGCTTTCGAGGGAGGTCGTCGTTATTGTCGGTCCAGTGCGGGCCGTTCCGGGGCCTGTGCGGCTCGGCACGGTTTCACCCAGCGGCAGGCCAGCTGCGCCCCGCTCCAGCTTGATGGATATGTGCGCGGGAGATAGAGATGTACAGAGGAGATGAGAGAGGGCCATTGGATGCGAATGAATAAGATGAGACGGAGGGGTGCGCTGTTTGGGCCATCTCAGGGTGCTCCGTCATCGCTCGGTATGGGGGCCGTTGACGTCGTTTACTTCGGCCGTCACCGGACCGTAAGTCGCCCGAGGTAGCTACAAGTACGAGGACCCGGCGACAAATGCAGACGCAGCCACTTTGTACCAAATGCATTGAACACGGAAGGAACTTAAATTCAATAGACTCTTGCACAGGAACCCTCAATGTATCTTTATGTCACCACGGCATTGACTAGTGACTTTTATGACCCTACTAATCTGCGCCCGACTGGCAGTCGACGCTGACGCTGGGCCACTGAAGCGGTTAGCTGGGAATGAATGAATGAATCGGAATGAATAAGATGAGACGGAGGGGTGCGCTGTTTGCGCGAGCTCAAGTTGCTCCATCATCGATCGGTCTGGGGGCCCTTGACGTCATTTACTTCGCCCGTTATCGGAACGCAAGTGACTCGAGGAGACTGCATCATCATCAGGGTGCTGATTGCCGACATTCAGGCTTGTGTGGGTCGTTTCAGAGCTAGTGGCCCGAGGACTCGGAGACGGAGCAGCGTGTTCCGCGCCGACCTGAGCTGGTGAAGATGCATCCTGCTGTATCAGGACGACGCGTTGAAGGTCATTTTAGCTGCTGCTTTACGACAATTTTGAGACAGTATCAGCAATAATATCCTGTTGATGCTAGGCAGCAGATACGTTGTCAATAGAGAGGTAAACCACGATGCGTGGTAACAACAATAATCCGTCTTATCAAAAGCTTACGAGTTTGTAAAATGACGCGCAAAATGTTAAATTTTTTGCTGCAGGTTTCGGAAATATTTGCGACGACGTATTCTTCGTTTCGGACGATGGATGGAGGGCCCAAGCATGTGGCTCAGTTTTGGCCATCAAAAAACCTAACAGAATGAGGGAGCAGGGGCCCTACAGAAGACCTGATGAGAGCCGACGTTAAAGTGACAAGCTGGATCCGTATACTGTCTCATAGCGTGGGATCACAGTCCCTGTTTTTATTGGTGGAATACCTACCTATTGCAAAATCTCGTAGCCTGTGTGAGAAAACATCGTATGAAGAAGACCCCAGTAATGGTTTTCCCATACTTGACGTCTCAGTAAAAGCAAGTAGGCTTCTCAGTGAGTTAACACACGTGGTGCATTTCAAGCAGGCTCGAAACCGACAATAGCTTTCATGTCATTATTCGTGAAGTGTAACGTCATGCTCGGGGAAAGCAAAAGTAACACCATAATAGAGGAGAATTAATGAGGAGGCCCTGTGCCTTGGTACAGATCGCCGCAAGGCGACCTTTGTGTCTTGCTTGGGCACGGAGGTTGTTTCTTTTCAACATGTCAGCATAGGGCTGTCGAAGCGTTTGTTCGAAGGACTTGTCCGAGGATGGATCTCCTCCGTTAACTGCTATAATGAATTTCATTCCATCTTGTCATCTTCCAAATTCGTAAACGCACTAGTGAGCGGCTGTAAAGATACACGGTTGCAACCTTGTCCATGTAATATTCCGTGAGCCCAATCTTAATTATTTCTCCATTTGGTCCGGAAAAGAAAGGTATGCTTTTGAGCAAAAGCAGACACATTGTTCCCTTCATGCGAAGCACAACGCAGGTCTGTAAGACCCAGAACATTTCGGTATATGGCTGAAATGGAAGATTTACAGCACCTGTGGCCATTCCAATTTATGTATTATTCCTTCCCAGGCTTGCTATTGTGACGTCAGCTCATCGGTAAATGTAACAATCGGATGCCGAACGAAGCCGTGTTTTGCCAAACTGCTTTAAATGACATGAAAGCTCACCTACGAGCATTTCTTTTGCCGATATTTGCTCGTAAAATACGCTTATCCTGAGGGATTTCGTATTTGGAAGCCTTTTTAACAAAAAAGATGGATGGATTTTTAATAGTCATAAATGTAAACAAATAAATATATGAGCTTTAAAATATATGTACATAAATATAAATATTTTTATAGACGTAAAAGTCACTGGTGAGCACCGAAGTGACATAAAGATACACTGAGGGCGTCTATGCATGAATCAGTTGAACTTGAACTTTTGCAGTGTTCAACATATTTGGTACAAAGTTGTTGCGTCTGTATTTGTCCTCGCAGTCTCCACACATGATGATGATGACGATGATGGGCAATCTCGCCCTAATGCCAGTCACTTGATACCATTCCACTCGCCGTTCCGTTATCCACGGACGGTACCCTGCCCGACGGGAGCCAATGGGAAGCCAGCTGTGCCGCTCACTCGTTCGGCGCCGTCTGAAATTCTCGCCCTTCTGCGTAGCTCCGCGCGCACAATGTGACCCTAGTGACCAGTGGCGGTTCGTGGTCTCACAAACACCTGAGACGCAGCACAATCGCAGTACCAAACCGTCTCATGTGCGGCTGTTTTTCCTATATGCGTTGTCTAAGTATTAAACCGTAAATGGTATCCGATCCTGTTCGGATCGGTACTAGGGTAAAATGGTAAAGGGTAAAAATGGCGAATGCCTTTTTGGTGAATGCTACATGGCGAACGCTAAATGGCAACACGTAAAAATGGCGACATGCTAAAATGGCGAACGGCCAAATGGCGCAGGACGCGAAGGCGAACCTTTTCGCCGTTCGTCATTTTAGCATGTCGCCATTTTTACATGTTGCCATTTAGCGTTCGTCATCTAGCATTCGCCAAAATGGCATTTGCCATTTTTACGTTTCGCGATTCTATCCGGACACCGTTCGGATCGGCGTATGGGAAACAAACGAAATGTTACGCATCACTGTCGATGTTTTGTCTATATCCGCAAAGAAAGCTAGAGCAAGCTGGAATCTAGCTAGGCTGGGCATCCCAGGCATCCACTCGAATCCACGCAACGAATATAATCAGAATAAGCTTGTGTCCTGCGCCCCAGGCGGAAAGTCCTCTCCCGTTTCAAGGACGGATAAATGATTTTCACTGCTGGAAGCATGCAGTCATATTACTGAAAATTTGTGTACAGTTCCAAAGTGCACATCTAACATTCTGAGGTAATATGAAATGTAAATATATTACACTTTAATCAATACTTGCTGTAAAAACATATCTTTTTCTCTACCACTGATGCTACCTCGCGCAGTCGACCGTCATTCATCGGTGAGTGTGCGACGGTGGCGCATCGACGTCAGCGCCCAGAGACAGTACTACGTTTCGCCTCAAACGGGCTCCGTTAGCTGCTCTGGCGGCGGCCGACGCGCGGTTTGGCGGACGCTCACCAGGGCGCTGTATTACATGAGATTGCAGCGTTGGGATGAGACTGAGATAGATTGAGGCGGGCGCGTTGGTTGCCTCTACCGCCGCCTTGCGCCGTTGACTTGCGAGGAAACCTGAGGTGAGGATGCAGCGCGGTGGGGACGTCTTTATCATGCATGTTATCCGTTATGTTGATGAACGCGGAACAAAATTAGCATATTACCCCAATTTCATCACGCAATGAACTTTGTAAGCTGTCATATTACATACACACGCACTGCATGATTGTAATTCCATATTTACCGGTATTTTTGGCGAGGCTCTGCCTCACTTACCTCTGACGACGAGCCGGCCCGGCTGGTGACCTTCCGCCCTGCCCCCGCGACCTCGGTCCGCTCTGCCCGGCTCGCCAGCGGTCAGCGCGGCCCGTCGACTTCCGTCCGCGTCTTCCGCGGCCTGGTTGTTTACGTTCCTGCGAGGCCGGCCGCGGGAGGCATTGTGATCAGAGTCCGCCTGCCATGAGCGTCGGCACCCTGGAGCCTGCGGCGGCCACGGGCCTCCAGTCGCCTCGGCTAGCTGGAGTTGCTGAGAGACAGAGTTCAGTTCCCAGCCACCGCGACGGGGCCGGAAGCAAACAGTTTTGGCTGTACAGCGCGTGAGCTGTCTGCGAAGTGCTGGAATTTGCCGATGAAGAGGGAGTCGCCCGGCCTTTTGCCGTCTGGAGCTAGACGTACATTTGGAGTCCTTTTTGGAGTGGTTATGGTAAAGCTTTGCTTAACGTTTGAACTGCAAGTTTTTTATAGCTTCTGCGCCGAATGTGAACTTCTTCGTATGTGACTTCGTCACATGTGCAAGTATTCAGGACGCAACGTTCAGTTAGGTCCATTCGGTCCTCTCCGGTACCGTTCGCTTGCGTGAATGAGGTTGTTTGGCACATATCTAGCTCAACGGTAGGCTTCCGGCCTTTGGAAAATGGGGCAATGTGTAATGGAACTTCTTTCGTCACTATTAAAGGTGAACGTTCCTCCCGGGAACAACGAAAGGCCTGCCGTGTCTGTAAACAACACGGACCCTGCATGTTCACATGTTTTCGTTTAAGAAATTTGTTACCCCGCCACTGTGGAGGAACCATTATATTTATATATATTATTATTCTGTTTGGAGCTGTTGTATTTGACGCGTAAGCAACACATGAATGAGGCGAAAAAATGTTTATGGAATGCAGACCCACAAACACCGGCCTCATGAATGCTGCAGCTGAGTACAACTCTGCGTGTTCATGACGCTTTTGCGTGCAGCACATTCCTCTCAGCTTCCTCGTGGTCGGCTGTCAAATTAACAGCCACCGAGAACAAAGAAGGTTGCGCTTCATGCGAAAGTCAACCACAGGCCTCTAGGTCGGGTAACCGCAAGCAAACGCGTGGTGTGACTTTTGTTTGCTAAATTATGCTTTGGAGCCATTGGTTATAAAGCTGTGCTGTTTGTCTGGGTTACTCACTCATTCGTCGTTCGTTCGTCGTCCTTTTGCCATTCCGTCAGTACCACCCAGTCATTTTAAGGGTGCGCGACATGATTCATTTGTAGATGACATTTCACAGTTTCGAGTTCACGTCTGTCCCAAAGCTCACTGAAGCCGATGCGCGGTGCGGTCCCTTGTTGTTCAGTAGCAAAGCAATCTGCTATTACACGCTGACACGCTGGATCCCTTGGTCACGCGCCAATGGACCTGCAAAAGTGGGTCATCAAGGATCAAGGGACCAGCGACATCGAGCAAGGTGCAACAGCGGATAGCACTGGATGGCGTCCAACGACCGCATCGGAGCAGACTTTACATGTGAAGCTTAACGTGCGAACATCAGAACATGGAGTGAATATCTGCCCCAGCAAGGTTGCAGCAGACCAAACCGGAACAGAGCACGGCACAAGAAACCAGGTTACATGTGACTGGAGTTCACGCTTAGGGACGACGAGTTGGCTCGGTCCGGTCTAGCTTATTGCAGATGCAGTCTCAGCTTGCAGGACCGTATTTCGGTGACTGTGTTGGTGGGTAAAAGTGTGCCGCTGAAGTAACGCATCACACGGTAGTGGCGTGTGCCAATCCCATTCGACCGAAGGCTCACATGCAGGATGCCCATCAAAACTGACTTTAAAGCGCAACAAGCGTGAAACCTGCCAGCCATGGGAAGCTTTCTGGAGGCACCCGCTCCCTCGCAACCGGCGCTTTCCAACATTCGCTGTCGCCCGAAGGCGCTGTAGCGGTCCCGCGAGCCATGTTCACCGTCGCCATCGATGTGAGGAAACATTTGCGCACTAAGACGGCCGATTTGTGTCTGAGATATCTTTCATGACGCGTATTCAAAGGCGGATCCAGCGTCGGGATGGGCAGCGACAGTCCGAGTGGACACCCAGACGCCGCTAGGTATGTGTGCTGAACATCACGCGAACATAGCTGATTGTCAGGTGGTGCATGTTCTGCTGACTACAAATGTAGCTGTCGCAAAAAAAAACAAACGAAAACAATGGGAATGCAGACGGGACTGGGGAGATAAGAGGACAGAGCGAGAGAGAGGGGGAAAGAAAGATAGGGGGAGAGAGAGAGAGAAGCAGGTTAATATGTCAGACATGACCACAAGAATGATAACGTTATGCCCAGATGGCATTTATCTGTCGTTGTCACGCATAGCCATTACTGTGCGGCTTTAGGTGGCAAAATTATAAGCACAGTTCGCTGCAGCTATCAGCTGGTGTTTTTTTTCTTAGTAACATCTGTCGATTAATTTCTAGTCTTGCTGATGATCGTCCCGCGAATATCCGTTTACTTCATATATCATTCCATCGTTGTGCTTATCATAGGCCATACCAATATTTCATCTGATAAGGATGAACACTGCTGACGAACAAGCATTGTTCGATTTCCTTTCGTTGTTTTTTATTGAAATAGGCAATTGCATTGTACAGCGCAAGGAAACGGAGCCTCCAAACGATTGGCACACGAGGTAGGCAACACAGATGTTGGAAAGGCTGAGCGACTTTGGGCGGCTGTTCGCTTGTGCTGCACAACAGCAATGCAATGCGATTTACATCAAGCGCATAGTTTTGACATGTTTTCAGTGAAGGACTCAGGAGAGAAGAGGACCAGGGAGCCAACGCACTCCCAGTGACTAGAGGTAACAACATCTCAGGACACGAACAACAGTCAGAGCAAAGATAACGATCAGACATGTCAGACATAGAAGATACAACGGCACACGAGCAGACACGCGATACGTTGTGGACTGGCGCAGTTTGGGACAGGTAGAAAACTGAGATGATTACCGAGCAGATCATGAAGGCAAATTAAAAAAGGCCACTGGCCAGAGAACTAAACACAATGTCTAGCAAACAACACAGGCCTGGCGAGCACATTGGACGGATCCAACCAGGCTTGGATGAAGAGCGCATCCGCATTAACTACACACCCGCTGGTTCATTTTGAACAGATGAGCAAAACGTACGGCAAGGATGACACATGTCGGCGGACATTGACAACTGAGAACGATTAGAACGATAACAACACGAGAAGTGCGTGTACCTCCAGGAAACAACGCGTTGTAAAGAAAGACGGCTTTTTCGTCGCGAAAGTCGTTCATCACGGAGCAGGAAATGGAGATACAGCAGTTCTACCGATGAATGCATCGCATGAAGAGTCAGACAGCCCGACAGAGATGTCAGTATACGGCTTGATGTCACGTCACCGCACAGGCCGCACCGGCCACGTGACGAAGGCAACGTAAGTAGACAGACAGAATGGGCCTGTAACAATTCAGCATGCCTATATCGATTTCCTAACTATGCACATCACGAGCAAGGGGCCCGATGCCGCTCAACTTCGGCAGGGCGTTAACAACGGCGACAGCGGCTTCAACAGACAACGGTGCCACAGACGCGGCCATGTAACAACGAACAACGAGGCCCCGCGTCACATCACAGCTGAGGCCCGGGCGGGGGGGGGGGCGGCTCGTCCGCATGGGGTCGTCCGGCAGCCGGCGGGTGGCTACTGGGTGCTCCACGAGTCCTCGAAGTCCTTCTGCAGCTGGTCCATCCAGACGGAGTGGTCCACCTCCCACTCGTCCGTGTCCAGGCCGCGGCCGGACGAGTTGAGCGCGTTGGCGAACACGGTGGCCGCCAGAAGGGCGAGTCCGATGCCGATGCAGACCAGCAGGGCCGGCAGCAAGACTGCGGCAGACAGCACACACTCAGCAGACGGCAGGCACTCGGAGGGCAGCAGACAGACGGCAGCAGTCGTTCGGCAGACAACATACACGCGGCAGACAGCAGACACTCAGCAGACGGCAGACACTCGGAGGGCAGAAGACAGATGGCAGCAGCTATTCGGCAGACAACACACACGCGGCAGACAGCGGACGCCGGTAGGCAGCACAGCCGCGGCAGACAGCAGAGAACAGGCGGAAAACGACCAGCAGGCAGCACAACTGCAGCAGACAGCGGACACTCGGTACGCAGCCGACACCAACAGACGGCAGACACGCGAAAGGCGGCGGCCATTCGACTGACAGCAATCGCTCGGTAACAACACGAACGCGGCCGTTGTCAGACACCCATGGCGGCGCTGGGATCGGAGACAGCCGGCGCCTGACGCCCAGGCCTCAGGCAAGCACCTGCAGGTGGCGGGACGGGCCAGCTTATGGACAGGAAACCGTCCAGTTAGACAAGAGCCGCGCTAATTGGGCGGCGCGCGCGGGTCGCCGCTTGCTCGTTCACGACGAATGCTTAAGTAGTACACCGCCTGCCGAAGGACACCCATTGCCGCCCGCCGCTGCGCTTCCGCCTGGGCAAAGTGGAAAGCCGTGCCGTCAAAGAAACTAGCACATGCAACTGGACATGGCCAATAATTCTCCCGACTACTGCCACTGAAAGCGTGTCGGTTTCGATGCTCCGGCGTCTACCGGCCTCGTTTGCGCGCCACAATTGCGCATAAACTGAGACACCGGAAGGCCGTTGTTCACGGAGCAAGGGCGCAGCCGCCTCTGACGTTAAACACGACGTTTCGTGGCCGGCTCGGTAGGCGGCAGCACGTCCGCTCGTGCTGCTCGCGTTCCGATGTGGCTTAAACGGAACGCATGGAATTGGCATCGATGTCAGGCCAGGTAGGAAGATTTCACATTCGAGGGTAAAAAAATCCACGAATCAGAGGAGTCTCCGGCTTTAGCCTCGTTCAAGCACCCAAGACTTCATAGAGCAGGTAGGACGCTCCGATGGGAAAATGTGTAACAACGGCAATTTGACTGCAGCGACCGCCATGACGCCACTGAGGATTTGGAGACCGGTCGGCCTCCGTTCAACACACAGGGAGATAGTGCGAAATATCGTAAACTATCCCCGATGTAGATCGTGGAGGTCTCAAACTGGTGCATGCCTATTTCTCTGTACATTAGACCCATAACAATGTAGCTGCACAGCCAATCGCCGACATAGTGCGAAAAGCAGCGGCTGCCTATCGACTAGTCGGAGGTCGTGCGGCTCGCGTCGAAGTGCCATAATACTGCAATCTACGGGACCAGCCCAGACAGGCACGTTCTCAGACTGAGTTACAATGTATTCTCCGCCTATTAAAGCCATTATCACATAGTTAATACCCATTGACCGATGCATGAGCAAGTGGCAGGGAGCCGACTGCTGATTAAACAAGTATGGCCGACGTCCTTGGCGCCCCAGTTAGAACTCATTTCCAAAATGCAGCGGTGATTGAACAGCACATCGGCTTCATCCTCAATCGCGTCATTTTTAACGCTTCTTGTTTTAAAGAAGAACCTCGATTTGTGACCTTCCCTGCCCATGTTAAAGCAGGAGAGCGATCTCCCACCCCGCCTCCGGACGCGCCCCGAGAATTGCTGACCGGTCGATCGCCCTAGACCTTCAACGAATGACCGCGCGGGCCGACAGGGAGACCATCAACGGTGGTGCCGAGCCACTTACTGTCGCCAATGCTGGGTCCGCTCTTGATTGGCTTGTGGTGATAGACAGGCTGGGGCGCCGAGTAGCTGGAGCTGGAGCCGCTGTACCCGGAGTCGTCGTAGGAAGAGCGGCGGAACAGGCTGCGGAGAGGGATCGCCCAGTCAGAGCTGCCGTCCCGGGGCAAAATTTAGCGGAGGGAGGAACTCAGAAAAAAACGTCCGCTAAAGGAAGGGAAAGGAGT
The DNA here is from genome assembly GCA_030062745.1 of Capitulum mitella. Classification (NCBI taxonomy): domain Eukaryota; kingdom Metazoa; phylum Arthropoda; class Thecostraca; order Pollicipedomorpha; family Pollicipedidae; genus Capitulum; species Capitulum mitella. The sequence goes on along the minus strand of CP099851.1, from coordinate 16,247,176 downwards.
GCATTAGGAACTGCGCCAGAGAGGAAGTCAGACAAAAAGAATGAACCAAAACACATGAAAAGTAAAACAGAAATTAGTACATAAGAATCCATACCTAAATTTCAATTTTGACGCATAACCAGGGATAGTGTCTACTCACATTATCAATCGGAACTCATTTCTTCGACATCAGGTGAATAAAAACGGCTAACGATCGCGGTATGCTGCGAAGGCTATCGAACTATCAGAGATAAGCACTGGAATTGGACTGTCATAGCAACGCTTACTTCTGGAACCAGCCGAACGGAGATGAAGACTGGCGTCTGCGGACGGGCGGCTGGTAGTTGTAGTAGTTGTTGTACCCCTGGGCGCTTTCCCCCGCGTATTCAGTGTCTCTCTTCTGCACAGAGCCTGTCGCAAAGCGAGAGCGTTACACGATTGGGTAATGCGCTTCATTGCGATATTGCACGTAACGTGTTAACAGAGGAACCTTTGGGACGTCATCAAGAGGATCACGCGTCTCGCGCGAATCAAAGAACGACCAACGCTAGCCTTCCGTGCGAATGACGCGCCGATGTGTCGATTTAGCCTCGGTGACTGCCTACCACTCAGCCGACCGTGCCGGGCGCCGGCGTCAACGAGCGCCTAACATCGTGGCGATGCACGGCAAAAAGCCACGCACCGCCAGCCAGCCTCTCCCACGCGGGAAAGTATGACCGGCGGGCCGGCCGCGGCCGCGCGGCGACCGCGGCGGCGGTGCCGAAGCGGGCCGCCGCCGGCCGCCGGCGCGGCCGTGCGGTGCGGTCCACTGCGCCAGTGCCCCGCGAGCGCCGCTGGCGCCGCCGCGCGCCACATGTGCCGGCGGCCTGGGCCGAGTTAACGGGGACAGGCGAGGCGCGTCGGCGGCCGGCGGCCCCTCCCGGAAGCGGGTGCCGGAATGCCGGCTGCCCGCCGTCCCAGATCCCGGAGACAGCGCGCGGCGGGGGAGGCGCAGATTCCGCCGGGCGCCTCACCGAGAGGCCAGCTGCGGCGCCGCAGGCCGGGGAGCTAATAAGCAGCGGTGGCCGCGTCCGGCGCGGGGCGCGACGGAATGGTGGCGCGCGGCGCGAACTCGTGCAGCGCGCGATGCCGTGGCTGCAGCGGGTAAAACGGCACTGGATAACGGGTGGCCGAGCTGCTGCGTGAGCTTGTCCGACATCGTCGGTAGGCTGGCTCGTCTGCCACGTCCCTAAGCCAGTCCATTCATATGTATGGCCGACATCCACCAGAACGTGCTTGATCAGAAAGTGGGCGCAGGTTTCCGTTCGCGACTGAACTTGCAAATCGCCTCGATGACGCGTAGAATACGAGAAAGAAACTCGCCGGCACATATATGGAACGCCAGGAGAGAGCGTGCTTGCTGATCCGCGCTAGGTCAGTGGCCAGTTAGTCTCTCGAGTCACTGGCCGAAGCGCGCACCGCAACGCCAGGGCCGTGCAGCAGGCCGCAGATGCTTCCCTGGCCAATTCATTCGCGCCCAGTCACCGCGCCGCGCTGTCCGCTCTCGCCTTGACAGGCGCTGCATCATTGCAGGCATCGAGCACACTTTCCTTGTCGCCGGCGCCTCGGCCGCTCTCACCCGTCTCGAGCTCGCCTTCACCGGGGCTGGCGGCTAGAAATTTCTGTAATTTAGGCCACGCTTTCCACGTCGCCGCGGGCGCTTGCGGGCTCCAAGCACCTGCAGCCTGCCTTGAAACGCGGAAAGGACGCGCGGAGGGGCCGGATGTGCAGGCGGCACGCTCCCTCGGAGGCCGGAGGCGGCGGCGCCTCGGGGCCCGACGGAAGCTCGCGAGATTCGGACCGACGTCGGGGCGGCAGAATGGGAGCGACCGCCATCGACGTCGCTTCCGCTGCGGCGGCGTCGGGTCGCGGTCACCTGAGCTCGCAGCCATGACGGCCAGCAGCACGACGACCAGCAGGCACAGCTTCTCCATGGCGGAATCCTGGAAGCGGGAGCGGACCGTTAGGCTGCGGCGTCAGTTGCAGGGCGGCGGCGGGCGGTGGCCGTCTCGGTTCCGCTAGCGAAAGTCCGCCACGAAAGTCTGTCGGCCGCATTAAAGACCGCTCAAGGGTGGCTAAAAGCCTGCCAGGAAGGAGTTCAGCGCGGAACTGTGTGCCGTCGGGTTCTCACAGTGGCTGACTGGGATTTGCATGACCCGGATCGCCCCAGATTTAGGTGCTTAATTCAGCTCACTGAATTAACTATGATAAATAGAGTAAAATAAGAAATGCGTTAAATAGTGAGTCCGAAAATGTGGAAGTCCAAAAATATGTGTACTGGTCTCAGTCGTTGTTTTAATTTTCTTTCAAGGGTATTTATGGGTCAGAGCGCACCACCGCCGGCGAAGACCGGGTAGTTTCGTCACGTGCGCAGCAGTCCGTAGGACGAGCAGGGCGGGGCCCTACCAACTGCGCGGTAGTCCTATCAGTTCGACATGGTTTTAGCGTTAGATTTATGGTGTTGCAAGGAAGGAAATTGCCAAAAACACCCTTGGTCTTACGAGATCTGAACACACTCCTGCATTGATGGGTCCAGAACTGACTGTGATCTCGGACTCAGAAAGAAAGAGAAAAGTCGAGGAGCTGGGCAGTACAGAGCAGAGATGAATGACGAAGGGATGGTAAATTTACGTAAATAGATAATATACGGACAGACAGATACATAAAAACATAAATAAAGGGACTGTTGCATAAACAGATGGATATATAGATATCTAGCTGGACAATGTGAGAGACTGAACCGAACGAACACGGTAACGCGCTTTCTCTGAACAGATGCACGGATCACTAGGGACGGCAGATGGCCCCAGCGGGCAGCCACCATGCGGCGACCGGGCCTCCTGCAACGGCCAGAGAGCTGGGCAGAGGGAGAGAGTGTGGGAGCGGATGTTGAAGGGGCTGTCATCGGCGGCGGAGAAATCAGTGCCGGCCCCTTCGGAGCCTGGCCGCTCGCGCGGGCACCGCCCGGCACACTTGCGACCGCTCACTCCTCTCGTTCGTAATTGGTGAAACCTGCATCCGTGTGCACTGCGGCGGGAAGCAACCGCCCGTGAGAATCGTGATTCGTTTGGTGCTTCAGATGGCCGCTCGGCCGCTTTCAAAAGGATGCCTGTATCATGACGTGAGGCTGTCATGCCGGAGAAAACAGAAAGGGAAAATGAGTGGCAAATGCCCTATGGACACGTTCGAAGCTGAACACGGTGTTATTTAATCATGGGAGACTGCTTGATGATTTAGATCGGTTAGCACCGCCCTCAGACATAGAGAAATGTTTCCGTCAAAAAATGTTTCCGTCATGGATGGAGACATTTGTCACACGAAGTTCCCATGGCATTGCAGAGCTGACTGTGTTCAGTTTTGTCGGTGGTGTGCTCAGCTTTTGCAACCATGGAAACCGCCACTCGGTAAACGTTTTCCGTCGAGACGCACTATTATCAGGCACATGGAACTGAAAGGAAAAGCTGTCTTCCTGGGCACTTGTTTGCTTCGCGCCAGAGGTGTAGGCAGAAATTGAAGCCATGCATCGCAAGAAAGATAATAAAAAGAAGTAACAAAATCCAATAACGGAAAATGCTTCAGCTGCATTGAAATTGAGAAACGCGCATAAATCATATGCAATTACCAGGAAGAGGAGGGTATTTTTTAAAATTTGGTTCGCCAAAATGTTAAAATCGCATTTTTTCTTAATGTTATGCCATGATAGGTATGCTATGTTATTTATGAAGTACGAAAGAGGGCAGTCAAAAGAAAAGGCGGGAGAAAGTTTTAGATGCAGTTTAACTGAATACTGAGAGTAATATCACAATGGTAGGTATTCTTTCACTACAACAATTTAAATAAGCGCAAATTTCATCAGTGTAGAAGCCTGATTCATGTCATGTTTCTATGGCATGTGGCCAATGATATGGAACTAGATGATGTGTTTCTATGAGGGTATATGATGTAAGCTATATCATATTTCAGAGAAAATGGAGTTTTATCAGCACAGAGCAGTTGCAACTTTTCGTGACGGTCAGCGGATTATTATTCCTGTGCATTTCGTTGCTGGTGCTACCGGCATCTAGCGGCAAAATATAAATCTTTGTTTGTCATTGGTTTCGCTTGGGTTTTTGAAACATTCGGGACATTACCAAATGGTCTTACGCGATAGAAAGATAAAAACTAATTACAACATTACGCATTAATACGAATTTGGGCTTAATCACAGTAGCGGCAAGTAAATTTCAGTCAAAGTAATGATTGTTGCCTGACTGCCAGAGGGTGAGCCTTTTCACCCTCTGTATTCCGCAGCCACGCAGCACTTTCTTTAATGGCGGATTAGGTGGCATATTTGGTTGAGAAACGTAACTACAGCAATAATCTAGGAAGATTCTCCTATGGCACGCAGTCACATGAAGCTGGCGCAGCTCAGCACTGCAAACTTCCTGCGGCCGCCATTTCGCCCAAAAGGTGGCAGCACCAACGTCGTAAAGATGTCGACACCGGAGCCAGCCTCTCGTTGTTTGCCGGCCAGTGGCGGCGCGACAGCCCGAGGTTGACTGGACCAAACCTCGTCACGACGTCACGACGCGGCGTGCGTCGTGACTCGGCACGGGCGAGCCGCGGGAAGCACGAGGCGTGACGATAGCGTGACGGGCGTGACAGCCTGCGGCGGTGGTCGACCGCGGCTCGTTCAACCCGACGATGCCGACAGACGCCATGCAGTGGACGTCACGTGTTCGCAACTTTCAGCGATACTGGTTTATGTGTTAATAAGAAGACTCTCTTCCAGAAAAGGATTCTGGTGAATACACAACCGATTCGATTGTTTTAATTTGGACTTGCTGGAAGATTGTCGCCACCAAGTTATTTTTGAGCTGTTCATTTATCCAAATGTTCTTCTGAAAAATGCTGTGAGTAGCTGTTGCAAATGCCGTTCTTAAAGAGAATGTCAGCTCACTCTGAAAGAAAGGAATTTAAGGCATTGCGCGACATCGGAACAAGGCATTTCAACATTAATGCAGACAGCATTGCTAAGTCAACGGAACTATGTAGAATATGCCCAAAAGCTACTTTGACTGCGTAGGGATTCTTTTTACGCACTTTAAACAGTTTTAGAGTTGGCGCTTCAAAAAATCGGAATATTCTGAATAGTTCTGGTATGCATTTTGACTGATCGCTCTTTAATTATTTTTGGGCAGACCCATTTTTAAGCAAGAGCAATTAAAAACCAGCATGTTGGTGCCATTACCATCTGACATAAAATCCTGCATGCAGTGCTTATATAACTGGCACTGAAGAAAGCAGCGCGGTAAGCCGTAATTGCGCCTCATTGCCTGCGCTCGTCATTTTTCGCATGGCTTATTTTATGAGCAATACCCACGGCCCAGCAACGCCCGGTCTGCGGGCACCGTGCTCCCTCCGCACCAGCGGATTCCATTCAGGCCATCAGCGTCTTAATGCACTGCGGGACGCCGATATGCACCCATGCTGCAGCGTTAGCTACTTGTGCTGCAGTGCAGTTCCTGCGCTACCTTCTTCTGCACCGCTGAGATCACCGCTAGGTAATGGCTCCGGTCGGCGATGCCGCATTGACAGGCGGAGGCCCTGAGCGACGGGCGACGGCCGCGCTTGCGTGCGGCCGCCGATCGTGCAGGCCGGGCGGCGTGCCCGGCCGTCTCGGCGATATGATCAGGCGGCCTCATTTGCAGCGATGAAAGCGCTCTGACTGGCGCGCTGGCCGGCCGGCCGCACCCCGAAGGGCTCCGTGCGGAGGCGGCGGTGCAAAATTCCGCGCGTCTGAGTCGGCGAGAAGAGGAGGGCGATTTTACATATGCCAGTCATATGCTGTGAGACATACTGCATTAAGCGTCTGCCGAGGGAAACGGCCTCAGTTCCGCACGGGACTGGAATGCTGCAGAGCCGCAAAAGCCCCAGGGCAGGACTCATCCTCAGTGAACCCTGCAAAGGAAGGGACATATAGTGCCGTCTGTTAGGCGGAGTCGTAACTATGCGGAACAAGGTGCTGGCCTACTCAAACAGGAACAGGTGTGGCTTCATGGCGAGTCAGTTACTAGGGCGACGGGGAGGAGCTACTAATTTGCAAACCGGCCGGGGAAGGACTGCCGGTGTACTGCCCTTTTATCAGGAGCCTAGCTGACGATGCCGGGGTGGGGGTGGGATGAGGGGTGCCATTATTTGGGGGGACGGTATGAAATCCTATGTGGGCCCCTCCCTAGTAATTTCTGGAAATCTCTAGCCATGATCAGGAGGTGCACTCAACTCCACAACTAGCGAAATATGGCAACTTCTACCTTCTCTCCCGCAACGAGATAGAGAAGAAAAAACACCGCAGTCCCCGACAAAGTAAAGTCCGACTCGACCAGCCAAAGTTTCGCTTATGAAGCAAACTTGAAAGCCGGTCTCCCCAGCTGAACAGACTCGATCTCAGTGGCGGAGTCATGGGCGGCTGCCGGCGCCCCCTCGATCGCGTCACGGTCCGCCCGACCCGGCACGATCTGCCCGTCCGGGAACCAGGCGAGAGTCTGGAAAAACCGAGTCCGCCCGCGGGCACGGGCTTTCCGGGTTGTCCGTCGCAAGTGCCTGGCAACACGCGTCCAGCTGCGTCCGCTTGACGTCGTGGCTGCGCTGTTGCCAGCCGGCCTTTTATTGCTTTTGATATTTACGGATGATCTGCCGTCCAGGACCACGCCCGGAAGCCGATTCGGTGGTCACCTACTGGACTGCCTTACTGCTGCAAAAATGTGACTCGGGAAACGCAAACGAAACGCTAACGACGGAAGACCGTTTTCAGGCGCGAGTAAACTGAGAAGCGGTTTTGCTACCGAAGGTGGTTTTTAGGCAGGATTTGTACCCGTCAGTCGGGTTCCAGAACGGGACTCAGCATCCAGTTTTTGTGCAGAGAACTGTTGGCATAAAAAGAGAGAGTGCGTATGATGACCACATGATTCATCACACCCTGCAGGTTTTCGGTCGTGCCGACGTTTCAAGATTCCAGGCTGAGTGACCTTGAAGTCCCAGTAAATCCACTTGATAGTACAAAGTGGTTTGTGAAGAGGGGGTGCGCGTTAATGGCATCATGGAGCGCCCATTAAAATGAAAATGAAGAGGTATTTGAACGCCATATTCATGCGTCTGTCACGCCTTTTACACATCACTTGACGTTTATGGGTATTTTTGAGGTAGCTTAAACGCCGGAGCGTCAGCGCCGAACAGTCACTTGCAAACTGCGTAGAGGTTGTACGCTTCACTCAACAGAGACGTCACCTCACGCAGCCGAGCCTCACGCCTTTCCACATCCACCAGCGCCCGCACTTCACGCCAGGCAGGTTTTGCGGTTCTTTTCGCTCCGTAGTCCGTGAATGGTAAACGAGGCGCGAGGGCCAGGGAGCGCCGCCACATGCAAGGGCTCGCATCGAGTCTGAAGCCTCGGGCGCTTTCGCCGCCTGCCTTGTCACCCGGAGCCATCGAAGGGGAACGACAGCATGGTCCGGAACGGCAGGGACGCTTCGCTTGCACGAAATCGGCGCGGCGCGGCGCACTTGCACGGCGGGAAGTGCGCTCGTGCATTTCACCAGACGGGCCGAACATGGCGGACGGACGAGGGTCTGGGAGTGGGAGTAGGAAATGGACCAAATGAAGGCAATGACGCTCGACAAATGACGGAGTATGTCACGGCGCGGTCCTGGGAACCACCCCGAAGAGCGTCGCCACGCCACCGCTGGCACTCGGCGCGGTGGGCGCCACGGCAACGCGAGGTCGCAGCTGCGACAGCTCCTGAGTCGTTAACCGTCCTCCGCCGCTGCGCCAGTAGAGCCCGTCACAGGCGGGTCCCGACCTGGGTCAACACAGTAAGCCGTAAGGTTGAACGGAGCGGACTCGGCAAAAAGAGACGACCCGCTGCAAGTGTCTGCCGCGTCGTCAACAGGGGTATCCACCAAGGAAATGAGAGACAGGACTGGCCTTCGCTCGTGCCCGAAAGCGCCAGGAATACGCCAGCCCTCGGTAGGAGGTATCATTCTCGGCAGGGACATATGATCGCACGCGGTGACCGGCGAGCCTGCGGTCTCGCGGGCTCGCCGGGTGCGAACACAGCGGTGGGAGGCTCGCCGAGCGTCCACGACCGCGCCGGCTGCTCCCCTCCCCCACCCCGGCGGGTGGGACTTCGTCCCAGGAGCGCTGTGGCTGTCAGTGCGCGGCGCGGCCGGCAGACGCATTAGCAAACCGGTCTGGTGGACGGCGCCTCGAGCGGTCATGAGGAGCTCCGGCAGCGGACGGCACCGTTTGGTTCTGCACGCCATCCGGGCTCCTCGGTCGAACGACCTCGGCGCAGCGCGAGACCGCGCTGCAAGCCCGCAAACGACGGCGGGTCCGTGGTGGCGCGCCGCGCGATTCGGAGTTGGTCTGCTGCTTGTAAATAGTTGTTTTTGCGTCCTACACAAACGCTAGTTTGGCTGACATTTTGAAATCTTTGAAGGAAAAATTGAATGCCATCGCCTGCCGTGTTAAATGTGTTAGGAGCCATATGACCAAATGATTGATGCGCATCTGTGTAGTGAATTAGTGATTATAGTATCAAATTAGCGAAGAAACGATTAAGGAATGACATCAGATGTCTTTTACATGCGAAATTTCAAAACAATGCGTGATTTAATAGCTCGCATCGAACACACCAGAAAATCGAAGCGACGGACTGCAAATGCCAGTGGCCAGTGAGCAAAGGGAGCGAATGATGACCAACAACCACGTTTCCTTTTTACTGGCCCTGCGACACATTTGCTTTGAGTTCTGCACTGTTCAAGCCAGCTTCACAGGGAATCTGAACAAAAAAAGAGCAAATTGGGTCTTGCAACAAATTTTCTGTAGATTTTACAGAATGCTGTGTTCTGTGCTACGTTTAACAGACTCAATATATCTGAAGTTCAAACTAATTTCCACTGGTATAACACTCGACTACGATTAGTTATTTACATTTCCTTTAAAAGCATAGTGTTTCTCTGTCATAAAGAGGTGTCGACGCGTCATCCATGCGTTAAATGGAGGAGTTTGTTATTTACACGAATTAGTGTCATTATCGATGGACGGAATTTTTTAATTGTACAGCGATGTTATTGCCTGATGTATGCAATGACCGGCGCGAGGACTTCGCTATAAAAGAATTTTCGCGGTTCGTAGATAAACTAGCTTTAGGTCGAGAGCCATAGTAGCTTTGTCAGCAAATGCAAGATCTCAGCACAGTCTCTGAGGCAGTCTCTTACCGGTGGAGGGTAAATCCACGAGTCCAGAGGGTGTATCCAACACGAGAGCTCGCTGAGCACTGGGATGCACTGAGAGGTCCGCCCTCAACTTTTATACCGCCATGTTTCGCACTCGCCCAGCTTGACATTTTCAATGAAATCTGGGTCACACTCTTGCTCCCTGCAGCATTTTCGCCCGCAACAAACTGGGATGTGAAGTTTTCTCTTCAAGGAGGCCGGGCCAAATGTAGCATGTGGCTGCCTTCGGATCGCACTCAGCCTCTTTAATCCAGCATGGTCAAAAGTAAGACTTTTCCAAAAAAGAGGCATTTTTCAAAAATCATTCGACAACGCATGAACACTACCTGCAATGCATTTGACGTCTTTATTGGCATCATCGTTGTCCTTCTTCGGATGCTAGAATAAGGCATAACATGCAGCCCAGATAGCGATTGAGCCCTTTCCGTTTTGTGGGCGGAGCCAATGCAGCGATGCACGCAGCGTTTCGGCGCCGGTCAGGGCAGAGCTCGCTGGACCGGTTTAGTTCGCTCCGCCGCTGCCAGTCTTCGCTTGCAAACGCGCCGGTACAGTGTACGCAGTGGTGAGAATAGTGAACGAAAACGTGTTTCCTGACGGAGTCGGTGATCTTTTGAGATTGATTTGTTCAAGATCCGGACGATTTTTCTGGAGCCTGACCGCGCTTAACGCGCGGTGCTTAGTTTCTGTTGTGAGGTTAACTAGAAGGGGCAGACTGGGAAGATTTTGTTGTTTCGTTACTCAGCAGGCAAGCTTGCCTCAAAGTAACTCGTGATTAGTGTCAGTGATTAGTAATCAGTGGTCTATACTCTTTTGTGCAATGTTGCGGACACGATTCATTTACGAACAATATACTTTGAATGTAAGCAAATTTTGTGTTAATCTTATTTACACATTCTTCCTTTGTGTAAACGCGGATCATGGACAACATAAAAGCAGCCTGTAAATCCCATAAATTTTTACATTAATATTGGAATTTCATACTAGTCCTGGTGGATTTCCTGCACAAGAAACTGGCAATTGCGTGTGCTGATAAATCATCAGGAACACGATTCGCACAGCTGAATTATGTCAGTCGCTCAATCATCATGGCAGAGTTTTCATATGTGTTTTTGTGTCGTCTGAACCAAGGCTATTTAGCCGAATATATGCTTGTAAGTACTTCGTATGTTTTGGTTACATCTGTTGTTGGTTGAGTCTGTTGTGGTTGTATCGTTGCCACAACGGTGAATTTACAAATGCTGTCTCACATGTGATCCGAAATCAGCATTCAGATATCTTTCTGTTTTTTATTTTGACGTTGTTGCAGTCTTAGATAAACGCAGCAACACTTTCGCTTCATTGTAGTGCTCAGGTCGGTCAAAATGTTTTATTCTTTGATGTTCGCTTCAATTTCGCAGCTAAAACTTGAACTGTAAGGGGTCACATTTCGAACTTCGCGATTTTAACAACTGCTGATGTGTGGCAACACTTGATTTACTTGATTTTCTTTCATGAAAGATGGCAGCTTTCCCAAACTAGCGTCAGCTTAAACTCTGTGAGCAGGTTCCTCAGATTTTGAGTTTGTTGGCAAATCGCTTACGACATCTGCTTGATGCCACACGTGGTTGAAGTGTTAACAACTGTTCGGGCACTAGCAGTGCTGCTAACGATTTTTTGACAGAGCGAAATTCGTATTTTATAGCATATTCAATCAAAAGATTGAAACCAGTCTCGCGAACAAGCCAGGAAGTTATCCTGATTTGCCATTCCCAAGAATATCGACACTAAGCTTTTAAATATTGCTAAAACTGCTACATTCCTCAGGCCTCAAGAACTCCAGAAAATTTATCGCCGAGACTGTGAGTGACACCAGTCAAAAGTTTAACTAGGCTATGCATTTCAACGGAACCAATGCGCATTAACTATGATGGCAAATTCGAATAAGACCATTTCATGCTTTCCCGCACCGCCTCGCGTTAGTAAGCTGCAGCACAACGTTTGCAATGTTGCGGGTTCCCGGAAAACGCTCGTCACGCCTTTGTCTCATTTTCTTTTAGTTTTCGAGGCATCTTGTTCATACTTCCGGTCAAGCAACCGCCGACTCCACGCCGGTATCACCGGACTCTGACGCTCGCCAGTAGTTACTACTGAGTACCAACGCTGAGCACACGCGGTGGTTGTAAGCTAAATATCAGCTCACATGCCACGATTTCTTGCTCCTTTGATTGTTGCGTTTTGGTTTTTAGGTTGCGATGTTGATTGAGGCGCACACACACTCACACACATACATGTTGCAGTGAACGAATATCAAACCTCAGTTTGATTTTATCTTGCCACGTTTTCGTCTCTTTAGTAAACCACCGGTTTCACGTTTTCTTTGCTTGTCTTTTGCAAACAAGCCTGCGCTTGTGTTCAAAATACGCCAATGATAAACTGCATCACGTTTTTTTATCAGGTAAATTATGCTTGCACGACTCGATACCGGCCTTCTCCATAGCCCAGGACTGACTGACCGTCAAGACGTGATGCAACCTCAGCAATGCGCTCCGCCGTCTGGTTGTCGCTCGAGCAACGCTGTCCTTGGAGCTGGTCTCCTGCGATGCGTACACAGGCGCCGCCATACGTTCGCCTTGTCGGTCGGGCATCCACGTTGAGTGTACGGAGCGTATACCTCATATTAAGGTGACTCCCCCTCCCTCTTACACACTGCCAGTGCCAAAAATGCCGTTTGATTGCGCGGGCTGATTCTGATCTCTGAGAAAGATAAGGATAATTGTCAGTGCCGAAATCAGCGGCAAAAATGACCCTATAACCGGTTCAGTGACATGCTGGTCATATGATGTCCGTGGCCTCACATAAACTTGGAAACGTAACTGGTTTTTCGAACATTCAAGTATTTCCAAGGATAAGTTCGAGCAGTCCTGTGTCAAACACCGTCCCTATGTCTCGTCAGACGCACGAGAATGAAGCAAAATGTGGCTGAGATCTAGAAAACACGGGATGTAGGATTTCGATGATCACGGGTAAACGCGGTGACCTGAAATGGACTGATCATAATGTTCATTTCAGAAAAGATGCGGGAAGGATGTCGAGATAGTTATTGAACATTTCGAAATCTTGATGTGGGCCGCTCGCCACCAGTCAAAGAAAATCCCATGGGCAGAGCCACCCATCTATGTTCGTTGGGCGAGAATTATAAACCACTGCAGGATGCAAAAGGGCAGAAGCAATATCGCCGCTTGAATTAAATCGGATCTTCGATACTTGACATTGATTCGTATTCTTTGGATAATGGCGGCGAATTGTCGACAGGGATGTCTTTTCACTCATGTTTCCTGCTCTGAACAGGAGCACTGACGGCCTTCTGAATACAATGAACATTGGTAGGAAACATATTTTGCCCTTGGCCTTCTCCTTATTCACCCCATCGGTCGCAATGAATTATTGAGGAATTTAGCCTGTATAATTACGTTACGTGTCCGAAAGCGAAACTGAATTCCACCGCCCAATCAAGATTAACTGAGATCACCCATGTGCCTTTTTCCGGATCCCTCGTCGCCAGTTCTCGACCACAGCTGGCCCCGATTGACTTGATCTTGGAAACTTCCGCTTTAAGGCGCGTAAATGCATTCTAAAGCCTAACTCTTCACCGACTGCTGTGGCTGCTCGGCCGGCAGAGGCCGTTCCACCCGTAACGCAGTGGCCGTCCAGAGGACCGAACACGTGCGACCGTCCGCCGCCGACGGCGTGTCGGCCTCTCAGCCGTCCTGCCGACTTTGTTAGGCCGATCTGGATAAGGTCGTGGACCGGTCTGGAAACATTTAATGCCAAAATACACACCTGGAATAGGGTGGAAAATTAAAAAGGGGAAAAAATTGTGGGTTTCAGAAAAAATTGTGGCATAAGTTTCAAAAATATTAAAAAAAGGGGGGCTAGATTTTTGCTTTCCCTCGCTGCCTTTGTTAACACTCGTTCATTTAGTGAGATTCATGAGCCGCCACGATTCTTTGACGACGTAAGAGCAGAAATTAACATAGACATTCAGGTCATGACCATGGCGCTTACGTTTTTCTTAGGTCTGTTATATCCTCAATCAAGCTTCGAACTTCAGTATGTCAGATCCTTGACTTCGAACGGATCGGTACCCAATATATTCTGAACCCGTTAAGCTTCTAAAACACTCATTTAGAGCGATTCTGCTACCTATAAATTATAGCATTTGTGAGAAGGTGATCTAAAAGTATATAACCTTTTCGCATGCTTGTACTTCTTAAAAGCATAAAACATTGGCATGAAACCCATCAAAAGAATTATCCTAACGTCTGCCATACAAAGTTTTCCTATGCCTATTCGAACAGCATTACGGTCCATTTGCTTACGAGCGCAGACTGAGGCTCGCAAACTTCGTCTACGATGTTTCACAACTCAACAAGTCAGGTCAACTGCAAACGTGTATTTGTGTTGCCATCATTTGTACTACATTTGGAACTGGCCGAGATTCTATGGGAATATTGTCTGTTGTAGGTACGCGCAGGCTAAACAGACCCTCGTAATAACCGGCTTACCAAGAACGCAGCAAGACATTAGCCAAGGAGAGGGTAGATAAGGAAACATTTTCTACCTCAACATTTGTTTTTGCGGGTTTTATGTCAACTTGGATAGGCTTCGTAACGTTTCTCTACGTTATTTTACAATGGTTTGGATGGCAAAAGATAATTGATTACAGAATCCAGAACATACGTACTGTGGGTACTCGTGCGCCATACTGATCATTATGTTAATTAAATTTCATATATCTTCCCTTCATACCGTAGATGTAGATGACATTCATACATCTAAATGACGCAATAGCCGGACTGGTCCTGGCCACCAATCGTCCGTCACCCAACGTGTGGTGTCTTGCCAAAGTGGCATAAAAGCACACTTCAGAATACTAACATCCTCTGCCCTTGGGCCACCATCCTGTCCAGAAGGCAGGTGGCTTTGTTACGTATGCTGTGAGGCGGACGTGGGGGAAGATATGAGTACAAACAGCATAGCCAACAGCGACGTTAACACTGCAGTTTACAAGATTATCGACGGGTTGTGCAGTCCTCTTGAAGTTAGTTACATGGGCTAGTAAACGTGAGATATAAAAATTCGGAGAAATGTGACATCCGAAGTGCGCAAAAAAAAGCAGCAACCCACCACGGAGTGACCAGATCGTTTGATGACTTCCCTCGTCCGTAAAGGGAATTGAAGCAACTCCCCCTGAAGTCTTCCGAGGATAACTTCCAAACGGTTCTTTTAATTAATCTGAAACTTGGTGTGCCTTCTGGGGAGTCTTTTCCGCGTCTATGCTGAAAAATTTTCCTCTGCAATGCCATGGTTACGGACTACGACGTCATAACGCTGAAACGTGTCAGCCGTTTCCGCGCACCGACGCGGCCGGTTTACAGCGATCTCAGTTTTGTCTCACTGTAAGACGGTTGGAGTGCACAAATACAATGAAATGCACATATCAGTCGACTCCAAACTGTATGTTCTATCAGACTTTACACATATTTAATAGGCTTATGCTTACTGCTGGGATTATCGAGGTTGCAAACTGAGGTCATGGGCCACGGCGTTAAACACGTTATTTTTTATATTTAAAAACGTTATTTTTTATATTTGGAAATACGACAGAAATAGGTTTCGCAAAACAACGTATGCACTCGGATTGCTTGAGGCGTAAGGAATCGAACGATATAAACTTGGCGCAATTTATCTTGTATTTCATCAAAAGAGGGCGCGATGCAGCGAACGCCTTACCTTTGCTCCGACGGGCGAAGCGACGTCGGCCGCGGAGTGATCAGTCTACAATACCACGGCATGCATTAGATGTTGTGTTGCATATAAACTCGAAAAACATTTTTAAGGCATCTAAGTCACAATTTGTGCCTAATCCAAGGTCACTGTAAGTCAATGACGTCACATAGCCTTAGATGACCTAAGATGACCTTGGGTGACCTAGGGTGACCTTTGTATGTTATTGGGAAATAGTGCTTGTTAATTGAGATGCTACATTTGATTTCAGGATCTATTATTATCTATAAAAATGCTTCTGCAGCTCTGAGAACGCATTTAAGCCGACGACCCCGCTTGACAAGAATTGACCTAGCATGACCTGGATCGCACTCCATCGGTAAAGTACAGTCATGTGGTTTACAGATAAAATCATAATTGATTGGCGAGCACTATGATATTCGTCTCGGTTCATCATCCTTTATCTTTCAGCATTCATTTGAGCTTTAACTAGGAGAAATACCACTTTGCCATTTCTTTTTCTTTCGACCCGGCCTGGGAGGTCATCCGTTGAACTGCAGCCTTAAAAAGAGATACCAGTCGCGAGATCTCGTCACGCGCAACACGCTGCTGTTTCCGCGGCGCTCTAGGACGCGCGGTGTGGAAATGTCGGAGGGTCGTACCAACTGCCCTCCCATACTTTCGCGTTACGCAGAAGGGCCTGTACGGGCGAGGGTTAAAACTATGATGTTAGACCGGCTCTGAATACCACTACACCATCGTGCCTATTGCCACCAGTCTCATACCAGTGGCCATCTCTTGCAAAAAGACTGAGTAACGTGTGTAACTCATGTTCATTAAGAGAAGGGCCGCATATTTCCCTTTTTGTATCTGTTCCTTGGTTGGAAGGTTAGGCATAACCTCAAGTTTCAAGAGTTGCGTGTGCAGTTCGTTGAGAATGTTTTGAATACAGGTTATATTGATACTCTCTGTGTCATGCAAGGATTTCTGTTCCGCGCATTTCGTATGATAACGTTATTTCGAACAAAGTTCTATGACACACGTTGACGTAATATGTGGCCAGTCGTTCAAGTATGTTTGTAAATTCTTTACAAATAGCGTGAAATCTTAGTGGAAACGAACAGAAAGCATTATACTAGAATAAAAACACACTCTCCTGATAATCAGCTGTCTTTACTTTGGAAGCTGATCTGCGCTGGCCTAACCTGAGACTTATTAACCCGCAGTGGAAGGGGGTTTCGCGCTAACGCGCACTGGGCGGGGCACATCCGATCTAGGAAACAGAAAGAGCTAGAAATATTAAATTTTTTGGACAGGGTGGGGCTATAGCGATTTATATTGTGTGCAATTTTTATGACCCTGGATCAGCATCTTAAAGGTCAAATGAGGTCAAAAAGGTCAACTTTGGACACTTTCTCGGCCCGTGCAGACCATTCCGTAAGACTTTTCGAGCGAAACGGGAAAGGGTGTTTGTTTGAACGTTAAGACGTGGAATACAATTTCCATTGATTTAACGCCTTGACTGAGGATTCCGAGGGTCGAGGTCACGTCAGGTCACTGGCCTATGACGTCGTTTTTTCACCTTTTCCGGATCTGATTTCGCGCAACTCGGGATAGCTTGAGTGTAAATAAGGGCGCTAAACGTATCTTGTGGCGTATTTTCAGTGGAAGTAGCCAACATCGGTACATTTGATCACTTCTAGCGTTTATATTTACGTATCATGCATATGTACATATGAATACACATATTAGTATCAATGTGCGAAGTGTTTTTAGCGGGGTCTTTGAAAGCATATTTCATGCAGATTGACATATTGCAAAGCAAATATGGACCAGGTCACAAAAGAGTTACCTTGACCTTTGATGACCTTCACTTGCATTGACCCTGGTAAACATAAGCGCATCCATGTGTGCACACGTGTTTTTATTAGGGTCTTTGAATGCATTTTTCATACAAATCGTCAAGTCGCAAAGCAAATCTGGACCATGTCACAAAACATTTGACCTTGACGTTTGATGACCTTGACCCTCACTCACCCAGGTATATGTAAGCGTATCAGTCTGCGCACACGTGTTTTTATTAGGATCTTTGAATGCATGTTTCATACAAACCGACATGCTGCAAAGCAAATCTGAATCAGGTCACAAGTCGGTGGACCTTGACCTTTGACGACCTTTGCCCTTACTGATCCTGGCTTTGGTCTTGGTACTTCCATCACTTATGCCCGAATGATGTCGCGTGATTTTGGTCAAACGGTAATCTTAGGTGGAACGCTAGTCGTTTCACAAAGTTCACATTTGTCAGCGACAACGGTTATTTTCGTTATGTTTGTTTGACTTCAAATGCCTGAAAGTTCAAAAATTTCCGGTCGATTTTCGATTTTTTCTACTTCAATCGACGAGTTATTCAATTGCCATAAATGTCACAAAGTAGCAGCTGCAGGCTTCGATCCGTTCTCGAGATTCTCAAGAAAAACAGGTGGGGGGGGGCACAAAAAGACCCCCTTCCATTGCGCGTGTTTAAATACTTCGCGAAATAATGCCTGTGGCATTTCCTTGTCATATGACAAGTCAGTGTTTAAAAAATCGAGATATTCGTCTTTCCGACAGCGTGCCGATTGATTTCGCTGAGCACACCTTGACCTAGCGTTACGTCAAGTGACCTCGAAAGTAAACTGTGTTTTGTTCCGTAATCTGGGCCTCCCGTGCTGTGGTACTCACTTCTCGGTCGTGCAGTGACTGCAAAAGCCTCGCCTCACCTTGGCGTCGGTGGCACTGGTCACCGACGCCAGCAAAAGGCAGCTGACCTCCAGCGCCCTATTGGTGCAATTCTTACATCGAAAAGACGATTTCAGTCACCTACCGAGCATTTGCTAATGCCAGCGTGCTTGTGAGAGCGGCTGATGCTGTGCGGCACATCATATTTACCCCGCCTGTTGACGGCGTGTTCCTGACAATGCTGATGCTGGAATGACCTGAGGCGAGTCAAATGAGAAAATGAAACAAGACTAACTTTTGCCTGGAGGGCGAGTTAAATGTGCATGAATCTTCTCGCAATTACCTGCAGCATCGCGGTCCGGCCTCCGGCCTCTTAGTCCTGTGCAGGCTTGACAGCCTTCCATGCTCCCATAACTAATTCCAGCTTTGATTAGATTGTCAATAAATATTACGGCCACGCCAGCCGCCACAGCAAGCGCACCAGCCCGCAAGGCAGTGCGGTCTAGTGTTAAAACGGGACAACACCTTAGCAGAGCGTTGGCCTCCCGCGCTGGCCAGACAGGCTCGAGTCGCTCCTGCGCTCGATGTGTGGCCCCCGAGTCAAGCTGGCAACTGGCTAACGGAGGGGCGTGCTCATAATCAACGGTTGTGTCGTGTTTTTGATGGTGCGTTGAACTTTGCCGCAAAGCCAACCGTTACTTGGAGTTGCATGACGGGTGTGGAGTTGTGTGCAACAAGCTCTGCTTCACGTTGGTTCTGCTCCCACTTATCATGCCCTAGCGAATATCTCGGACCACATTCATGGAAACAAAACTCTGAAAGAGCGGGAAAAGTCAATGACATTTTTTTAAGGGAGGTTGAACATGGACGTGCAAAGGACGTATTGTCGTATATGATCAAATCGGCGATTGTTTGACGCGTAAATCTGCCAATGTATCCTGAAGCTACCAGCATTTATTCGTATGCGCTGCGAGATGGTGCCAGATTTGGTTTGCAGTGTATGTAAGATCCATACGAATGAAGAGAAAAATGATTAGTGTACACGGTGCAGCAAAAACCACCAATTTCCCGTCCTAACCTGGCTTGACACGGGATACCAGGTGAAAAGCAAGTCTGCAAGGAAATGTCCCGGTTTTGTACTGGAAAGTGCATGGCGCTCAGTCATGAGGCGTTTTCCCGAACGCTGCATTTTTTTCCAAATAGCCAGGAGGCAGAAGATTTGGCCTCTCTTGTTCACGGTGCTGTTAAAAGCTCCACAGAGTGATGTTCAGACGATCTGCATAGTTTCAGTAATGCAAAAATGACTACGTTGCGCTGCCCACTGTGTCCCTGATGAGATGACGCCAAGTCGCTGACAATGTGGGCTTTCTAGGGGGGAGAGGCACTGGGGTAATTTTTGACGCACATAGGTGACGTCCACTTGTATAGCATGTCTACTTGACAAAGCAGTTAATCATGACAATTTTAGGCGCTTTGCTCAGTCAAATTTCGATATATGGCTAAAAACCGTGGCGTGAGTTCGTAGCAAACCCAGCCTACGAACTATACTGAAATCTGGCCGCAGGCTGCCCCTGATCCTGAAGCCCGTGCTGTGCCGCAAGACCCATCCGTCTCGCAGGCGCCTGTGCTGAGCGCGACGCTCCCTCCAACGGAACCGTCTTGAGCCATCATTCTCCCAGCTGGCAACTGCTCGTGTTCTGACAGGCAACGGTGCCTGTCAGAGCAGTGAGCCCTCAGCCGCGTAAGAACCAGGTGCCCACCGCGGAGACTGATAATACCCGGCGCACACGTAGTTGCAGTTCCCACGGTTGTGTGGGAAGGACCGCCCGGGAATGGATTTTGAAGAGCGGCAAGACGTACGGAGTGTGTCGTGCATCGCATTGAATCTAAAACGGGCGGGCCCATAATGCAAACGTTCTCTAGATGCACTAGGTCGGCCACTAGATCCACGTGGTCGGCCACTAGATTCGCAGTGCCAGGGTTGCAAAATAATCGGAAAAGTTGCATATCATTCCGTGGCTGGCAACGACCACTGCGCATTGACAGCGATGAGAAATGGAAGCTCATGATGACTTTGGGAGGGTTGAGGATGCTATCGTGTTTCAGGGAATGCAAAATCGGCTATGGATAGTGAGTTGCATGTTTAAACTGTCTGGTGCCAAATACCACAAATATGGGACTACGTTTATTTGCCCATACCAACGAAATTCACAATGGACCATCTTGTCGCCTGTCGGCATCCTTTTTCTTGCGTCGTGTGTCGTGGTGTCCTATTCATTGCGAAAATTTTTGATGGCTTTTAGAAACCTGGTTGAAGCTCATAGCATTTAAAACTGAAAAAGGAGCAATCTCAATCCGAATGAAATATATTGCATTGTGTTTTCAGAACAACGCTTCACAAATAAAGCCTCGTTTCTGTTAAGTTTTCTCCCGAAGCGATTTCAGAATGGGCTCACCTTCTTGTGTCATCTAGTTTTTCTGAGTCAGACAAAGCGTTAGGATGGCCGGGGGATGATTTATTTCCAAAAGTTTTACCCTGAAAATGCAATCACATACCAACGCTCCGTTGCATGCTGAAAAAATAGCGGAACTACTATTCACTGCATTCTGCAAGTTGATAACCACAACACGACACGCTGTTCACATACGCACTACTTTATCTCGCTCTGACATGAATGTCATGTTTTCAGCATTCGCTCCTACAGATGCATTTGTTAGTATTCTGCGCTTTCTACCAATAAATACAGACTCGTTAATAGCAGTTCATGTCAGAAAATAAATATGTTATTGATAATATACAGATAAAAACCACGACAGCATGACGCATTTGCACTTTCATGAACATGTCGTACTAAAATGCACGTATCAAATACGTTTGCATTAAACAGCAATCCATTCTCACGCAACCAAGCCGCCGAGATAACTGTTACAGGAACCAGGCACGATGTGATGAATGTGGAATGCGTCCAATGTTTCGCTTGACGCCGAGGATGATTAAATTGCCACCAGAAGTGATCAACATGCGCAACGCCAATATCGGCGCCTACAAAGCATGAAGCAAATGATACCCTTCGGAATACAGTGATGTCGCGTGAAACTTATGGCATACAGGGAAAATCGCAATAAATGCAAGCCGAACACCAAGATTGCGTTGCAGCATTCCTGAGCGGACACAGTCGGTGGGGCAGTCGCAATGCCCTGGGAGTCCGCCTCCACCGTGGTCTCAAACCGAGGCCCAGGAGAACTCGAGATCGTGCTGCAGCTGCTCGAGCCAGGCGGAGTGGCTGATCTCCCAGTCATCCGAGGTCAGGCCCCTGCCCGAGGCGATCACGTCCGTGACGAAGTTGGTGACGGCCACGGCCACGGCCACTCCGATGGCGGCGGCGATAGCCAGGCCGAGAAACGGCAGCAGAACTGAAACGTCGGCGGCCGTCAGACAGCGGCAGAGCCAAAACACCGGCGACGGTCTGAAAGTTGTGGCAGAACTGAGACAGTCGTCAGAGGAAGGTAGCAGAGCGGAGGCAAAACTGCCGTCTGAGAACGACGGCCAAAAAGAGACACAGATGGCCGTCATAAAACGTATGCAAAACTTAAATGGAGACAATCTCATGAGGCTGCCAGCAAAACTGAAACCATCACAAACCTCAGAATCGGAAACTGCAAGCCGAACCTAAGTAGCCACTACATCAGACTCCGGTTCAGCGGAAAAGGCGACGTCATCACACAGTGCTTTTGTAAAACGTTTAGGGATAAGCTCAAATATTATGATATAATGTAGTGAATTTAGGCATGTTCATACCACGCACCTCCATGCCATACGTCGGGAAAAGGCATCCACTGTGTAGTATGCAGTCACTACTATCACCGTACTTAAGCAACTTTATAAAGTTACTGAAGGAACAAAAGCTTCTTTTTAAAAAGCTTCTTTTTAAAAGCTTCTTTTTTTCTTTTCCTTAGCCGAGATGTCAGTATCAAGATGAGGATATTTCTGAGCGGCTGTTGGTTATCAATCTCTCAGCGGAAGAAATTCGCCCCAGACTTACGTCCGACCACTCCTTGACGATCAATGGGATCTCCTGGATTGAAGAAATCCTCCAATGACGACACCACCTGGTTGAATACCCTGCAACAGGGCAACACGTGGAAACATCAGAGACGTGCCATCGAAGTTTGGAAGAAACGGAACACCACAAAATGATGTCCGAGAGTCGTTTGCCGTTTACCCTCTGACATCGCCAATCACTGGACACAACTGGGGTTCGCTTAACAAACAATGAAGACGAAATGTGATAAAGCAATGATATTTGTTACTAGCGAGGCCGAAGATAGAGCGAGTATCACTTCAACTATCAGGAAAAATCAAATTCAGTGGCCCGGTCCGGCCATGACAGTTCTAGAAGACAGCTTTGCAACCATTGCAGGGGTGGCGGATTAGGGGGCGGGGTAGCTGCTCTCCCCATGTCCGGTCGAAACTTAACATTAACCCTATGGTGTTGCATGGAAAGAAACGAGTTAAAAAACTGGCTGGTCCCCCCCCCCCCGCCCCTCTGGAGAGGCTTGGCGGCCTCTGAACCACTGGGCGCCAAATCACAAGATTTTCATCAGTTATGGCTCAAGCATGTGGGTTTTATATATTTGCATTTGCACTGTGTCAACTTGTAAACCCTTTCTTCTACACGCAGGGGCATAGGAGCATCCAGAAAAAGTGGGGGAGGAGACAAAGCCATTTTTTCCCATGGGGCTAATGTTAAATTTACCCCCAAAAATGGGAGGATCATGGCCTCCACGTTCTTATGCCCATGTCCACATAGCAGTTCTGGTAATCGTGTTTTCACTCCTAGACCTATTTTTCAGTCGTGTTTTTGAGCAGCTTAGTAATGGCAGCGAACATAATTAAGGATGCGCGTGACGCTTAAACTTGCAATTCTTCGGATACAAAATGTACGACCAGACTGATGATTGTTGTTTTGTGATGCGAAATACATAATTGGAAAACAATTATGCAAAGAACACTGAAGTAGGCTTCGCTCGCCATGTGCCTGATACGGCGCCTGATTGGCTTAACACTGCCATCACTACGAAACAGTTGGCGTTGTGATGTTCTTCGCATAAGTTTTTTCCAGTGCATATCTAGTGCCACGTGGCGTGACGTTAAGCTCAAGGAAGCATGTCTTGGACGTTAAACCTCTCATGATACGATGATTTTGAACATTTCAGTCCCAGAGCCCTTACCAGTGCCAAAATCAACTGATGTAAAAGATCATAGAACCCGGAAAGCCCCGGAAAACGTGTGTGGACCACTGACATAGTTCGAGGTAGTCCTTTTCATGCAACACCATAGGGTTAACGCAAAAACGAGCATATTACTCTGATTTGCTCAGCTGATCGCTCGTATTCCTATGCCCTTGCCACATATATATAAAAAACACCAAGTTTGCAGCACGAGGGTTTTGCTAAAATTGCTTAGTTTTGGTTCAAATAGCCGTAATGCACTTCCAACTGCTCCCGATCTGGTATTTTTTGCAGGGATTTGTGGCGTTCACCGTGATACAAGGGAGTACAGTTTGACATAAACCTTTGTCAGTGCATATTGTGCGTGCAGCAGTTGTGGATATATTATGCAATAATAGATTAGACATTGGCTGGACCATTTTACATTCCTTAATTTCATTTTTACTCCTCAGAACAACAAACTGGTGCCATGACCATGGAGGGATACAAAATATAACTAATTCACACGACTGTCTATTTTCTTCAGAAAACCTATTGACTTCAGAAAAACACACCTACCACTCCTTTCAAGTGGTAGGTGTGGCATCCTTAACCCGACCCCGACTGATGGGACAGCTGACTGCCCCCCCCCCCTGAAGTTTTTCTGCGATTGTGAGAGCATGAACAAATACAGAGTCACGAAACTTTGTGTACCTTTTTCTTCATCAATTTTACATCTCGTGTCAAAATTTTGACCTCAGGTCAGGTCAAGTGCCTGACCTAGGGCAGTTCAAACAGACTTGTGTCAAAAAAAAGTTTAGCGCCCTCTCACTTCTTTGCAAAACAAAATATCCGAGTAATACTTTCATGCATTAGTGATCGTGATAGATGCAACAAATCTGCCATCTCAGATTTTTCGGAATTTTACTGGTCATTGACCTAAGGTAAAACCCATTTTTAAGACATGCCGTCGTTTTTTTCGCAAATTGACAGAATATTTCGTAACATTTTTAGTGTGGAGTCAAGCAGACATCTAGTTACCGTCATTGGGCAAAGTATCAATGACTTCCAGCCATTGAACTGAGGTCAGGTCATGAATAACTGTTGTGAGCCAAAATGTACCACCGTCAAAATCAGGGACGAATTAATCAGAATGGGTAGAAAATGGCAGAAGTAGCTTGCACAGACGTAAGTAACACCAGGAACCTTAAAAAGTTCGAAAAAGTAGCATATTTTGAAAATAAACAGGCTCTCGGGAAAAAAGCTCAGCCAAATCTGTAGATTGGTAACTAATGAATTTATCCAAAATTTAAACAGGAAAACCATCACAAGGACCACTAAGATCAATCAAATTTATCTACATAGGCTTTTTTCGCGGAAATAAAAAGGAGCGCTAAAATTAGTTCCCGTCAATTTGTTACTGCATACGGCAGTGGCGCAGGCCGACAGCTGGTGCGAGAATTGCCGTGTCTTTAACTCAACGTTTCGGCGTATATATTGAACAAATCTGGGAAATGAGACATGTATCGGCATCCGCGGACCTTTACTTGTGCGCTGATGCCTTTACCTATGCGTTATTAGTCACAGCCCTTGAGATTCAGGCCATTTCTCGGTTTCATGCAGCCGGCTATTAGAAAACATGTATAGGGCGTAAATTGCTTACGTATTATTTAACACTACAAATGAGACCAGTTTCGAGCTCTACTCGTCACAAGCTTTCAAACGGTATGCTTGTTTTTATCGTGCGACCAACCGTTCGTGAGTTAGAGGGGCAGCCAACTGCCCCCCCCCCCCAGTCGCCAATATTCGAAACCGACCGACGGTCGTGCGCGGGTTAACTGTCTCAGGATGTTCCGTTATAACATCCGAAAGACAAGAACGAAAAATGTAAATTTTTGGTACCAATTCTGAGCAGCACATCAACTTTTGGACCAAAATTAGATGACAATTTCCCCGAAGGTCAGATCATCATGGAGTCACAAGCCGGTTGCCCAGCTACAAGATTTGAACGACAAAAACGAAAAAGTACAATTTTTAGTGCCCCTTCTCCCGATATACAATTCTTTGATACAATATTTGTGATTACGTAACCGTCTTTTCCTTGATGCGTTTGTAAAGTTACCCTATCGCCGATGCCAAAAATGTCAAACGAAGGGAATTCGAACCAAGCATTGTCCTATATACTCAAAGTCCTATTCGCTTTTTCAAGTTTTCAGACAATGCAGGTCGAATTAAGAAGACATCAAGTCATTTCAAAGGCATGCTCAGGAATCCGGAAGTTTTTCTACGAGTGGTGATATCAGATCACAACACAACTGTGTTTTCACGGTGGTTTGCCATCGGTCCACCAGTCATTCCAACATACATTGATACGGACCTGACTTGTCCACTTGACCTGATCGACGTTTATCATGCGCTTTTCAGCAAGTGATCGAATGTTTTAAAGCAAGATGAAGACATAAGCGATGTCACCTCGTGACAGGACCAAAATGTCCTGATCACCCGAACTCGGCTTGACTCAGAGCATGTAACCCACGGCATGACTTACACAAAACACTTAAGACCATTCTTGGTTAGCACAGAACACTATCACATTTCGCTTCCTCGAACGATCTATCACTCCTGAGTATGCAAATGGCCTTCAGGTGGAATCCATCCCATCACTCGTGAGCGGGATGAGTCAAAAAAATCGTAGCGAGAGAGTGAGGTAACCTCTGCGCTTTCATTTCACAGCCCATCGTCTATCGTGTTAATGAGATGTCTAAAATAATTAGATCTGCATCATACATATATATATATATATATGTATATGTATATGTATATGTATACAGCCATATATACACATATTCGACGATTTCAGGAGAAGGTTTTCTCGTTTATGACTATCGTTACACACGACGGCGTATTCAGATTGTATCTTTTTTGTACAAATTTTTGAGTCTTCTTACGACTTTTCGCTGCTCAGCCGAGACATTATGAAGCAGTTTTCCAAAAGAATTAACCACCAGTACAAGGCAAAATGCTATTAACCCGTGCACGACCGTCGGTCGGCGACGACCACGTCCGACTGCCGGGGGGCGGTTGATCGCCCCCCTCTAACGCACGAACAGTTGGTCGCACGATAAAAATAAACACGCCTTTGGAAAGCTTGTGCTCGTCACAAGCCAACTGCATGAGGCCGAGAAACGGCCTGAATCTCAAGGGCTGTGACTAATAACGCATGGGTAAAGGCCCCAACGCACAAGTAAAGGTCCGTAGATGCCGATACACGTACACACGTCTAATTTCTCTGATTTGTTCAATATATACACCGAAACGTTGATTTAACCCTATTCCCGGCAGGGGGGGGGCGGAATCCGCCCCCCTCGGGTTTTTTGCTTGCCAATTCCAGGCTTTTTAGCGCAGCTTCACGAAACTTGGTGACTTTTCCTAGCTATTCTTTCTACGTGCTGTGACAAAATTTCAAAATTCTATTTTGCTCAGGGGCGGAGCCAGGCAACGTTTTTGGGAGGCACCTCATGCCATTTTTGGCCATGTTGAGGGTAAAATAAAAATGTTTGCCAAGAACAGAGTTTTAAAGCTAGAACTTAAAACTTTATATGGATGTATAGCTAAATAGTTGGGCAATGTGCAGATGTAATTTTGCTTGTCTGAGGTCATTTTACAAGGTCAGGTCAAGGTCAAAAGTTAAAATTTGTTTTTTTCGCAATAATTTCGGCGCCATTTTTTTAAATGCCAAACCCGGAAAACATATAACGTAGAAGGGTGCCTCCTACTCATGTACCAAGTTTCAGCTTCATATCAGGTCGGGTCACGGAAGTATGACCTAAAATGTCTGTGCGCGTACCCTATATCGCAATAGCCATAAAATAAAATTTTTGAAATAGAGTGAATTCAAATGATTGAAAACGTTGACAGATAATATTAAATGCACAAGAGATCATTTCAAGTGACCCCAAGGTCACCGGAGGTCATTTAAGGTCAAAGGTCACAAGTTGATCTGAGAAACGTGTGACCGTGACAGTTCCCCCTTTTTTGGTGTCCCTGGCACCGTCTATGCTAACATTATACAAACATCGTAACGCGATTTGTACTTCTTTAGTATAACATGACTAGCAGAAGCCAAAAAAGGGTGTTTGCCTCTTTTGTTCATTCAGTTGTTAGAAGACTAATCCTCCTATTTTTAAAACTTTGTGAACGCCCATGAATTTTCTCAAAATTTCACATTTTCGGACCCATGGTAAAAGCCCTATCTATAATCTCTCGACTGATGCCAGTTTCATCGAAATCGGTTTATAAACCACGGAGTTATAAGAAGTCCAAAAGTACCCCCCATTTTGACTTTTTTGCCCCCCTGTATCAACAAATTTTAAAATTTTGAAAATTTTTTTTTTATAAAAACGTAGTTCACGTCACGGCAAATCGATTGCCGTTTGTTGCGATGAAATCGAACAAGCAGTTCTCGAGATCTCAGGGGGGGGCCGAATCCGCCCCCCCCCCTGCCGGGAATCGGCCATACCATCTAGCCCTCCGGGAATAGGGTTAAAGACACAGCAATTTTCACGCCACTTGTCGGCGGGTGCAGCACCCGTTCGCAGTAAGAAATTAACGGGAACTAATTTTAGCGTTCCTTTATTTTCGCGACATAAGCCTATCCATGTAAATTTTATTGCTCGTAGTGGTTCTTGTGATGGTTTCTCATGCTTAAATTTTGGAAAAATCTATTGGTTACCAATCTACACAATTGACGGAGCTTTATTCGCAACAGCCTGTTTATCTCCAAAACATGCATTTTTTTTAACTTTTTGAGGTTCTTGGTATTACTTACGTCTGTGTAAGCCAGTTCTGCCACTTTCTACTCATTCTGAGTAACGCATCGTCGATTTTGACGGCAGTACATTTTGCCTCACAACAGTTATTCGTGACCTGACCTCAGGTCAATGGTTGGAAGTCATTGATACTTTGCCAAATGACGGGAACTAGATGTCTGCTTCACTCCACATTAAAAATGTTAGGAAATATTCCTCCAATATCCGAAAAAACACGACATGTCTTAAAAACTGGCTTGACCTTAGGTAAATGACCCGGATAATCCCGAAGAATTTGAAATAACAGATTTGTTGCATCTATCAAGATCCCTTAAATCCCTTAAAGTATTATTGTGATGTCTTGTTTTGCGAAAAAGTCACAGGACGCTAAACTTTTTTGGACATAGGTCCCTTTGACCTGATCTAGGTCAGACACCTGACTTGACCTGAGGTCAAAACTTTGCACAAGGTGTAAAAAGGATGAAGCAAAAGGTACACGAATTTTCGTGGCGCTGTGTTTGTTCCTTCTTTCGTAATCCTAGAAAAACCTCAAGGGGGGCGGTCAACCGTATCCCCCATCGGGGACGGGTTAAGATTTTCATGAGTAGACTAAAAACGCTATTTCTTGCATTATGTCCATTTTTATAAATTTCGGCGTTTCCACCTACATCTTCATCTTGAGGAAGCGAATTGCGCAGTTCAACAGAGAAAGAGAGGGAGAGAGGAGGGGAGGGAGGGAGAGAAAGACAGAAAGAAAGGAGGAAGGAAAGAAAGGAGGAAACAAGGAAAGAAAACACATTTTCAGCGGGATTTACTGCCATGCGCTCAGAATCAGACAACAATCACTGCCACATTTACTACTGAAGGATTTCTATTCAATACGTAACAATTAAATACTAACAAAGGATTAATTACTAAATGATTACTACAGATTACTGCCGCATTTACTTTCAAGTGTGTCATTCAGTAGTGCCACATTTTTGGGGGTATTTACTGCTACATTTATTACTAGACGCCATTTATTGCTACCCGACTATGTACGTCGAAATGTTAAAGTACATAAAGACAGATAAATTAAAGAATGGTTTTTACTTTACTTATGACATAACCTAAAATGTAGTTTTTCTTGTAATGATGGTTAATGCTGCGGCAATTTGCTTCGTGTTTTGGCTGGGCAGCAAAAAATAGTATGAAAAACC
Source organism: Capitulum mitella (assembly GCA_030062745.1). Taxonomy (NCBI): domain Eukaryota; kingdom Metazoa; phylum Arthropoda; class Thecostraca; order Pollicipedomorpha; family Pollicipedidae; genus Capitulum; species Capitulum mitella. Next base: position 16,218,181 of record CP099851.1, on the reverse strand, counting down.
AAAAATTATATACAGGCAAAATGCAATCTGAAAACGCTGTTGTGTCTAACGATATATATAACAAACATACTTCCAAAACATTTTAAACGTGCTTCGACCGGAGAGCCAAATCGAACGATATTTGCTTCAGATATTATATTCGACCAACTCCAGCTCCACAGGCAACTGGAACATACATGGCGACGATGCTAAACTAGCGCGAGTGCTGAAACTCATAAAACGGACGTAGATCTTGTGAAAACTCGACTCTTTGTCTTGGGCGTGAGATCAAAGACTCGTTGATTCCCAACGAGGCATTTTGCCCTTCCCACAGCGTCGGCCCGTGATGAGTTACGTCATTGACCAATTGCTTTCTTCGGCACTACACAACGCAGCAACCGCTTTGAATATTTATACCGTGCACTCATTTGATGCGTTGGGACTCTGTTTGCCCTCCGGCCTTGCAGCAGTCCGCCCTTGGCTACATCCGTACCGTGGGTAGATTTATTACGGAGATGGGAGGTCGTGGTACCCATTTCCTTATGGCTGGCTAAATCACCCAGCAAGGTCAACTGACAACAGGAAATGACGCCGGTTACCCTCGCCCGTTCGCCCCTCTGCCAGCCAGCCTGCAGACGTACATACCATTGGCGTTACGCTGCGGCGGTTAACTACAAAACGTCTGTTCACAGACTCATGGTTATTTACTAAACAGACGAACTCTGCGTGAGATTGCCCAGCAGAAAATGCATATTTACGCAACGAGCTGCATAAAGCAGAGTTGTCCATTCCGTGTTTTAAAACGCACGTTTTCAGACAGGGGGTCAATATCTTTATCAACAGTAGTTTGCTGTGAGTCTGAAGGCTGCGTCGCACATTATGTTAAACCAGCGTAACGTTGAAGAAACGTCATCCGAACGGCACTCGTCAAAAGATAAAATATGACAACACCTCACGTGATCTTTGAGTATTCCAAGGTCCGACTACGTACAATTTACTTTTTCTGAAAGGATGGAATTGAGTGAAATAGCATCTTCAAATTAGTCAGTGCATTCACGACGCGACTGTTACCAACTAGTTGTGCTACTTTATATGTACTTAGTCACGTAATCAATCTTTCCACGGCGCTTTTAACCCGCGCAAGGAGGGGGAAAGTACCACAACTGAGGTTTTTCTGCGCGCATTTCCGAATCTTTCTTGTCATGACTTGAAACTTTCAGTACCTCCTTGCAGTTAAACTGCGCTTCGGATGGCACTCAGTTTGAAAATCGACCGGAGATGACGTGACATGACAATGACGTAATTTGGCCTTCGGCTGCCGGTGGCCGGCTGGCTGAGGCGCCCGCCAGCCGGGCGGGCATGAGGCTGAAAATGAATGACATGAAATTTGCAAAATTGCCGCAGAAACAAAAAATGAAAAAAATGAAAAAAGTGTGTGATGTTGAAATCGAAACTGGAAAAACGTTTGTGCCTGACATTCCAACCTAGCGGTGAAATGGAGTTAAACAAGGTGAGATGTGTTAAAAGGCCTTTGTTTTGTTGTTTACTGTTCTTAACCACAGAATTCGGCTAAGACCATCCTAAAAGAGTAATCTGGGTTGCTGAATCACGATAGGTAAAGCTTTAAAGCTGTCTATTTTCAATCCAAGGAGGTCAAGGATGGGCAGCTTTGTTTATCAGAATACGAACTAGCATCCGAAATTACACCTTTTCGATGGATTTAGCTGAATTTTATGAGTTAATGGCGGAAAACACCAAAAAGGCCGTGGCCACATTCAGTCTCACCTGGTCCCATCTCACTCATCTAGATTGGAAATTGAAGTCCAAGCTATTATCCGATTCGGGTTCAGCACCACGATTTATCCCAGAACGCCCCAAATGTTATACCATTCAGCTGGGAAACGACGGAGATATGGGTGTAGCATAAAAGCACCCCATCCCCATCCCTACCACTGCCAGTCGGGGACAGAGACCAGAGTTAAGGTGGCGGTGGTGAACAACAACAGATAAAGCAATATAACGTGTAACTATCATCTGTTATTCCCAAAGACAAACGACAACAGGTTTATGGAAGTCGTGCCAAAGTTAGCCCGCTTACATCTTTTTCGGTTACAAAGGTTCTAGTCTAAGTGTTTTTGTTTTGCCCTAACGCAAAACCATACCCAGCGCTAAAAAAATAATACGTCAAAAAGTGCTCTAAATAGTCTCATGCGCATGTTTCTTTAACTCAGTGCAATGCGATGAAAAACACCAATTCAATGGGTTTTAGCACCATCGAGTTAATTTTTTCTAACCATCACCCAGGATCAGGCAACCAGGAGATTCTGAATAATATGTACCAGTTGTTATATAAGCTTTAGATGAAGCGTTGCACCAACCCAAGGGGAGAACGGCTGCCACCGCTATCCACTACTTAAAATCACAGTATGAGTGCCGCCATCTTTGGGGTAGGCATGTTGGGTTATTATGATTACCGTCTACGGGAAAAACGTTTGTTTTGCGGGGCGGTAAGTAAGAATCTATTGAAAAGAGATTTTGCAGATGCGTGCATTTTTCCGCGAGGCCATTTTTTCGCAAGGGATCCGCTTGGTTTATCTGGGTTCAACCCAGTTCAAAATAAGAGCTGATGGCAAGTGAGCAAGTATGATTATCACCGATATTCGCACTTCCAACTAGACACAGAATGCAGCATTACATGGTCACGAAATTGCTTATGGAGACTGGTCTGCCTTTTTGCTGTTCACTTAGCTTATGATGTGCATGTATCTTGTTGAAACAGGGACTCGTTTAACATGTTAACTGGAGGATCAGCCGCTCCCCCAATAAAGCCTCCAGCCCTCCCCGCGCCAGGTGTCACCGTGACAGTGTCACCGTGACACTCTGCTGGCCAGTAAACAGCTGAACTGCGGTCCAGATATCGAGCGCCGAAGTGACCTAAAAACGGCCATGTCCCAGCACACGGGACATGCCCATTCCAGATACGGTCTCTGCTGGCCCGTACGGTGCTGACCACTTCGGCAAACGACCTGTTTCCTTGGCCGGAGGATGGTCCTCAGCATTCCGTGTATTCAGCGAAAACCGGCTTTTGTACCGCTAGAACAATGTCAAACTTCGATCGTCGCGCGCCAGTCGCCACTACGGACGGAAATAAATCGGCTTGAATTCCCTTGAGGTCAAGACGAGATGGGACCAGATGACAAAAATGGCTATGTTTTCCAGTTCGGAAATGTGGTAGCCTAACCGAAGCAATGCTGTGCTTTAGTGCTTGCGCTGTAGTAACAACGACTACGTCCTAGTTATAGCAGCACGTCCAACCACTGCACTAAAGAAATAGAATTAATCACATAGCATAATTCAACAATGCGATAATGCCAGGATAACCTCTAGAACCAAATGTTAAATATCACTGCAGACATCCTTTTACATATTTGGCGTTGAAGGTAAAGAAATGGATGCAAATACATGTTCATATATATTTCTATACATACATATATATTTCTACGTATAGAAATCTGGTTCCCGTTGCTGAGCTAGATGGTACCCGATGTCTGGCAATGGTCATCTCGTTACTCGATGTTGAATAAAACGTACGCTTTCTTTTGCATCCTACAGTTAACTCGGGCGCTGAGCCCCGCCCCAGTGAAGTCTCTAGTGCCTCCGATCAGGACAAAATGGTGTCACGAGGGTCAAAAAAACCGCATCAAATGACTACAAAACACAGATCAAGCATGTCTTTTCGACTTTTCGGATGACACCGAAGGAACGTCGGTCTCGATAAAAAATCGGACCATATATTTCGGACGATTTCGCTCGTCATTGGACACTGGGCGAGTGGTGACCAATGACGAGCGAAATCGTCCAAAATATATGGTCTGATTTGTTATCGAGACCGACCTTCCTTCAGTGTTAACCGGAAAGTCGAAATCACGTAAACTAACCAGAAGATAAATGGCAACGAAATGACATTGCGTCAGCATATGCCATTTATATTATATTCATCTAGATATCATGCAAATAATAAAAATAGTAAGAAATAAAAACATGGGATTACAATAATTATACATTCTTATACTTCTGTTGTTTGGCAAAGGCATAATGTTTAACTCAAGTTTTCTGTTTACGCTGACGCTGCGATAAGTGGCGCACGATGTGTACCGCCGGGGATGGAGCGAGCTCACTCGGGGAGCAGCTGCAGACGATGTGTGCAGTGGCGATGGAACGTATCGACGGCTGCTGGCATTCCTCAGTGTGCTTGCAGCCCTCAGCATGGGGACGGAGCGGGTGGTATCCCACTTCGTCATGGTTAGGCCATCCCATCGACTAAGTATGTCGGAGGAGACGTCCAACAGCCAACAAATGGTAGCTCTCAGCGGGGTGGGGGCCGCCGTCCCTGACCCTAGGCCGGCTGTCGCGCCGTTCCTGAACGCCAAGAACAGGCGGAACCGCCCAGCAGACGCGTTTGTGTATGCAGAGCGCGACTTCCTGCGCAAGTTTATCCGAAGTGACTTAAGTTGCATGTATGTGTAAGCTTCCCACTGGGCACTGGTTCTCCTTGGTGAGTCTGAACCTCCTCTAACTGAGTTACATCCTGAGAAGTTGAGTTGTTTCCCGTAAGCACCAAGGGACCTCCCGGCCCAGCTGTCTGTTCATTGCGCGCGTAGAACAGCACGCTTTTGCTGCTGTAAATTCACCTAACATTTGTTCACCAAACAGCGGACTACGGGATGCTCATGCTCGCCAACAGCTCAACGGTGCTTACAGGCCGCGATCACGCATGGCAAAGCTGATTTGAAGGCGGCTGTTGGCTTAGATCCGACAACAGCCAGTGGACCGTCCCCCCCCCCCAATCTGTCGTTGTTGGCGTTTCGTTTCATCACTATTCATGATAGATACTCGTGTGGTGTGGCGTCGTAATGTGTCTATTCGTTCACCCGACACGCACTGAATGGTTCAACCTGCGGAACAGCGTGAGCTCTTCACATCTGTTTCACTACTGTTTTGAGCCACACAAGCGTTAGCTCTTCGTGTGGCTCAAAACGCAATCATGTTTAGACCTTTTAAAGCTGCACCATGCGGACAATTATTGACTCAACGGATTTCGGATTAAGTCAAAAAGCATAACAGTTGCTTTAGGTTATGCATACTTGTATCTGTCTTCCGTCGGAAAACATTCTAAAAAGCTAATAATTATTGTATTTTGTGTAGCAAGCAGTGGCAACAATCAGTTTTGGGTTCGTCTGAGTCTGAAAGGATAAGCTAGACCCCCTCCCCCCAGTCAAATTTCCCTAGGGGAGACCCTCCGCTGAAATATGGAAGTATGCTTGAAAAGGGCCTTGTATTATGGTACGCCCATTAGGCTGCAGTGTGGTGAACGAGTATCATGTACGTAGTGAATACAGCAAAACTGTACAAGCAGTATGATACAGTTATGCATGAATCTAGAATACCATCCTGGTAAAGAAATGTGACATCGTGTTACATTCTCATGCACAGATATTAAGAAGAACCGTAATACCTCGTTCATTTCGCGAGACATTTGGATTTTCAAACATTTAGGTAGACATTGTAAAATTACCTCGTACTGACTGGTTTAGCACATCATTTCGACGAGTTTTGTAGGTACAGAATGTAAAATTGTTTTTTCAGAGACATATGGAATTGTGCAAATATTGAGCACTGCTGCATTTTTGGAAAATATGAGGCCAGCAGATTTCAAGAACACATGAGCAGTTATTTTGTTTTTTTTATTTATCTGGACCTCGAGATACCTGAACACTGAATGACTCACTGCGCAACAGGGAAACGAGGCACCAGAGGGCAAATGTTCTCTAAATTTGACATTTGGCATTGCCGCTATTGCCGTTGACCGAGAGGGAATGGTTCGGAATGTTTCCTCCCCCCTCCACCCACCGTTTTCCCTATTTGGATGAGTTCCTATACTCCTGTCGCGCAAACTGTATTTAAATAAGTAAATGTTATTCATGCAAATGTATAAAAAACATTCAAACAAGATTTCATTGATGGATGGTAACTTTTAGTTGCGCCGGCATTGTTTCAAAACACGTTCTATGTGAATGAAATTCCCTTTCTGTACATTCTTTTGCACTCGCCTGGTTTGAATGTATGGTCAGTCTACCACAACCACGACAGTTGACTGGATAAATTTAGCAAAAGCAAGAACCAGAACTGAATGGGGACTAGAGGTAAGATATCATCGATCAAGATCAAAGGAATCAGGTAACAGCAGGGACCTAAGAACCCACTTGTGGTTCCAGGTATCGAAGCACACAGAGTGACAGTCGCAAAGCTCAAATAATAATGGTGCTGTGTACATCTATAGCGCATATGCATTGGCCCATTTTCCTCACCAGACAAAGAGGACATGCACTTCAGAGCAAGACTAGCCAGCTCTTTTCAGACGTCCCTAAAGTGCTTCAGAATAAACAATGTGTGTTGCGTTCACCGATATGAGTGAGACTGTCCAGGCCAATAATTTAAACAGGAACCAGGCATTTTGAAAAAAAACCTGGCAGTCGATGCCGGAAGGAATGCCTGACAGTCACGCTTAAAAAAAAAATGAAGAACCAATTCTGGACTTCATTTTGAGGCTTGTTTGGAGGAGAATTACTAAGTGCTGAATTGGTGTCAAGTGGCAATGTGTATAATCCAGACAACATTTGAATGGCACCCATGTTGTAGGAAGTGTGGAAAGAAATTGCAGCTCTTGTAGCTTTGCGTTTATAAAACGGTTTTGCCAGTGCTGGAGCTGGTTGCAAAGCCCCTCAATGGAAACATACAAATGCTCTATAGATGCTTTTGCTGGACATGTCAACCAGATGCAAATCACTGCACTTCGACAATGGTTTGGGATCAAAACCGAATTTTTTATGAATTCATGGATCGTGCATCTTCCCGCAGTCGAAGGATCCCATGCGCAACAATCCCAAGCTCACATTGGTGGTATCTTGCCACCAATGCCCTAAATTTTGCTTATCCTTGAAGGCATTTGTGACTTAGCAGCCCGCCACAAAATTTGGCGCCTCCAGCATCAACGGTCCCCCAACCAAAGGACTGAATGCACACGGGTGCATCTCAGCACGTGCGCTCCATGCACACCAGGCTGAAGCTAATGACATGCAAAACAGCCACGTATATCACAGGCACATATCATGTGCCACGTGTCACGTAGCACCAGTTTTCAGCATCCCGGTGGTTACAGGTTCGCGGTAATGACGGATGGGTGTTAATGGTTTAGGCACATCAAGCTTCGCATGCCAGGAGCACCTTCGTTTCGGTCTAAATCAATCGAAATTGATCGTCCAACTGCCTGTTCGCCTTTCCAAGCCATCATCGCACCAAACTGCGCCATTTTCATCCCGGCAAATGCCACATAAACATAGGGGTGTAAAAAAGCGCACGCGTGCTGCATGTGACTCGTTGCACCCTGCCCATCATATGGGGCACCGCTGGATAGCCCTTGTGTAAGCCTACCTGTCTACAAAATTTCAGCCGCCTAGGTCACTGCTTTCGGCACTCGGAGGTCCACGAGTCCAAATCGGAACACGTGCCCGTGGATGGCCACGTGGATCGCACGTGGGTGCCGACCACAAAAGTGAGTACCCGCAAGAGGTCCCTGTTGTCACCAAGTTTTGAACCCACGAATTCACCTGAACCCGTGATTAATAAATTTCTGCAGAGGTCCAGCTCACGCCACGTGACAAGTGCTACACGACACGATTGCGTCAAAACCTACACTACAATTTGTCCGCCGACTAGGCGCAGCCGACAGTGCCACTTGTGGCGCGGTCAGTTGGCGCGTTCGGGCGTTAGAGGTTCCGAAGCTTGAACACACATACACACAAACACAAACACTTCGAGCTGCTCTTTTTCTCGAGCGACTGTCTTATATGAACTTTTACTCGCTAAAAGTATGCTTCGCTCTCAGCTCCTCCGACTTTGAATTTGAGGCACAACACCACGTCAGACGCATGGTCTGGGGTCGAAATCGAAGCTCTGTATTGCACGCAGACCTGTGCACTCTCTTGGTACCACATTACCCCCACTCATAAGTTAAAGATGCTTGCAAGACATATAATCATTGAGGCACGCTTGCACAGTCAAATAAATCTGCATAACAACGATGCACTATGAGTTAATATTTTTTCACGACCAGCAGGTCGCGAGACTGTTCTTTCGGATTCCCAGGCAAACATCCTAACCAACCGGTTACGACCGCCAGTGGGTGAACGATGTCTGGAATGGGATCACTCAGTAAAATGCACATATCGCCAAGCTGTATATGTCGCCAACCCTGAATGACAAAAGGGTACATCTCAGCACGTGCGTCTCATACACACCAGGCTGAAGCTATTGGCATGCAGACGGCCTCATCTAACGACTGTTCAGCCTCCTAGCGACAGCAGTTTCCGGCTCTCACAAAGAAACTTGTTTTCTTTATATGCACTCGGATGTACATCACATATATGTACATGTATATATTAAATATATACGAGTGCATAAAATGAGCCCTAATTATACATAACCTATATATACCCCATGGGCCGTAATGATAAACAACCGCAAATGCCAACCACAAAGTCAACCACTCATACCGCGGCGGCTAATGCCAACCACCGGCAGCAGGCGATCTCCACCTCTTTGTCCAAGTACCCACCAGCCAAAGGAAAACTTGAGCTGGACGCGAATGTGTTACGTCTCCAGATTGGCACTGCAGCGCAGTGGACGAAACGAGCTTTTAGTGCTTAGGTGCCTCTCTGTTGACGTTTACGTTCCGCTTATTTTACGTTCCTTTGTAAACCGGCCTTAACAAAAAAGTTCCAGCTGCTTCATAATGTTAATATAATAATAAATACCGGAGTAAAATGAATAACGGGTGCATCAAAGTGCACTCTCGCTTTGGTTGGGTCGCAATGGGAATTATGTGGAGCAGAAATAGAGGCAAAAATAATTAAAAATTGATAGGATTATAGCAGGGTTCGCCGCTTGAATCTAAAACCAGATTGTTTTGAAGAAACACTAAAAGTAGGATTAAAGAAGAATTCGTGATTTAAGTCTGAAACTAGATTGCTTCGCAGAAAGATTGGTAGGGGAGTATTAAAAAGATTCGTGATTCTGATTTAAAATCTGATTGTTTCGTGCAATTGCGCTTCAGCTGAATTTCAGGATCCGAAATTCTCAAACCTTGGCATCTCGGCTTCTCCGTGACACAGTGATGGAAAACAGTGGGATACGGTTTGCCCTGGAGACTATATTAACAATTGTCAAAGTTTACAGCAAGAATTCCTTCAGCCTTGCGCGAATATTTCTGCTGTTGTTGTTATCGTTGTAGTTGTTGTTGTTGGTCGTGGTGGTTTATTTTGTTGAGCTGGATGCCGAATAATGCGGCCACCCGTAATATGGGGTCGTGTCAGCGCGGCGATACGTGATTCTGATAGGTAATGTGGGCATGAACAGAACTTTTATGTACGTTGGGATATTTATGTATTTTTCTGTAGCAGGGGTATCCCAACCCCCCAAAATATTAGCATTATGCTATGCATGGGCAGAACAGGATACGATACGATACCATAGTAAGCGCTGCATGGGCAAAATGGGGCTCAGAATGGTGTTTGTATTCATTAAATGATGAATACACACCGATACCCATTAAATGATGAATATATCAGTCCCAGAACGCCTAATCTTTCCGGACTGATCAAAAGTGAATGGGACGATCCGCAAAATACAAGACGGGATATTTTTAGCTGCCACAAAAATGACACAATCGGGGAATTTACCAGGCTATATCGGTCTTCCACCGTTTTTGCCGGTTATGAATATCGAAAAGATCAATCGGGAGTACATTTTAGGTCTCCGTCATCGTTTACAATCTAGTGCCATCATTAGCTTTGTTGGAGGTTTACGGATCAAACCATGCGGGTCATAGAGCGTGTCCTCTGTCCCATATTTTATGAGAGATTTGATCTGGGATCCCGTGGGCGAACAGCTACGAATGGAAGATCTAACACACTTCAGATGGTGCGTATCCAGGTCATGGGACCATTGCGGCACAAACCAGTTTCGACTCACGACGCCGAAATGAGAACACAGAGGAATTATTCCCAGGACGGTTTTAGAACTGCTGTCTCGAATAGCACTTGTGAAAACGGTGCATAGACCCACGACCTCTAGGTCAAAGGTCTATGCGCCGTTTCTGTTGTTACTGTTGTTGTTCTGTTGTTGTAAATTAAAAGCACATAAAACGTAAATGCTGCTGTTCTGAATGGACTGGGCATTCCACTTTTCCATTTGTCCAAAACTGTCCAGGAATTTTTCATCTCTAACCTTATCTACGGTTTTAACGTTTTTCAGTATTTCCTCTTTGGTATTCTACAACACAGGGTTGTTGGTACGGTCTCTCAGCCACTTTCAAATCTAAAACGATAGCGCAACGGAATAAATACGAACGTGCAGTTTGACCTTAGGCACCTTCAAGGAAGATAATGTCCACGGATTTCCGTTTTATTGGATTCTGTGAGATGCCACATAAAAGGCACTTTCAGGGGGCCCAAAACAACTTCGGGTAAATAATAGGGACTCGGACTTCTATTGAGGAAAAGATTCGTACCGGGTAAGGTTCACATCCGCAAAAGTTTGTTCCGGGCTTGCGTCGAAGACGCGGTATAGGATACTAGAGGTCGCAGGCCGATCAAGGGTGCGATCGGACATGGCTCGGTCCAACAGAGAGGTTAGATTAGGTTAGGGAAAGCTATGTTATTATTTTAGGTCCGTTCGTTTCCCGATACGAGGTTTTTCCGATACAAACCTTAAGTTTACAAACGTGTGGCTACGAAACTTTTTCCTTACGAACCTTTTCCATTGCGAACGTTTTCCATAACGAATCTTTCCCCACATGAACCTTTTCCGATACAAGCCTTTTACCACGCGAACCTTCTGCTATCCATTTTGCTATACGAACCTTATGCATCCGAAACTTTGGCTATGAACCTTTTCCCATACGAACCCTTGACTCACGAACCTCTGTCCTAGACACACGTGAATCAGTATATTCGATTACATCATAATCTCTCCCAGGTCGATAAAAAGTTACGTCAAAAAACTTATGATCTTCATCAATGATTTTAACCTGAGATAGCCTCGACTTAGGTGAGGACTACAGTGCATAAGTCATTGCCATAATGGATAGCACATATTTAAGATTTAGTAAAACTGAGTACCGAAAAACTCCCAAAACGTTCGTTTTCCAACGGAAGCTGTCGTCGTAACGTTATTCTTCCGTAACATGTTGTCGAGAAATCCATCGCAGGCCAGTGAACCGTCAAGATATTGACTTCAAATTCTCTGATAATGCATAAAGAGATTCAACGCTCAGTTACGCACTGGTTTAAGAAGACCAAAACAGTTGTTTGTGGTAACTTGCGGAAATGGGGGGGGGACGCAACTTCTCTGTACTATGTTCCGTGTTCTATACTGTACGGTGTTCAATGTATGCAATTTTTGAAAGGAACGTAGATGCGAACAGTTTTAAGGAGTACATTGACTGGATCGTTCACTTTACGTGACAGGAAGTCAAGCTCATCAAAAGCATTAGTTGTCTTTTGTTTTCGCATCTGCAGGTGTCCCATAGCAACGATTTCACCGATTTTACGAGCATAAAAAGCCTTTGCACACTATCCCTCCATTCGATTCTAGGACGCACAATTTCATCTTGGTCCTATCCCTAATCCTACCGAATCTCTCACTGAATACAGATTTGAGTAGGACGTGCATCCAGCGGGTTGGGAGGAGGAGAGAGGGGAGAAAAGAGGCAGGACGCAGGACGCATGCCCCTTTTTTACCTTTTCGCAGATTTCAGGAGAATTTCGCGAGGAACTTTGGGCTTATGATACTTCGTGCCCTCCTCATCCCTTATTGGCACGGTGTCCCTCCCTTTTTAACGTCCTGGATTTGTGGCTGGCCATTACCTTAACAACCATAACCTGCTGTCATAATGTGCGTTTTAGGAGGCCAGACTGCGCGGCATTAGGGTGAATGGTTCCTAATTCCGCACATTTGAGTACTTCCATTAAAATGTGTGTATCGCCTTCATAATTTCCTTAGTGCCTTTTTCCTTTTTATGCTTAGTAGGCAGTAAACAAGCCTGCCATTCCCAGAAACACGAGTATGAATGTCAGTCATCGTTTAATCCGTATGTGCATTAATAGGGTCCCTTCCCCTACAACCAATCATGGTCGCCTGTTCATAGATAGCTGGTAGCATAACTAATCTGATCTCCGCCACGCTCACCTGTTGATAAATCCCTGGCCGTTGGCCAACTCGAGCAGCTGCCGGGCGTACTGTTCTTCGTCGAGCGCCTCCTCGGAGGCCTGGGTGTTCACCCGCTGAGTCAGCCCCACAGCCAGCAGCAGCAGCCAGCCGATGCTCCTCATTTCTGCCGGCGTGGGGTCTGCGGGTCAGCGAGGTCAGCGGGGTCAGCGGCGTCACGGGGAAGCGGGCGTGAGGGGCGCCCGTCCCAGGCCCAGCTGCTGCAGAGGCCACGGGGATTGCGGGGTTTGCAGGAGCCACAGGAGTTGCAATCGTTGCAGAGAAGGGGATCATGTGTGTGGCAATGGTGACAGTGCCGCATGGCCATGTGGGGTATCGGTGTTTTGTCGGTCGCATGGCGTCTCAGGGCACCAGGAATCTAACATGTCTGAAGAGTCCTAAAAATATCAGCGTCATAACTAGCTCGTTGAGTCTAACGAAGGCTTCATTTTCTAGAGAAGAAAAAAGTCATTCGAAAGCGTACTTAGAAAATACCACCCCATTAAAAAGAAAGCGCAGTTGGTGCCAGGTTTTCCAGCAATATCTTCACATCACACTGTATTAAAACACATCTATGTGGCGTAAGCCCTTGTTTAGGGGAGATGGGTTGCCACGGCCTCTGCTAAGGAAATTGGGGGATAGCTCTTTCCGTCAGACTCAAACGTATTCGAAATTTGGTGCTGTCATTTTTTACTGGTAAAATTATTAATATTATATTAATATAAAAATTATTTCCTGTCGTATTGAATTGTTTTCCAACGAAAGCCCGAGACAAATCTACGTAACCTAAGACGACAAGTGTGTTTTCCGTCCCAATCCGGGATCCGCCGAGCCAAAAATCGCCTGTATGGTGCAGCTGAGTCCTGAGAGAACCAAACATGACAGCAGTTTGAGCCACACCAAGAGCCAACGTTTGTGCGGCTCAAAATAGTAGTGGAACAAACGCGAAGAGCTAAAACTGTTCAGGTTAAAGCGTCCAGTGGGTGTCGGGTTTAAGAAAAGACCCATTGTCAGTTCATCACAAGTATTTGTTTTGAATCGACATGAAACGAAACGCCAGCCAAGACAGATGCACGTAGCTGCTGTTGCAGTTGTGTGTTGAAGGGAGGGGGGACGGTCCACTGCCTATCGTCGGGTCTAAATCAACATCTGCCTTTAAACGGGCTTTGCCATGCACCATCGTGGCCTGTAAGCATCCTTTAACTGTGGTGAGTATCCCGTAGTCCGCTGTTTGGTGAACAAATGTCTGAATTTGCAGTCGCGAAAAGCGCCCGGTCCTACGCAATTCAGAGGAGGCTCAGACTCATCAAAGAGGAGAACCAATGCCCAGCGGGAAGTTTACACATACATGCAACATAAAAGTCACTTCCCCTTCGGAAAAGCTTCACAGGAAGTCGCGCTCTGCATACACAAACGCGTCTGCTGGGCGGTTCCGCCTGTTCTTGGCGTTCAGGAACGGCGCGACAGCCGGCCTAGGGTCAGGGACGGCGGCCCCCACCCCGCTGAGAGTACCATTTGTTGGCTGTTGGACGTCTCCTCCGACATACATAGTCGATGGGATGGCCTAACCATGACGAAGTGGGATACCACCCGCTCCGTCCCCATGCTGAGGGCTGCAAGCACACTGAGATAAATATTTTCCCTTTGCCAAAGAACAGAAGTCTCATTATATCATTATGTAATTTCAAGCGACTTTTCTGCCCCCTCCCCCACGATTCTGTCCTGACTGGGAGCGCTCCAGACTTTATTGGCCCCGTGGGATGTAAAAGGAAGCATGCTTTGTTCGTCAACTATGTAATATAGCCATTACCAGACATCCGTTAAGGTCTAGCTCAAAACCGGGCACCAGGTTTCTATGCATTCAGCACTAGGTATCTATAAGGATGTCTGCAGTGATAACTGACGTTTAGTTCTAAAGATTATTCTGGCATTATCGCATTGCTGAGATATTTTGTTGGGTTAACTGTATTTCATTACTGCAGTGACTGCTATAACTAGGAAGGTAGTCTTCCTAGTTACCAGACCACGAGCAACAACGCACAGCATCACTTCGTCTAAGCTACCACATTTACGAAGCGGGAGAGGTAACCTTTTATCGTCAGGCCCCATCTCTTCTTGACTTCAGAGATATTTCCGTCCAAACTGGTGACTGGCGCGCGATAGGCAAAGCTTGAAATTGTTCTAGCGGTACAAAAACCGGTTTTTGTTGAATACGTGGAATGTTTAGGGCCATCCTCCGGCCAAAGAAGCAGGTCGGTGCCCGAAGTGGTCAGCGTCAGACGGAAAAGCAGAGTCTATATCTGAGTGACCATGTCCCATGTCCCAACCACGGAAACCATCCTAACTTACACACTCAGATCTGCACCGTAAAACAAGACTCGCCGGTTATGAACAATTGCCATCCGAATTATTGCAAGCCTAGCTATCACCATCACTCTCAACGTGTGATAAAACTGCACACCCGTATTGAGATTGTTGCTTCGTTTATAATGCAGTCAAATTTTAGTTTTTTTTTCGCTGAAGACAGAACAGTTTAATCCTGACTGGAAGAAACCGGCAAATGAAAGTGTTGCCAGAGTAGTGGGGAACCAAATGAATAGCAATGCAAATGAACCGTGAGCGGCAGTGCGCTGCTCTTTTGACACAGCGCCGCTGTTTTCCGTTGTGGCAAGGCGGTTTGGGGTCGCTTTGACGCTGATATTTGCCCCACAGGTCAGCTGCTTACTGGCCAACAGTGTCGTGCTGACAGCGACAACCACAGGGCTACTTCGTTCCCATGGATGCACGTTAACCTTTCGCTGAAATGAAAGCTGTTGACGGTTGTGTGTGGTTCAGAGGTTCAAAGTGTCTGTAAGAAACTCCGTTTAGCACAGGGTCCGACCCAGGCATTAACTAAGAAAAAGCGTTCAGGCCAAAGTTGCACAGTGCATCTGTCGCTGCCGAGAACTTCGCGAGATGAAATGAAATGAGATGATGATGAAATGGAAACGTCTAACCTAGTGTCTACAATAGCTCTTTGTAGTTAACGACGAAAACAATAATTAAATACCGATATTGTCGTGTAGCATTTGCAGCAAGTTCATACGATTTCAGTGGGCTCATCTGAAGCGGATTTCGTGTTTTTATTGTCAGGCTGCTTCCTCACAAAACATCTGAACACATTCTGATGCATTTACAAGGTAACAGCACGTTCTTGGGAGTGATGGATGTTTAACACACCGGAACAAAACTGTTCTGCACTTCGCCATGCGTTTTCTCCAGGGCCGTTTAAGAAAGTTTTTCAGTTACTATGCACTGTATGTTGCAAACGGTACTATACATTGTATGCTGCAAACGGACCCGTCGTACTTGCACACAGGGGAGAAGCAGCGTCTACTCAGCAGCATTTCTGCCATGGAGGTAAAGGTGAATTGGAATTGTCAGGCAAGACATGGAACAGAATAGGGTAAAACAATCGTCCAGCAGATTTGAATGAAGTGGCACCACTGTAAATCCAGTTTTCCCTCCTGACATTATTATCAACATCGTAGCACACATGACGTCGCATTTCGTCTGCCTCAAATCAACATTTGTTCCTTGCCTTATGCTACCAGAATGGTCGAGTTCTACCCTGCGAACCTTGCAACTGCGTTTGAGTTGCCAACCTGCCGTGCGTGTCCGGCCGCAAGAATTGCATAGTCGACACACGACAACGGCCGCAGAGCGCCGGCTGGGAACCAAACCGTGCAGCTGCCGACGGTCGCGCACGACTCCCGCCAAAAGCCGACAACTGGCGCCTGAGATTACTGGCGCGGTCGCGCGTCCTTGGGCGTGCCGCCGCTCTGCCCTCCCGCCTCTCCCCGCTCCGTCCCAGCCGTCCGACAGCTGACCGCGATACGGCGCAGCGCGCCGGCGGCCGCAGCGGCATTCCAAATCACGCGGTGGGCGTGATCATAAAGCTACCGCCTCTCACATGTGATGCATAGGACTTGTTTTCCCACAGCAACGATGAGACAGCACTGCTTCATAGAGCTGCAGTCGCTCAGATAGAGCATGGCTCCGATGAAGGCTGTGAGTCATCATTTCCGCAGGCGTACGAAGGCTGCCGAGACTCCCGTCGTCCGCGGGTTTTGTAGAGCAATTCGAATGATAGCCCAAGCCGTTACGTTTGGGCTAGGCACGACAACTGTGACGAAAACGCCATGTCGTGTGGTGCTCGGCGAGTTATTGAGGCTGCGTGTCCGAGCCCCGTCTGGACAGACATGGGACCGCTGCCTCGGTCCGCTTGTCTGTAGGCAGGCCTGGAAACCGCTGTTCTTTGGGTTCATTTAAAAATGCGTGCTTCCGGGGAGTTTTGTACTCTTAACCCTTACCGGACGGAAGTGATTTTTAATAGCACCGACGACAAGGGGGAGGGTGGTAGGCACCCTCCTCAATATCTGGTCCCTAATGGAGCTACCGCCAAGGATCAAGAGGCAATCGATTGCTCTGCGCCCAATAACTCCAAAGGTATCCTGTTCGACCTCATGAGATCAGCAAGTGACCTTCTAGGTCAGGTCAGACGTTAGGCCTGGGAACCGCAAATCGATTTTTTTAGTCAAAAACGGCTTTTTGGGCCCAATACACCCGAAATCGACTCTTTTGATCACATTCAGTGTCAAAAACAGGTGTAGGAACGTTCTAAGGTCAAAGAGGGACACCGTAGACCATTGGCCTCGTTTGGCCTTGAAAAGGTCATTGACCTATCTGAAGTGACCTGCCCACATGTGGACTACCATTCTGAGCCGATTTCATGCCAGTCATTTGCTGTTTATGCACATCTATTGTCCTAAAACAGTAAAAAAGACATCTGATGCCAAAATCTCTCAGCAAACCTTCAGTAATGACGTCATAGCCCAGTGACCTGAGATGACCTTTGGCCATTTTTTTTTTCAAAACATGCGCAATGAATTTATCGTCAGTCATACCAAATTCCACGGCGCTGTCGTGCGTCGTATTGCCGTGGTCCCGAAAACACTGCTTGGGGAAGGACGGCATCCACCCCCTCGTCCGGTGAAGGTTAAAGTAACTGGAGCATACTTATTTCAAATAGCAAACTTTGACTCTACCATGATTTTCTTTGTGCCTTCCGCCAGAAGAATATTCTGATTCCAAAAGCAAACAACAAAGTTTCCAGCACCGCCTGAGATCTTCTTAACTTTGGAGAAGTTTGGAAGGAAGCCGTCCACTGAGCAGGGAACTCGTCTTGAACGATGGGATCACCAACTCTGTTGTTCCCGGTCACCTTGCCAACTAGTATTGCCAACCCAAGACCGGCACAGGCGAGAGACCTCTCCTTCGGTACACGGAATTCTAAACTCCAGAACTTTAATTATGCCCAGTCGGTTTCTCACTATGGAAGAGCTACAGCTGAAAAGAGCTTTAAAAAAGAGATACTGCGAGGCTTCGCTAGGAAACTGGTCAGAAAATCACTTACAGCAGCCGCCACGAACAGGGCGACAAGGCTTCACGAAACAAACAGTATTTGATCTCACTTGACATCCCTGGCCACGGAGCCACAGACCATATCTCACTCTTCCAACGCCAACCACTGCTCTGCTCTATCCATTTCCGCCGAGCTCCCGACGCGCCGCCTCAATCAAGCCCTAAAAAGCACAATTCTACTGGACCGTGTCCGGTGCCGGGGTCAGTGACCTCGCCCGGCTGAAACAGACCGACGGACCGCTGGTTGGGCCGGTGCCCGGGCGGCTCAGGGCACACCGTCATTACAGCCGTGTCCATAGCGGTCAGGTTACAAACGCTATGGACATAGGTTCGTTCACACATGTGACCTGAAGCTATCACGCATTTTTCTAGTTTTGAAGTGTGGTACCTTGAACGTTTTAGTCCAACAATTTTTCAAGCAAATCATAGTGTTTAAACATGTCAAAAATCCTTCTTTTTGTTGTCGAGGCTAAAACTTCGAGCGATCACATCCGGTAACGGCTGTGCCTTCTCCTTTGCGAAACAGCTTAAGCAATGGGCAGTGTGATTGACTACGGTTGACGCCTTCTTGTCTCCCCGGTGACTGGTTATTAGTCAAAAGCCTGTTTGGCGTGCTTGACGAGCGAGGCCAACTGCATTTTTGTTCAAATGTACAAATGCATCGTCAAATTTCGTTCATCAGGTTTACTTTCCGTCCTCGGACTCCGCAACGCAAGCTATATTTGTCAATCTGTGTCACCGTTTTGTATCCTAGCAAACTCCAGATAAGCCTTCAGATGTAGACATATCGTTTGCTGTATTGGCTTAAAGACACAGAATAAAAACGTGTCAGAGGGAAAACTTTCATTCCAGTGGCTGCAAATGTATCAGCCTGCAGAAAACTATATCACCGGGCCGAGTTGGGACAGGCCGGTCGCTCAGTTTGACCTGCTGGATGTTGACTGTTGGCTAAAGTATGACTCAGTCGGCCCACGGCCTCACCAGTAATAAATGCTCTCGCTGTGTTTCTCTCCGTTCGTTTATTTCTCCATCACCCTCTTTTTCTCCCTGCCTCCCCTCTCTCTTACCCTTCCTCTTTCACGCTGTCCTTTCTGTGTCTATATCCCTCCCTTAATCATTTCCCTAGTTATATTCTCATCTGCCTTATTTGTCATTGCCTCTTGTACGAGCGCGTGCCAGCTTCCATTCGCCGGATCTACCTGGCACGTGCGAGGCAATGCGGTCACGTCGCTAAAAACCAGTCTAGCCGGTTTTTGCCTGATCGGGAAACCAAGTTCGGACTTCCGTTAAAAGCCGACTGCAGGCGATTCCAAAGTAAATCACTCATAAACTTCACCGACCCCAAGAAGAAGAGGTCGATTCCAAACCCAAGTACTCGTGAATTCCGTCAGACCCAGGTGCAACAGTCATGAATCCTTTGAGGTTTTGATGGAGGTAATGCCCGACATTTCCACTTTCGTTTTCGCGTAAGGCTGAGTGCGGACGAGTATTGTAGCACGAGGTAAGGGCGAGTTTTTAGCTCTGCTGCAAGCCGAACCGACAGGACCTGTCTTTTAAACTTCACGTTGAATCAATTCATTCTATACGATTACGTATGAATGTAGCGTGAGACCGTTGGCCCAAAACACCTGGCCATAAATCACTGTATTTTTATCACTGCGCTTTGGTTGCCGCAAATTAGGGCGCAGACAGATCATGAATGCAGCAATGAAAAGGAGGAACGGGGATAAAAGTGAAATAGAAAATGGAAGAGAATATGAAATAAAAAGGGGAAGAATGGGGAATAGAAATGGATTTAAAAGAAGAATTTCATCTAAATGAAATAAACTAGCAAGATACCTTGTTGAGCGCATGAAACGAGATTTGCTGGGTTTTTATCATGATTTGGGGTAATTCATGATGTATTATTCAGCATATCTATTTCGCCACTCCGCAATTAGCAATACCTCTTTATATGTCTGTATAAATATATAAACAAATATATGCGCATATATCGACAGATATCGATAAATATGACATCCATACTGGTCTGTCTCAGCATTTTGCGCCGCATGGGATGCCAGTTGTCCGCACGCATCTACAATGCTGTTCTCTGTCATTACTGAGCAGTCTGAAAACATTGCAAACGACGTCGTGAAACAAGGCATAACATCACCCCAAACAGACTGCAGAAGGCTGTTTGTTCGTTCCAGGAGCCTAGCGTGGCCGCCTTGGTGCCGGAGGACCAGCCCAGGAATCTGGGGCTTCAAGTCAAGGCTGCCAGGAGGTCGCAGCCTAATCTGGCCCATCCTGAGCTATTTAGAACAACTGACGGCTTCGGGCGCCGACGAGGCCTATTATCTGAACGCTTAGCTTAGCGATGGAACATTTAGGCTGATGGAGGCAGAGCCACGGATTCAGTGATGTTCCCGTTAGCGAGAAGCACACATTCGAGGTGTGTCGCGGCCTGTCCAAAAACTGTCGCAACAGCCCAGCTGCCACACCTTAGCAGTACAACGCAAACTTATTCTTGGCGCAAAATCACGCAGCGGGACTTTCTTTCTCTCTCTCAGTCGCCTCCTCTCCGTTTCTTCCCTCTTCTCCCTCTTTCTCCCGAGTCAACCGAGAGCTTATCCTACCCTGGGCTGGAGTTTCGTACGAAAGGAAGGCATAGCAGCTAGTCATAGGCAAGCAATAACCTTCTGGGACTAAAAACCCAGGTCTTTTGTATCACTTTACAAGCAGGAACTCATTTATCGAGCCCAGATGTTCACATCGTGCAAGTTTCTGCGATTATTCGTGGAGACACGTAAACTGCGTTCTGCTTCGTCACAATGATTTCATTTTAATGTTCCCGGGCTGGATAAGTAGTCTTGGGTTTCCGGACACGAACAGCGGAGATCACGCCCGTCAACAAGGTTTAATGAGTAGGTGAAATCTTTACGGAACATTTGCTTCAGCTGTTTCTGCGTTTGTCACCTCATGATTGAATTTATGTTCACAAGACATTGACAAGGCAACACGAAGACAGCGTCTTTTCCAGTAAGCAGCTTCACAAAACGTTTAAACTTTAGTGCTTACTCATTTCAAGTTGGCCATTTCAGATCAATGGTAGATAATCGTTCGTTGATGAGTAGGAATTATGTACCAACTCGGCCCAGTGAGATGAATTTAAACAAATTGAGTTCCAGAAAAAAGGATGAAGATTGAGTGTATCTCATTTGGCATAATCTCGGAAGTTCAGGACCAAAGTATGTATCCTTACCGCCGAATGGCGTCCGAATAAATTTCTGCAAAATATGAAGGGGTTTATAAAGATAAAGCTTTTCATTGATATAGGCATATGTTTAGCCTTGTGCGTATGGAATGGAATCTTGATGTCAGTGCATGTACGGGTTAAGTAGCTAGGATTTCCATGAATAAAATGCGTAGTCTGAAAAACACTGCGAGAATTGCGCATAATTATACAACCTAAGTGCAATGCACAATGCAGACTAAATCACACATAATTAGCTCTTGGGAAAACCCATTGATGAGGCTCCCGGCAACCCGAAAGAAATCCAAAAAACCTTGTGCATACAAATAAAAAAAAACATCGAAAGATAACCATCAATAAAGGTTACCCTTTATTGATGTTTAAGCTTCGCTTTACTCGGACAGATCAAGTAATGTTAGAGAGATGAGGATTTTCAAGGACCAAGAATTCAAGGATTTTCAAAATACTCATGGGCTAGGCTATGGGAGATTTTCCCTCAAAAAATCTGAATGCTTGTGAACGCTTTTTTGAATATCATGCTGCCTCTGAGACGCAATGGTCATAATGCTAATTTGCATGAATTTAGGAAGGTCCATTCACCCCAAAACGCATTCTTTTTTGAACATAGAGAATGTTGCGTTCCAGTGAGCCGGTGCATTGAAAAAACATCACGCTTGGTTTAGTTTAGTCTGCATATCTGATGGTCGAAGGGACAACCCAATTAGGGACAAGGACATGAAATAACAATGTGTGCAGCATCTGCAAAATGCGCAACAAACTAATGCCCAATCATTATGTGCTACAAAATGCAGGGTATCGATATACATATGAAGAAGTTAACGTCGCCTGGCATGAACCTGCAGTCTGCCGTTGCACCAGCCGTGACGGGAAGCACCAACGGGTCACTGCGCGTGCTCCGCGGGCCGCGTCCTCACCTGTAATCCGAGAACAACAGAGATGTACTCCACACAGGAACCCACCGCGCACGCGCTGTCACAGTCCTCACCGGCAGCGTCTCCGTCTGCGGCTCCCTCAGATCGGAACGTCCTCGCGGACTACGCCGGTGTCACCACCCCCCGACCCGCCGCGGACACTGTCCTCGTCTGGATCGCAAACGAGGAGTCGCTCCACGAGGCATCCGATTCCTTATATCGCCTCGCACTGTCCAAACTCCGCCCCGGCAGGCTCGTAGCTAAATGAGAACAAACTGCTCCTCCGGCTCTGTGAGCGGGCGGGACGAGGGATGGCCTAAAATCTGGAAGAAACGTCAGGCATGCTCGTGGCCTTTCTCATGAAGCGGGCATGCGTCACCAGTTTGGACGCGCCGAGGAGCACGAGAAATCAGAGCAGGCTCTGTTTTTGTGTATATCTATGTATCCATACATATATGTATACATATATGCCTACGTATGTATATGCATACATATGTATGTACATCCGTATGCATATGCATACGCATATGCATATCTTTACTGACTGTCAAGGAGAAAAAAAAAACGTATCTTTGAGTGGGATCAGAATCTCGGACAGACGCGCGAGTGCGTGAAAACGTAGTTTGTCTGCGTTCACCATGTATGACATTCGTCCGGTGGCGGTGGCCGGACAAACCGGTCCTTCCGTGGCGCGGACAGTAATCTCCAAAACTACGGATCTCATCTATGTTAGGGGGAATCCTGGTACGAAGGCGCCGAGGTCATGCTTCGAGACACAGTCCTCTGTGATCCATGGTCTAACCCAGTTTGGCGGCCAGAGACTCGGTTTAAAGGAACGATTGTCAAACGATTTGCTGGTGCTGCCGCGGCTGTTAACGTTGCATATGAACGCCATAAGTACACAGAATCACTCAAAGAACACACACTGTTTTGAAATTTGTCACAGAATGTGATTTTGCAGACAGTTTGCGAAAGAACTGGCCTAAAGACGCTGTTGATCCTTTCAGATGACTGAAACTGCATACCTCCTGAGGGGTCCTCAATGAACCGTTCTCATGAGCTTTTTAAGCATAGCATGAAAATAAAAAGGAATAAGAACATCCCAATTTAGGGCCTCTTGGTAGTTCATTTTTAAGCGTTTCACAGCATTTCCGACTTAGGTAATACTAGGGCTCTCCGCTTGCTTCTTTCAGCAAGGTTGCTGCGTCCCTCGGCACTCCATAGTTTGCACTGTTTCCAATTTCGAGACTCAGATTCCCGGATGTTATCATAAGTCATGAGAAATACAAGCAGCATGTATTTCGTGTTACACTCCTGCGCGAGGCGGGCACCACGAACAAAACACAACCTATACCGCAAGGCAATGTCGTTGCAATTTCTTTGTCGACGACAATCGGCCTCCAGGTCTGATGATAAAAATAAAAACGAAAAACGTTGCGAAAGCCTCTTTTGGTTTTCAGTCCTATGAACGTGTCACGTGCTGTCGACTGTTGCATGTGAATGATGCCTTACGATATGGCGTTCAATTTCCTTCAAGACGATACCCATTTCGAGTCGTTCTGACCTCGGGCTGTCGATACAGCTTGCTGGAACGATGTCAGCTTTGATAACAAAAAGTGTTATCTTTTTTGCGCAGAGGATCCCGGGAATTGGATCGAGCGTGCATCACTACGTTGATTTGACTGAAGAATCAGCCAAATAATGCAGCCAGTGAGGGCTCCTTAGCAAAAGTATGCATCTGGACGTACCTTGCTTCACAAAAAGATGGATTACAACCGAACCACACTACAATACGATCGTACTTTGGGTGGGCATGAGGCACAAAAGAACGGGATACACTTCGGTTTCATGTCTATTGTAAAAGGTCGATGACATCTATAAGATAATGAAGCGGAATCGATAATAGGTTTGAGACTGGGTGTATTACCCTATTCCCGGAGGGCTAGATGGTATGGTCGATTCCCGACAGGGGGGCGAATTCGCCCCCCCCCCCCGAAATCTCGAGAACTACACATCCGATTTCATCGCAACGAACGGCAATCGATTTGCCATGACGTGAACTACATTTTTATCAGAACAAATTTTCAAAATTTTAAAATTTGTGGATACAGGGGGGGGGCAAAAATGTCAAAATTAGGGGATTTTTCGACTTCTTATAACTCCGTTGTTTATGGACCGATTTCTATGACACTGGCATGAATCGAGAGATTATGGATGGGACTTTTACCATTGGTACACACATCTGAATTTTTGAGAAAATTCATGGGTGTTCACAGGGTTTCAAAAATAGAAGGATTAGTTCTCCAACAACTGAATTAACAAAAAAAGACAAACCACTTTTTTTAGTTTCTGCTAGTCATGTTATGCTAAAGAAGTACAAATCGCATTACAATGTTTGTATAATGTTAGCATAGCCGGTGCCAGGGACATGAAAAAGGGAGAACTGTCATGGTCACACGTTTCTCAGATCACCAGTGACCTTTGGCCTTAAATGACCTCCATTGACCTTGGAGTCACTTGGAATGATCTCGTGTGCATTTAATATTATCTGTAAACATTTTCAATCATTTCAATTCACTCTATTTCGAAAATTTCATTTTATGGCTGTTGCGATATAGGGTATGCGAACTGACATTTTAAGTCATAGCTCCGTGACCCGACCTGATATCAAGTTGAAACTTGATACACAAGTAGATGGAACCTTTCTACGTCATATGTATTCCGAGTTTGGCATTTGAAAAAAAACGGCGCCGAAATCATTGCAATAAAACCCAATTTTGACTTTTGACCTTGACCTGACCTTGTAAAGTGACATCAGATGAACAAAATTACATCTGCACATTGCCCAACTATTTAGCTATACATCCATATAAAGTGTGAAGTTCTATCTTAAGCACGTTGTTTTTGGCAGACATTTTTCTTTTACCTTCAACATGGCCAAAAACAGCCTGAGGTGCCTTCCAAAAACGTCGCCTGGCTCCGCCCCTAAGCATAATGGAATTTTGAAATTTTGTCACGGTACGTAGAAAAAATAGCTTCAAAAAGTCACGAATTTTCATGAGACTGCGTTAAAAAGCCTGGAATTCGCAAGCAAAAAACCCGAAGGGGGCGGGTTCAGCATCCCCCTGCCGGGAATAGAGTTAATGATGGTGTAGCGGCCAAACTGTGGGCCGGAGCCGTTGAGCTGTGGGTGCAAACAAAAGACGTACATGGAGCTAAACCGTGATGTTTTCCCAAGTCGCTTCGATCTGTGGATAGCCAGCAGGTGGGTGCACGTGCATCATGCAACGAAATGTTGACGTGTTTCTAGCCGATCCGACCCGTGGTTACCGGCAAAATTTACTGAAACAGAGACGATGTTTCATGTTATTGGTGATTTTCGTTTGCGTTATCCGTGTGGGCTTAAAATCCCTCTTGAAGCGCGCATCACGCGCCAACGATGGGCCGCAGCACGACGAAAGTTAGCCCATGCACTGGCAGAGCACCTTTCGAATGGTGTGCGGCACGTGCCGATCCGTCAGCACGTTTGGGCCCTTGACGGGAACACATATTTGTCGACAGGAAAACAAAAGGTCGATAAAAGATAAACAGGCGCCGACAAAAGACAGACATACTCTACTCAGATAGCATATAAATAATGCAATTTATCTATTCCTTGTTTAACTAAGACATGCAAAAGTTTAGGTTTGTGCCGGAGGTCGTTCAAAGACACTGATAACAAGTCAATATCTTGTGCAAGTGAGCATTTTATTCTTTATAAAATGCCTACTGACAGCTTGGATGCTCGCTGACCTGACATCAGGACAACTGTGCTCTCGTGCATTTTTTTTTGCTCTGCCGAAAGTTTTAATGGACTTCTGGTGCAAATTATGTCACATCCAGGCTTCCAAAGAAAACGTTGTGCTGATTTAAAATATATTAATAGTTTCTGTTTCAGGGGCCAGTTCCGATACTTCTTTTCAACTTGAACTTTAACCTCGGAAAACACCGCTCCAGAACAAATTAAAAAGGATCGTCACATGTAAGACGAAGGCGATGGAGGAGCCTGAACAAAAAAGCGCACGCCACACTTCCAAGCAGTTTTGTTCGCAAATGACGCTTGGCTGCACAAGACTGCCATACGCTACAAGATTGGTCGGCCGCTGCTCAGTCGTCACGTACAGTTTTTTTGCCCCCTCAGACTTCTCCATAATTCAACAGCCATTTTAAAAAATGGAAAAACAACAAGAGAGCTCTTTCTTTTTTTGTTTATTCTTTTCTTTAGGAAATTGCTAGAGATCTAAATACGTTTGCCATCCATAAAGGAAACAGTATTTTTTCTCTGTTTCCTTGATTAGAAGTTCACATACGGATGACTTTTTGGTGGTAACCTACATAAGCCAATTGTTACTTCTGGTATCGTATGACATTTATCATTCGAGTTATGACAGTAAGCTGTTTGCTGGTGCCAATACCACACTGTTTGGTTTCAGGCCGCACTAATGGAAACCACAAACATTCAACAGTTCCAATGGGCATTCGCTACCACCTTCTGCCCTAGGACAAAGAACAGGCAGCTTTGTGGTGGCAGTTTCTACAAAAAGTGGCAAAGATCAAGACGAGAAATAAAAATACGCCCTCCGGTGTATTCGATTCTTTGCCAACAATGATTATGAAGGGAATTTACAGTACGAGTTTGTTCATGATGGTTGCATACACAAGGTAAAGCTTAACCCGTCCCCGACTGGGGGGGCAGTTGACTGCCCCCCTAAGGTTTTTCTAGGATTACGAGAGAACTAACAAACACGGAGTCACAAAACTTTGCGTACCTTTTGATCCATTAATTCTACATCTCGTGCCAAAATTTTGACCTCAGATCACGTCAGGTGCCTGACCTAGGTCAGGTCAAACAGACCTATGTCAAAAAAGTTTAACGCCCTGTAACTTTTTTGAAAAACAAGACATCTCAATAATACTTTCAGGGATAGTGATCGAGATAGATGCAACAAATCTGCCATCTCAGATTTTTCGGAATTTTCCGGGTCATTGACCTAAGGATCAAGCCCATTTTTTAAGACATATCGCCTGTTTTTTTTCGGAAATTGAGGGAATATTCCATAACATTTTTAGTGTGGAGTGAAGCAGACATCTAGTTACCGTCATTTGGCAAAGTATCAATGACTTCCAGCCTTTGACCTGAGGTCAGGTCACGAATAACTGTAGTGGGCCAAAATGTACCACCATCAAAATCGACGATGAATTACTCAGAATGGGTAGAAAATGGCAGAACTAGCTTGTACAGACGTAAGTAATACCAGGAACCTTACAACGTTTGAAAAAGTAGCATATTTTGGAAATAAACAGGATCTCGCGAATAAAGCTCCGCCAACTTTGTACATTGGTAACTAATAAATTTTTCCAAAATTTAAGCATGAGAAACCATCACATGAATCACAAAGATCAATAAAACTGACATAGATCGTCTTTTTTCGCAAAAACAAAGGAACGCCAAAATTAGTTCCCGTCAATTTGGTACCGCATACAGCAGCGGCGCACACCGACAGCTGGCGGGAGCATTACGGTGTCTTTAACTCAACGTTTCGGCGCATATATTGAATAAATCTGGGGAAATTAAACGTGTATCGGCATCCGCGGACCTTTACTTGTGCGCTGGTACCTTTACCTATGCGTTATTAGTCACAGCCCTTGAGATTAAGGCCATTTCTCGGTCTCATGCAGTCGGCTATGAGAAAACATATATAGGGCGTAAATTGGCTTACATATTATCTAAAACTAAAAATGAGACCAGTTTCGAGCTCTACTCGTCACAAGCTTTCCAACGGTATGCTTATTTTTATCTTACGACCAACCGTTCGTGAGTTGGAGGGGGGCAGTCAACTGCCCCTCCCCCCAGTCGCCCATGTTCGAGACGGACCGACGGTCGTGCGCGGGTTAAGTGTAGTCCTCTGAAGACGCATTGGTCTAATGCCGACGGCAGCAAGGTAAGTAAATCAGTATTTTTCAAGGACTAAATATTTAGACCATTTCATGATAAACAACCAAAATTCATGAAACTTGACGGATCCATGGACATGGGAAGTGGGAGACGGCAACGTTCCTGAAATTTACCCTATAGGAGCAGATCAGAAAGAAAACACCCTAAATGCTTCTTTGCCCCCTTCAATACCTTCTCCAACTGTGGAGGTCATGGACCCCTGGTCATGCCATTGCCTGATAATGTTTATGTTATCACTATGACCCTGGAAAACATGACTTCGTGCAAATTTTTTATGACACTTATATTACAAGAATGGTCTTGCTTTCATGATACCATAAATTTATGGTAACTTATTGGTGGTATGATGCGCATTAAGTTAATGTTCCAGAAGTACTGGATTTGTGCAGGAAACACTGGACAGAGCAGACTCAAAATGCATATCTACAAACACTAATCAACCATACCTGATATATTTAGTTTACCGTAAATGCACGGCTAAGCGTGCCGCTTTTTTGCAACACAATGAACGGTTTCCTGGCAAGCAGCAACCGCGGTTGGGTCACGTGATCCGGTTCAGGACTGCTAACCGGCGAAGTGCGCGGCTGCGAAATTGATTGGCTGCGTAAGGCCAATGCGCGCGGTGGCAGCCCAAGCACTAATCAACTCAGCGGCGGGAGGGGGGGCACGGCCGTCACTTGGCTCGAGCCGCTCGTCTGTAAAGCCCACCCGCCTCCCCGGCCGCGGCCTGACTTTGTTGTTCGGACTGCTGTGATGGAACAATACCACTGCGTTCTTTGTGGCAGAGTGGGCCCTTTTGGTCAACGGCTACATCGTTCTCCTAGTGCATGCGTGTGGTTGGCTCAATATACCAACGGCCCCTTTATTTGTAAAAAACGTCTGTGTTTTTCCGGTTGACTAATGGAAGAGTTTCCTTTAGGTTTTGCTCAACCCCTGTTTGTTGCCTCATTACATCTATCAGAAGGGTAATTAATGCCGGTATATTTTTCGGTGGTTTGGGGGTCCGTAAAGTCGTACACATTTTTATTAACTTCTAAAAGTATGTATTCAGCCAAGGTAACACACAGTTTGTGATCAGTGATATAGCAAATCCTCTCCACTCAAAGTTACCTAATCTGGACAAAAACAGAAATCGTGGCCCTTCGCGCACGCATACTTGCTTCAACTTGCAGTTTTTCTGTCGGGGGGAGGCATAACCCTGTTGTTCTCCCCCCCCCCCTGCCGATGCATTATTATTTGTGGCAACTCTTGGGTAGTAACTGACATATTTGTTTGGATGTGTTAGTGCTAGCTTAGCCATTAGTCTGTTGCCATATTGGGAAAGGTTTGCCATTCTCTTGGTATCACAAGCTTTTGGTGCTAATTTGCAAGCAGATATCACCTATCAATCCCAGTAGGTACAGCACACTAAGAATAATAATTAATTGCATGGATGTTCATGTGGCATGTGCCAAAAGGCAAAACTGGTCAAAATAATGCATCAGTGATGCAAGTGAAAATGCATTTTAATTTGATAAGACTCTGAATTGTCTGCAGCTTCTTATTCCGCAAACAATAGTTTTCAGCCACTCAGGTCAGTCAGTCAGGCATTCAGTCAGCAGTCTTGACAGTATTTGTTTTTCACAGCCTCACAGCAACATATATTACTAGCAGCTGCTTGCTGAATGCTCATGACACCAAGTAATAAGCATGTCTGGCTGGTTTACTTTTTGTTGGGTGTTTTGT
This sequence comes from Capitulum mitella, assembly GCA_030062745.1. Classification (NCBI taxonomy): domain Eukaryota; kingdom Metazoa; phylum Arthropoda; class Thecostraca; order Pollicipedomorpha; family Pollicipedidae; genus Capitulum; species Capitulum mitella. The sequence continues at coordinate 16,188,528 of CP099851.1, read as the reverse complement.
GCATGCTGTTCTTTTACCAGTTTCTTCTTTTCTTTAATTTGTTTTTATATAAATCATCGGAAGGCCACTAGTCTTAGTGTTCAGTTGTGCAGATCCTTCACTACATCTGGACTATGTAGTACTTGACTTGTGAATTTGATGTGAATTCAATTGTAATTACAAGTAATATCTAGTTAATTTATCATATGTGGAAGATGACACGTTGTTTTAGGTATGCTTGATTTGCGAAAACAATAAAGCACGGAAGGTGCGGTGTGACTCCTGAGGTTGCCTCTTTCCAGGCCACCTTGTTTTCTTGTTTTCTTGTTTTTGTCTTGTCTTGTCTTGTCTTTGTCTTGTTTTCATGTTACTTTGCTCGGTTGGATTGTGTGTAGTGCCATCTGGATCGCGCAGCTGCCATTGACATGTCACACAGATCTAATGCAAAAAGTTTGAAGCTGGTTGCAGCCTACGTTAGAGGTATTCATAAGGCAATGCGCAGTTAATCGATGCATACCATTATCATGCAAAAAATGCCATTGAAATTTCTAAATACAACAACACGTAGTAATAACGTGTGCTTTTGTACATGCAAGTACATGTATGTCGTCTCGGACGCTTGTAACTAAATTTGTAACTACATGTGCGCCCGCCCGCTCCAGCCTCTCCGTACCGGACAGCCCGTCCTGTTGCAGGACCCCAAGGTGAGTCTGTGGGAACGGTCGGGGACCGTCATGGGCATTGGCTGGCGACGAAATTACCTGGTACGTATGCCCAGCAAGCGCATATACTGGCGCAACAGCCGGTATCTCCGGCCCCCGCGACCGTTCGTGACGGTCTCGCAAGGTGGCGGCAGAGACTGAGACAACGGCGACGGCAGCTGCCTCGACTCCGGCGGGGCCGTCACGGCGGCGACGGCGGCATTAAGGGCGATGGCAGTCGCGACGAAGGCCCTGACGACGTTGGATATGGCGACTGCGGCGGCGTTCGCGTCAACGGCGCTGCGTGTGGCAGCGACCGCGTGGGCGCTAGAGCTCCGGCAGTGTTGCCCGCGAGGCGGGCTGCGGACTGGACTCGGGCTGCGAGGACGCCAGCGGCCGCAGAAACTCTCGGTCAACTAATCCGAGCCAGTGTATCGTTGACTGTGAAAGGTACGGCAGCAAAGTAGTAGCAAAGCAAAATAAAAAAGTAGCAAAGCCAGGCCAGGCAGTGGCTAGCCATCGGTTTCGTGGGGGTGACTGCATTCTTATTGGCTGTTGCTTTGTTCTGTTTGCGGTGGTGTGCGTGGTCGGAAGTGTGGAGTGGTCTCCTCCACGCCTCAGAGGTGTTTTGTCGCCATGACTGCGCTGGGCTCGGACGCTGGTGCCTGTGGCCCGCTGACCCGGCAGGCCTTCGCGGCCGACCGGTTGACCGTATCTAGCCTTGGGCGGTGGTTGTACCACCCCACCTGACATGTGCGCTTGTCTGGAGAAAGCCGAATACAGTCTCAAGAAGAGCCCCAGCTTTGAGAGGTTTCCCGGTCCGCCGTGGTGCTCGGAAAAATGTCCCGGCCTGTCGCTCTACTCGGAGACACGTCTTGGCCATATTGAGAAATGTTGAAGTATATTACCGTGCTTTCACGTCTATTTATTAGCATTATTAAAATAAAAAAATTATGCAAATCGTTAGCTAGGGTGTCATAAAGCCAGAGTCCGTGCTGAACAGCGCTTGGACAGACTGTCATGCACCGGATCGCACTATGCCAACATAATTGCATAATTCGGAGGCAAAAATTTAACGTGCGGGTGCGACCCACACGATCGCGCGGTAGTCAGCATCTCATTCTATGGATCGCCCGGAGGGTTAAGTGGCCTCCAGGAGAAAAGGTGAGGGCCGAAACGATTCGAACCCGCCTAGCCATGCTGGGCAGCGGCAATAGACGCTTAACCAACTGAGCCGCCGACACGGCAATCACATAATACATGCACCTCTCTTACGAATTATTATTTGACTTTCATGAAAACATTGCATACCGCATGATACCGTGTCCGTTAAAATCGGGGATGAAGATGAAGCACAAGCGTCCGACGGCCGAGATCTGGGCTGCTTATTCAATGTCCATGGAGGGCGCCGACGGAGTCACTCCCAGTGACGTCACACAGCGGCTTGCAGTGTAAACAAATCGCTTGGTGATCATACCTCCTATAGAGGGCCTTGGTTTTGTGCAAAATGTAAGCAGTTTACGTCCTATATATGTTTTCTCGAAGCCGACTGTATGGCACCGAGAAACAGCCTGAATCTCAATGGCTGTGACTAATAACGCATAGATAAAGGCCCCAACACACAAGTAAAGGTCCGAGGATGCCGACACACATCTAATTTCTCACATGTGTTCAATGCATACGCCGAAACGTTGAGCTAAAGACAGCAATTTTCACACCGGTTGTCGGCGGGCGCCGCAGCCGTACTCAGTAAGAAATTAACGGGAACTAATTTTAGCGTTACTTCATTTCTGCAACATAAGCCTATCCATGTAAATTTTATTCATCTTAGTAGTTTTTGTGATGGTTTCTCATGGTTAAATTTTGGAAAAAATTCATCAATTACCAATCAGCACAATTGGCGGAGCTTTATTCTCGAGAACCTGTTTATTTCCAAAATTTGCAATTTTTAAAACTTTTTGAGGTTTTTGGAATTACTTACGTCTGTGGAAGCCAAATGTATCATTTTCTACCCATTCTGAGTAATTCACCGCTAATTTTGACAGTGGTACATTTTGGCTCACAACAGTTATTCGTGACCTGACCTCAGGTCAATGGCTGGAAGCCAGTGATGTTTTGCCCATTGACGGTAACTAGATGTCTGTATCACTCCACACTAAAAATGCTATGAAAAATTCCGCCAATTTTTGAAAAACGACGATATGTCTTAAAAATTAGCTTGACCTTAGGTCAATGACCCGGAAAATTCCGAAAAATCTGAGATAGCAGATTTGTTGCATCTATCAAGGTCAGTGGTCCCTGAAAGTATTATTGTGATATCTTGTTTTCCAAAAAAGTCACAGGGCGCTAAATTTCTTTGGACATAGGTCCGTTTGACCTGACTTAGGTCAGGCACCTGACTTGCCCTGAAATCAGAACGTTGACACAAGGTGCAAAAATGGTCAAGCAAAAGGTACACCAACGTTTGTGGCGCTGTGTTTGTCTGTTCTCTCGCAATACTAGAAAAACCTCATTGGGGGGCGGTCAACCCCCCTGTCGGGGCGGGTTAAATATTGTCCAGAAATAGAAATGAGGCTCGTTTTGAGCTCTAATCGTCATGAGCTTTCCAATGATGTGCTTATATCGTGCGAACAACCGTTCCAGAGTTAGAAGGGGTTCAGTCGCCCCTTCCCCCGTCGAGCATGAATGGCGCCGACTGTCACTCGAGTGCGGGTTAAAATAAGCAGCATCACCTTAATGAAATGTCAGACGCTGTTGTAATGCTAACAAAATAAAATGTCTGTTTAATACGCCTTGAATTTAGACTGTCGAAATGGCATGAATGATCCTAAAGAGACAGATGAAACCATTGTAGAAAGTCAGTACGTAAGTGTTCAAAAAGAACTTGGTTCTTTTCTTCTATGATCAGCCATTAATCGAAGAACGTTGGACTTATACATATTACATAACATGCAATACAAAATAATTACTTCATTTGACATATGTTGGCGAAAAATAGTGGTGGTTACATTTACCACAATCAGTACCACCAGTACGCGTGTTTAGACGCTCCTCAATGAAATTCTACGTATCGCTGGCTCTGCTTCACGCGACTTTATATCAGCCCGACATCTACGCAGGACAGCAAGATGAATAAACACAGCAACAACGTAACCGAAAAGAAAATCCCTCCTAACTACCTACAACCCCAAACAAACTTGCCTCTTTGCCACGGCCCCCTTATTCTACTACGTGTCTTCCAGCTCTAGGGAACAGAGGTGGAGGGTACCGTAAGAGCTTTCACTTCCCTAGAGGAACAGTAGATGACCGAGGTTCTGGGACCTCGAAACGCCAAAGCGGGAGCGGTAAGCAAAACTTCACTGCGCGGTAGACCGCCCGTTAGTGCTGAAGTCGCTTGCGTAGTACATGTTTGTGTTGTCACCAAAAATGTTGGACGCATCACCGGCAGGTCGCTACATTCAACAGCAAACATCACCATTTCCTCACACATTTTCCCGTCATATTTAACGCTCATTCGGCATATGATTCCGCAACCCAATAAATTTTACATTTATTGTATTTATTACAGGCATTTGCCATGAATGGTGTTTCTGCATACCTTGGGCGTTATGAACCCTGCACCAAGACGCGCGCAGCATTTTGGCAGGAGTGCATCGAGGGCTTTTGCGAAGGTGCTGGGAGCCCATATACATCGTGAAGGACGTTGCGTTTGTGCAAGTAAGCAGGGCTTTTAACTGCGTGGTTTATCATGGCTTACAACCTTGGCTGCCGGTGTCGGGAACTCAAGTTAAGGGACGCAAACGACTCGTCGCTGCAGATCAACAGCGTATGTGACGGAGGTGCCTCAGATCCGGCAGTGCCACAGAAGTTGTTCATTGGGACCTTCAGCCAGCGCACGCTCAACTTTAACATCTAGAACACAGCACAAGAAAATCGACGTTCATCAGTTGTTTGTGTTGCCTGAACTTTAGAACACTTTCGAACACACTTTAGGTTACTTAGAATACCAGTCACTGTCGCATGCGACTGCGACAGCTTTTGACCGGTTTGAAAGCAATCCACACCTAATGAACAAATCGAAAACAACTCATGGGCAAAGTTCCTTCTTCCAAAATACCAAGCCTCTTTTCTATTTTGCAGTTGCCGGAAGAAAACCTCTAGCTTGACCGGTATGCTTTCGAACTCCGAACTTTCGAACTTTCGAACTTGTGAACTCCTTTCGCTTATTTGTTAATGCACGAGCGCTTAAATCATCCCTGTGTGCCCCAATACCCCTTATGCATCGTAAGCCATGCATAAAATCTTTAAAGCTTCTGTTGGATATCAGGGTAAATTCATAAAGAGTAATGTCATTGGTCCTCGACAGAACACGAAATTATTGTTGTTTATTGGTGTTTTCTGGCAAAAAAACACGAAACAAAGTAAAGGAAACGGCCCAATGTTAGGTCCAGGATACGGCCGAATGTTAGGTCAGGTGATTTTACGTCGGTGTGTTTTGGTCTGCTGGTATTTAGAAAATGTTCGTGCATATCACTTCTACCGTTTTGGAAGCATACTTGGAGAGCAACTCCCTAACTACGTTCAAAACCCTCACAAATAGAGCGAAATGAAAAATGGCCTTACATCCGATCACTTAATGCGATGTGATTATATGCATGTTATAAACTGTATGTAACCGCAGTGTACATTCTGTTGACTTTCCATTGGCATGCTCAGAATTGTTCAGGTTTTATTAGGGGCGAGGCTCTTTTTAGAAATTCCCGTTATATGTATATCCATATTTATTTATTTATATGTATATATATATATATATATATATAGAGAGAGAGAGAGAGAGAGAGAGGGAGAGAGAATGAGGGAGAAAAACAAATTGCACTGTTTTCCAAAATCCTTTAGAAAATTTTGATTGCTTTAGGATGTATTCATGGTGGGCTTTCCGATGATATAAGTTTGACCTTTTCCAACCTTCCGTTCGCGAGATAGGCTGGGTCGTCGAAAAGCCGCTTCCCCCTCCCCCCGGCTCCTGCCGCTCACGTCAGGGGGTGCCGGTTCGGCGCGGGTTACATCATCCTATTCGTACACCAATACCCTTTATGCGCCGCAAACCACACGGAAAGTAATGAAAATGGACAGGGGCGCAGCCGGGATCTTCTAGGGGGGACGGGATCCCGAGCTCAGCGTGAACTGAAATCATACGAAAACCATCTGCTGGGAAGACATTGTGCAATAGTTTGCACAAAAAAATGGGGGCCTAAAGGGGGTGAGCGCCCCCTTTGGCTGCGACGGTGACAATGGATCACGTGTTAAAACCAGTCACAGAAATTCTCATGGCATCAAGCGCAATGGCATCCATTGAAATTTAAGTTTACCCGAAAGGCGCATTAAGTTGCTTGCTCGCCCCATTAAAAAAAGCCATGCATACTGCTTCACAAAGTTACTACTTATGGGGCAGGTTTTGAACAAGAAAGAACAAGCAACACGCTACTTTCTTTCCACCCCCCCCCCCTGTCTCAATTTTTTTAACAAGGTTCAAAGTTAGAGAGGGCCGTTTTGACTCACCTCCGTGTTTAATCGATCGTGGATACCGCATGCTGGCAATGCGGCGTGTAGACGAGGGTTAAGACACTTTTACCGTTCCTGTCAGCGCCCATTTCCGCCAGGTGAGGTGGTAATATTCAGAGCTCCGTGACAAACCATTGGCGCCATCTGGACTTCCACGCTCCCGCGGTGATGCGAAACGGTAATTTGCATTGGCCGTTGTTCCAGCTTCACGCCTCGACCGGTAGGTGGAAGCACTTGCAGGCCTGGCGGCGTTTCACGTGAGTTGGCTCCACCGGCGCCAGATGTTTCGATGTCCGCGCTTACGCCACAGGAGGCGAGGCGCACTTGGAAGCCTATCGCGCATCTCCCGGCCGCCCATAAAGTCTAGGGTTATTGTCTCTGTCTGGCGGTGGTTAGGCACGCGGGGCGCCGGCACTCATCAAATGATCAAGAAGCATTTGCTTGCGGGGTCTTGCGCATAGAAGTGGCGAAGCGGTATTGTTTCGGTTGGAGGTGGCGAAAGCAACTAGTGCTGCTTCTAGCTAAAGCGTTGCCATAAAAACGCATAAAATCAGAAACAACCCCTGCATGAACACAGCCATCAAAAGCTTACGATGTGCTGAGACAAAATGGTTGCATTTTCTAGTTCCAGTACATCCTGCACACTTGTCGTTTCGCTGCTTCTCTCGATTCGATAGAAATCTCGGCGAACCTCAACTGTGTTGTCTCAGAATGATACCCACCGTTCGTTCAGAACCGTTCTGTGATGCCCATCTTCACTGTGGCATGATGTACATTTTGGTCGCCTAATGACATCGCCATCATTTACACCTAATACAAGCTGCAATGCCAGTGATCTGCGTCCTCGGTAACAGAGGATCGTCGATATTTAGTGCAGCTCAAGACTACGTCCGGCTCAGTGTTAATGACGCATTTGCTGCATATCAACATTATCGTGCTGCAAGCTTGATTTTTTTATTATTTCACCTTATCGTTGTTTGTTTTATTCACGTTAGTTCAGTTACTTTATTTAATTCGCTTTGTATTTTGTCGGCCTAATTTTCTTTGATTCAGTCCATTTACGTTGTGTAATTTGCTTTACTTCATTTCTCTATTTACTGATTCTTTAATGTGTTATAAGATCCCGTTCATAGAAAGGGGGAAATGCGAAAAGCTTGCAGTGTAAGACAGGACAAGTTGGGGCCTGAGAACACTGAGCATCCTACAGGCAGACCTGTGCTTGATTCCGCTTGACTGGAATCGATTCCGACTCAATAACGAGGCAAATGACTCCGAATCCGAATCCAATTTCAAGCAACCAGTTACAAATGGAATCGATTCCGAATCCAATTCCAATGTGGCTAAAACTGTCTGATTCCGAATTCGAGTCCGATTCAAGCAGATAATGTAAATACAATATAACCATAATATAATACAAATCAGTGTAATCATTAACAAATTATGCATATATATGTACATCCATGCGTCACATGCACATACACATATATCGATAAAACATTAATAATTAGGTAGGTAAACCTACTGCTATCAGGGGTCAATTTAAAGATTTTGGGACCAGCCATGGACTCCCAATGTGGACCTGCCCCCCTCTCCCTCCCGGTGTATTAGGCAGGTCCCGTTCCCCAATATTTTCTATCATTTTTAAAGAGGGGAAGAAAGATGGTAAATGATAGCCGAATATTAAAAATGAAAATTAATGCCGATCAAACGAAAGCGGCTAAATCCGTTGACAAACTCGTTCGGGGGGACGTTTGGCAGTCAGGCTCCTGCTCTTCCTCCCCATCTGCCAGCCCCCTCCCTAATTATTTAAACAAAACGCTGCCACTGACCGCAATTACCTAAACCATAAATTTCCGTCACGACCATTCAAGCTTCTCAGTTGTGTCATGCTCTTTGTCCGTTACTTGTCTCACCTCACGCAGATGGACTAATCACGGATAAACATTATCACACTTGGCATGTAACCAACGGTATTCAGCTCTGGCTAATTAACCTACAGTCAACAGCTCTGCCAGTCTCTCGCGAGTCGTGCTCATGCGCCACATTATCAACCATTGCCTAGCGTCACTAAAGCAAATACTACCTGAAGCGAAAGTTGCAACTTGCAGCAACTAGGCTAACTGCTTGTTGAGCAGTGCCTGCCCTGATCCTAGTTGCAGAGACGATGCCGGCGGGGGGCACCACCTGCTTTTCGTTAATGTTTAGCACTTACCACCCCTGAGGTGATCATTCAAAGCACCGCCTTCGGTGGTGCTCTGAATGATCACCTTTTTTAAGTGGAACTAAGACTTCAAACGGCCAAAGAGTTCTCCGGGACAGATTGATACAGGGAAAGAGGAGAAGGATTAGGATCGAAGAAGGGGAAAGGACGTGCTCAACACAGACACCCCGCGAAGCGGCACAACTCGGTTCGAATCGGCGCGAGGTTGTTTGCATAAGTAGTGTTGGTTATGGTATCTAGCACTTAGCAGCAGTAAATATTTTAATGAAAATTGTTGTCATAAAAAAAGGAAAATTTTCATCGTTTGCATAATATTCACATTGTAAAAAACTGAGCTAAGAAAGTAAGCATCATGTGGCACCTGACTATAAGCACGGCGTTTCCGCACCATTTATAATACACAGTTCTGGCGCTCTTGCGATATGCCTGAAGTCAATAACAACATTCGTAACCAGTCAAATACTAATGACTTCAGGCAGTAAAAGGAAGTATCTATGCTCTGTTTACAACTATTTACGACGTGCAGTTCTGAATAAACAAACCATTGACATGAGGCTGCCCAAAACTACTCTCAAACTGAAACCTTTATTGCATATACATGCATAACTGTTAACCATTGCATATATTACATTTTTTGACACCAAAGCAGTGGTAAGTTGAACTGATAAAAGCGGAATCAGTCATTTTGCCTTTTGATTCGCTTCCGATTCCAATGTTTCCACGGAGTAACTGAATCAATTCTGAATCCGACTCAACACATCTCCCAAGTGAATCGATTCCGAATCCAATTCCGGGCCAATTGGAAGCGAATCCGGATTCGGCTCCGATTCCGCTGGAATCGAGCACAAGTGATACTGCTGGGAGTTTTAAGGAAGTGCCTATTAGAAAGACAGAACATATCTGCTAATCCATAACGTTGTTGCGGTGCTACTGCAATGAAATTGAAACTAACTGTGCATTTGGTGTGTACCAGAATATTTACTTCGTGGGTTGCTTTGAACCTTGCTCAAACCGACATCTTTCTATAATACGCTGACATTCCGAGAGGACAATGGACCATTTTGGCACTTCACTATTGTGATGAGAAACGACCAGAACGAGACAAAATACCAAGGGTCAATAACACGGGTGCAAGAGGAGTTTTCTGAAACTCTAGATCCTGGCGCCACCATCACGTGCTTTCCCCGGAGAGACGAGCTCGCTCCACTCCTGACGGCCTTGCAAAGGTGGGCTCGCTCTCCAGTTCCAGCTCTCCAGCTCTGTCCGCAGCGGCCCCAGAGAACTATACTCCTGTCCGTAACGCGTCATTCAAGTGATTCACACATTGATTCACGGGATTTTTGCTGATTCTGATCAGCCATTCGTTCAAAATACCAGTTATTTGTCAGCGTTTACATATTTTTCAAAATATTACTTACATACATTGCTGCATGACCTATAAAATGCATGAAAAATGCCAAAGTTTGTGTTGCAAAAACCTATGCATATGAAAGGTGGTTTTATACATATCATGTACATAAATATGAGTTGTATGGAGTATCGCATAATGTTCGATAGGCCCTACTTTCCAGATAATGCGCTGAAATAATAGGCAGAAATGTAGCAAACGCAACAGAAACGAATCTGTTTACGCGGTTTATGGTCTCCGATTTTTTTTTGTTTAACATGACATCTTTTTACACTTTAATGTTATTTAAAATGTGCATTTTTGCGCTGACCGTCCTTTGATATTTATCCACCACTTTTTCTCAATTACGGCACACTAGTTCGATAGACGACGCGGGCTTTGTTAAAGCGGACATCCATTTTTTTTCACAAGTCCTTGATATCAAGGACAGCGTTTTTTGCGACTCAGTGTGGCGCTTTTGAGACGAAGTGATGCGAAAAATTGGTTACCGTGAAGCAGCTATTTGGTCTGTCGTAATCAGCGTTGAGGAATCAAGAACGGGAGTCTGCCATTTCAAAGTTTGTTTTGTGTCGTTTCTCATGGATCAGTACCAAGGTGGGTACATTTTGTGTTTTCAGTTTGTAGATATGCATCAATACGCAGCTGACATAATAGGCGAGCCTTCAGGGCTGCGTCAGGTATGTCACATAGTGAAATGTAGTTAATATGTCCGTGAATGGCAGGGACGTGTAGGCTGTGGAAGTACCATTGCTTAATATGTTTGCGGTAATGACTACTGGTTGGTAGACATGGTTGGGAATAATTGGGACAACAGTCACATGCTCATTTGGAAAATGATTGATGGTAATATACAATATATATTCACTCCTGAATTTTGTGTTACTGCATATATTCAATGTTTTACCATAAATTTATGAGGTGATTGTGTTACTGCAACTTCTGGCTTTTGTATGAGTCATGTAGTAGCACTGGTTGCACTGATTGTCATGTACGTGTATTGGTGTGTTGTATAAGTAGACAGTAATTGCTTTTTAATGAGTGTGACATAGGGCATACTTAGACAAAATCTTTTCAGTGGACCTGAGGTATCAGGTGCATTATCAGGTGTGAAATTATCGTCGTGAGCTCAGATTTGGCTTGATGTGTACAGTTTTCACCAGTGTGGCCAAATTCACTTTGAGCAGGATGTCAATATAGCAAAAAATTGAATGTTTTGGAAATTTCAGTGACCATCACAAAATAAAGTTTGCCAACCACCACAGTGGTCCAAATTTTGTTTCTTTTTGTTAGGTGTGTGGATTTAATTATTGCCAAGGGATGTTAAAACCATGGGGGAAGATGCATTATGATTGAATTCTGCAGTGTGTAGATGCAGCATGAGGATCTGGGCACATACAGCTGTCAAAATGATGCTTAGATGAAATGATTTCCACAGTTGAGGTGGATCTGTTTTTGTGTATGATTGTGGCAGATGTTTCCGTTTAGTATCTATTTTATATTTATAACTGATGAGATATTCATATCAAATATAGTTGGGGGGTATCTGAATGCTTTCCAAAATGTCTTGCTCATGACAAAGTCAGATTACTTTTACAAATCTAACTCATGTTTATGTGTATTTAGTCTGCCATTTTGAATATTCCAGAATTGTTAAAGGCTGCATAGTAGTAAATCCATTTTGGTATGCTGGATGTACATGAAATTTTGCATGCCATGCTGATTAGTTTGGAAGACAGAAATTGTTGACAGTTCAATTGAATTGTTGTTGAGAGCCTAGTAAGAATCTAGAGAGTAAGTCTTCTAGAATATGCAATGGGATCAGCAGTATTAAAGTCAAAATATGCATTGAGGTCAGCAGTTTTAAAGTCAGTAATATGTGGATGTTCATAGCAAATACTCTCATTGTTATGCTATGAATATAAACCAGTTGGTGTTGATTCATTATGTCACCATTTTACCTTAATTGATCATGCGTTAAAACCTTAAGTATGATCGTCATGGTGCATTTTCAGAGAAATTGCTTTTGGTGCATGACTTGTTAATTATTGACTGATGTTCATTCCTTTGTAGCTTTATTTCAGCACTAAAAATGTGAAGATAAAGATGTCTGGGAAGCATTTCAAACAGTCTGTTCCTTTTCCAGATGAATGGCATGCCCACCGGTACATTTTATGGACCAAGTAGGAGGCACCACTGCAGACATTCTACAGTCAGTTTCATGCATGAGGCAGATTATGCAGCAGCACGGTCGTCGCCTTATCCTGTATCAATTGAAGTAGATGCGAATGCTGCTCGAAGTTCTGCGACTGTTGTGTAATTGTTTGTGTAGTACGTGCCTCGTATGCGTCTAAGTTCTGCGTGCGGATGGTGTAACTGTTTCTGTGATGCCGTAATGTGTGGGAAGGTTCCCCTGTAAATAAAGAACGAAATCGGCGTTATATCTACGCTCTGGAAACTGAGATAACTAATGAAGACATACGAGTGTGCACTGTGATTAGGCGGTTGATGAACGGCGTGCACGCCTATAATTTACGAGCGCTGCAACGGGAGCGCGGGGACGTACATGCTTCGGAAGTTTCCTTCCAGAATTTGCACATTGTATTTGTTTGCCGGAGGCCAATAGCAAGAATATGTATCGGGTTAGTGTCTATTCCAAGCCTGCACAGAGTTCATTTTTTTCTCGTGATGTTTGGTAAAATGCGATCCTGGACAAGGTAAACAACTGGTTTGCGAACTTCCAAATATTCAGCGTCTTGCGTTTGCTGATAAGGGGCGCGACCGTACTTTGGCATCTGACCAGAACAGTTACTGCGGCTGCGGGAAGTGAAAAGTCCCGAATCCTCTTAACCCGTCCCCGACTGGTGGGGCAGTTGACTGCCCCCCCTGAGGTTTTTCTGGGATTGCGAGAGAACCAACAAACGCAGAGTCGCGAAACTTTGTGTACCTTTTGCTCCATCAATTTTACGTCTCGTGTCAAAATTTTCACCTCAGGTCAGGTCAGGTGCCTGACCTAGGTCAGGTCAAACAGACCTATATCAAAAAAAGTTTAGCGCCCTCTAACTTTTTCGGAAAACAAAATGTCTCAATAATACTTTCAGGGGTTAGTGATCGTGATAGATGCAACAAATCTGCTATCTCAGATTTTTCGGAATTTTCCGGGTCATTGACCTAACGCCAAGCCCATTTTTAAGACATCGCCGTTTTTTCGGAAATTGACGGAATATTTAATAACATTTTTAGTGTGGAGTCAAGCAGACATCTAGTTACCGTCACTGGGCAAAGTATCAGTGACTTCCAGCCATTGACCTGAGGTCAGGTCACGAATAACTGTAGTGAGCCAAAATGGACCACCGTCAAAATCGACGATGAATTACTCAGAATGGGTAGAAAATGGCAAAAATAGCTTGCACAGACGTAATTAATACCATGAACCTCAAAAAGTTTCAAAAAAAGTAGCATATTTTGGATATAAACAGGTTCTCGCGAATAAAGCTCCGCCAACTTTGTAGATTGGCAACTAATCAATATTTCCAAAATTTAAGCATGAGAAACCATCACAAGAACCACAAAAATCAGTAAAATTGACATAGATCGTCTTTTTTGGCGAAAATAAAGGAACGCTAAAATTAGTTCCGTCAATTTGGTACCGCATACAGCAGCGGCGCACAGTGACGGCTGACGGGAGAATTACGGTGTCTTTAACTCAACGTTTCGGCGTATATATTGAACAAATCTGAGGAAATTAGACGTGTATCGGCATCCGTGGACATTTACTTGTGCGCTGGTACCTTTACCTATGCGTTATTAGTCACAGCCCTTGAGATTCAGGCCATTTCTCGGTCTGATGCAGTCGGCTATGAGAAAACATATATAGGGCGTAAATTGGCTGACATATCTAAAACTAAAAATGAGACCAGTTTCGAGCTCTACTCGTCCCAGGCTTTCCAACGGTATGCTTATTTTTATCGTGCGACCAACCGTTCGTGAGTTAGTGGGGGGGGGGGCAGTCAACTGCCCCCCCCCCCAGTCGCCGATGTTCGGGACGGACCGACGGTCGTGCGCGAGTTAATTTCGATGCGTATGTAGCTATGAGACCGTGCGCTTAGAGTTGCTCAACAAGCACACCACGTGTCATTTAAAACAGCGCGTCATGATTGCTCAAGAATGCCATTCGTGCCAAAAAAGCTTAACTTTGGAACGCAAAATGCACTTAAAAAAACGTAACATTCCTAGGCTTTTGGGTCCGATCCAATCACAGCACAATGAAGTTTATTGTTTAAGTTGAACACTGCGCCGCACCTGTCATTCCATACCGCGCTATAGAATCTCGGAAATGTCACTCGTGCAAAATGTAACGTTACTTTTGGGCTCAAAAAGCCGGTTCCAAAAATTGCCAAATTCCTTGCGTTTTGGGTCGTACGCATTCACAACACTATGGGGTTTCATATTAGCGTTGAACAACTCACGCCGCACCTGTCATTTGGACATACCGTGCCATGAAGGCTCGTAAATGTCATCCGTGCAAAATGTAGCGTTACTTTCGGGCTCAAAACGCCGGTTCCAAAAATTGCCAAATTTCTTGCGTTTTGGGTCAGACGAAATCACAACACTATGAGGTTTCATATTAAAGTTGAACAACTCGCGCCGCACCTGTCATTTGGACATACTGCACCATGAAACCTCGGAAATGTGATTCGGACAACATATAACTTTACTTTCGGACCCAAAACGCCGGTTCCAGAAATTTCCAAATTCCTTGTCTTTTGCGTCCGATGCAATCACAATATTCCGATGTTCAATATTAGAGTTGAACAACTTGCGCTACAATGGTCATTCGGACACAGCGCGCCATGAATGCCCCAAAACGCACACCTCGCTGCATAGAAACCTCGACTTGACTTGCGAAACGCCGGTTCCAAAACCTTTCAAATTTTGTTTTCTTTGTTCGGAATATATTCGCAAAAGAGTGAAGCTGTGCATTAACATTGAACAACTTGCGGCAAATGTGTTCCCCATTCGTAATGCGTCGATTACAAGAGAGCATGTCCAACTTTTTTTTCAACGTTGCCAACTTTGCAAGCTGACAGACGGTTTAGTGAGAGCAGTATAAAGTTTTCCACTATTTTTTTGCATAGCTTAGTGTCTAATATAATTTATTCAAATCAACATGTCTTTTGTTACGTCCCCAAACTCTGGAAACAACAAATGTCCTTATAGAATATCTGCGATCATTGGTAGTTCCATAAGTGACCGATAGTCGGCGCCACGGTCGATGTCCGCTGACGACTCCTAACGTACGGTAACGGCCTATACTTCGTGATATACACAAGGGTCAATATAGACAAGTGCCTAAGGTCTAGTTGACCAAAAGTAAACGGAACCAGTGACACGATGACTATTTAACAGCTCAGAGCAAGTCGCGTGATATTTTAACGAATCGCAGAGGTGTCCCGTGGGCAACTGTCCCTATCGACCTACCCAAACATGGGTACATAGTACCTACTAGTAGCTCCTACCTGGGTTTTCGAAACGACCATAGCATTTCCACCGCTTATACATTCCACTTCTAATCTCATCTTTTACCGTCGGCTGCTACCTGAGCAGCTTACAGTGTTTTGCAGGCATCTTATTTGCATCGATGTCTTTTAGTTTGCAGTGTCTTGTAGGTAATTTGTATGCTAATGACGCAAATCCGCAACAGCCATTGAATAGATTGATTTTAGATGCAATGCTCACATATGTACATGTCTATGCAGTTCACAGTCGTGGGCTAGAGGATTTCAGTGTATATTATACGAACAAGGATCACATACTTCGTAAACACCTTTAATCCTAACTATCTTGAGTGGCATATCTTTGGTGTTGGTAAATTTGTTTCAAATAGCTGCGCTGTGAAAATTTAAACCTTGTGGAGCTCTGAGAGCTGGTTATCTGGCTCACCTGGCATTCTCTTTAATGCAATTCGATTTAGTGCATTACTTTGTGGATGTATTCTTCATATGCATGTAATCAAGTTATTTTACCACCTTACTTTACATGTTTGGTTTGCTTATACTTTTATAAATAATAAGCGTGTCCTTGTTTTTGTTTATGTTTTTATGTATAATAGGCAAATCAAATGTTTAATTTGATCGCATTGAAACAGGTTGATTAAGCAGATAATCCTGATCAAAGTTAGCATCACAACGCTTAGATCTGGATCAGCTTTCCAGTCACAGCTGTTTTTCAAATTCGACCCGAATGAAACGTGATTCACGGCTGCATTTCCAAGACTAATCCTAATCCGGATCTGATGCGATTCGCCCGAAAAACATGTGACCCTTGATCCGTATCAGATCCGGATCAGAATCAAGCACAGATCTGGTTCCCAGCACGGAGAGAGGATGTTACGTGGAAACTAGGTGCTCCATAGCTGTACGTCTGTCTGTCTGGTTGTTTGTCTCGTCTGATGGTCTGTCCGTTTGCCGCCTCAATCCCCCTCTCTGTCTTCCTCTCTCCCCCCCCCCCCTCTCCCTCTCTCCCTCTCTCTCTCTCTCTCTCTCTCTCTCTCTCTCTCTCTCTCTCTCTCCCGTCCCCTCACCCTTTCTGGTTCCCTCTCATCTCCGCAGTCTAGCTCGAGGCGTTGTCTATTGTGCCGCTGATGATGATGCAATTCGCGAATCACGCTTCGATTAGATACTATCTGTAGAATCGCAATTTACAATCGTAATACGACAAACAATACGATCGCAACACGGCAATTCCTTACTCCAACATGGGTGTTGTTACTTTAGGATCAGTTTCCGAATCGGTATTTTTCTTATCATAATATTCAGTATTGGAGCATAGCATAGCATTCTACTTTAATGTATGTCTTTACTCCGAGCGAATTGCGCATTCTATCACTGTGAAGGAAGAAAATTATTGTTCCTCGTAAGTTATTTCTTACATGGAAAACAGTGGCATACGCCTGCAGCTTCATGCGAGGCCAAAAAGGCACGAGGAGCATGTAAAGATATTGTATGGCCATTTTTGGAAAGTTTTCCGCAGCGTAAAAAGAAAGCACACTGTGTCGCAACGTCACGACTTTACAGTGTAGTGATGTATTAAAAGGAATGCTAATGTTTGAGCAGCCCGTCTCCGACAGCAGGACTTGCACTGTTCTATGACGCTGCTCGCGTGAAGCAGCATTTGAAGTGTCATTTGCCAGGACGGACTGAGCTTAATTCGCACGCGCTGAACAAGCTTGAGCTTAATCTTGAGCTTAGCTTGAATATTGGTGCTATCATTTGTTCGTCGAGCCAGTGATGAATCTGTACATCTCTGGCGGACCGAAAAACGAGAATTTTCGCAGAGTGCTGTCGCATTTATTGATGGCGTTAAACGCTGCATTCCAAAATCCCCTTGTGGCAGTTTCCACAACTATGATTCAATGTCAATTAAAGTCGCAGGTGGCCATTTCAGGTTCGGTGTTGATTTCTGAAACAGGCTCGGCTGGAACTGGATAACAATTAAGGGAATTTCCCGCAAACACTTAATGTTGACAAAACCATGATGCCAGTACCTCACAGAGGCTACGGAGGCATGCGTAGGCATGGGCATAAGCATAGGCTACGGAGCCATGACAATCATCTGGCGTTAGATCTGTCCACTACCGGTGGCGGGCCGACAGTGCCTCAGGGCGTTCCCGTCGAAGCTGCCAAACGGGGAGGATGGCCCGCTGTATCATGACCAGATTTCCAAGTTATGGAACTAGCTGGACGCAGAGTCAAACAGCAGCAACGCTGCATGAAAAGCCCATCTGATTAGTGCTTCGGCATCTGATTAATGCGGTCGGGACGTTGGCACCAGGACGACTGGAAGGAAACGCAGTATTCCTGCACGGATAATCAAGAGATAAAGCGCTGCTTGTCCTTTCTACTAACTGCATCCTTTATTTCGATCCAGCATTGCAAGATCTGACCAGGCGTGGATCCACAATATTCGGGAGAAGTGGCAAGCTTAAAAAAGGGCGAAAGAGATTCTCGAGCCCAAAATCGTCCGTGCGACGCGCTAATTTCTAGAAATTCGTAAACAAAGAAGAAGACCAAAAAACACACCGAAAGCGACAAGTACCATTCACACATCCTCTCTGCATCCGCTCCTCTTGGCATATGGACTGAGTGCGTCATCGGATGTGATTTAATAAATCGGAATTTCCCCTAAACATTTCGCTGTCGTACACGACAAAGTACGTCTTCCCAATAAAGCCAGAGTCGGCTCTTCAAAGATTGGCGAACACTGTCCGCCATTTCGGCCAAAAGCACGCCCATGTCTGTAAAGGCATTAAGCTGGAGAGGCCATACGGAAAGTTGCATCGAGTTTCAGCCGCATTTCTCATCGTCTCGAAAAAAGAAGAGACTTCGGGGTGTGACGCCGGTAGCAGCTTGATGTCCAAGAACTGAATTGCTGCAGTTTAATATACCGGTGTTTTTTGCAGGCTTTCACGTCGCTTTTTCTGTTGCGAAATGCCTGAGGGTCGTATCAGATCGCCGTTGACAGCTGCGCTCTTGGTTTACGTCCAGTTTGACTGTGAGTTCCGTACCGTATCATGAATGCATGCAAAATAGCCGGCTTTCCGCCGCCGCCGCTCCAGCTTTCACCTTCTCCGACCGAGGAAGGTTTAAGGCTTCTTGAGACCGGCTGAATGCTGAGAACGTACCGCCAGTAAGTCTGCCCAAATCGCACGGCGTGGCTTTCACCTGTTTCCCTACTCTGGTTCTCTCCCTCTGGGCACCGCGCCGATCTTCGTTCGCGAGGAGTCCCAGGAGTCCCGGGAGTCCCGGGACTCTGAGGGTCGTTCGCGAAAGCGGAACGTTGAATTGCGGCCGGCCGAGGCGGGCCCACTAGCATCCCGCGTCCCTTTTTGCAGCCGCGCGGCCGCAGCTCTGCTATGCGTGCTGATCGCCAATTTGGCTTCTTTGCAGCGGATTGTTCTTCATGCGCGCGTCGCATTTCAAGTGTCTGTTGTTGCCGTTCGAGTTAACCGCGGACTTCGGGAGGGATTGTGCTGTCCCGAAAACTGGATCTGGATTGATTGCAAAGCTGAGGAGTCGCGTGGATCACCCGCTGTCGAACCTCGCAAGTGAACTGTGTCTCAGGATTGCTTGGAAGGCTCGAAAGCAAACTTTTCAATGTGCACTCGCTCCAAAAGTAAGATGGCTGCATGCACCTTATTCTGTTCCTGTAACAAGCCTCCATGAATAACCATGGATCGCTTTTCATCAATCCATGCAGACAGCAGTTGACTGCTGCCATTCTGATGTGAACATGCTGCCGTGCATTACGATGTCGATATCTGTGTATATCTGTGTTGGGGTCGGATTGCACGGTGGAACGCCGAAGGCCCAAGACCACCGAGAGCTCTACCGTGATGGACCAGGCTCTGGATACAGGTGCGACCCGCGTAAGTATAGCCTCGCGTGCGACGGAAACGGGCTTAGGGACGCTTGATGACCGAGCAGCCGGAGCATCCTCAAAACTCCAGCAGAAAAAGGAAAGCAATTTCGAGCCTCGTGAAGGAGACCCTCATGGGTCAGGCCGAGAGCCTTGCGCGTGGGTTCAGCAAGAACCACGCAGAAATCAGATTCGCCAGACCAGCACATGGGCAAGACTTTCAAGTATGCAACGCGCAGCCGAGGCCTCCTCCATCACCAAACGTGAAAGCCTCGGCCAACATCGCCGTCTTCCTCGGACGGGCAGCCGGGCGCAGTCGCCTGCCGGGCGCTAACAGGCGAATCACGCGCGCGGAAGGGCGCTTATGAACGGGCCGACCCGGCTCGGGCTGCAGCTCTCTCCGACGGCGGCGGGCGCCGCCCGGCGCCGGTTTCACCCGCCGCTCGCTGGCGGAGGCCGCTCGCCGCCCAAGGCGGCTCGTCGGCTCTCAGCGCCGCCGCCGTCGCCGCTGTCGTCGTGCAGACCTCGATGCGCGTGCGATCCATATTGATGGCGCGCCACTTTTTTGGCGCGTGCGGCGCGGCGCGGGGATGCTGGCTGGGGGTGCCAGGTCTCGCGCTGCCGCCTATCGCGGGAATATCTGATTCGCGACACTCGTCACCGTCCTCGTCCGAGTCTCATGTGAGTCCAATACAAGGGAAGTTGCCCACGTTGCCGGATGTTTCTGATGCGTTGCTTTCCTCAGAGACAAAGGGACGTTTCTGATGACGGGCAGATTGCATACCGTGTGGCCTCACGTATGTTTATGAATCAAATGCGGCTTGTGATCATGCAAATGCTTCTCAGGCGGACATGCACGTAAAAGTTCCGACTGCTTTAATAGGATTTTATGGCTTTTTTGTCGTGCTGACAGGAGCACCAGCCAAATACCATGCAGGGGCCTCTCTGTCAGAAAGGTTGCCTAAGTTTCCAACGCTGCGATTTCACGCGCTGTCCTTAAAAATATCGAGTCCGTTCTTGCTCCTTACAGCGCAGTATGGCAATGCAACAGAATTTCAGAAGAGACGAAAATGGTAGACCAATTTCCGGAATTTTTCAAAAAAAATCCAGGCGAATTGCATTCTGTTGTCCACCTCACCAAATCAAAACGGAGCTCAATGAAGAACTCACCGTATCTTGCAGAAGCAAGACTAAACAATTGTTTCCGGCCCCTGGGCCCCTCCGTGGCGCGATCCATTGTCCACCACCGAACTCCTCTCCGCGTCTGATGGCATCATCAACGCTGGTGGACTTCACCGGGCCGGGGAGGTCTGGACTTCCCGTGACCCGAATAGAGCGGCTGACCAGCTCACAATCAGACGGCGACAGAAGCAGGGCCTCTGAGCCGCCGGGAAACCACAGAACAGCACACGAGAGAATATCACCCTCTCTCTTCAGATCTAGACATGCTTCTTCCAGCTCTATCTGTGCCAGCGCGTACATTAACCACATAAACAGGTAATTAACCCGCCCTTGTCTGGGGGGGGCAGCTGACCTTCCCCCTGAGGTTTTTCCAAGACTGTGAGAGAACGAACAAACACAGCGTCACGGAACTTTGTGCATCTTTTGCTTGACCATTCTTATACCTTATGTCAACTTTGTGACCTCAGGTCAAGCAAGGTGCACTTCAAGATGATTGGTATATTTATTTCACGAATTTAGGTCTTTAAAGCAACCGAGATGCCACATCCAGTGACAGCTGGGTTACGTGGTTCTGAGCGACGATTATTCGATATCGGAAGGCTGGAGGAGCACACAGGTACGGAGCGTAAAGATACCGTATCATTGGCGCTGTGGAAGGTTCAGAGCGGCCGTCCCTGTGAAGCGGTGCCCGTGCGTCAAACACTTTGGGGTGCGGATGTTCATGCGTGGAGGCGCCGTTCCTCTCCATGCACCGGAGCGTCAGCAAGGCTTGCAAGCAGCAGGAGATGGGAAGCAGATTCTGGCCAACGGGTAGACGAACGCAGACATGGGTGTGTGTAGCAGGCGGGCCCTGGGCAGCCAAAAAAAAATCCATTTGGTTTTCCAATGTTGCTGCTTGGAAGGCACTTGCGCAACTGGCGAGTAGTTTTTATGATAGCTGGTTTATAATGGATGCATGCATCGTCTTGATCTGGCGATGGAAAGTGCACCCGGTCGCACCTCGAGACCTTCTAGACCGTTTGAACATTCGGCGATAGTGTCTTCGCTGATAAATAGCAGAGGAAAGTCTCGCTCGATGGCGTACCAAGCGTTATCACAGTGGCCAGAGACCTTAAGACCTCGGTCAAGGCTTTCGCAACAAAACCTGAAGTTCGTGAGAAATTTTCAAACACTGCGAAGAATGGGCGGACTCCGGTTGTTCCGGTCAGACCAGCACCACCCGTCCAGCAGTCTGGTTTGTCGACCTTAGGAGTCGCGAACGAACGGAACGACTGCAAAACTTGAACCGGACCATCCGGTCCAGTGAGTAGCGGCCCGGTAACAAGGCGAAAAACCTGCTGCCTCATGCAATGTCAAGGTCTGCAACGTCTGCACAACATCTTCAGCAAGGCAAATGCTTTCGTGCTTTCTTGAACCCTGTCTTTCGTAAGGCTGCCAGGATGGTGCGACAAAGCAAGCACAGTGTTTGAGACGTTTATCCAGGTAGTTTTCTCCAGACGGTTTGTTCAATGGATAACGAAGTATATTACCGTATTCCGAGTAAACGATGGTTGATGATCACCATGTTTCTGTATCGACGAAGAAATAGCAAGATGGAAGATTCCGAAGTTTCTTAGATACTAAACATCATTGACAACCACAACCACTATTCAGAAATATTTAAACGAGCTTTCTGACCAAGGTGGCGTCTCTGACAGAGTTTGTCGATTCTTTACACAGATACAAAGTCGTGGCAGCCACGCATCCTTCGCATCTCCAGGAGAAGACACTCTCACCTTCCAGGCATGTCCAAGAATAGAACCGGGCGGTGGATGGTAACACCATTCCCGATGACATCATGACCGGTCAACGATGACGTCACGATTGGTCGGCTTCGTGGCGGTGGGTTTGGAGGAGGTCTGGATGAGCTGAAGCTGGCCAGCGACGCTGGGGTTTGCTCCATCTCGGGGGGGGGGACGTAGGGAGGCATAGTCTCTGGTGACCGGCGGAGCGAATGATTGGTTGACGACAAAGCGTTTGCGTTCCGCTAGTGACTACGACCCAGTAAATTGTCTGGTCTGGTCTGTCCCAGTTTTGGGCAACTATAGTCATCAAGCCTGGGCTCATAAGGCGATTGAAAGCGATTTATTCATTTATTTATTTGTTATTGTTTAAAATTTATTTATTTATTTAGTGTCAATCATACCGACTTTCTGTGGACACAGGCTTTTACATCACAGCGTCAGTGCAGAGCACAGCACGAATAAAATTCAGGGCTCATGAAATACAGCCATAAATACGGAAGGATAAAATGGAAGCTAAAAACGTGACCAGAATACTAAGAGATGAACACGTCGTGGCACTATGGTGGCAATGAAAATACAATATAACGACCTAAGCTAAAGATGGAGCAATAAGGAACAGGAGCATATGTGATTCCGTCATGGAAAGTTTGATGAGTCCGGTGACGGGAACAATTGGGTAAAAATATATAACGGTGCAAAGGCGGTAAAAGTCAAGACACTATCGAACGATAAAGTCACGAGTTAGTTCCTTAAAAAAACTGCAGCCGCTTGTCGGAACAAACAATAGGTGGTAGGGCACCCCACGTCTTCACTGTAAGGCGATGGTACGCCCTCCTAGTGGCCTCCAGACGGAGCGGTCGGGTAGAGGACGCCATCAAGGGTGACGTTTCTTCAACGTCTGTGGGCCGTGTAACATGTTCGAGATGCAATGAATTTTGACGACGTCGCGCAGCTGAATTGCCTCAGAGGTCAACCAATTGTTCATTCGGTCCATTGACTCTGTTATTATATATATACATATATTTATATAATATATATAATATTACATAATTCATTCAACCAATCTGTTCACTGACTCTATTATGTGGTCGTATTTTCCTTTTCCACTAACGTTACGGGTGCTAAAATTTACTACCCTCTCCAGTTTCCCGCGCTGCTGGCCGGTGTGGAGGCCCACGTCGGTACAGGATGTGTGGAAAGACTGCGGCCTGAGCCAAAGTTATGAGCGTGGATTTTCAAAGCATGCCTTTGCGTTTGTGAACAGATATCTGGGAACCGAAACAGCGACGGACCATCATTCCTTGTCTGAGGGGCACAGGTCAGATTTTTTGTCCATTTGGATGCCGGATGGCATCGATCGGATGCCGGATGCCAGGAGAATACTGATACGCATGTCGTGCGCGACTCTTTCGGACAAACTTTTGGTAGCAGTTTGTTTCAGGAGAGCACACAAGCTGTGCGGAGTTGCAGAATAGGAAATGCTGCTGAAAATGGTTTCAGTCCCACCAACTTTGAATACATTCTGCCCACTGGCGGATCCACGGGGGCATCGGGCCCATGCCCACCCCATCCGCACCCCCGTCCCCTTTCGCTGGGAAACCCGGCATCACCATGTCTCTTGTTCCCCTCTTTGGAACGAAAGCTGTAGATTTTTCGTTCTCGAATTCAATACGCGTGATAATTTTTCTGAAATGAGGGAACAGAGTGGCCGAGATCTGATGATAAAGCAACGTTTGGGCGCAGATTAAGTTATACGGATGAAGATTTGCTCCCCCCCCCCATTAGGGCATGGTCTGGGTCCGTCTGAGATTCTACAACCACACAAGAGACGATTTCGTAAAGGTAAAGCTGCTATACAATAGAGCACATTAAAATTTCGTCGCTGGAAAAAGGCGACGGGGCATCCCAGATGAAAATCCCCGGAACTCCGCCATCGCCTTGGGAAATCCCTCGTGGCAGATCTTCCGCAGATTCGTTCCCCAACACGCTGCATCAGCATCGCGTGCGACAAGGTCCAAAGCAACGGCAATAACGCCGTCGGGGGCCCTCCTCCGGGGATCCTCTCACCCGGTTAGAAAGCGTCGTCCGCGACCCGCACTCGGCCGGGCCGGGCCGCTAACGGCGAAAGCACCGCACTTGGGCAGTTGCGGCGCTTGCGGTCGGCTGACCGCCGCGATCGCCGACGACGCGTCAGCCCGTGACGTTCCTCCGCGCGGCGTTGAAAGCCTCTCGCGTTCTGTCCTGCGCGCGCCTGACGCGTTGTTTGCCTGATTTACATCTGGCCATTTCTCCCCGATGTCATGGCGGTAAATCACCCCGCCAGGAAGG
Organism: Capitulum mitella; assembly: GCA_030062745.1. Taxonomy (NCBI): domain Eukaryota; kingdom Metazoa; phylum Arthropoda; class Thecostraca; order Pollicipedomorpha; family Pollicipedidae; genus Capitulum; species Capitulum mitella. Next base: position 16,163,949 of record CP099851.1, on the reverse strand, counting down.
CTGCAGGGGCATCCGCTCGCAACTGTCGCCGGCGGCGTCCAACACCGCGTGAAATCGGGTTGAGCGGTGGGAACCAGCTGGCCAGGCGGCTGGTCGGTGTTCTCATCGGTCTTCTCACCGTCGTGACTCGACGTGAGAAGATCGTCGCGGGCAGCCGATATCCCGGCAGTCAGCCGGGCAGGAGAACGTACGGCCTGGAACGACGTCTGACCAGCGACGGGCTGGCCGAGGCAGAGGGGGGGGGGGGGGCGGCTGAGCCCACGCGGTGGCGGCCCGTCGGGCAGAACGTGCAGACGGCGAACTGCGGGAACCATGTCCGTTGCCGGAAACCGCCGGAACCCCGGCCGTCACGTGCTCACTGGTTGTTTAGCGTCCCGGTGTTGCGACCGTAACAGCAGCCGGCCGTTGGGGTTGCGGCAGTGCTGTACTGAGCTGCCAGTACAAGCCTCAGAATAGAACTAGCCGGGCATTTTTGTGGCGCGGTTATCGCACCGTGGCCAGACTAGAGAGTGCTAAATCCCCCATGTCTGGAGTCACAGGTGGCAGGGGAGGTTCTCGACGAATGCTAGTGGAGCCTGTGAAAGGCCTGGTGTTGCAAAACGACTCCTACGATATTTCAGACTTGAACGAACGAAAGTAATTGCGCTTGTCGCAATTTACCTGATATACGGAACAATGCAAGTGTGATTCACCTCCTTCATGAAAGGTGTTCATACTGTCTTCGACGGACGTGCCGATACGAAAGTATTGACCTGGTGTGCATTGGCATTTGATTTACCGGCCAGCGAGATTTACAACCAAGCCTTAATGTCTGTCATGTTAATTTGTATGCATTTTAGGGGACCACAAGACGCGCCAAATGCAGTTTGTAGCGGCTTGTTGTGGGGGGACAGGTAGTGAAATTCACCACAGATATAAACCTTCAGGATATTGTGCATCAAGCAGCGTGCATCGGACGATAACGATTGTTCAAAAAGCACACAACTAGAGGCGTTTCGCGTGGTTCACAATCCTTGAATACCCCGTGGCATCCTCCGCATTAACCCTATTCCCAGCAGGGGGGGGCGGAATCCGCCACCCCTCGGGTTTTTTGCTTGCCAATTCCAGGCTTTTTAACGCAGCTTCACGAAACTTGGTCACTTTTCCTAGCTATTTCTTCTACGCGCTATGACAAAATTTCGAAATTCTATTTTGCTCAGGGGCGGAGCCAGGCAACGTTTTTGGGAGGCACCTCAGGTCATTTTTGGCCATGTTGAGGGTAAAAGGAAAATGTCTGCCAAAAACTGAGTTTTTAAAATAGAACTTAAAACTTTATATGAATATATAGCTTAATAGTTGGGCAATGTGCATATGTAATTTTGTTTATCTGAGGTCACTTTACAAGGTCAGGTCAAGGTCAAAAGTCAAAATTTGTTTTTTTGCAATAATTTCGGCGCCGTTTTTTCAAATGCCAAACCCGGAATATATATGACGTAGAAAGATGCCCTCTACTTGTGTACCAAGTTTTAGCCTGATATCAGGTCGGGTCACGGAGCTATGACCTAAAATGTCAGTGCGCGTACCCTATATCGCAAAAGCCAAAAAATGAATTTTTTGGAATAGAGTGAATTTAATCGATTAAAAACGTTTACAGATAATATTGAATGCACACGACATCATTCCAGGTGACCCCAAGGTCACTGGAGGTCATTTAAGGTCAAAGGTCACAAGTTGATCTGAAGAACGTGTGACCATGACAGTTCCCCTTTTTTATGTCCCTGGCACCGCCTATGCTAACATTATACAAATATTGCAATGCGATTTGTACTTCTTTAGCATAACATGACTAGCAGAAGCTAAAAAAGTGTTTTGGCCTCTTTTGTTCATTCCGTTATTAGAAAACTAATCCCCCTATTTTTGAAACCCTGTGAACGCCCATGAATTTTCTCAAAATTTCAAATTTGCATACCGATGGCAAAAGCCCTATCCATAATCTCTCGATTGATGCCAGTTTCATCAAAATCGGTTGATAAACAACGGAGTTATAAGAAGTCAAAAAGTACCCCCCATTTTGACATTTTTGCCCCCCTGTATCCACAAATTTCAAAATTTTGAAAATTTCTTTTTATAAAAATGTAGTTCACGTGACGGCAAATCGATTGCCGTTTGTTGCGATGAAATCGGATAAGTAGTTCTCGAGATCTCAGGGGGGGGGGCCGAATCCGCCCCCGCCCCCCCTGCCGGGAATCGGCCATACCGTCTAGCCCTCCGGGAATAGGGTTAAAAAGGTGGTGTCTGTGCTCGCTGTTTGCGACAGCGTCGCAGGTACGAGCAAAATGCCATACCTCGGCGCATTTGCCGTTCGATCATGCTGTAAATGTTCCTTGGGTAGGCGTGATTCGTTCGTGCATGTGAGAATGGGAGGACGGGAAACATGGCTGTCGTGGCCTTTTCTTCTTCACTTTTACGACCTTCGTAGGGACCGTTTGGTCCGATGTAAGCTTCATGACAGACAACCAATTGACATCCAGTGTCCTACAGCAGGACATCTAGAAATCATGATGTGTTTGACTCATAGAAGGTTCTGGAAGACGAGAGACGCTGACCTCACGCAGTAAAAGGGTGACGGGATGAGGAGTCCCAACTGCTGTCGTGGACTGAGTGGATATAGATGAGACTTTAAGTACCCTTAATGGTCGCATTAGTATCTATGTATGCATCTATTGCACCTAAAATCCATCCTTTCAACGACTGTTACGGATTTGCGTCATTAACATGTAAATCATAGATCAAACACTGCAAGCTATAGGACATCGATGCAAATAAGACAAAAAAGACGCCGATAAAACACTACAAGCACGGGTGTCGATCTGCATTTTATTGAGAGGGTCCTGGCCCACCCAATGTTGATTTGGGTCCACCCATTGTTGGTTTTGGCCCACCCAATATTTTCTGCCGTTTTTAAAGGTAAGTGAGTGATGAAAACGAAAAGAACGGCCGCAGTATATCTACTGATATAGAAGCATATATATATATATATATATATATATATATATATATATATATATATATACATGCATGGGGATAAAAGAGATTTTTTATTCGGAAAAAGTTAACAAAAAAAACATTAATTTCCGTTGGTCAAACTAAAGTCGACTACATCCGTTGAGAAATATACATTCGGGACGAGGTTAGGTTATCGGGCCCTCAGCTAAGCCCAACTCCCTCCCCCCCAACCATTTACAGAAATCGATGCTCCTGGCTGCAAGCTAACCACCTACCAACCGACGGTAAAAAATTGGATTAAAAATGGAATGTTTAAGCTTAATGGATGTTTAAGTTTAAACGGAATGTTTGGAGATGTTATTGCTCGTTTCGTGCACATAGGTCACTAGCAGCGCTCTTAAATGATGACAATGACGGACGCTCAGTGATGGTGACAGGGAGATGATTCCATGCTACAGTTGCGCGATAGAGCAACTCCCTTTGCGTGCAGACCAGCCGACGTCTCGGCAGCTCCAACTGTTCGGCTTGAGCAGAGCGAGGGACGCGGCGAGACACCTCGGGCCTAGCAACGAGCATGTTGTGCACTGCGAGGGCCCGAGTTCATGATTAAATGTCTCTTACACCTTTGTGAGGTGCCGCACCTCAACCAACCGATCTGCCCGTTTCCATGCCAGAGCCCGGAATGCCGGGCCGATCCTGTCACGATACCGTGTCCCCGTCACAATTCCACCAGTCAGACACGACTCGTATGTTCCACTATGTATGTTCACAGTTTCTCTCGCACCGTTTACAAGAGGAAAGGCCTGAAACCGTTCAACAGCACTCCATCGTGGACAAACGGAATGCATGCATTCATAAAACCTAGCTGATGAATTTTGCCTGGGGTGTAACGTGGTTTTAATTGTGCCAACCAGCGGGACAGAATCCTGCTGAGGGCTGCTGAATTTCCTGGTATCAGTTCTGTTTCTACGTCTCTCTCAAAAGCCGAATTTCAACGTTTCTTTTTAAGGGAGAATGTTCTCTTAAACCCTATTCCCGGCAGGGGGGCGGAATCCGCCCCCCCTCGGGTTTTTTGCTTGCCAATTCTAGGCTTTTTAACGCAGCTTCACGAAACTTAGTCACTTTTCCTAGCTATTCTTTCTTTGTGCCGTGACAAAATTTCAAAATTCTATTTTGCACAGGGGCGGAGTCAGGCAACGTTTTTGGGAGGCACCTCATGCCATTTTTGGCCATGTTAAGGGTAAAAGGAAAATGTCTGCCAAAAACAGAGTTTTTAAGATAGAACTTAAAACTTTATATGGCTGTATAGCTAAATAGTTGGGCAATGTGCAAGTATAGTTTTGTTCTCCTGAGGTCATTTTACAAGGTCAGGTCAAGGTTAAAAGTCAAAATTTGTTTTTTCGCTATAATTTCGGGCCTTTTTTTCAAATGCCAAACCCGGAATATATATGACGTAGAAGGATGCCTTCTACTTGTGTACCAAGTTTCAGCTTGATATCAGGTCGGGTCACGGAGCTATGACCTAAAATGTCCGTGCGCGTACCCTATATCGCAATAGCCATAAAACGAAATTTTTGAAATAGAGTGAATTCAAATGATTGAAAACGTTTACAGATAATATTAAATGCACAGGAGATCATTCCAAGTGACCCCAAGGTCACTGGAGGTCATTTAAGGTCAAAGGTCACAAGTTAATCTGAGGAACGTGTGACCATGACAATGCCCCCTTTTTCATGTCCCTGGCACCGCCTATGCTAACATTATACAAACATTGTAATGTGGTTTGTACTTCTTTAGTATAACATGACTAGCAGAAGCCAAAAAAGGGTGTTTGCCTCTTTTATTCATTCAGCTGTTAGAAAACTAATCCCCCTATTTTTGAAACCCTGTGAACGCCCATGAATTTTCTGAAAATTTCAGATTTGTGGACCCATGGTAAAAGCCCTATCCTTAATCTCTCGATTCATGCCAAATTCATCGAAATCGGTTCATAAACAATGGAGTTAAAGGAAGTCCAAAAATACCCCTGATTTTGACATTGTTGCCCCCTGTATCCACAAATTTCAAAATTTTGAAAATTTCTTTTTATAAAAATGTAGTTCACGTCACGGCAAATTGATTGCCGTTTGTTGCGATGAAATCGGACAAGTAGTTCTCGAGATCTCAGGAGGGGGCCGAATCCGCCCCCCCCCTGCCGGGAATCGGCCATACCGTCTAGCCCTCCGGGAATAGGGTTAAAAAAAGTAAACGCATCTTTGTGATCCGGTACTTGTGCATGCCTATCCAGGTCTATCAATGCCCCACAATACTCATGCCGGGAAAGCCTTGCTTTGCATGAAACCTGCCCTAGCGTCACAAGGGATATAGGTCCTGTATGGGGTACATCACATATGGCTCAGTAATTAATTGGAACCATTTCCGATCTTCTTGAAATAATAACTGGGTTTGACACAACTACTGAGAAGCACGTCGACGTGTATCGCAGGTAACAAACAGCAAGTGGCCTCTCCTTGCGTCCGAATTGTCGCACTTGTCCCGCAACGGCTGCCTAGACCTGCGGCGAGAACCTAGACAGCCAGGCAGTGGACTGACGGCTGCCTAGACCTGCGGCGAGAACCTAGACAGCCAGGCAGCGGACTGACGGCTGCCTAGACCTGCGGCGAGAACCTAGACAGCCAGGCAGTGGACTGGCGGCTGACAGATGCCGCTGTTGACGTCTGAGTGACGTCTGAACGCAGCCTGGCCTCTTGAGCACCTCGGTTCACCCCCAATACGTATTGGTCACTTTAGGATTCAGAATATGGCGCGTTAAAGAAGAGAGAATTTTTGCGACGCTTTTATTGGGCATAACTGGAACCAAGGTGTTTCATACTGCTTTAAAGCTTCGGAAAGATATTCCAATATAATTGCACTTCACGTTATAATAGTGTATAATAATGTAAAATGCATAACTGAACCCTTCCCGAAGAGGTAAAGGTCAACACATTTGTGCCAGGTCAGCCCTTGAGCATTGTTCCCACTTTCTGACAGTCACCAAATTTTACGGCTGACACAGAGTGGGCCAGAGACGAACCCTTGGATTTCCATAATTGGCCGTTTGATGGTCGTTCGTTTCTCCTAGATTGTCGCCTTGGCCCGCGAACAAACCTCAGACCCGGATTTCAGCACCACAGGCCTGTCCTCGTTTTTAGTTTTCGTTTCACTTTTTGTTTTCCCTCTGAGGTGACGCTTCCGGAAAGCAAGCGAACAAGCTGCATCGCAGTTACGAGTTACCGCACACGCCGCCCGCGCGCGGTCCCGTGTGACCCCAAACTGCTCAGCGATAACGGTGTGCCCCGTGAGTTCGTCCCGGCGGTTTCCTGATGAATCTCAGGCCGGTAATTTTATCTGAGCCTCGTTCGGAGGATCGCCGGCCGCGGACGGCGCCCCAGTTCTCCGCTGACGGTTGTCCTGTTCGGAGCTTTACTCATCCCGGGGAAAGGTCGGGTGGCAACAGAAATGTGAGCGTTGGCTCGTCCAGCGGTTTGCTATCGTCGGCAGCGCAAGGATCGACGAACGGCCAAAAGCTGACGACTCCTCTGCGAGCCAGCTGGCGAGAGGGGAAGCGCTGAGCACTGAAAACGATCAAGCTGACGTAAAGATTGTCTGCTAAGCTGACATGTTTGAGAATCATATTATTGTCTCAGACATACATAGCGGCTCTTGCAGCCAGTGAACGAAGGAAACCCTCTTTGACGGCTCAGTCGACCACATGGTATAAGCGACGTTCCGTTGATTTAAACAACGTGCAAAGAGTGATGGATTCCCACCGGTAGTCGATTTCGGCAGGACAGCAGGATAAGATACAATTGCTTTCCGTAACCAGTCATTGGCAGAGATCAAAGGTTATTCAGAGCCGTGTCGGTCAAAGTTGTCATTTAGTAGACAACAAATCAAATTTCCGTCTCAGCATGAGAAGCATGCATGCAAACAACAGACCATGCTGTTTTCTTATTTAATCTGAATGCATTGTTCAGGGTAACCTTTGGCATAAGAGCCAATGCTAAGTAGAGTGTTCATGGACCCTCCCCCTCACAGACGGACTGTGATATCTAGTCAATATTTGTCGGCCACGCGTCGTACATGCCATACACGATTGTTCACCCGATAAGTCTCGAATGCTTTGTCACGCCACACAAAATATTTGGCCCCGGTATCCGACTTCCCACTCCCGACACACCGACTGGCCGGGCTCAATGACAAACAGAAAAGCAGACGGCGTTGCCAATTGGAATGTCCGGCAGGCGGCAATTCCCGCATCCTTTATCGTTCGGACGGTCAGACTGGCCCGGCTTCGCGGCTCTCTCCTGCACGGGCACGATCTCCGGAGGATGACGGCCACTGCAGCCTGCGCCGACGGTAAATGCATCGACCTGGCCGGGGGCAGGGCCGGTTTCGCTTTCGCCCGCGGTTGCCGGGAGTAATGTGTGGAAGGACCGCGCTGACCAGATGCCCGATACCTGGTAAAAACAGCCTGGAGGCTGGCAGTCGTCCAGAAGGAGATGTAGAGAGAGAGAGATAGAGAGAGGGAGAGAGAGAGAGAGAGAGAGAGAGAGAGAGAGAGAGAGAAAGAGAGAGAGAAAGAGAGAGGGAGGAAGGGAGAGGGAGAGAGGGGAGAGGAAGGGAAAGGGAAAGACAAATAAAGAGGGAAAGAGAAAGAGGGAGAGAAAGATTGCATTCTCACCCATTTTTTAAATTTCTACGTGACACGAAATTTCCCGCCACCCGAAATTATATCGATGCTTAGTGTTCGGAACATGATGGGTGTTAAGAAGTAACAACATTTTCATCCCTTCACTCCTTCTTCCACAGGAGGCGTGTTTCACCATGTGTCAACAACGCCACACAGCTCCTCAACTTTGCGTAAACCCGCCCCCAAAAAAATGTGCGAAAATCTTAGGAATATAATCATGATCGCTCAGGCCATTATGAGTTCAGCACTGTCAGGCTTTACTCAGTTTCAGACCTTATGACCCGTGTGATCCAAGTTCGACGATCATATTTAAAAGGTTCACTGATTTAGTGGCAAAATCCATTGAGACGAGTTAGCTGCAACTTACTCAGTTGAAGTAAATATTACACTATTGATGGCTATTAACATTGTTAATGGAAGAAATCGCTAACATTTTATCCGAATTCACCAACATGATTATTCCGTTTTTTTTTTGTTTTTTTTTTTTTTGCTGGATGAGTGGAGGATACTTCCCTTTTCGCGTGGAGCAAGGAAGCACGAGCAACTAAATAATACCGTTCTCACGAAGACAAGCAGACACACTTCGTCTGCATGTCACCGTTCTCGAGCTTTGCTGCATAATGATGCTTCATGCCAGTGACCATGGGCAAATCCAGATGGACAGGCAAGCCCGTTTATCTGGACTTTTCCGGTTCAATAAGCAAGCAAAGCCAGCTGAGTGGCAGGCTGAAGGACTAATTGCCCGAACCGTCTAATCCCTCTTGAGATCCGAGATCTGCCTCCAGCGACCTCAGGAATTTCAAACCGCACGGAAATCCAGCAGCATAAAATCGCCGCTTTACATTAGTGCTCAGCACCGCGTTTTGCGCACCAAAACTGCCTTTTATCGCTGAAAACATTAATACACGACCCCTCATCAATTCTTCCGTACTCCCGTCCGTGGAAACAGTATGGGACCGTTCTCCTGTGACGCCATTAATGCTTCAATATACAGCTGGCAAGTTTACCTGCGCCTCTCTACTGGCATAGGAGGGCCAAATGGGTCTTGACACCTGCGGAGATGATCATAGCTGGAAAAGGTGTTATTTTCCTGGTTTAGAGATGCTTTGTAGTTGGATCCATACCACAAGCCTGTATATAATAATGCGGAGAAATGAATCATATGGTATATAATCACTATGTACATCATATTTTCCCCTGTGACAAGCGAGAGGATCTGCCCGCCAGCTCTCCTTGATCAGATGACGTCTAGATAACGGCACGCCGTGCACAGCTCGCTCAGGAGCTCGGCACCGTCGCGCACGCGCGGGCCGTGACACATGCAATCCGGCCGTGTCGCGAGCGTGACTCGGCCGTGACGCCGCCGGCCGGGGCCTTGCACTTGGCCGCGGTCCGCCGCGTGACGGGCGTGACGGGCGTGACGGGTCCTCGCCTCGTGCGCTCGCCGCGGCTGCGGCCGGCGAGCCACGCCCGGGGGCATGAAGAGAGGCGGCGGGCCTGCATAGCCCGAGGGCATGCTTTCGCCCGCCGTCTGCCGGCTGCATATCGATGAAGAGGGTGTGGCGGCTGTCGGCACGCGCCCGGAGGCGGCGCAGCTGGCTGCGGCGCGAGAAATGTTCGGAGAGATTCTCTCCGGGGTCATTCAGAAGGTTCAGAGGGGAAGCATATGGCGGACATTCGCGAGAGGCACCTGCATATGTGGAAGATCGCGGTGGATGTGACCTCGAACCTTGGGGATTAAGTTTGAGATTTCGCATGTGACCAAAAAACCTCAAAGGATGTTAGTATACGGCACACGTTACGAACTGGTTACATTTATGTTTTACCTGCATTGCATTTTAGTAAATCCGGAAAATCATTCATATCTTATTCATGTAAACAAGCCGCCGGATGAAAAAACTCTTGGCATGTTAAACTGAACGTATCTGAGATGCACACAGTGATAGCAGCTCCGAACAAAAAAAAAGAGGAACACCGGCATTTTTAGTCAGTTTATGAACAGCCCCACAAAGTATCGAGAACCCATGCCATCTGCCTCCCTATTATTTCGTCAGGCACCGAGTCATCTCCAATCTCGACAGTCATGCGAGCCGCCGCCGGCAGGGCCCGGTATCCGCGGACCCGGCATCCGCGGCGGTGAAAGCGGATCCGGAAACGGCTGTCCGCCGCCGACCTGCACGATGACGTCACCGCCGCCTCGAGGCGGGAAAGTGGAGCGGATTCGATTGGTCGGAGGCGGCTGCCGGCCGGCCGATCCCGTGGCGCGGCGGCGGGTCGCGCGCGAAACGGTAGCGCGATTTGTCACAGAATGCAGTCGCCTCCCGGGGCCAGAACGCACCCGTTCCGGTTTCCAGAGCCCCCGCTGTCGTCGCAGGGAAGCCTGTTGCGGCTTACGGTGGGGGCATCCGGCGCGGAATGTTCTAAATTGGTCGGATTCTTAGGAATGACATTCAGTTGATCCGGAAAATGTCGCTGTTCACATTCTCAACACTTGCCGGGTGTCGTGGAGGATGTCTGGATGCGGATCAGCAGGACGCAGGGAAATTCGGAGAAAATCACCATGAAATTCCGAAAATTTAAGCTGTGAGGCAGCTTAAATCAGAAATCAATTTACAACACTACGAGCTACAACTTGCCCAATTTCAAAACAGATGTTCAAAATCAAAGTTCCTTTTTAAGCTCATATTTGAACCGTTTGTTTTCTTTGCCACGCTAGCGCCCGAGCACCAACGTCATTGAGCTACGTTCAAGTCATGGACGGTCGGGAAGGAAGCTGGGTATGCCCACTGAATTAGCCTCCAAAGGGCGATCAAAATACGCCGATCACGTCGCCTCCCATTAAGCGGTGTATTTTGCGCAGCGAACAGTGGAATTAGCCTCGCAGAATTTTCAGCATGACCGGGGATGTGTGACCTTCAAACACAGTAATCAAGGCGGTCGTAAATTTGCTCAGAGTCAAAGCGGACCACGGAGCAAGTCACCGTAAAGGGAAGCATGACATGCTCGGGGAAAACGGATTTGTAGTGAAACAAAGCCCTTGAACTTGACTGATGAGGACAGAGTTCCTTGCTAGCGTTGAGCTGAGAGGTGGTGAAGACAAGCTCTCGTCATCGGCAGTTGTATGTTCTGCCCCATTTGTCAAATCTAGAATATCTTCTTTTCCACCATTACGTGCAAAATTCGCGGAATCTTATCGGTAAACCATCTTCGACATGGCTCACGCGTCCCGTTTTGGGCCGCGGCGCCATGTTACGTTTGTTTCTCGTCAATGTGGTTCAGTCTGCATTTTATGGACGTGGTTGGGTCTTTCACGAAACTTCATTTCTGGACTCCGCCATTCTTCACGTGTAGTCGTGGAGGCAAGCGTATTGCGATGCCAAAGAAACTCATTCATATTCTTTTCGAAGGACGGACTTAATCAGGCTGTACCATAGGTTGTCTCCCGCAATCAAAAAGTTCGTCTGGGGCTTGCTTTCAAGACGCCCTGTTGAAGCAGAGCAGTAATATTTATAGTTGTTTCCGTGACGATTGGGAAAGATTTTTGTCATGTTAGGTGTCTGGGGAGACCTCGCCGTAAAATTCTGACCGGTTAACGAGGACACAGAATGATCAACAATCAATGATCCGGCCTCTCTAACCTGACCTACCGTCTTTCAACACGATTTATCCATTCTGGTCAGAACGGAGTAAGTACCAAACATGTTAGACAACCGACTCATGACGACTAGACAACGCTCGCCACCGTCGCGGGCACGGACACAGGACGGACACACAAGCACAGCACGGACACAGCACGGACACAGGACGGACGCAAGGTGGACACGGGACGGGCGCAAGGCGGACACGTGAGACGCACGGGACGGGCCCAGGAACGGTCCCTGGCCTGACTGGCGGGCGTGCAGGGCAGACGGCGCGCCGTGGGCGGCCGGCCGGCCGCTGCCGAGGCGTGGTTTCACCGACGCCCCGCTCACTTTCTTCCGCGCCGCCTGCAACGGTCGGTCCTCGCGACCGCTGCAGCGGCGGCCGGCGTTACTTTCGCTGGCGGAGAGCGTCGTCGCGCGTCGGCCGGTGCACGTGCGCGGAGCCCGCGGCGGCCCCAGCTCTCCGCGCCGTCTCTCGACGAGCTTGTTCAGCCGGTGGAGGGCTCCGGCGCGTGCGATGGGCTGGATATGAAGTGACGCCACGGACGTGGGCGGCCATGCTGGTCGCCGGTGAGGGTCCACTTCTTGCGTTGACGCACGCTGCGTGCAACTTGTAAAAGCACTCACGGTTGGTGAACGAGCCTCAGGTTTCTTTGTGCAAACTGAAACGGCTGTCTCGCTTTGATGTCTCACTTCACGACAACGTGTATGACACAAATGCGCGATTGTGTTGCAAATCGGAATTTTTACCAATTTTACATTCAGCACCACCGTGCTGATGTTTATCGGCTTTGCCAAGCAATGTGGACCGTGTTTCGTAAGCAACCACCCACAGCGTAGCTGACAGAAGACTCAGAGTCTGGACGACTCTGGAAAAAGATAGTGGAATCATTATTTTCGTGGCAGAACCTCAAATTGGGTTCTTCCTCCAAAAAACAACGAGGTTTTCCTATCTTCCTCCAATCTGCCCGTGCAAAGAGCTCTGAAAACGTCACCAGTCAAACAGAAGTTCCTGCCTCTCTCTGGTTCAGAACATGCCGTCTCTCGTCCGCATCAGCCGACGGCTGAGACGAACAAAGACAGCCCCACCTTCAGCAGAGTCTGAGGCTGCGGGGGAGCCCTCAGGACCCGGATATCCAGCGCGAAATACTGGCGAGTCACATTCAGCAGCTGGCAGCCGGAATGAAAGCCGTGGCTTTGATGCACGTTGGAGGCTGTTGTGCGCTAGCGCCTGCATGCCAATAGCATGTAGCCTGCAGGAGTGTCCGGACCAAGCATGTCTCGGACATCCCCCGACTTTATAAGGTGGCAGAATCACAATGGACCGAGGGCTTGGTCTGTGGCCATTTGATTACGCTGCTTTAAATGCGCAATCCGGCATGTCACAGATATGCAATGTTCATGAGATCAATGCTGCCTTACAAGGAACTCATTTAATGTAGTAGATTTCGTTGGCACGTGCCGGGAATTCCCCAAAAACGAGAAAAATGGGCGGCGCAGCCTGCGATGGGGAGCTGAATTGCCTGGCATGGTGCTGCAACGTCAGAGACCATTTAACCTCGCTTGGCCTATTATCCATCTGCCTTTGCCTCGACAAACAAATGATCTGAAAAGCTGTTCATCTTTCGCCGGCCAGAGATAGCCGCCCTTTCGACACGCCACACGCCACAGGCACGCCGCGCCATGTTCTTTCGCCGGAGCTGTTAACCTGGCCGTGTGGCCCGAACTTTGCGATTAACGTCCGTACAATGACTAGAATGTTTCGGACAGCGAAAAACGTCTTGCGCCGAATACAAATGGTGCATAAGGACAAACATGCGGATCACGTGTGGTAGAAAGGAGGTGAAGACGGCGCAGCGAGCTGGTCGCGACCGCTAGCATAGCGCAGCACCTCCTAGGAACGAAAGGCTTAACGCAGCTAGGCCATGCATCCCAGTAAAAGGAACTGATGGCCCGAAGTGAGCGATTAAAACGGGATCCTCTAATGGGAGTCCTGCCCCGCAGTTACGGTTCACCGAGGAGCCAAATGGCCGGCAGACACCATCGTGCCATTAACGACACCAAACGCGGGCTGGCGACGGCTCTCTTCTCGGCGAGCTCGCGCACGCGGTCAACAGCGCAGTCCGTCCACGACCGACCCTCCCCCGCTCGGCCCGCACGTGCGGCGGAATGCCACCGCATTCCCGCTGCAGTGGTTCCGATCCGGTTCGGCGTCGTGTAGTCTGAGGTCGGTCCGGAGGCCGCCCGCCGACAGTAGGTCATCCTCCCGCCGTGCGGCCGGCTGTCCGACCGCAGGGCGGCAGGCCAGGCGGCCGACCCGCGCCAACTGGGCGTCGTCGCTTCCGTCAGCTCGGTCATTTCCGACCACGTGCTGGGCGGCCGTCTTGAGTCGCCATCGCCAGCGGCTGTAATCGAGCCCCTGGGCACGGAGAAGCCAGTTCAGGGACGTCGACAGTCTGGGAGATGGGTCCGGGTACGCCAGCAGATCCGAGACAGAGGCACATCACGGGGAGCGATGCGGTGTGCTCGCTGTCGTGACCTTTGGTGGGGCTGCAGTCGGGTTTCCCGTGCCCGTGGGCTTCGTGTGATGCAGATCTCGGCGTACTCTGCGGCTCTGGCACCTGCTCGTAGCGTGGCACCTCTGCGACATGCTGTCCGGGATTCCCCAAGCACCGCATGTCTTCTGGGTGTCGCTGACGCGTTTTCTTGTCACGTGTTGTGTCACGTGTTTGCTGTGTAGACTTTGTGGTGGTTTGTATCTTTCAACCGTCTGGCTTCAAATGTCACCCGCTATGGTCTGGATCATTGGCAAGGCTGCGTAGTTCGGAAGGAGTCTCTCTCGTGCAGGCCGCGTTGCAGTGCAAGGCGAAGCCGAAGACAGTACCAGTTCGGACCACATTGTTGAACCCGACGCTCCGCAATCGGTGTTTACATAGATGCTCATATCGACAGTAATGTTGACACCTCTTGCATCGTGCATGCTGGTACCGCCACCCCAGATGGCCACGCGGAGTATTCCAAGGGGTATGGTTTGACTCCACGGTTCGTGTGTTGGCGGACCTCTGAAAGTTTGCGAGGAGCGTTGTCTTGACGCACCGTCTCTCATCGGCACCGCCAAAGAAGTCATGCGCCAGAATGAGATGCGCTCGCCCCAGGCTTCAGTGACGAATACCAAATGACCTAGAAAGTGGACCAGGATACGACGAGCGAATCTGACACAGGGTTGAGGGAACTATGCAGACTGCCAGCTGTCGTGATCCTTTGTTCTCGGACGCTATCGCCGTATCAGGGGTGTCGATCTGCATTTTTTTGCATTTGTGGGGGCCCTACCCCGCCCGCCATCGTTGATTCCCCCGAGTTGGTTTGGGTCTCCCAATATTTTTTGTGTGCTTTAAAGGGAAATGAGGAATAGTAACAAAAAGAACGGCCGCAATAGATTATAGATCGGCAGAAGGTATGGAATACAGCATAAAGCGATGTATCTTTCTGTCTTTCAACATATATATATACACATATAAATGGGAATTTATGCATTTTTTATTTGATGAATAGTAGCAAGAAACTTATGAATTTCCGTTGGTCAAAACAAAATGGGCTCAATCCGTTGAGAAACCCACATTTGGGGGGAGGTTAGGCTGTCGAACCCTCGGCTCGTCCTCCCCCCCACCCCGTTTACAGAAATCGATGCTCCTGGCCGTACCCGAAATCTTGCTGCGGACAAAGTCCACTCCGACGATTTCAATAAAACAGTCTCCATACGGCCGCTACATCAATGCCAAAGACCGCCGTGAATCGTCGTCTGGATTCCAGCATGCGCTCGAGGCGCATTGTCACAAAAAATACGCAGTCACTATGGCAATATGGCCAAAAGCAGTTTTTACCACTGCCGGAGCTCGTCGAGGGCGCACGTGCCGTCCGCCCGGGCCGCAGCGGCACGTGGCGGCCCGTCCGTCCCGGGCCGGCGAACGGCCGTCCACCACGGGAAGCGATCGGGGCCAATTTCTCTCGGCTCGCTCGCCGCAGCCGCGCCGGCCGCCGCGCCGCGTCCGGGTCGCAGTGACAACCGTCGCGCGGCGCCGTCCCGGGAGCGGCCATCTGAAGGCTGCCGGCCGGCCGTCCCGGCAGAAACTGCCCCTGCGCTGCGTAGTTGTAGCCTTAGTGGCGCTGCGCAGTTGTAAGCGGCTGTGTAGCAATGGAACGAGGTTCTCAGGGTTGAGTTACGGACACTTGATAGGGATTTTTCAGAAGTGGACGTAGGAGAATTTGAAGGTGGTTGTAAGAGGTTGACAGCTGAAATTTTTGGGAGGATGAGCTAAGCACATATTGGAGACGGCGCCGCCCCTGGTCGCTGGAGACGAACTGCTTACTTCAACAACAGTTAGTAGAGTGCGGTCGAAGTGTCAAGTGTGGTGCAGAGTAAAGAGTAAAGTATGGAAGGTGCGGACGGCTTCCGGCCTTCCCAAAAATATCATCAGCCGATGACCCAGCCGAAGCCATTTGTGCACCTCAATGTTTTGATTGCCCTCGGATTTAAGGTTTAAGAGTTAAGTATGTCGGAGTAATACCCCAGAACATGGCACGAGTTCTAAAAGCTCAGCTCGCTGGCACCAGTACAAAAGCAGCTCTTCATCCCGTTCACTCCCACGGCATAGGTGAAAGTGGCCGGCGTGAAGACCATTTCGCGACAGTTGGCAAGGCATACAATCGCAAAAGGAAGGAGAAATGTTGAACATGGTAACGCGTGACGTACGGGTTTCGATACGCCAACGGGAAGATTCAATCGCTGAGGATGCGACGAGGTAACTTTCGAGTCTCCTAAGAGCACTTAGAGTACATGACACTACTGAATCTCCGACATGCAAGAACTCGGAGATCAAAGAGTACGTATTCAATACCTTGAGCCATGAATGTAAAACAGCACTGCAAAGCGTTCCGCGGACGTCTATCGGAACATAATTAATTTCGTATACCGTTTGTCATGCTATTAAGGCATGCATATTATTTGCATCAGATGATCGTCGCTGAAAGCACTGCAAGGCCTGATGTTGCAACATCTTTTTGTATTTTCTTTGTTAAATACATATGCATATTGACCGTGTCACTGGAAAATCGCAATGAATACAAAACTGATGGGCGTAGTATCCCAAGGGAAGACAGCACCGTATGCATACCCATGTTGTAAATCTTTTTCTACCCAGATGACTATGCGTCGTACTGAACAGTTGTGGCCACGTAAGATTACCTCGCAAATCGAATCCACATCTGACAAGTTGTCCTTACTTTCTACTAAGGCGTTTGCCAGGAATGAAACTACAGCCCGCGCAGTTAGTAATCACGTAAATAGCACGTAAAAACAGCCATACCGCAATTATCTGCTGTTCGCTAACCGACAAGACCACAAGACAGCTCTGTTCCAGTAGGCTTTTACGCTTCCTGATCACACTAAACGTGCACTGTTCATTTTCGTTTTTGTTTGTGTTTTTAACGTGTAAACCTGTGCACACAGAATACCTCCAAATGAATCCGTCCACAACGACCTAAACAGGTAATCTCTTTACACGTGAAGGTCAGGGACTTTTAATGAACATCACTCTACAGCTTTTACTACTACATTTAAAGCATCTATGACGCAATGACTGATGGTCCTGCCTGATCCGTCTTCAGTTCAGCTGCCTGTGGTGGGTCCGTGGTCTTCCTGACTTTAGGTCCAACTGACTGTTGCCCACCTAACTGATCCACCAGACAGTGGTCCACGTGACTGTGATCACCCGGACTGAGGTCCACTTGACTAATCCACCTGACTGTGATCCACCTGGATGTAATCCACCTGACTGTGATCCACCTCACTGAGATCCACCTGACTGTGGCCTGTCTGACTGTGGTCAGTCTGACTGTGGGCCGTCTGACTGTGGGCTGTCTGAATCCAGTCCGTCTGACTGTGGTCCGTCTGACACTGGTCTGTCTGGCTGTTGTCCGTCTGGCCGTGGTGGGTCTGGCGCGGTCCATCTGACTGTGGTCCGTCTGACTGTGGTCTGATGGATACGGCCTGTCAAGATGCGGCCGGTGGCGACTCGTTCTCGTCTAGACCACAGCCTGCCCTTTATCTGGGTCGCGAGGCGTCCTAATTGCCTAGGTCGCTGAGATGACCCCGAAACCGTTCCATTGTCGGCACGATCTCCGTAAAACATCCGTAATGGCGGCAAAAGGATTCGTCCTCATGCCAGGGAATGCTTCTCCGGACGGCGAAGTGCCGCCTGACGAAACGCACGAATTGACTTAAGACTTCCTGCCTGAGGTTCATAGGCTGCATCGAATTCTTGTACTAATAAGAACACTAGAAAACACATCGGAGACATGAAAGCTTGACCATTGTCATAGCCCCAATTTCCATACAGAGACCTTCGTGTTTTTTTTTCTCGATGCCAGTGATTCGGTAAATCATTTGGCCGCCGTGAAGAATTTTGGATCGTTTTTGTGGATTTTTTACAGTCTATTTACACGGTGTGATTTTTGTCACGGAACAGTCTGACATTATTTCTTGGAGGCAAGTAGAGCTGAGAATTTGGATAATTTATTTCACGTGCTCGTCAATATATTCAAGCCCTGTTGATGACATAAGATCGCGACTTTGTAGCTATGAGCACTACTCACTCGATTCTTCAAAAAAGCTTCAAAACAACGAATGACGATTTCGGAAGATATCAAGGAGAAGATGCAGAAGGTAACCCATTGTCATGCTGAAACCATATCACTGTTCAATATGATTTCATTTCAATGTATACAACGGGCTTACAAAATGTACAAAAGTTGGACACGATCGCCCCGCCCGCCATCAAGCTGCTGGTCATGTGTGGCGCTCGCAGCGACCTTCTCCAGGCCATCAGAGACGACATCGCGCTCCGCAGGATGTAGGTCATGGGGGAGCGGGAGCGTGGGCAGGCGCGGCCGCTGCACGTGGCGTCGATCCTGGCGCGCCGCGCCGCCATCGAGGTGTCGTCGGGCTCCGGTTCGGACTTTAATTCAGAGTGCTGGAACGAAGAGTGCATCGCCTACGGCCGTCCTCAGCTGTCTTTCGTCTTTTTCTTGGGATGACACCGCACTTCCTGTTCACGAGACTCAGTCGTGGCAAGGATTTCATGCATACATTCATGCAAAACGTGAAGTCGATGTGATTCATCATCTCGTCGGTCAGCTTATTTATTTGCTTGTCGTGGGTTGGATTTTGCATCGACGTAGTGGCCGATGGCTGTGAGGATGGAAAGAATAAGGAACAGATGAGCATTGTTATGGTGTGGGGATTTCGTGGAATAAAGCTGTGTGTTACAAAAAAGCTTCTTCAATGCTGCTATGTTGAAGATTGCAACACCATTACTTCTTGGACAATTCTTACAAGGAAGCAAACTTTAGCTTTGCCTGGTTTTCTATCCGCACACAAAACGATGTGAACAGGTACTGGCCGAAGCTTTGTTATATCTTTCCCAGAAGCTGGCTATGGACAATTTGCTGAGACAAAGTGCAGTTTCGTGGTTATCAGATGACGGGTTATTCCATGACGTGTCATTTGGCTTACATTCCCGCACCTTTATCGTGCAACTTCGTCGGTTGAAAGGAAACAATAGCCTTTGAACGAGCCGTGCCACCAATGGCCGGGAAATCCAGTTGCTACACTGTTAACATTTTATAATTATATTATATTATACATATATAATATATATATATATGTATGTATCATATTATATTATTTTAACAAACGTTTGTAGATTCCACGAGAACCGTGAAAATCGCATTAAGTTTGCTTCATACAAATGCATTCATAAAGCGATTCATAACAAGGCTGTTCGTTGTAGTCCCACGATGTCATGGTGGAACACTAAAGGCTTACAGCGTGACCATGACAAATTTATCTCTCTCACTAGAAATATTTGCAAAACGTTTCTTTGTAATGTTAACGCAATTACCGACGCCATCTTGACAACAGTTCATTTTACCTAAGTTGCTTTTCGTGTTTTTGCCTGGATAACGAACATCAGTCGCACTCTAGCCATGCAACGTTTGTAGATTACGACTGGTAATCAATTGACCAAGGGTAGCATCGCCATATTACATACCACATTCATCATCCCTTAGGAATGTTCATACCATGCACTTTTCAGAATCAGTAATCGACGAAAAACTGGAAGCGAATGAAACATGTACTGACGAAATGTACAGGAGAATGCTCACTGGCAAACGTTGTCACGTGACCGTTCTTTCTTCGTCAGCTGTTTTAGCGTCTTCAGTATGTGGGCTTGGAGCACCTACTGTTCCCACCCAGGCAGTGCCTGTATGCCAATGCTGCCGTATAGCGCTGGTCCATGCCGGTACCGTAGGACAAGGGATGCTCTCGCAGGAGTGCGGGAAAAGCCAGCTCCGCAGTGGGGGCAGAATTTGTCCCCGCTCCCCCTTTCTAACAGCACGGAGTCGTACGCAGCGGACAGGAGCAAGGAAAGGGTTCGGCGTTCGGTATTCGGAATTCGTGTATTAGGAGGCGCCACAAAGTGGGTTCCACCAGTCAGTACATAAGTGCACAGGGACGGGGTCAGTTTGTCAAAGAATTAAAATCACAGTCGAGGTATGAGAAGTAAAAACTCAGTGATCCATGAGCAACGGTCACAGCGCTCATTTGGACGGCGCCGCGTCGCGCCGATTTCGCCTGCTCCAAGCAGCAGCGGCTCTGCACGGGAAAAGCCGCTGCGTGCTCGTCAGCCTTGCACGTGGCGAGTGCAAGGCACCCGCAATGGCGCCGGAGGCTCTCGTTCGGCGCTTAGAGGCGGACGCACAGATAACTAGTTTTGCTCTGGGCAGACGGAGAATTTTGAACACGAAGAGCTCTGTGCACGCTGGCGACACCAGATCATAAACACTGCTCCATCCAAGTGTGCGCAGAGCAGGGCTTACATGATCCGTATGACCAGTCATATGATCAGACCTATATGATCAATCACCAATCTTGCGGTGTAATAGATGGCACGTACTCTTTTCATGACGATCGGCGGCACCACGCCACACTGAGATGCAGTACAAGATCAGGGGGAAAACATGGGCTTGGACAAGATGCTTCGGAAGGGAGATGACGGCGGATCTTGCACAGAGATGACAGAACTGCGTTGCATCGTCTGACAGTAAAAGTGACGTGTCTTTCCCAAGTGAGACAAGCGTCTAGCAGAACAACCAGGACTTTGTTACGGCCGGCTGAAGAGGAGGTGCACTGATTTCACTACCAAAGCTTGCTGTCTTTTTTAAAGGCTGGCGCGCCGAGTAACATAAAACTGGTTGTATCGGAATTCGCCTTCAGACCATTGGATTTAAACCAGGTCTGGAGATCGTGCATGGACTGCTGTGTACGTGACTTGGGGTCGTTAAGGCCATTGCTGCCGGGAAAAGAAGAATGCAGTTCTTGGGTGTCATGGACGGAGGAAAAAAGCCGGCCGTGAGAAAGCAAGGGAGGTCGTTCACAATGATAAGGCAGAGCACCAAACCAATCAGAGAACCCTGGGCTGCGCCATGAGTGAGAGGAAGAGGGAACGATCCACCAGTGACAATCCGTCGTCGTCCAATCACGTGACTGTTAAACCAGTCTGAGGAGACGCCATACCACTCCAGCTTGGCCACGTGGGCCTTGTGGTTCACGCTGTCGAACGCTTTGCTAAAACCGATGGTCGTGAGGGACGCAACACGACCAGAGTCGACCTCTTGCGACACCAAGGCAACAACGTCGTGCAAGGCATCTTCTGTTGAGTGGAATGGGCGGTAAGCGTACTGAGACTTGAAGAGGAGATGATTTGCAGTAAACAGGTAGTCGGCTGTGTGCAAACAACCTTTTCCGTCATCTTGGATAAAACAAGTAAAATGGATATTGGCCGAAAGTTGTTTACATTGGACCGGTTGCCCCCTTTGTGAACATGCACCACACGAGCAATTTTCCAACCATCAGGGAAAGTATTCGACAGGATGGAATGATTTATAATACCGGGAAGATGTGGACCAATGGCGGAAAACGATGATTTGACTGCGATGAGAGAGATACCATCGACGCCAGCTGTCCTAGAGGAGCTCATACGCTTGATGGCCAGAGAGAGCTCGGGCAGGGTGATAGGACGGAGAAGGAGGGCAGAGACGCACATTCGGTAAGAGGGTAGACAAAGGCGATCATGTTTGCACCGGGTATCAGCAGGCGAGTCAGCCGCTTCGGTTGCGATACGCTGACCGACACTCGCGAAATGGTGTTAAACTCGTCAGCCATGTCGGGTGTGATTACGGGACTGGTTTCAGCACCTTTCTGTGGCAGCAAGCGCCTGATCTTCCAAAAATCGGAACGCTCAGACACAAGTTCACTGCGCGAGAACGAGCGGCACAAGATTAGCAAGCATTTCACCGTGTTTCGGGACCTCTGATACATGGCTCAGAAGGCAGCTGTATGCAAACTGGCCCATGTACGCCGTGCGTCGTCTCGGTGACGCATGGCACCGGTGATTTCCGCGTTGCCCGCAGCCACGGACAGCTCGGCCGCCACCGTCGGCCGAGCTGTCCGTGGCTGGCGGGTCCGTGTCCGTCTGTCCGTGTCCGTGGATGGCGGCGACGAGCGGGCAGTGTTGGTTGACAGCAGCGTTCCGCCTCATCATGATGGCGGCTACCTCGTCAGCGGATGTGCTGGCGGTGTGGACGGACTGCCGACCCGCCATCAGCTGGTTCAAACAGAATGCTGGCCAGTCCATGCGATACCATTCTGTTCTGTTACTGTAGTTCGCTTAATCCGTTTCATGCGCGTACAAGTTGCCAGAAGGATCACTTGATGATTGGCAATAGGCTTCCTCCGATACCGTGAAGGGGGATGCTGTTAATGACTTTTGTTGGTTTTTTATCATGTCTAGTAATGATGGGGTTGGATGCAGGTGCGTAGGTTCGTCACCCAGCTGAACAAGGCTGAGATCAGTCACAACAGTTGAAAAACTGCGCATCCCGGGACCGTCGTGGTTGAGGATCTTGATACTGAAATCTCCCAGGACATACACCGGCTCTCCTGTAGACATTGCATATTCGAACTGCCCGCGCAGGTTGTTGATGCCACTGGCCACGGCCTCCTTTGGTGGGCGACAGACGGCGCCTGTCACCACACGTACTGCGGCCCGATCCCGTGACGGACAGCCAGAGCATCTCAGCTGCCTCGCCAGAGTCAGTTGAGTCACCCCGAACCGGTTATGCTGAGTATTTTTTGCCCGGATATGGTCGGCGACGGTGACGGCGACTCCGCCTCCGCGCGACCGCGCTGCGCCGTGGGAGGTGCGGTCGCGCCGATGTATACTGTAGCCCGGGGCAACGAGCACTCGGCCGCTTATTCCTGGTGTCAGCCACGTTTCAGACACGCTTAAAATGTCTTCATGGTGGCTCTGCAAAATGTCATCTACTTCGTCCAGTCTCCGTGTCAGAGACCTGGCATTCATGTGAGCGATGCTGTTCAAATGATCACCGCTGGCCGTGCTCTTGACGGTCTGAAGGGTCTGTTGCCGGCTGAGTCTGCTGGGTACAGAGAGAATGCGAGGCCGCCGTCCCGCCTCCCGATCCACTGCGGCCCGACCGGCCGTCACACAGCACGGATCTCCTGCCGCCTGTGGGTGTCAGCACGTCTCTCCCTGACTGCGGCGGACCAGGTGACCCAGGCCAGCAGACAGGATGCGCTGAAAGGAGTCTGTCACGGGCTTGGCGGCGGCCAACCATTTCACCTGACCTCGCAGGACCAGCAGCTGATCACGGCTATATTGCCGCATAGCGGGTATGGCAGCTCTGCTCTGGCCAGATCGACAGAACCTGGCTTAGTCTGACGTGGAACTTGGGGCCTGGCCAGTTGCAGTTGCAAACAGCAACGAAGACGGCCGAGGCGATGACGGCGCGTTGTTCGAACTCGAAAATGTTCGAAAAGCCAAGTGAATCAAGGTAAAGCACGCAAAGAAGTAGAACGCCGGAGGGCATTAATGCTGTCTTGAACTTTCATGAGGAAAGAGTAAGATCGACTCACGGAAAATCGGGCAAAAAGGCGGAGCACAAGGGAACGACGTTGCTGCTTCCTCAGTGCCATCTAGATTTGTTTCTTTCCTGGTTTCTTTTTTGACGCATCAATCAGGGATGACTATTAGCGTCGTTGTCAGAAGCCGAATAGTATTGCGTCAAGTCACGTGTCTCGTCAGGCATCAGTCGGTGGTCCTCGACCGCGCCATCAAGAATTAAGGGTTAAATAACAATTACGGCTGAAAACACTCACCATGGCGCAACCATGTGCCTTCCCCACGCACTCACGGAATAAATATGCAAAAAAAACAATGAAGGCTGCCCAGGTTTCTGCGAAAATGACGCTACAATTGTTTGCATTATACTTGGTGTTCCAAACAAACGACATATAATTGTGATAGTGGCTATATTCTTTCATTTGTAAATCTACCGTAGTCGTGTTTGTCGTGTTCGACCACAAGCACACAATCCACCATTATGAATGAACCAAGTGCAATACCGATACATCAATGAAAAACGGAAGGCATGCAGACAGTTACAATGGTTTGCCTTGCCATCGTAAAGTTGCAAGAAAACACTTGGGTTTTGTAAAAACACATATGTGTGAATTTTGAATTGACTAATCACAATTTTCGCGGCGATGCAAGTACTTGCAATACACCGAAGAGCTGTCATGATTATCATTATGAACAAGAAGGTATTGTTAAAATGTATGGCATGGAAATTTTGGACGGCGTCAAGTTAGAAGAGACAAGAGATAAACAGGCCTGCTTTCTGCAAACTAAGGCTGCATCGGGAACTCAGATACAGTTCTCCAGGCCAGGCTTTAGTGCCAAACTGAAAATGAGCATTTTGTTTAACATAATTATTTTACTTCATACAACCCATGCGTCTTCTACACCCGTATCGCACCTGAAACAACGGCTTTTATGGGAAATTTCGTTTTTATTTTGTGATTTGTGTTTATAGGGCAACTGTTGATTGAAATATAATTGTTACATGTCGTATTAACTTAAAATGTTCGAGATATGCACTGAAACTGTGCAGAAACGATTCAATGGTTGTATGCCCCCAGCAGTGACGATCATTTATCCGTCTTTGGAACGGAAGAGAACTTTCCTCCTGGGGCACAGGAAGCAAGCGTATTCTGATTATTTTCCTTGCGCGGGTCCAGGTGGATACCAAGTTTCTTCTGGCTTTCTTTGCACATAACGGACAAAATACCGAAAGTGTAGCGTCATGTAACATTTCGTTTCCTTTATGTACACGTCGATCTGAAAAGGATCGGATATCATTTACGGTTTAATAGTTAGACAACGAACATAAGGCGGACGGCCGTATATTTAAGTTCGGTGCTTCACTTGCGTTGTGCCTTAGGTGATTGCGAGACCACGAGCCGTCACTGGTGTAAACATTAACCACCCACAGCTCCTCTCTTGAATTCCCGCCATATTCATGCTGAACTCGGAAAGGTTTCTGAAAGAGCACCTGCAGAACCTCTTCCTCGCTGTCTTCGTACAGGTGACATTAGGTTTTGACCCTGGGAAAAGCAGTCGTTGTGCGAAGCACTGCCACATGTCGCGGACTCTCAAACATCCAGATGGAAACTCGGCTATCGAGATCTTGGCGTTTCGAACGCAACTTATTGGCAAAGGTGAAATCGAAGCCTTCCTGTTCATCGTTCGGAGACCGCCCAATTTGGACTTTAAAAATGTATCCTTCACGCCTCGGCCTAAATACGTTAATCGGGGCCCGGCATTCGGCAGAAGTCTCATGACGGAGTTCTCCTGCGCGTGAAACCTCTCACTCGTATACTATACTACTCACCGGCCACTCGTATACTACTCACGAGTGGGTTCTTCATATGCGTTGGGAGCTACCACTGACTGGTATTCCTGTCGTCACTGGGGCCCTCACGCAACGCTGACTTCTGACGGCGTTGACTTTTAGTGTTAGTGTTTTTTTTTAGCGTTAGGCTTTTTTGTCGCATGGGGCATGGGCTTCGAAATTTACAAATACGCCTTTTATTCAACAAAACTCCATATACTATACCACCAACTCAACCGCCTTATGCCAGCAACACCACAACTTTGTTCTTCTGTTTCTTCGTACTTTTTTCTTTTCGTTCCGTCGCAAATTTATTCGAATTTATTTGATTTACTTATATGTTATTCATACTTTATTTATATTTCGCAAATTTATTTATATTATATTATTGAATTATTTCGGCCTGTGATATCCTGACCCTCCGATCCGCTCCTGCTGCATTCCACGGCACTCGTGCACCTCACAACCTTCTAACGCCTAAACCAGCCTAAACCTGGTGCATTGTTATCACCCGCCTCCTCCCCGTCCCCTCCACGTCCTGAGACAGATTGGCCGTCTTCCGCTGACAGATGGCTAAGCAGGAGGTGTTGGGGAGGGGTACTTGCACACGCCGTGCACAGCCGGGACTTTGTAACTGCAGCCGACCCCCGTTCCGGCAGTTGCAGCTGCGACCTCATTGAAGGGGCCGCCGATTTCACTGCAGCGTCCTTCGACGGCGCAGCGGCAAGAGGCCGCGGACACATTGTCTGAATCCGGATGGGATTGACCGGCTGGAATGTGTGTTAGGGTGCGTCTTGCCATCGGTGACATCCCTCCTCTTTCCTTGACATATTGATGTGTCTTCAACGACACACCTTCCAGCTTGGTGGTAATGGATGCTGGCTTTGCCTTGTGAAAATGGCAGTTTGTTTTAAACGTGCTCCGGTAAGGTTTATGGTGCTCCTTTGGAACTTCGTCTGAAACGTGTGGAGGAGTTGCTTTTGATATTCCTGGGATACCTATCTGAAATTTTGCAATTTTGCTTAAACATAGCTTAGTGCGTCGTCTCTGTTTAATTGATCGCAGTTTTGCGATAGATTATTTGCACCACTGGGATGCAAACAGAGGGAATATATTGCTCATGAAATATGTTGTGGAGCTGGGTCAGCTCGTGGAAAGGATGTATATTCTCGTTCAAAATTATTAGTTTTCCAACAGCATGCTGAACTTTAGTCTGCCAATGAACTGTGGAAGCTGAAAAGAAAAGCTATACTATACCTTTTTTTATTTTATCTGCAGCATAAAGCATGTTGTGAATACACTGTTATTGTGAATACACTGTTATTCATAATGCAAGTCATAACTTAATGTATGCTTAGTGCAAGTCATAACTTAATCTATGCATAATGCAAGTTATAACTTAATCTACCTTACCCGACAAAAGCAAGTTATGTGCATACCTTGTTTCCGAATAATAAATTCGAATATCCAACCTCTACATGGAAGCTCACCCAACACGTGAATGACTCGAAATATCCATGGATAACAGGGTAATAGAGAGGAAGAAAAACAGAAAGGTAAACAGAGACGGACTAAAGAAGAGTAGAGTGTGGAAGGAAATAAAGGTTAGTAGGAAGAGATAGACGGGAAAAAAGTGAAAAATATATGGCGAGTCCCAGGACCCAACATCTAAACTTCTTTACAAGAGTATTTCGTGGACTCGCGTCATTCACAGTTTACGCGCTCCTGTGATATTTCCTTTTCCGTTTCCAAAAAAGTGTCCAAAATATGCCTGTAGCGCGATGATGACTTTACTTAACATGTATGGAAAAACAGGTGGCATAACGTTTACATTTTGATGTGCGCGCATTTCTAATGGATGCTAAAAACATAAAAACATTTGATAACATCGAACGTTGAACGTTGACGTTAAAACGGTTCAACAAACCAAGAAAATAAACTGTTGTTCAATTCATGCTGCCGCCGCACGCCTCACGTAATAGCTGGTTACTGGTTTACATCTATCATTAATGCGGTCCAGCTTCAATGGCCGCGACACTTAACCTTTCCCGTTTGGGTAAACGATGGCTGTGCTTCCTTGGAAAACAATGAAGGTTTGTTCAAACGACTTGTTTTCCCTTTGCAAATACCAGTGTCACGTGTGGTGTAGCTGTGTGCATGTGCGGTTGGGAATAGAGTTCATGAAAGGGGTCAGATCACAGAGCAGTTCAGTTTCAATCTCAGTTTCAGTTTGCGAATTTTGACATCCTTCCACACGAAGCCGTTAGTTTATGTCAATAGCAAGATACACAAAACACAACAGTAATGTGCATTGTCTTAAAATACGCTCGTAGTTGATGACTTTCACGAAATACTAAATATTTCTTCCGTTTTTCTTTATGAAGACGGTGGCTTGAATAAAACGTATTAATTCTTCGGTCCAAAAAACCTCCTTTTTGCCGGGGTAACATTATCGACGTAACATACGTGGGAAGCAATGATCATCTTTCCTGGTGCTTGTTTCCAAATACCCCGTCTCCTCTTTTAACGACGTCGTTTTCTGGTGCTCGTGCTGGACGCTCCTGCCTATAACGGATGCAATGTCTACATGGCCCCGGCGCTCGATATTTGGCTCGCGGGTCAAATGACATCCGTCCAGTATGGGGCAATACCGACTTCCACATGTTCGTCACGTCTTGCCCTTGACAGCACGTTAAATTTCCGGCACGACATCAGCCGTTACCTGGAACTGCGCTTTCGAGTGTTTTGGTCGGTGTCTTTGCAGCGAACTTCGCCTAGCACGGGCTTCGATCCCCAACCTCCCTTGAGGAAGCCATTAGGACCAAATCTGTTTCATAAAATCCGGAATTTGTGAACAAACCATGTATGTAAACATATATTACGCGTACATCAGCACAAAGCGTGCACATTGACACAGTGCTCCACCAGTTTAGATCTTCTCTGCAAACGGCCATAATAACAACATTCTACTCTTGGTAGTCTGATGTTGTCGGCAAAACGAAAAGAATGCAAAAAATACACCACCAACGTATTTTGACCTCTGTCGTTATAGCGCGAAAACCGGGAAAACTATCGGCTAATATCGATCTCTTATGCCTCTCTTCCCCCAAATAAACTTCGAATAATGACGGTCATAAAACTTGCCACTGCTCCAGAACATAACATTTCAGAGCTCCAAGAAGATGAGCACTTCTCTTGGGATTTTCAAGTTAGCGCATGCTTACTATGCCTGCTTCCTACGCTTACTATGCTTGCTTGCTCGAGGCAGTGCTCGCGTTTTGATCTAGCTCTCCACTGGGACGCCGAAGACAGGACCATTCACCGTGCGCCGGACACAGCCGCCCCGCGTGGCGACGGCAGCCTCGTCCGCCTTCGCGTCCCAGCCCTCCGACCGAGCCACGGGCTCTGACCCACAAACACAGAGCCGCGGGGGGCCGCCGGCGGCCGGGCCGGGCGGCCGCCGTGTCCGTCTGGGCCGGCGGCCCCCGGCCGGGTCAGAGGAGACGCCCCGGTCCCGTCCACGATCGGCGCCGATCACGCTGAGCGCAGGCCGCGCCCGCCGCGGCCGGCCCGACGGGTGCGCCGGACTGGGCGCGATTATAGCGGTCTGCCCGTCAAGAGGAGACAGGTGGGTTTCACTTACGTGATGAGCCCGAGCACAAAAAAGTGTCCTGGTTCGACAAAGCGTATTGTGGAGATTATGAGGAACTATCGAGAGAGATATCTTTTGACCTTTACCCTGGACTACTTAGAAGGCACCACAAACAATTAGGGTGATTATCATACCAGTAAGATGCCTCGCAGGGCGCATGGCCAGTGTGTGCGAGCCACTAGACTGTGAAGTCAGCCTTCGGGTTTCAAACGAGATACAGGACTGACCTAACGTGAAGTAGCATTATCTGATTAGGTTGCCGTGACTTGAAATGGACCATCCGTTCCACTAAAGACGGGTCGAGTGGTGCCAAAACTTTCTTCAGTTACTAGGGAGCAACATAGTCCTCTGCAGCTCTTCAAGGTCCTGCTGCATGCATTTTCTGTTCGGAGGTCACGGTAAATCCGATTTTCCTAGTTCTCTCTTCTAAGTGGCCTGTGGAAAGACATTAACAACGAGCTCCGTCGAATACATTAACTGCTACGGGATAAGGCACAGTGGAATCAACTTTCAAGATTACCAGTGTTCTTGGTATTTGACAGGTAAAAAGGGATAAATGTCGTGGCCGTCACGTCACGCGGTCGGCGGGTAACCGTCCATCTCCTTCTACAGCGACTATAGCAAGAGCTGATCAGCGAGCACTCGAACGTCCATCGAAGGCTACGGTGGTCGCCAGGGCCACACTTCGTACCATTTGGTGACACGGAAATGACTGAAAACGAAACGGAAATGATGCGTGACTTGGAAGACGTCAGCGGACAGTCTGGTTTACGGCAGACTGAAATTATTTCTCCAGAAGAAATAGCTGCGGGCTAGTCATTTAGTTCGGAATTGCCTACAATTATAACAGGATCACTAAAATGCGACAGAACCTGTTTCAAACCCAGTATCGTTCCCCCTGAGGGCTGGCCTACGCTGAGCCGGTAGTGCCGCATAGCAGTCTTGTGCTCGGTTCCATCGGAATCGGAACCAGCTTTGCAATTGATTCCAACTCAAACGGAGTCAGAATTGGAATCCATTGCACTTTTAAGTGCCAGAACCAGAGTCCGACTTGAATCGCATCGTTGCCTCGTTATACGTTGTCTTGTCTTGACACACCTGTCTTCACGCACTTGTCATGTTGTTAAGCTGAATCACACTGTTGTCTACGGAATCAGGCTTGGAATCGATTCCAGTGCTCAGTCCAGTGGACGTCACTGGGACCCATTCTGGAATCGACTCGTTTCATTTTGAGCCACAATCGGAATCGATTCAGTTAAGGAAACGGCGTTAAGTCAGAATCAGAATCGATTCAGCAATCTGTAAGTCAGATTCGGCATTGCCACACACCCCCCCCCCCCAAAGTGGAATCAACGCATGGCTATTCAGTTCGAGCTTGATGTAACCACCAGTTGTGTGGCCAACCTGTCCCCGGTCCCACCAGTTTCTGGCCGTGACATTCGGCGCCTGCTATAGAACCAGCCCTACCGGTTGCGGCCACATTGTAGCAGCGACCTTTCCAGTTGCACCGGCTCGGAGTGACCTTTGACAGGCGGCCGCCGACCACCTGGGACGGGTTGTCTCGCGTCACGTGACGGTGCAGCTTCGTGACGTCGTCAGGATGACTGGGGCTTTGCTTGGTGTTCGGCGCCGTGAGGTTAAACAGCGATCAAGGTCTGGGGCGGGCGGCGAAGTGGAGGCTCCTCGGTGGAATTGAAACTCATCCGAGGTGTGCCTCGGAACACAAGCATGACGTTTGTTTCTGCACGAGGACGATTCTTGTAACACATTAAATAATGAAAATGGTACATCCGCCTGTAAACTGGCACCTTCACGGTTAAAGTGGTGCCTTGTCCTGGCGTCACTAACGACTACACCACGTTGAATTCCAAATAAAATTTGATTGGTTTTGTTGACACCAGGTTTTTAACGCTCCTGTAAAGCAGGGTGTAATGGAGTGATATGTTAAACGTTTTTCCTCTATGTTAGCGACTGGCGATGCCTGTATGTAGTCATAACAACTTTTCGGCCTTCCCACGTATTTTCTCGATGTCGTTAACTGTACCTGCAGGAATGCTTTCCAAAGCCGCAAAAAGTTTGCCGATGGGTATTCTGAGCTACGAAACTTTAGTCCAGGCCTTAACTGAACTCCTACTGGTAGTGTAGTGATGTTTCATGTCGAATTCCCCGCCTTGTGCTGAGATTTATAGAGGCCAGGGTTCCGAAGCACCGTAGCACCGAAACGTCACGCCTGAGCTGCTCCGACACGGCGCTGCGATCAGAGACAAAGGGAGTGTGTAAATCGGCCTCAGGCAGTCCAATGTCGATGGTGACAGGGATGCGCTGACCATCTGCGATAAACAGCACGGCCACGGCTGAACGGCTTTACGGCGTCCGACCAAGGCCGTCTGGATGTCGTCTCTCCCGAGCAGAACTCCGAAACAATGCTGCGGAGGAGAGGGTTCGCTCCGTTCCGTCATCAGAACGCCGCAGGGCGTCGGCGCAGCGTCTCACTCGCACGGCCCCCCGGCCGCCCGCCTGGGAGCCGGCCTTGACTCTCCTGCACACAGGGAGTGTCGCGTGCTGATCCGTGGCCGCCTGGAGCTGTCTGCCTCCGCCCGCCACCGGCTGCAGCACGCCAACCTCAGCAGGTCCACACTCCCACTTAAAGGATGCGCGCGTTTATGTGCTTTTTCGTGTTCAGTGTGTTACACGAATGTAATATTAATTAAAGTTAAATAGTGAAAATCCGTTGGGCTATTACCCTTTTTTATGCTCTCAACACGTTTCATCTATTATTGTATATGATAGTGCTAAGAAAGGTCCACACTCCCCCGGAATTTACGTTCTACACTTCAAGTTTATAACACGGTCGCAGCGAGCCGTGAAGAACAGCGCTTGATTCCTTAAATGAGCTATTAAAATGAAAACTGCATGATCTTAATTTACAACCATCATTGTGATGTGTGTTTTGTGGTTCCATTTCTGTGCACTGTTTCTTGCATCATGTTCTCCTTGGACTGCAAAATCTCCTAGGAAATACGTCCCATATGACAGAGCCCGGAAACAAACAGCGTTAAAAACAGCGACTGGTCCGTTAAGGCCCGCTTTTGATGTCGGACAGCACATTTGATGCGTATGATGTCCGTGACTGGAGTGCTGTTGTTTGCAGTGCACCTTCGACTGCGCGCAAAGGCAGAGCGTTCCTGTGTGCTAAGGGCTTCATCTCCTGAAAGACCATGAGACGGCCAATTATAGACATCGCAGCAGGGTTTTTGATCCCACGCCACACCCGTGGTCTTACGTTGTTGGGCAGTTCCCTTTCACATCGCGCAAAAACAGCAACAAAAAGCTAACGGATGCCTTTGCGCAGCGCCCTTTTCATGAACAGGATTCTGAACGGTTGGAAGCTCTCTAATAAAAACATGCGTGTTCGTGTGTAGCCATTCCGCGTAGATAAAATCTTTCATTTGATTTAGTGAAACAGACTCATTATTCTTTTGCCTCGAAATGACAATGTATCTAAATGGGTCGATGAATTTCGTGAAAATCTATGTTGGATGAACGTGAGAGACGCTAAATGCCATGAACCCACGTTTGTTAGACGACCGAGGCTGAAAAATGTCCGCATTTTATCTTTCGGCAGTGAAGTGAAACTCAACAAGCGGATGTTAGTGTACGGGAATGAGGTTAACTTGTGTTTAGTTGGTATTAAGAACAGTAAGTTGAGTATCCATTTAGAGCACGTAGCTCACGTGACCAACAGTTTTGTTCCTGCACAGAACATACGACATGAAAGATACACAGTAGATTGCTACGCACAGAAAATTGTTGGGACGTAGCCGGGAAGCATTGCAGAACAATGGTATTTTGTGACCCTGCTGGCACGAAAAAGCACTCAAAGAAGGTTCTTAACCAGAATCAGAATCGTACAGTGCCATCTGTTACCTAAAAAAAAACTTCTAGTACCAGAGACCAAGCACCCTGGGAAGAGCTTGCCAGTCAAATTTCGAGGCAGCTTTTGTAACTCATACAACGTCATATGTCATGTTCGAAATCTGAGACTGCGGGAGCTATTTCCGACCCCTTAAACGCGGCTCTGACTGGGTATTTCGCCGCCTTCCATTGGCGGGGCAGCGCCGGGCCGTGCGGTCTTGTGACATTGTTCTACATTTGGGTTACTGATGACTTCACGAGTCACGTTAAACACTCAGTTTTTTCTCCAGAGTTGTCTAATCGCAATGAAAAGTAGGCCGGGACAGAAGCTTGCATTGCAGTATGGCTTTGGTAACCTGGTCTCGTATTCTGAGTGTCACCTGACTCAAGGTCATCAAAGGTCAAGTTCACAGGCTAGCTTAAATTTGACGTCCGTGGTAACGGTTCATGTTTCCCGAGCCTTGACAGAGAAATGCCAGAAAATGTACTTTCAAGGGACTTTCAAAACAAATAAAACCTTCAAATGGCCCTAGTTACCGTGTAAATGCCATATTGCAACATGTTGCAATTTCAAACTCGGAGTAGCACGAACACGCTAGTGACGTCCATCTGGCGTCTGGCACCTTCAGACGACCCCACAGGTCAACGTTGGTCATCCAGAACGCCAAACGGACGCCAGCGTTTTACTCTCGAAACTGAAATCTACACAAAACCGCCAAAGGTGCCACCACAAAAAGCTGTTGCATTGTTGCAAGAAGCCGTTGTGTAGACTGTATGCGCAATATGTCGCAAGACCACAACCACCATTCATTGCAAAAGCACCAACAATACGGCGGCATAATGAAATGGAACGTCGAACCGCAGAACGTGGTTGTCAATTGTGGCGTCATGAAACGTGACATTAGATGACCTCGTTTCCAGAATTTTGAAGTATGTCCACAGCCGAAGAAAGAAAAGGTACTGAAAGTTTTAATCTAAGAAATGCACTAGGTAGGGGGGCGTTAACCCCCTTCCTTTCAATGTCGGGTCATCCTCCACGTTTACCTTTCTTGCCCATGCCTATTTTTTTGCATCCTTCTGGCAGAACAGGTAAAATATTTATAGACGGGTGCAGATCAGTTCTTTTCAAGCGTGTTGTATGAATATGTGCCGCACATATCAAAGATACAGTAAACCAAAAGATGCTGAAAGTAAAGATTTGTAACACTGCAATAATCACCTTACCATTTTAGTAGCATGCTCAGCGGATACAAATATAAATCATCCCATGAAGTTGGTCAGCAGGGACGGACATTCATTTCATGTCTTCACGAAATCGTTCTTAGTGTTGCTGATGCTTTTTCCAATTTTATGTTGATATTAATATCGTCGGAGTGCTCTGAGTAAAATGCTTATTTGAAAATACAAATATTTCAGTTCATATTGTTAGGACTTGATCGCTGGGATTTTAACCAGCAACCAAGGTGTAATAATATATGTTGAAAAATTTGTTTCTTTCTTAACAGGCGTTTTACTCACAGTAGTTCGAAGATATTAATGTCAATTGTCTCCATGAAATCTCGTCGGTTATGCATCCTGTTAGAAGATACCACAAAAACACTTCACGTGAAATAAGCTTTCGTTGGTATGTATTTTAGAACATCTAACGTTCATTTGTGTATCTCGAAGCAGGCCCGGAGTTGCGCTATGGCACAATATCATTATTAATCTGTCCTCTGCGAGAGTACTATCCCTTTTACATCTTCACTGCGATGATCCTGGTAAATTGTTTGTAGGTGGATGTGTGAACATGTTGGCTGCTATGTTCCAGTAGCTCCAAGAAAGGATGACTGCAAGATATGTTCCATCTTTGCACACAATTCGTCGGTCCTCTGGGAGAGTTCCCGATTGTCGAAGATTGTGGTCAGACTAAAACAAGGGGAACACAGACCTCCTGGAGCTTGACTGGACATGGGAGAGTGGTATCTGTTGGTGTGCAAACTGCCAGTATCACAAGTCCACACCAGCCTCTTCCAAAACTAGCATATTGTAAACAAGTGTTGATCGTTGACAAAGCGAACACCGAGGGTTCGAGTGTCTTTTCAAGCCGTTTGCGTGGTTTTGCTCTAAAGGATGGGAAACATCAGGAAGATCTCTACCTGGTCAATTTGAAGTACAGGCAAGCGTGTTACAATGTCGTTCGCCGACTGAGAAACTACACATTTGTGATTCGAGATCTTAACAACGTTATCATTTTGAAGATGTTGTCCTATTTCCTTGGAACAAAAATGGTGATAACTGATGCAGATGATAAAGTGATAGCCGACGTTGCAAGAAAGTTTATGCCACCAGCATATAAAGTGCGGTCAGCAATAGGCCTTCACTTATTCACTTTCAGGTGGGACGGACAAGATTGCTATAAAGTGGAGAGCCCAGACGAAATGTTACTTGGAAATGTATATCGGGAGGAAAAACTACAAGGCGGAGGCCCACCAGATCAATTCTTTCATCCGAAGCTCTTCGTCAACTTTACAAATATTTGTGACATAAGGCTTCGAGCATTGGTAACATGCACAGCGTTTTACGTGGTTGTGTGTGAAGAAGGCAGGAACTGAATTAGACAGCCGCGTGACCCCGAAAAGTTATGGTAATATGTTTTCCACACATATCACCGCCAATGAGATCATTGGTGCTCATTCTCAGTAAACTGTCTTATGTGGGCGTTGTAGGATATTAAAGTATGTTAACTATGCATGACTGTAAATCAGGAGCTGATTTTGCACCTGATATACCGACACAGGAAGCTCTGTCACGTTCTGTAAATAAAACTTATTTGTTGGTACTTACACAGTTCATTTTTACTTCTCCAAAATATTTTATCATTACACCCAGTTATTGGCAATGCTGAGTAAGTTAAACGCATTAAAACTGTCTTAGCTTTCGGCTATTTCTAACACGACATTCGTCTTAAAGGGGATATCAAGACTCGCTAACACGAACCATGTTTACGCTTAAAGTACAGGGATGGAAAATGCTTCTCCCTCCTGCTCTTCAACTAAATGAGATAGGGAGATGTTTTGAAAACCGGAAACAAAGGCCTGCTTTGGTGCTGCCCGTTGTTTGTAGCTGAAATCGTCCCTGACACTACACTTACATCTGCTGCAATCCACATTCCAAAACGTGCAAAACTGGTCATGCAAATGCTTGCAAAAAATTGCATTTGTTAAAAAAACAGACTCGATATTATAGCATCTGCACGACACTCTTTGTGGAGTTATTTGCTTCCCGATAGCATATATCATGCATATTTCAAGTCTACGGTTGAGCGAAGCTGGTCTCAGGCGGGTTAATGCGGAAAAATCACTGGTATGGTATGGTCCTAAAGTCGTGAAATGTTTACTCTGCTTACCGTGGAAGGCTATTGAATGGTGTCATGCTATGAATGTTGCATGCTAATGAATGCATAGCATTATTTGCATATTTTTATTAGATATGTTTCTGGCATAAATCTCAAGGCAGTGACACCAAGGCAAGTGCTTTTGTACATACAAACTAACTGCCACTGTTTGTATATAACATATACATTACTATAATATATACATTACTAAATGCTACAGGGGTATTTTTGCAGTTAAAATCATTATATCTTGGCTAACTTTGCACATCGTATTATAGATGGATTATAAATGCTGAAGGAAGTTCCGGGCATGTCTCGGTTGCAAAACTGCAAGGGTGATGCGAATCGTGCCCTCTAAGAAAAGATTTGCCCTGATATGAACTACTTACTAATATAATTAAATGTCAGTGGACAAACCATAAAGACCGTAATTAGAACGCTCCTGCAATTATTACAGTGCGATTTTCAGTTTTCATGCAGATTAATGTGTTTTTATACACGTCGACATGTTAGTAAGCGACCAAAATTCATTTTTCGGACGAGTGATTGACCTAAAACCCTGATATGCTTGTAACATTACAAGCCTTTTGATTGACATTATTTAGTTTTTCACCAGAATGGCTTCATGCGTACAATAGTCAGATAACTTTAGGTCTCTTAAGATGGCGAAAATTGCATGAAAACGCACAAAGCTAAAAAGAATTAACAGACCTATTTTTTATGTTCCCCATTTTCGCTTCAGGATACTTCTTTCTGGCCTCCGTTATCACTTTCGACGTCCGATTGTCCCCAACTCCTAAAATTGCGTGTCTTTGTAGCATTTTAAGGTTTCATTATTTTTTTCAATTCTTCTGCATATTCCCAGGACAATCCACTGCATCTCAAAGATAACCAACGTATTCTTCATGCAAACCTCCCGAAAGATGTCCACTGCAACACAGAGTTAATTTTGTTACACACAGATAAACTGGACAAAATAGTTTGAAAGAAGGCCCTTGAAATCACAAACTCTCGTGACCAGAGATAATGTTTTAATGACCGCGTCTCGTTAAATGAACATATGATTCGTCAGATCGTTGCAAATCCTGATGGGCTTTAGAAACAATGCGCTAAGAATTCTTTGTCATTTCCCGAACGAAAAAAACGATGGTAGTAACTCGACAATCGAATCACCGTGACTCTGGTGAAACAGGCGAAGAAACCCAGCTCAGACCCCCAACGGACGCACTAAGCCCAGCCGCAGAAGCCCAACCTACACCATTTGTGTTCCAGCCTCCAAATTCGATGACCTCAGGAGAGGAATTTGGTAAGTATCGCAATACTCCCGAAAATTTAGCCTTTCATCCGTGCTATATAACACATAACTTTAACATTCACAGCAACCTAAATAAAATGTGCCAACGGAAACACCGTATTTGGCAGAATTTCATGATATGCAGACTGTTTATTCCAATTTTTGGTAGTTTTAGATGTGTGATACTTGAATCGCAAAAGAGATCTTTGTCAGTGTGGTATTTCTCATGAGTATTACTTGTAAACATGCATAAGACGCATGTCATGGTGCGTTGATTCAAGCTGTAAACCACTGTCCCCGAAATGGTAGGTAGTGAATAAGGTTGAGATGTTATGGCCAAATTGACGGTTACTCTGTTTTTGAAAAACAACCTTCGGTGAAGATGGTAAGTATTTTTTCAGTTAGGACGTTCAAGTTCATTGTCATTTGCTACGATTTGATTACGATTGATTGATACGATGTCATTTCATTAAACGGCCACTTTAATGTCGTTGATGTATTCTCAAAAAGGATTTCTTCAGTTAGGATGTGGGCATTGTTCCAGACATTTCTGAAGATATGGATTCCGTTCGTTGCGACAGTGAAACCAAAGATACCGTCAGTGAGATCACAAACGTTGCAAGACGATCCGGTAAGTTAATCCTATATTTGTTCCAAGAAGTCGCGGACAGTTATATCCTGCGTGGGTAAATGCTTCACAGGTTCTAATATTTAGAGTGGCGTCTTAAAACCGTTACGAAGGATCAGTAATCACCATCACCGAGCGAATGGCATCGTCATCTGGTGTGATGGATATCATGGGATTTAATGTCTCCTGAATGAACAATAGTTTTTGCCACGATACATTAACTGACGGCTCACGCACCTGCAAGGCTCGCAAACTGGTTAAACACGTTTTCCATAAATGAATCATGAACTCATTGCCGAGCCATGCAGCGTACCCAAATTCCACCGTTATGCAAAAAAGAATGTTTTAACCAATATATCTAACCTTCAGCGTAATAACACGAATCGGTTGCCTTTCAAACCGCAAAACTATTCAGGTGAATACAACCTCATTAAATGAGATTAAAGGAAACAATATATCAAGCTCGTTCAATATCATCTTAACCTTATTCTCGGAGGGCTAGATGGTCCGATTCCCCACCACAACAAAGGGCAATCGATTTGTCATGACATCAGCTACATTTCTGTAAAAAGATGTTTTCAAAATCTTGAAAGGGATGAATACAGGGTAGCAAAAAAAGCCAAAAAGGGGGAAAGTTTTTGGACTTGTTATAACCAGATATGTGCTAGGATCCCGATGGAATGCGGGTTATCTCCATGTTGTATTCAAACCCTCATTGACCTGGGCGGATCATTGCGTCATCTCGCAAAGATCGTGTCCCTCCAGAGCAAAATGGTGCCCAAGCGGCGCAACGCTTACCATTGGTCAGCTTAGAATCCGACGCAAAACGAGGATAACCTACATTCCATTGGGACTTCGGCACATGCTTGGTTATAACTATGCTGTTTATAGACCAATTTTGGTAAAACTGACGTGAATCAAGAGCTTATGGATGAGAATTTTAACATTGGCCCATACACTTGAAATTTTGAGGACATTCATAGGCGTTCACAGGGTTTTGGAAATGTAAGGATTAGTTTTCCCAAAAACTGAATTCACAGAAAAGTTAATGACGCTTCTTTACGTTTTATTGGTCATGTTATGCCGAACAAGTACAAATCGTATTACCTTGTTTGTATAATGTTAACATAGGCGATGCCAGAGACATGAAAAGGGGAACTGTCTTTGCCACGTATTCATCAGGTCAACTTACGACCTTTGACCTTAAATGGCCTCCAGTTACCTTGGATGCACATGGAATGATCTTGTGTGCATTTCGTATTGTTTGAAAAAGTTTCCGGTCATTTGAATTTACTCTGTTTCTAAAATTCCGCTTCACGGCTGTCGTGATATAGGGTACGCGCATTGACATTTTAGATCATAGCTCCGTGGCCCCGCCTGATATCATCTTGGAGCTTGGTACACAGGTAGAGGGCACCCTTCTACGTCACATGTGCCGGGCTTGGTATTTGGGAAACACCGCCTAACTTATTACTATGAAACTAAATTTTTACTCTTGACCTTGACCTGACCTTGTGAGGTGACCTCAGATTAAAAAAATTGTATCTGCATGCTTGCTCAACAATTTGTTCGTAGACAAGTGTACAGTTTTAAGTGCTATCTTAAAACCCGTATTTTTGGCAGTCATTTTGCTTTGTTCTTCAACAGGGCCAAAAACGGTAAGAGTTGCCTTCCAAAAACGTTGCCTGGCCCCGCCCCTAAGCAAAACGGAATTACAGAGTATTGTTATAGAACGTAGAAAGAAATGATGGGAAAAGCGGCATAGTTTCGTGAATCTCTGTCAAAAATCTTGGAATTAGCAAGCAAAAAAAACCTGAGGGGACGGTTTAAGCACCCTCTGCCGGAAATAAGGTGAAAACATTGCGGGACATTTCTAATATACGGCCATGGTATGTTGCGAATGGTGTCGTCTTCAATGCAGACATCCATAATCCGTCCTGAAATAACTAACTAAACAAATAAATAAATAAATAAAAAAATACACTAACAGGTCTCCGCCCTGGCAAGACAGTCAAGAGCAATAGCTTCTGACGTGTATACCGAGGTAATTAGCATTGTCACCCTTCGTTTTGTTATTCTTCGTCGTGACCACGCCTTAAAACGTCGCAGGGTAAGTCTTCAGCCCTCTAACCACTGACTCCTGGCCTCCCTCCACCGAGTCCGGACCCCCAGGCGAGACCTTTGGCCTGGAGGCCTAGGACGACGTCCCTTTTATTTCTGGACTCTGACATGACACTTCTCCGACTTCTTATCGGTGTCTGTCGACACCGCACTTTTGGCCGACGTTTGGCGTCTGATTTCCGAGCTTTTACATCTGACCTGCCTCCTCTGCCCCGCCGCCCGGTGGGTCAGAGGACCCGTCACCGTCGCGGGGCGGCACGGAGGTGGTCCGCCTGCTGGCCAGCTTGCACGACCTCAGTCGACAGATGGAGGTCACCATGGTCGACCTGCGGGCCCAGCTGGGCTCCAGACTCGGCAGTGAGGTCAGAACCGAGGCCTGAGTCACTAGTGGTCAGGCATGTGCTTGATTCACGTCGAGTGAATCGATTCACGGTCTGATTCGCTGGACTGGTGATAGATTCCGATTCCGATTCACGGTGTTTTTTTTTAAGTGAGTCAATTCCAATGCATTCAGTTCTTATTCAGTGATGATTCAAATATTTCGATTCCGATTCTGATTTGCGACGAAAGTATGGAATTACGGAATCGATTCAGAGTAGATTCCCAACGATTCGGAATCAAGCACAAGCCTGTACGTGATGGTTTAATTGATTGATTAATTGATCTCATCAATTCAGAAACAAGCATGATGACGTCATTGCCAACAGCAATGATACAGTCGTACAACGAGGGCTTTTTCTTAAGTTTACTGCAAGACGATCGCTACTTAAAAGCTTCACTTCGCCGTTCGCAATCCTGACATGAGTTTTTGGTGACATGCCTTTGTTCGAACTGGACTCAGGTATGTCTTGTGCTCGGAACGTATTTCGTCAGTTCGCATTGCTGTCACTGCAGATGAATTTTATCGTTCATTGAGCGCTTACCAACATATTTAAAAGGCGAAAGTCCCCATCCTAATGAAATGTCCCCATCCAGACACATGCATTGTTTGCAGACGTCTACCTGGGACTCGGGGGACTACGGTGGCTATACTTCTGGGCTTCCCAGTGAGAGCGTAGCCCGCCAACGTCTTACGCAGATGAAAGGGGCCGTCAGAAATACGTAAGATTGCTAAGTCGTGCCCGAAGTTGTTCTTGTCAGTTTCCTGACAGTCAGTTTGATAGTTTGGTGTCGATTAAGCTCGCGAATATGAAACTCATCGCCAGACCATGGGATCATACTGTCAGGTAATCAAGTCGTCAGGTAATCCAGCCGTACTGTTTCTGTACTGAACTGTTTCACACAACGTGTAAGCTGCTCGATCCTGCGTTAATATTCGAATCCTCCGTGTATTTTTCACGCGTGTTTCGTGTCAAAAATGTCTCCAAAGATGAAACTGCCGAGGTCTGCGTCCTACTCTGCCGCACTACTGAGCCTGCAGCGGGGTTTACCGCCGTCTTTCTACAGCCGTCTCACCTCGCTGGGACGAGAGCCTAGCAAGTCTGTTTACCATCGTCTTGATGGCACCGTCAACTGTCTCCTCAAATTACAGCGCTTGTCCGTCCGGCCTTTGTGCTAGGAGAAACTGAGGTTTACACGTAAAAGATATATATTAATAATCCATTAACGTTTTGGTACTAGGCATTTGCCTTTGACCTGTAAAGCCCAGCATCTCCTAAAATAAGGGAGGCTGTTTGTTTCTGCAGTCGTACTAAAAGCCCTGGAGCCGATAAGCACCGTGTTTGCCTTCATTAAGTGGCGTTTGCAGTTGGTCTGGCCTGGTGGCGCGCGTCCTGCTGGTGTGGCGGCTGCTCTGCCTGCGGTACCCGGCCGTGACAGGGCGTCTCACGGAGCTGGGCCGGCGGCTGCGGCCCGTGCTGCCGACTCTCGGCTACCTGCTGCTGGCGCACATCCTCTACGGCGTCTACCAGACCCACCGCCGGCTTGTCGAAGAGCACAAGCAGCGCGTGGTGTCGTGGCTCTAGCGGCGAAATCTAGAACCAATAATTCATTTGGACTTGGATAGGGGAAGGGATGGATACTGTTCATGGAGCTGCCGTCTTGGTATAAACCCATATTACTGATGATGTTTTCATGTGTTTGATTGTTTCAGCCGTCTTTCAGCTCTACAAAAGAAATTGTTGATGCATTTGGTTTAGCTGTATATTCCGTTCGGAGATGCCA
Source organism: Capitulum mitella (assembly GCA_030062745.1). NCBI lineage: Eukaryota > Metazoa > Arthropoda > Thecostraca > Pollicipedomorpha > Pollicipedidae > Capitulum > Capitulum mitella. The sequence continues at coordinate 16,121,573 of CP099851.1, read as the reverse complement.
TTACGACGGTGGATTCGTCTTCATCATTGTTTTCTTTGCTCTGCAGCAGAAAACTCGCTTATTTACAGAACATTGTGAAAGATGATCACTCTTGAATATGAATATACTTACAAGGCAAATATTCTGTGATTCTTCTATCCCTGCTTTTTTATGGACTGCTCATTTGTTTGCTTTCCAAACCACATTGGCCTCATGGTTTTTGGGTGCCAGATACGTGATCAGGGTTTTTCTCAGGCGGGGGGAATGTCAAATTTTGTCATCTACCGTCGACATATAACAAAATTTACTGGAAAGACAAGCAACTTTGTGCAGTTAGTCTCATAATGAACCCAAAGTAAAATATGCTATGCTTACTTTCTTATCATGCATGTGGTCTTTATTCCGTATTCCTCCGAAACTCGCGAAATATCTAGTGTCGACCGCTTGGCTCAGGGTTGCATGGCCCCCACCCCCATGGCTGAGTGCCTGTGGGGTGTTATGGCACCTGAAAGGCCTTGGACAATGAACGCCTATTAAAAAAAAATAATAAAAGCTGTGAATCTCCTAGGGATGAATAAAGGAGAACATATGACACATGTAAGGTGATCTTCTTTTGCATCATATTCCTACCATATGAATACCATGTGTACATTGCAACGCAGCTCAGTGATATGGCACTAGCAAACATGCTTTCTAAAACTCTACATCAACCACTCCTCTCATCGTTAAGATGTCAACCCCAGCCTGGCTGTCACACTCAGTTCCGAACGATCTCAAGGACGCATTTCAGCTAGGATCAGAGAAAATCCGTGGAATATTCGGTAATAGTTTAGGTCGAATATTGCTGATCATTGTCCAAAAGGTTACCTGAGTTGTGAGAATTCAGAGGGTAAATATGTCGATTTTCTAAAATATCGAGGCGGTCTTTACTGAAAATAATTCGTGCGACGACCAAGATAGATCTCCGATGCATTCGCTCGGCTTTGTAAGTTAGTTCAAACTACTGGCCTGACGCAGAAATGAACTAATCACAATCATGGATAGGTATGGTGTACACGAGAGTACCTCTTGTTATTTCAAACAGAAAACTATTGGGGAATGAGATGAGACCAGGGTAATACACCATAGTCTCAAACTGTAATGAAATTTTGTCCAGGGGTAATCTGTGGCTGAGATGTCAGATTTCTACTTCTCACCTCCGTCTGACGAGCGGTTTTTGAAGAAGAAGAAGAAGTTTTTTAAGAACAGTCTGATTATCTTTTTAATTTCATGATCTTTGGCCTAATCCTTGGTGAGATAATCTGTTATTTTAATAACCAAAAATCGCATTTTCAAAAACTGGACATCGTTGTGACGGGGACGCATTGCTGCAGTCTCTGCTATTCGTATTTTCTAAGATTTCTTCCGGTTTTTATTTGACCTTAAAATCCATTTTTAACATGAAATTTTGAGGGTGAGGCTAGTGATTCCGATTGGAACTGTGAACAGGTAAAATATTCCCCAAAGAGTATTTGCTTTGTTTTAAATCGAGGAAAGTTCTCCGTTTGTATGTCTGATACTATACTTACACGTATAATCTATGGCATATTGGATCAAAATATCAGGCATATCCTCGTCTGCTCCAGGCGGAAAATGGCATATATATTACGGTTATAAATGGTCTATATATTATTATATATATATTATTATTTATAAAAGGTATGCGCTTCAGCTTGTCACGTGATGCTGTTGTGAACAAATATTAAACAGAAACACAAATACAAAAAACACTCGGTGCCGTTCGCGACGGAATCGACAGGAGATTTACGGAAGCGAAAAAAGTTGATATGCTCGTCACCATATCATCATTGAAATATTCTTCATAGACCAATATGAAGACTGTTTGGCACCGTAGCTTGAGACCGGTGGCCATTTGTTTCGAAAGTACCATGGGCAGATTAAGCTGTGGGCAGCTTCTGACTCAGTATGGTATTAAAGTTTTCCACGGCATGCGGAAATACTTGGAGTGGCATTCCGGGTCGTTTCTTACCTCTCTCACCAGGGACGCTAGTTTTCTATCCTCTTTCCGGCGGTCGAGGACAGCGTCTTTGTCCCTGCTGTGTTTGAACATACTCCTCGGGTTTTTCAGAACAGAGAGGAAATGACAGCGCGTGGTGCTGCCAAATCTTCAGTACGTTTTTCACGTCTATTGCGCAAATGCTGCAGAAACATTGATTTTGGGTCGGGTCAGATTAATGACCTAGGTCTAGTTAAAAGGATCCAAGTCAAAAATGGCTTAGACTGTCACAGCATTAATAAATTCAAAGACATCAGATTGCGTTTTTGCATGTGGCCTTATGCTGTCAAGGGCCTTAAAATGTTTATCTTGGAATTTCTCGAAAAGGCTAGATGAATAACCCGAGGCCAAGGACGTGGTTTATCCATTTTCCACAAGTTCTGTTGTCAGCTTTTTTTATTGTTGAAAAATTGCTTGCGAGTTTCGTCCTCATTACGAGCACAGCATCATGACTAGAATTGAAAAAAGATGGTTGACCTTAGTGAATGCACCGGAGGTCAAGCCGAGGTCAAAGTTATTTTCCGTTTTTTTTTGCCATCTCTCTTCCGAGTTAACTGCAGGCATTTCGGAACGACGTTTTTTAGTTCTATGGCATGAATTGACTTGTTCACCCCAAATAGCCCTGATGTGTAACACTTATCGCACTTTAGGGGGTTAAGGCCACTTGAAGACATTGAAGATCATCTTGATTCAAGGACCTATTTGAGCCTAGAAAGTTTGGTTCCGAAATACTTTGGCAAACTTTGGCCCATAAATACACAAATTAGGGGGTGGTGGTGGGCGCTCCAAACCCCGTCCATTACACAGGAAGTGTGTAAGATACAGCGCCGTGGTGTCTCCTTGCAAATTATGTTTCTAAATAAACTTCTTGGAACAAGGAAGGCAGTATGCTGCTTGTCTCCTCCTCTGCTAGTACGGCTGGCTGACAGCCGGAGGAGACAGCCGGCAGGCTTCGCTTGTTATTGCATGGAGCGGACGGAAAAGCGCGTTGAAAAAGCACAGACATTTTTAAGAATGACGACAAGATTATTTAGTTTCATTGATTTGTTTTTCATGGTGTGAGCCCTATTTTTGCAGCGTTTTTTCCTGTCGTTACGGTTCGCGAGTTGGAAAGGGGATTGATGTTCGAACGCCCCTTGTACGGGAAGGTGGATCTGACGACTGGTGCGGGGCCGGTTAAAAGGAGCACAAAATTCTCCCAACCGGCCCAATCGACAGTTTTAACGAATCTCGGATCTCAAAACAGACGTCAATAACCGAAACTGTGGGTATGATCAACTGAGCGCAATTAGGTGACTGCATTTTCGGTCCAGTCCGTCGAAGTGTCACGTCATCGAAATCTGCATGGCGTCATTCCGTTCGTCCGTCGAGTCCGTGCCGGTCAAGTCCGCGACGGGTTACCGCTCGTGTAAACTTACCGCCCTTCGCTTTGCCGCCCCCGCCACGCACTTCCCTGTGGCGTGTAATGTAGGCTAAGGCTGTGCGGCACGACCATCTTCGTTGGAAAAAATATAGTTACATCTTCGCAGCGGACGACAGATGATAAGAAATATAATGAGATTACGGAATTTGTCGCATATAAATGAAAGAAGACAGTGGCCTTCGGTGTTCAAAACTGCTTTCGCCCATCCGGTGTACATACTATTTTTTGCTGGTCCAGTTCGGGATTTCCCTACAAGGACATTTTCGGTGAAAACGTCGCGAATTTGAAGTGCTATTTGCAACATTAACAAACTAGAATGGGAGAACTTTTCTCGATTTAAAGCAACTGAGGATTTTTTGGAAATTTTACATATGAAAGTTTTAATCGAAATCACTGGCCATATTTTCAAATCTGGACCTTGAGAATAGGTTTCAAGGTCAAATGAAAGAAAAAGATATTTTGGAAAATACGAATACCAAAAAGATGTAGCTTTCCGTTCTCATCACAACGATATCCCGTTTCTGAAAATGTGTCCATTGGTTACTGAAAAAATACACATTATTTCACCAAGAGTTTGGCCAAAAAACATCAAATCCCAAGACTTTAAACTGTTTTAGCACAATAGCCGCTCGTCCAACCAAAGTAAGAAGTGAAAAAACCAAATCTCAGCCACAGATTACCCACCGCACCAAAATTCATGAACATTTGAGATTATAGTATGTTGATTTTGGTAGGTGCCTGGTTGATTTGTCTTGGAGCGCCCCTATTGCAAACCGCATTGCAGCAGACCCAGAGAGATCATTCAGACGACACCTCTGCACTTTGTCATGGCATCACTGTCCAGAGGGGGCGGGAGGCGGCAAATAACGCCCTTAGCCAGACCGCCAAACCCCTACGATCACCAGGCGCCGCGTCCTCCGCTGCGGCCCAAATTGCCGTCAGGGAGCAACCGCCCGCGGCGGTAATGTCCGGACCACGCCGCAGGGACTGACGACCGGCTATGCCGGCTGTTTTCCTCACCATCGGCCCCATTCATCCCGCTTTCCTGGCGGCGGCGACTCGCGCCATCAATCGCCGCCGCCGGAAACGTCACCGCGCGCCGGAAGTGGCGCGCTTCCGTCGCCGAAGGATGCCGCCCTCCGGCCGACGCGGTCCTGCTGCGGTCTGGGCGGCGGGAGGTACATTTGTAGTCGTCTGCTCCGAACCGACTCCCTGTCTATGGCATAAAACTTTCTCGGTATCAGTTGGTGTGTGAATAACGCGAAGGATTGGGTTTATGTAACATATATGTTACATAACCTTAATATAAACTCTAACGTATAATTCTTGCTAACTGTTGAGAGCTCGAAGGGTGGAACTTTACATGTGCACAGACGATCCACTAATCTCGCTTCTGACAGCGAAAAATTAGCTCCTCAAGGTTGCAAATGGTTCCATCCATAGTCGCAATTTCTCACTTTTCAAGAATTCGTACTTTTTAATAATACTGTTATCCACCACGGTTGGAACACAGCACACAGAAGCACATGGCCACGACACTGCCCGTATGTACACCGCAGACAACCCAAGGTCTTTCTTCAGCCAACAGTTCGCCCTTTGAAAAGAAACCAGATTATTTTTAAATGACATTACTTACATCTGTTTCAAGAATTTGATGAACGATCCTATTACGGGAGCATCGACGTACTATTTACTGAAGTATGGCAACAAATGGCTCAATGTCTCTGTGGAAAGGCTTTTGAACAAATGTCCCTCATACTGCAGATCAAAAATCAAAAATATATTTTAAGATCCTTTCCAAACAGCATTGCCTAGGTCATGACGACGTACAAGCAAGTCCGAGTAACCGCGAGGTCAAGAAGATTAGTCTAATTTCAAGTTCATGCTCAACAGGGAACAAATTCACAGCATTACAAACCGCAAAGATCTGAAAAGAGACTGCAGTAAACAAGGTTCCAAGCATAATCCTTTGATGTCCGGAGAGTCCCGTTCGATAATGTGCAAGATGGTAAACGAAGCAGTTGCATCTGTGATGTGACTGCAGTGTTCAATACTCCAACTTTATTTTCATGCCGTGCACTGAACAAAACAACACAAAATTCAGATACGTAGGCATTATCGCTTCCGCAAATCTTGTAAAAGTTAACAGTTGCCATTTTTAAGTTATCAGGTATTTTACTTTTTCACGTTTGGAAACTTCTTTAACATTGCAACAAGTATTGTCGCATTTCTCCTGAATTGCAGTTCTTTATTATTTCCCTTTTGCTTGCAGGGAGTGCCGTGACTTGCTCATTTTCCAGTTTTTTTTTCGGGTTAAAGAAGCATTGACGTATAGTTCTTTGAGTCGCAGTGGTTCGTGGGCGGGAGCACTCCTATTTATCCGTTCATGGGTGACGGTAGAAAACGTTTTACACCGCGACTTCAGTCGTTCACAAGAACACGCCATGAAGGTCACTGAAGGCAGAACACGGAGTCAGTTTCCATAGCAACGTGTCGTTTGTCACGTCACTGGGCGTCAGATGGGCGTCACCTGCTGAAACGTCAGCGCCTGCTGCTGCGCCGATGCCGCCGGCCGCCAACCGCCCGCCAGCGCCGGCTGGCGGCCGAGCGCCCACCGACAGCGTCCACAGGTCGGCGGCAGATGGCACTGGTGTCGGCACGTGTGCCGGCAGACGGGCGGCCGCGCGCACGGCGGCGGCCCAGTGGCAGCGGCACGGGGCGCCGGGTGCCGGCCGCGCCCGGGGCGCCAGCGAGTAGACGCCGCCGCCGCCCCGGCAGGGCGCCAGCCACTGCTGCTGCGGCGCGCGCGCCGGCAGCGGCCATTCGGCAGGCTCATCACGCGGCGGTGGCGGCCCGCCCTCCAGCCTGCGAGGCAGGGAGCCGAAGGGGGGCGCCGCCGGCGGAGGCGGCTCGTTCTCCCAGCGCACGCCCGGCTTGATGCGGTCCAGGGACCGGCTGGTAACACCTCCCCTCCGCAGGCCGCCGCTGCCGCCGCCGCCGCCGTCGCCGTTGCCGCCGCTGCAGCGAGCGCCGCCGTTCTGCAGAGTAGAGAGCTGCGCCAGCTTCAAGCTCTTGCGTTCCCAGTCGCGCTGGTGCCAGAAAATGTAGAGGAAGACGACCACGATACCTGGCGGCAGTCGCGGCCGGCTCAGTCTTCATTCAGTTTCCGCCCGTACACGCCGTAATGCATTTCTCGGTACGTGCTCTGGGTGACAGGAAGTGAAATGAACTGCAAGTAAGGCTATCGGGGCACCCAAGACGCGTGATGTCGACCCGTCCTGTAGGTCAGAATGATCAAATGCGTGTCATTGGGTAACTTCGGAACCAAAGAGTACTGTGATGGCCATTAACCCTATTCCCGGCAGGGGGGCTGAATCCCCCCTCGGGTTTTTTGTTTACCAATTCCAGGCTTTTTAACGCAGCTTCACGACATTTGGTGACTTTTCCTAGCTATTCTTTCGACGTGCTGTGACAAAATTTCAAAATTCTTCTTTGCTCAGGAGCGGAGCCGGGAAACGTTTTTGGGAGGCACCTCAGGCAATTTTTGGCCATGTTGGGGGTACAAGGAAAATGTCTGCCAAAAACAGAGTTTTTAAGATAAAACTTAAAACTTTATATGGATGTATAGCTAAATAGTTGGGCAATGTGCAAATAAAATTTTGTTTATCTGAGGCCACTTTACAAGGTCAGGTCAAGGTCAAACTCAAAATTTGTTTTTTTGCAATAATTTCTGCGCTGTTTTTTAATGCCATTCCAGAATATATGTGACGTAGAAGGGTGTCCTCTACTTGTGTACCAAGTTTCAGCTTGATATCAGGTCGGGTCACGGAGCTATGACCTAAAATGTCAGTGCGCCTACCCTATATCGCAATAGCCATAAAATGAAATTTTTGAAATAGAGTGGATTCAAATGATTGAAAACGTTTACAGATAATATTAAATGCACACGAGATCATTCCAAGTGACCCCAAGGTCACTGGACGTCATTTAAGGCCAAAGGTCACTAGTTGATTTGAAGAACGTGTGACCATGACAGTTCCCCCTTTTTCATGGCCCTGGCACCGCCTATGCCAACATTATACAAACATTGTGATGCGATTTTTACTTCTTTAGCATAACATGACTAGCAGAAGCCAAAAAAAGTATTTTTGCCTTTTTTGTTCATTCAGTTGTTGGAAAACTAATCCTGCTATCTTTGAAACCCTGTGAACGCCCATGCATTTTCTCAAAATTTCAGATTTGTGGATCCATAGTAAAAGCCCTATCCATCATCTCTCGATTCATGCCAGTTTCATTGAAATCGGTCGATAAATAAGGGAGTTATAAGAAGTCCAAAAGTACCCCCCATTTTGACATTTTTGCCCCCCTGTATCCACAAATTTCAAAATTTTGAAAATTTCTTTTTATAAAAGTGTAGTTCATGTCACGGCAAATCGATTGCCGTTTGTTGCAATGAAATCGAACGAGTAGTTCTCGAGATCTCAGGGGGGGCCAAATCCGCCCTCCCCCACCCTGCCGGGAATCGACCATACCGTATAGCCCTCCGGGAATAGGGTTAACACATAATTAAAAACTAGTATGCTGCAATCAATACGTGTGCTATACATGTGCTCTAATGGTCCGAAACAGTTAAACACTCGTATCCTGCAGGGATAAATTAAACAAAAGGATGGAAATCGAAATAATTTAAAACAGTAAAAACTAGAAATTATTCAATGTTTCTAGTGAACCCGTTTCTTCAGATGTTGAAATGGATTGTATCACGATCAGGACCAAATCTACCCTAGGTGGTGTTTGTTCACCTGTCGAAAAGGCAGGCCACGGAAGAAGCCCTTGATGATTTTCGCGCATATCTGATATAATACTAGACGCACTGTCATGGAAATTTATCGGTCAGGTCTTGTACCTTATTACAGGATATCTGAAAATTTCGGTATTTTCCACGCTTGTGTCTTTTTCGCCTTTTATGGACATGAACCGTCTGTCAAGGCCAGGATCATACCCACGTAAAAATGAACACATCCAAACCGTTTAATGAAGCTGCAATTGCTGCATGCATGAGGGACGTCTGTAATCGTTGGTGTATGCTAAATGACGCCCTGTTAGAAATCACGATAACATTTGAGTGGAGTGGCATCAAAAAGGGAAACTTTCTGAAAGCATAGAGCAGGAAATGCAAAAAAAAAACACTCACCTCGACCATTTGACCCAAGATGGTCTGCCAAAGGTCACATAAATCAAATGTTGCTTCACTTCATATTAATGAGGACAGGGCTATTCCACAAAACTTTCCAATTTGCCAAATTCTTTCCCACTTTATCTACCACTTTGCACTGCCGAAATATCAGAGGGGCTTCTAAGCTCCCCCGCCAACCAAGGGACGGAGATGCCTCCCGCCAGGCGAGGGTTGCGCCCTTCACCCCACAGGACGTAGAGCTGGAGACGCATCTTGTGACCCAGGCACCTAGCCCGATGGCGCGGTAATATTGTAAACGTGCCGCCGTGGCCGTAACACGGCCGCCCCGTGATCTGGGTGACCTTTTTTTATTCGCGGTGAGATAGTGCTGGATCATTTTGGGTACACACCTCCGGTCCCATTTAGATGCTGCAGAATAATTTAGTGGAGCCACGTTGACAGAGCATAACCAACTGCAGCGTGCGCTTTTTTACTAACTTCTCTGCAGACCCAGTTATGTTTAAAACTAAGTGAATCAAAGAGTTTGGTATCCAAACAACTATGCTTGAGAACCAGACAATATGTCAGCTGTTCACTGCTCTATGCGCAAACGGGTTATGTTAGGTGGAAATTCAGCAGATTTGTCCCCAAATGTGTAGCGGTCCTTTGGGCAGGTAGAGCAGAGGTCCTACCAACTTTCAATAACTTAAAGGTTAGCTCCATGGCTTTGCATGGATAAAAATAGCCCAAAAGTAGTTCTGGCCCTACCAACTTTAAAAGCACTCCTGCTCCGATGCTTATCCACCGAACTATCACGGAATTTGACAGTTTTCTTATGTGGTTTGTATAGCAAATCGCCTTAAGAATTTCGACCCCTCATTGCCTCTACAGATCTTGGTAGGGCCCATACAACCACATTCTACGGGACCAGTTTGAAATACCGATGCCAAATAGTGTAGTATTCGTTTGACGGAGCCCCTACACCAACATTTTATGCCACCAGTTTGAAATGCGATGCCAGCTCACGGAATGTCCGAAAACCGGAACCCAGGCATGTGATGGCTCCCTGGCTTCACAACTGCGTAGAGATCTGTCACTGTTTCAGATAGACTGTGGCGGCCACAAGCACAGTGCTGGCAGGCTCCAAATCATTGAGCGTGCTTGCTCCAAATGACTCCAGGCTAAATTACCAAGTTTATCGTAATCGGTAATTCACGTGGCACAGAGCTGGTCTCCCTGTCTTTTGGGCTGGGTATGACTACATGCGTATAAATTACGCTTAGCTTTTTTGTCCGTCTTCTTGAGGATTGGTAAAGGTGGGCAAGACAAGTGTCCTATTTTCGACATTTCATTCCAGTGATTTAAAAAAATAAACTTTTGAAACATCCACGTTTTGGGAAAAACTCACGACTGGAACAGGCGTGACGCGTTGAAAGCCCACTAGAGTAAATATTGATCTAATTCCCTGCTGACATCTCAAAGTCATTTCAACACTGTCTTCCAAACACTTCAAGTCCTATTTCATCGCCAAACTCTTCACAGTTTTTTAACCAAAAACGCCGGTCAGCCAAGCCGCCCATCTCTCATAAACTTCGGCTCCTGAAATTAGTGAGAAAGTTGGTGGGCGTCAGGGGGCTCGGATTGGTCCCCGTTATCCCCGCGATAATAAATATAAATTTACTGAACGCAAAACTAGCGTCGTCCGTCGATCAAAACCGCGTGATCCTATAATTCCACCATGCCCTTTCTGGTGAAATCATGACTTATGTCGTCATCGATATAAACGGGAATCACTTAACAAGGGACGGTTATGACACATAGACAAGAGTAATTGGTAACGCCAAGCAGCCTTCCCCAAATGTTGGCCTTCGCCGCGCCACGCATGAAATGAGCACAGCGCAGAACAATTCCTTACTTTTTACACAATGAAGAAAGTGGGCTTCCATTCGCAAACTATTGTGGCACTATGATATCTTGGGACGGTAGAAAAGTTTTCAGTGTAGGAGAAAGAAGATGCGTCCGCTACACAAAACGGAAAACAACTAAAGCTTTCATCACGTGGATGGGCACAGTGCTGACGTGTGCTGGAAATCATTTTTCAATAACAACCTTTTGCATTTTAATTCCAGTTACCTATGAATAAATGTACGACAGGGTCTGAAGAAACGTTCCGACAGTTTAATTAGTGTAATGGCGTGTCAATAAGACCAGACAGCTGACGAGGTAAGAGAGTGTTAAATGATATTCTGTCTGTGTCGGGAAGACAGCTTGCGGTATGCTCATCCAGGATAGTGAGGATGAGACGGTGGATCAGTTTGTGTTTTTAATGCGCAAAACGTACGGTGATATGAAAAAGCTTCATTTTCGTCCAGCCTGTGTTATTTTTGCCGTGCAAGTGACTTACTCATATATGGGAATTTGCCGATGAAAAATTCCGTGTTCATATCGACGGAAAAACTTGCCAGCTTAATTTCGAAAAACACCTCGCGGTATTCTTGATTGCCAACTCAGTAGACATGTAATGGTATGTGGGCCAGTGAACATGCACGATATTCCTCAATCGACTTATAAAGGTGGGTGTTAAGCCGCCTCAGCCGTCATGTGAACTCGTTCCCGGACCGGTGTATTAAATCGACTTTAGAAGTCCACTTCTGAAGTCGGCCTGAAGACGGCGACTCTTGAAGACGTCCGTGGTTTTGGCGCTCGTTCGACGTTGGCGGCTGTACATTTAAATTCTGGGTATATCGTTTGGACGGCAGTTTAACAGAAGTGCATACATTAGGATTGTTTTGAAGCCAACTAGTGGAAGGTACGAAACGGTCTGGTACCAGCTTTAGAAGAGGATGGATTTTTGCGCAGAGATGGCATGTTATTGCTTGGCTAATGGTAGACTACTCAAGAGCAAATGGCCATTGCCCAAATGTGGCGAAGGATGGGAAGGACGAGGTAAAGGAGGTAACGGATGATCCTTACCCTGCAAGCTGTGATGAAACACAAAGTTCGCACCAGGATTTCGGCGAAATCGCAGGGGAAGATAAGTTTGACTCATACATATATTTTTCTGTTGATGATGAAACTACTGGAATAGTACTTGTCAAACGGTGAAAAAAGAAACATTTAAATATGAATTTGGAATTGGCAAAATGGGATTAATGTTGGCAAAAATAGCCATGAATACGGTTTACGTATCATGGGCGCATTCACATGTCCACTACTAATGGATTCTAAAAACCTCGAGAACTTCATTATTCATGCATTACTTACGATATTAAATTACATTATCGCACATTACATAGCATTACATATACACTCATTACTTTTGACAGTGGCCTGCTCTGTAGTACATCTGCCTTTCACAGATGCTTGGGGAGAGTAACTCATAAATCATGCCTTCTCTGAATTCGGCCATCTATCATGGTCATGGTGATTTTTTCTCTTGCACTACACTCAGCAGTTCACAATCGTGTCTAACAGACCAACCTCACCGCCGCAGCTCGGTCTCGGACATTATTTCTGAGCTCACAATCCTAAATCATAAAGAAAAAAGGAGAAATGGAATTAACCCACTGACCGCGATAATCCAGACATCCACATCCATAACCGACGCTTCGAATCCACTTCGATTCTGCCACAACGCGGCGAGAGGGTGAGCGGGTGTCAGCTGAACCGTCGCAGCTGGATCGCTTTAACGCCGTGAACATGTGCCGAAAAGTTTTAAGTCGCTTTTCAGAACAACCCTCTGGAGGCAGTTTTGTCCGGCCGATAAGGTGGTTTAACGCAGCCTACGGACGTGCGCGCCCCAACCTGTGGGCATCCGTCAGTGCGACTGGCGGCTGAAGCGCCTTTCAACGGTGATTCGGTCCGTTAAGTCGACGTAACTGGCGCACATGTCCATTGGCCCCATGTTTCAGCTGACAATGGGCGTGGAAAACGCACTTGCACACACCAAAACGGGTAACAAAATCAGGGAACACAAAAAAGCATCGGGACAACCAGCTATCACTTCAACAAAAGAAACGTCTGTGATCATTCCTGCCAGCCAGGTTATCCATTACCCTCCTGTTGCCCATGGCAAAGAACCGAGACCCAGCCAGACTAAGCGCCTTTCAAAGGTTCATGCCGGAGCGGAAATTCTGATATGGTTCCGGTGTTCCCCATGGCAGTCCAATAATCCCTTAACCTAAACTTTCCTCGATTAATGGAAAATGGACACGAAATGGTTTCCATTACCAGCGACGTTTTTTCAGAACCATGCAGTGGCATTTTAGAACACCATTGGTGGCATCGTCTATAATCATCAGCTATTCGTCCGCGGCACCAGCGGAAGGCAAGGCGCCCCCGCTCCACCAGCCCTGCACCACCGACGCGAGCAGACGCAACCACGTCTCACCGGTGAGCTCCGACATGATGAAGCCGGCCACCAGCGTGTAGAAGCTGTAGCCGAAGCGGTAGGTGAAGCGGGGCGGGTCCCACAGGTTCCGGGCGCGCAGCTTGCTCTTCACTTCGGCTTTGAACGTCGAGATGTAGACGATGGTTGCAATCATGGCCAGCAGGCCTGGCGACAGCAGAAGAGTGCTTTCTGTCAGTCAGATTTACGGAAAGATTCACCACTTCTGAATGCTTACTGCACATGAAAGCTTACAGACCGCCATCGCAAGTCCCACTTTCGGGTGAATAATGTCATCCAGCTTAAAACAGTTTGCTATTTTGGAGTATCCATTTTGTCCGAATTTCCTGCTGTAATGAAAAATAAGGGATTAAAACTTTTTTCACTGGAAAGAAGCCCGTGCAGCGCTCGTGAAAAATGACGACAGATATGTGTAAGCAATGGAAACAACTCTTGACTTTAATTTTGCGGGATGCTTGCGACGAGCTTCGTGACGTTAATAACTTTTGGTCTGTTTTCCTCGACAGGAAAGTTATTTGAGTCACTACGGAACGCGTCACAAATAGACAACTCGTATGGCGACGAAACGTCGCTACAGGTCCCCCAGCACCTGACGACAGCTGGCGATCCCACTTGTCAAAATTTGGCGTGGCAGTTAGCACTCCTGACGAGAACAAGGGTAGATAAATATCGCCGCTACAAAGCCTGGCTTATTCCTTTTTGCAAGCGCCTCTTGATAAACATGCGGAAAGACAAGAACATCGGACAGTCATGTAAAAGACCACCACTGAAAGCTGAAATCAGTACTGAATACTGATCACGAGAGTTACTGGAATAAGACAAACGAGGTTCATGTTGTGAGGAATCTCTTTTATCAGCCAACTTTGTAGTGAGGAACAGATAAATGCATTATATGTATAGCCGAGTGAGTTCTTGGTACGAAATTTTCATCACCAGAACAAACGGTCCACCGGGCTAGATAAAGGCACTGCTGAGACCATAACCAAATCGTTAAATTGGAGAAAGGTTATCATCACAGGGTGATTTCACTAACTGAATTGGTATGATCACGATGTACTGAATCCTAGCTGTGAGGCTAAACTGCGAAGCCACTTTAATCCAGCCAGGGTCCCCCAGATACAGCGGTATCAGATCAGGCAGTTACCAGACGATGTAAACGGCAATGAAAACCACCAGAACGTCACTGCGCCACCCAATCGCAACAGGACCGATGAGCTGGAGAGAAACGAGTGAGACATGGTCGACCGAAAAGTCTTTAGCGACGCGAGGCCACAAGCGACCCATCATAACGATAAAGTCCTCGGAGCTGTAGAAAAACACTTGACGCGTCGGGGCAGCGAATGGTCTGTAATTTGTACATGACACGCCTTAAATTAATACCTTTAAATTGATATTCTTCAATCAATTTCCACTGGTATGAATTTTAACATTTACATGATATATGCTCTTATAAACACACACACACACACACACACACACACACACACACACACACACACACACACACACACACACACACACACACACACACACACACACATATATATATATATATATATATATATATATATATATATATATATATATATATATATATATTATCAGTGTGTATATATATATATGTATATATATTATCAGTGTATATATATGTGTGCTTATATATACATATATATATATATATATACATATATATATATATATATGTGCTTATAAGAATATATCATGTAAATGTTGAAATTTGTGCCAGTGGCCAGCTACTTTAATCTATGAAATAATCAAATAATTGACCGAGGCGACCTGCCGCCGGCTGACCGGCGAGGATGAAGTTGACGCCGCCGACGAAGCTTAGCAGCCGGCGGCGGCGGAAGTGGTGTCCGACGGCGTAGCAGATTTCCGCGGTGAGCAGCACGGCCGCGCCGGCAAACAGGAACGGGCCCGTCGTGATCACCGCGTCTGGCAACACGGAAACCGCCAGCGTCGGGCAACTAGTCTAGGGAGACACAGCTAGATCGGACGCGCAATGCGTTTGGAATATGGGAAGACCATCAGCAGCCATGACAGTACACAGGACGGGTGTATCCTGGTGTGAACATCTTAAAAAACGAGCAAGTAGGCAAGAATTTAAAGAGCCACAGATGGCATTCGCCGTGTTTTTAAGGAATACAATTTAGATCGTACTAGGCACAGTGCAGCGCGATGCATTTGCGATACGGTAAGCCCAATAATAGCCATGACTTCACGGTACGGGTATACCCTGGTGTAAACGTCTTAAAGACAAAAAAGTAGGCAAGAATTTAAAGGGCCACAGACGGCATTCACTTTTTGCATGTTTTTTTTTAAACATCCAAAAAGTGATACAGAATCTTGTCCATAGTGGGCGCTGTACCAGTACTGCTTGGCAATACACAGAATCATGGGAGAAAAGGTCGATATCACGGCAAAGCCGCGTGAAATGCTGTACTTCCTTTCGTCAACTGGAATCATCGACTTTGTTAGGCCGGAGCATAGTCTAACCATGGTACGGAAAAGGACAGAGGAAACAATACCATACTTAAAAGGTGTTTGAAAATGGCACCGCGAATTCTAAACAAAAGAAAACGAAAATCGCCGAAAAAGTACTAATCTAACGTTCTGTGAAAAGCTCTGAATGATCAGTAAACATAAGACAATTCATAAATTTCTCGCCATTTTCTCTCTTGCTGTCAATATAACAGAAATCAAATTAATAGTGGGAAACGAAACATAAGTTATGCCTAAAGTCCACATACATGATTCGGCACATTCAAAGAAACCCCCAAACATTATATATATATATATATACATATAAAGCTCGGTGTGATGGTGTTTCTAAAACGACGACCTCAGCTCAAGCATGAAGTTTTCTTTTACAGCTATCCTTTGAGTGGGCCCTTTCTCTGACTGACATATCCCTGCGGGTACAGAGACTCAAACCAGAGGTACGATTTCCTGCGACTGTAATATATTGTGCGTATCGATAGAAAAAAGGCGTTGTTCAAAATATAGTGGGCACTACACACGCAAAAGAAATTATCCCAAGTCATGTCATGGTTTCGTATAAACGAGGTTCCTCACCGGGTACAATAAACCCCACACTAGAATAATTTGAACAGTGCTCATAGGGAATTCATAGGAGCTTGAACCCATAGGCATCGCATAACAATCGAAACTTTTGCGCATTCGAACATAGCGCGCGGAAAAAAGACATGGCAATTAATCTGTGCAGACGTGAAGTGGTGCGAACACGCCCCTCTGCGCCCTTGGCA
Source organism: Capitulum mitella (assembly GCA_030062745.1). Taxonomy (NCBI): domain Eukaryota; kingdom Metazoa; phylum Arthropoda; class Thecostraca; order Pollicipedomorpha; family Pollicipedidae; genus Capitulum; species Capitulum mitella. The sequence continues at coordinate 16,105,247 of CP099851.1, read as the reverse complement.
GGAGCAAACGCATGGTCTAGTAACATGCAAACGAATGTTTCTCGTATGATGGAGAGGCTCTGCGGCAGAAGCGTCAGCAGGATTTCGCACCCTGGGGGGCTGTCAAAGTGACTATGGTACCGGCAATGACTGCAGGCGGTTACCCCAAGATGCAGTCGTGAACGTAACCTAAATCTCCAAACACAAAAACATATCAGATGTACGAGAGACTCGCGCTAGACTAGCATTAAAGAATCCTAAGCGTATGGGCGGCCCACTCGCCGCTGGCGAAGCCCATGCTCCAGTGATGTCGGTTCGCCACTTGTCGGTCCGCACCACGAGATAATGGAGCCGCAGTTATTAATGGCCGCTCCACTGACGGTAACGGGCAGCGAGCTGCGGCCGAGATGAATAAATCGGTTTCTGCGGTTCGACTTGGCGAATCGGCAATATCCAGCGCGTTTTCCCCGGCGTTATTGGCAAGTTCGCTGGCGCGAAACTTACGCCAGAGTTATGGGCGATTTGTCTTAATCAGAGGTCATGACGGCGGAAAGTCACGGAGCGAGGCGCGCCGATGGAATGCCGCCGCACGAGGCCACTAAATAGCCTGCCCTGACTGACGAGCGCGCAGGCGTTGGGATGTTCACGAAGTTTCCGTGAATGAATTCCTAGACGCCAGACTCCAGTCGCACAGCAAACTGAATCGGCTTTTTCTCTTCATACTTTCGTCTTGCATATTTGCTGTACGCCTTTCATTGTGCATCAGTCTAAACCAATTCAGAGGCAGCCAGTCTGGCTGTTAAGAACTACGTTCCGAGGAAACTTGCTATTGCTTATTTGCCGTGCTCTTTGTCCTCGTATCGCAAATTCGACGCCAATTTTCTTGTTTCCTTGTCATATCTTCCCTTGCTGGTCGCGTTCACGACGCCTTCGGCTGTCAATGGTTCTGACTGGGCTTGCGCGGAGAACCTTTTCCATTTCCGATTTCGTTTGCATACCTCTTTTGTGGATGCGATCACCGCAGTTTCTCATCCATGTTCTTTTTGATCATTTTTACGGTTAACTCGCGTCACTTGCACGCGTCCCTATCCTCTTGCTTTTTGCCCTATAATTATTTTGCACGTGTACTCCCATGTGTACTGTCTTCTTACACGATGGTCTTCGGTACCGTAGGTCTCCAGCGGGGGGAGGAAGGGCAAGCAGTTGGGTCTTGCCCCCGTACGTGACCTCTCCCTTGGCCAAGCACACGGTCAGCTGAACTTGATCTGAACGAGACAAATACAGCAGAGACTGAGCCAACGTACTGAGAAAACCCACGGAAAACAAGGAAAAAAGGAGGATCTAGACATCCGCCGTGAAACAACGACCTCAGGCCATGCGACAATGGCCGGGGACAGGGCTTACTCGGTATGGCCATGGTGGAGTCGCTGGCATCCGGAGAGTAATATTCCCGAGGGAAATAGTCGATTGGGTGGCACTCGAACTCCCCGCTTCCCACTGCAAAATAGGAAAATAACTGTCACTTGGCTTCGTCCCGATGAAGCGCGGTTGGTTTGATTTCAGCGACCAGTCGAATCAAATCAGCCAAACTGTTATCTGGCTGCATTATTATAGCACTATAATAACGCAGGCGATGTGAACAGGGAAGATCCATTTCTCTTCTCTGACATTCACAACATAAATTAAATCAGAGCAAGGACTGACAGGCCAGGCCAGACGCTGAAGCTTCAATCGAACTCCACTTTGAAAGTCCGCGCAACATCTGCCGTGCGGGACAACACACAATTTCAATTGCTCCCAATTCCAAATTGTGTCAGAGTCGGAGCACTCAGCGTGAACAAACACCACCAGCACAACGCCACCAGCCGGCACCGATTTCCCATCTGGCAGCCACATCCGACGGCCACACGTTCAGGCATCTCGCAGGCCGGCCCCGCGCTCAGGGGACCAGCGCATTCGATGTGCAGCTGACCATGCCCCCCTCGCCATCGCCCGGGGCGTCATCTGCATACGACAGTGCCCGCGGCGGCGCGCCGCTGGCCGCCGCCGCGCTCGTTTGGCCACCCCGCCTCGCGGGACGGCCGCCGGCTGAATACAGAGTGACGTGAACCGTACCTCCGAGAAATAGAGATGAAAGTGAGCCGTAGATCGATTGGGCGGCCAATCATTGGCGGGGCGGTTTCGGCTCCCATGGGCGGTGTCGGCAGCGGCGGTGACGCCCAAAGCCACGGGCGCGCTCATGAGGCAAGTCGGTGCGCCCCTAAACCCTAATAAACAAACAAGCACTCATGTGGCAACCCCGCGGGCCTCAGCCTTCCCCCAGGCCACCAGTCGTAATTAAAACGACACGTTCGTTAGTGTAACTGATGGAATAAATAATACATTCATGAGATACTCGTAGGACCCCATGTACAGGCCTCACACACAGGGCCTGACCTAGTTGCGCCCCAAAGGCAACGAATTGCGACAGCGCAGCCGAAGGCATGAATGAGCGCACCCTCGGTGGTCAGAATAAATCGTTCTGTTACGTTTTATGCCATTCGTTTTTCACGCAACAGCCATATCTTTTTAAAAATATTCTTTCCATATGAAGCATTCCAGCGTTTATTGTAACGAAGTAGCAGAGGAGGAATTTCGTCGGCATTTAAGCCTTGTTGAATTAAAGCCGTTGACGTAAGACATTCTGAGGAAATTCTTAACTGGCTCGATACGGCTCCACTGTACTTCTTAACTATACGGCTCCAATGAGGGCCGTTTCCGGAGTTAGTTGAACGCACGCCCAAGTCGTACTCCCAAAAAAGAAAAATCACCTCGCCCAACCGCTAATTTCACGTGCGAAGTGTTTTCTCGAACTACAGCACTAGTTAACCTTCCTTGAAATATAGCTGAACCTTTCATGTCATGGCGCATTTCCGGCTCTGCTGCGACACGGTTGTTTTTTTGACAGCACAAGCATCTCAACATTGGCTCGCATGTTTTGTTCTCAAAAAGGCATACCGATCCAAGTCAGTTGCAATGTGCGTGTCTGACGATGGCAGGTCGAATTCCTCTCGTTAGGTTGCCCTCCAATTGGCGGTGAATTACAGTGCCTTACAGACAATATGAAGACGACCACTCTCGATTCTGTGATGCAAATAATTCAGTCTCAACCAGGGGGCGGCGTCACGGATTTTTGATAGCAGGGTCGGACTAAACACTTATATGGGCCATTCCACGTCAAATCGCACAAGAGTAGACTCGACCCCTTTCGATTTTGATGAGATCTGGTACGCTCATAGTACCTATTGAAAAATGGCTCGTAAATTTCAAGGATCTCGGGCCTAGGACGGGATGGCCGCCCCTGAGGCTGGGAATGGCCGCTCCTGATCTCCACTCACCATTTGTCCAGCCAATGAGCCAGCCACAACCAGCATCAGGAACGTTTCGTGGCTGTTCTAAACCTGGGATCACAGGAACCAGGAACAAAGACCCCGGATATTACCGCCCTGTGACGTCCCCCCCCCCCCTAGACGTCATCCACAGCCGTCACATCAACAGACCAGTGTCTCCGGGGACCTGATCACTGCGGAGGACCGCCAAGATCCCGAAAAATGCCGTCGGCGACTGTAAGCAGCGTCAAGGCCGAAGATGAAAGATGGAAAATACCAAGGAATCTATGAAGGGAAGGTATAAAATGGGCAAAATGAAAAAACGGAAAGGAAAAAAAAGAATGCAGATGTAAAGAAAGGGGAACAATGGGAAAGGTCGGATTGATGATGCAAGTCATAGATATGGAAAAGCATGAAAAGAAACCAGCGTTAGCAATAATTAATTAATAACTGCCTCGATGATCATAAACCCCTTTATCGTGGTAACCAAATAATGTCATTAATGCCATGAACAAATTTCGTACGACGCATTGCAAACGACTGATTAAAAAGGATGGGTTAATGTCTGCACTAAAAAGCAAGAGGTCCTGAACGGTCTTGTCACATTCTGCGGATATTGTTCCCAACACCACGCAAAACGATGCCCCTATTGATTAGGGGTACAAGTACGGGGTTGATGTAACATATGCTGCAGTCTGTCCATGTAATGTCGAACGAATCAATGAGCCGATGTTGCCGCCATCAGCCATGGCTTACTTCGACGAGATAGCCAAAGGGTTTCACAGATTTACACGGGCGAAATCATAGCAGCCGGGCGTGATGTACTGACGAAAATCATACAGATGAGCAGTGACTGAAGAATTCCCCAGAACTTCCGTCAACGACCGCACATTACGGAAAACGGAAGACGTCTGGACGCCATCTCTCGCCGCGGGGGCCCATCTCCATCAAGCGACCCTAATCCGATCTAGCAGGAATCAATGATGATGACCCGAAGATACGATTAGCGCCAGCCATGTGACGGTACCGCTCTTGCCAACCGAGCGGTTATTCTTGGTGGATATGGGGCCAGGCACTGGCAGCCGAGGACATAAGGACATCACAAGGGCTGTCTCAAGAGCGTTGCATAGACGTCACAATATTGTGGAAATCACTATCAGGCTTCCCAATGTGAAAGCATTCAGTGTCATGCAGCGAGGTGCGACTGCACCATATGTGCGGCAAAACCATCCCGTTTCGTTCCGCAGGCAATTTTACGGCGCATTAAGCCCGTGTTGTTCCCGGGGGTCCTAAATATGAGCAGCACAGTTTTCAGGACTTGGCGTGATGCCAGCCTCCCAACTCCGCAGCGAAAAATAACGATCCAATGCAAATGATAGTTGGGTCGCATTTACTTCAGTCTTATGACTGTCATTCTCCTTCGACCAAACAGTGAATGAGAGGAGGGGGCATTCCACGGCAAATGGATTAGCCATTGGAGCAGTTTTACTCCCTATTCTTTCAGGTATTAATATAATTTGGTCCATAACCTTGAGCACCAAGCATGGATACGATATTTTCGGGCTCATGGGCTTTTTGGACCCAGAGTTTGGGCCCAAAAAACTCATGAATTTTATTCCCAGTAGCACTTTATCATACTTTGATTTTTAAGTACGTGACTCTTTTATCCCAGATCTCGTACCATACTACGACGGTAAGCAACTTGTAGCTTTTGCAACAAAAATCGAACGTTTTATTTTTTAATACTACTGCATGAGGTTTTCCTCCAAAACGAAATGCATGGTGATTTGGGTCGTTTTTTACGGTTTGGCTGCTTATCTTCCGCAGCCGTGGTGCAAATAATTCGGAAAGAGGTATGCAGGAATGAAACATTCCTCAAAGACGCTTCAGACAAAGGTGAGCACTTTCACGGTAGTGTATATTTTGCGCTTAACAAGAAGTCGTACTTCTGGGTCACTCCATCCGAAACGCACGAAGGATTTGTACGCTTGCGCAGCCACGTTTACCCAGTGTTCCCTGTCCTATCTTGCTATTGCTAACACGTCTTATTTTAGCGCTAAGAAAATCATTTAAAGAAAACAAATAACGAAAACCTTTATTAATTTTATTTCCTAAACGCAAAGTGGATATGGATTTGTGTGGATGGATTTGTATGGAAAGTGGATAACTTTGATTACCACCCAGAAGATTAATATTTGCCTGAGTTGAGATTAAGATAGGTCGAGTAACATCCCATCGCGTGGTCATTTGCAGAAATGTTATTGAGTTCCCAGAAAAGATTCTGCCTTTCGGTTTCTTTGGGATTTTTTTAGTGTTACGGTGCATTTTGATGCACCATTGTGGCATGTTTTGTCGGTCTCATGGACTGTCAAAGACGCCCTTACCGACAACGGCTCTGAAGTTCCTCAGGCTATGCCTCTCAAACCATTAACCCCAAAGAAGGGATGTTTTCGGGCATGTTGGGCATTTCTGATTACCCCGGAGACCCATCTGCATCATAATCAGAGAGATGAGAGTGACCGGCACCGGTCGATCTCTTGCGAAATGCCCCGGGAGGGAAAATAACTGTGTTAAATGATCGCGTTCCGCTGAAAAGGAAGCAGGCCTGTTGCATTAACGTTTGTTGTGTTACTAAAGGGTGTGCAAAATAATCGTGGCACGAACAAGCAAAAAAAAAATATCAAAGAAATAAATGGCATGATACCGATATTTATATTTATACCACAGCTAGGTTGAGCAAAGCAAGTTAGACCACGATATTTTAAATCTGGCTATCAAAGAAAAACAGCAATTATTAAAATTTCGTAAGATTACGCTTTGCGCAGAACTGGTTTAGCCTTGAATATCTTGCTCTCTTCATCTACACAGCACAGTTTAGTGACAATTAACTCTCTCCATCTGCACTGCAGAATTCAGTGACCATTAACCAAGGCATCCCAGGCTTCACAGGAAATGAGCAGTGATGGATCTCCAAATTCTGCTCCCGTTCCGGCTGTCATCGCCATGGTGGGCCGTAATAAAATCACAGCGACTGGAAGTGGTCATGGCAAATCATCAAAACGTGACAGGATGACGAGTTGTCTAATCCTTGCCAGTGCAGGGGGCCTGGTCCAGTCCCCTTGAGGTTCTCCGCAAGTGTACCCCGGATACCGCTCTGATCATTGTGAAATTTAGGGTGACTGAGTATACGTATTGTGTGAGGATTTGAGGTTCATATCTTTCCAGGTCACTGACCTATGACCTCTTCCTCGAGGGCATGTCATGGAGGAATATTACGACGGCGGTCCTTATCGCATAACAAATATTCTACGTTGCGGCATTCGGTGCTACTAAATCTTAAACACTGGTGTCACCCACGGTGCCAGTGACCTCCGCACTACTGTTGCTATTTGTGTCAAGGTCGTCTTAGATCAAAACCATGAATCCAGGTCACTGATATTTTTATCTTTTATCGACCTCGGAGGTGTCTTGAAGTAATCGACTACCCTGATTCGAATACCAACAGCAGTTTATGATTTTCGTCCGCAGAAGTTGTTTTGGACCCATTGAAAGCGTCCTGTGGATTAGGTCTCACAGCATCCAATCATAATCTGAATCCGCCGACACAGTTACAGACGACTCTTTCACATCGCCTTAAAGGGCGCTGTGTGGCTAAAAAGGGTCAAAAGGGGTATCAAGTAGCTGGAAGATCAACACACGCTTGTTCCTGTTTCGCCGCTCCATCATGTCAGGTTTTGAAATGGCCGGAAGGAGTCGTATTAACCCCCCTGTACTGTCGACGGTGGCCAAATAGCGAATACTGGTGGAGGTTACGAGAATTCGCATTCTTTTCCGGTACCACGTTAGTTCTTTAGCGGTAGTAAAGTAACGTATAGCAGCAAAGAAATTTCCTATAATGACCAGAGGCAAACCAACGTGTTACATGGCTGGTTTGGAGTCAAAACCGAAGCTTGGTGTCGCACACAGACTTGTGCATCGGCTCAGTAATAGCATTTTCTCACTCGCAAGTAAAAGATACTGCAAGTCATATTACCGTCCACGCAAACGCACGCATGCGCAGGAAAAGAAATCTGCACAACAAGGGTGCACCATGAACTCTGAAAATGTTTCGCGGCCGGCAGGGCTCCAATTCGTGCTTTCGGGAATACAATCATACCTTCCAACTACTAGGGCACGACCAGCAGCGAGCAGTGGCTGTCTGGAGTGGGATCACTCGGCGAACTGCATAAATCGCCAGGCTGCATATATCGCCAGGCCTAAACGGCAAAGGGATACACCTCAGCACGTGCGACACGCACATGCCAGGCCGAGGCTACTGGCATGCAAAATAGCCACATACATCGACTGCCACGTATCACGTGTTCCTGCTCGCCAGTTTTCACCATGGTGAGAGGTGTAGGATCGCAAAATCAGGTGGGGGAGGGGGCTCAGCCCTGGGTCGATCAGCCTGCGGTATCCTCAAACAGTGATTTCCGCCCGGATTTGGGCCATTTTGTTTTGCTATTTTGAAAACGTTGGGGGCGAATTGCCAGTTGGAGGGCCGGGCCCTCTAACTGTATAGGATCCAAAACCCCTGCCAGTGGTCGTAGTCTGTGGCAATGAAGGAGAGGAGTGTAATCTTGAACATCTCGCGCTTCACATGCAAGCTGAATCTCCGTTTCGCCCTGAATCCATCGAAATGAATCGTCCAGCTGCTTGTCCGTCTTTCCAGGCCATCATCGCACCAAACTGCGCCGTTGGCGTCCCGGCGATGGGCCTAAAAGAAACAAAGAGGTGTAAAAGAGGTGCACGCGCGATGCACGTGACCCCTCAAACCCTGCTCATTATACTGAATACCATTGGATAGCTTTAGTGCTGGTCTCTCTCCGCCTAGGCCACTATTTTTGGCACTTGGAAGTTCCTGAGTCCAGAGTGAAACACGGGCCTGTGGATCGCCATGTGAGTCGCATATGGGTGTCGACCAGAACCGCGCGCACCCGCAGGTGGGGCCCATGTTGTCACCAAGTTGTGAGTCAACAACGCTCGCAGTTTGACCTGTACCCGTAATCAACTGTAATATGCAAAGACCCGGTTCGCGCCACGTGGCACGTGTCATACCCCATGAATCACTTCGAAACCTACATCATAATCTGTCCTCCGAGTCGGCGCACCGGATGGTTTCACTCTTGTGTAGCGATCGACTGCCGCGTTCGGACGCTAGAGGCCCCAAAGTTTGAACGCAAGCATAAACACACTCATACACACACACAGACACCCCGATTTGAACTTTTCCGAACGAACGCCATGCATGAAATGCCAGTTAGTTAAAAGCTTGCTAAACACGATTCTACCTTTTTCAATTTCGAATTACTCTAACTGCACGAGGTAAACGGGCGATACTAAAAAGAAAAGGAAACACTCGACATCATAAGCTTTCATTCAGGCTTTTCTGTTTCATCTCAGCGCACATTTCTGGCGTGCTTCAGCTTCCAGTTTCGAAGAGCTGAGGCGTAAGTTCCCAACAACAGAACCGCGTGCAAAGCAGCGAGCTCGCATCGCGTGATGAACTGAACGGGACAAGAGGTCATGACCTCGGCCCCGCCCCGGGGCAAGAAAGCCGGTTGGCCGAGGTCGGACGCGACAGCGAGGGCAGTCCCTTGCCAGTTGAATTGGTACATCTCTGTGAAGATCTGACACATGCAGACGGCGACGATTTCTGTCAGATAGCTACGGTGACGTCATTAATAAGGTCGGACATGGCCACCGTCTCTGGTCTGGTGGCTACATATGATGGAGGAGTCATGCCTCGGTCGTCACGGTTACGGTCCTTGCGACGACAGCGTTAATCACATCTTGGCTCATCATTCACAGGGAGAGCAGAGAGTCTTGGCGAGGCTGAAACACGGCCTACTTCTCTCCAGCATTTGATCAAGTTCTTTATTCGCTTTCCGTAGCATGGAATGCTTAGAGTTTCCTTTTGTTTCAAAATGTCGTAAGCAGGAACAAATAATGTGTTTCAGTATTTCAGCATCGTATTGATCTTTCTGAACATTGCTGATCGCTATCCGACTATGTTTTCTTCTTCAAGTGAAAAAGCCAAGTCAGATTGACGTGAACCACGGATATCAGCGTCTGCAAGTAACAGTGCTATCGCCAAGCCCAGGCCCAGATCCTCAAAACAACTATTCGATTTCAATGATTTCTAAGCATTCCGATAACCCGCATCGAGCACGTCATATTCAAATGTTTTTTTCCAGGACTTAGCGGGGTCTCGAGTAGATTTTTTTCCATCCAACTCTAAAGGTTCTTGAAATTGTGGCTTCAGGAATCCAAACATCAGACATCGCGGCCATACGATAACGTTTGAGTTGTGTGAGTGTCGGTCTTCAAGGGCTAGAAAGGATAACGTCAATGGAGATGCTTTTTTATATTGCGTATTATCTGTGTCTTGACAGGAAAAAATGATTCTTGACGACAAAAAGAAGTTAGTTGTGTTTATTTCAAGATACACAGGGGACCACAAGATTGTCTTTTTTCCTCTCTTCCTTTGAGTAAAAGACAAAGTGCGGTCAAACTTACTTCTACATGAAACGCATCTGTTTAAATTGGTATTATTATTTTTATTATCGACGGTATTACATTTGCAAATTAGCCTTTACATTAAAGTGACCGCTAACTCAGCTGATTCGAGCTGTCTCGGAGATATAAAACCGGCCTCCAAGTCAACTGTTTATTGGTCAATATGCGTCATGTCGGCCCTGATACAGTCGTGCCACGTCTTTGACGGGGCGCCAAGCTTCTCAGTGAAATCAGCCGTCATATGGAAATGCATCACCGGGTGAAGTGTAAAGGATTCTTGCAACAAAATCGGCTTTGGACGGCTTTGGGCCGAGACATCACTGTAGCAAATCATTTGGGGCAAACTGACAAAAAACGGAGTTTTCCGATTTTACAAGGGAAAGAACAGAACAAAAAAATGAAATAAAAATATACGTAATATACGAAATAATACGTAAGGAGCTATACATTCAATGCTAAAAAACTGCCAACCACAGCCGCTCACAAAAAAACTGGTGACATTAGCATTTACCAAAGTCGACCCTATTTCTGCAGGACTTTCCTCGGTCGCTTGGTTTGGCTTTACCATCCAAGCGATAGTCCTAAAACGGACCCCCGGAACTGCATCAGCTCAATTAAACCTCGCTGTTCCCGCCGCCACCACCATGCCGCTGTCGTGCATGTGATGTGTGCTGTACAGGACTGGGCGAGGCCCTGCGTTCCCGCTTCCTCCGGGTTTTATCCTCACGGAATGCAGAGTGGTTCGTTGCAGGTCACCACTGTTCACCAGCCTCTTCATGATAGAAACAGGGACGCATGGAAAAAGATATCTTGGCTTGAAACGTGAGCGATGCATTCGTTCTACCCCACCATTGTCATACATTTATTCCTGGTTTCAATTACTGCCAACAAAAAGATAATGAATAAAAGGCATTAAAAGACTTATCTCGGATTCTAGCGAGGAACTACGTGGCGCCTTACTGCAAGTATGTAGTCGCAAGCCATTGGTGTCGGAAGTAAGCGCGTGCCGTCAAGAAATCTGGTAAACTTCATGTTGCTGATAAAACGCGAAAGATTGCTCTATTTAAGGATCATTCTATTTTGTGACACTATTACACATTATCCCCTTCTCAACAAAACATGGCAAAACATTTCTGTAGTCTTCAACCCCAGATCTGTGCACGTTCTTTTCTGGCAAGTAGGGATTACCAAAGTTTCTTTAGGAATACAGTCCAATCACAAGCCTTTAGCAGGTTTTGAATGCAATCCAGTAAATGTATGCAATAAGATGGGATGTAATCCAATCTCAGATTTCACAAAACCGGAAGGAATGCGATCCAATCAGCAATACATTTTGCAATCTTCTCTTCGAATAGTTAACGTTCTCTGAAACAGCCACAGCAGTAAGCACCACGGTGTTTATTTATTGTGGTATAGGTTGAGAGTCAGCCATCGTACCTCAAACTCCCACGCTTTTATGAATTTGTGCTTGGTGAGAGGGCCTTCACCCTCCCCGTACCAGGTTCCCTATACCATGTATTCTCCCTGTTTGAACGACCCCCTCTCAGGTTTTTCTGCGATAAGGGGAAAACGGTAAAATGCAGAGCCGCCAATGCTGCAGTATCTTTATGACCATTCTTTGCAAATATCTCCAAAAATTCTTAGCGCCGGATCAGTCCAGGTCACTGGCGTGGGTCATGTAAGACAGGACCACTTCCAATAAGCTTTGATCAAGCGTAACTCTGCGAAACAACAAGATAACTGATTGAAAACAAATGCATAATAAAAACTATATGTGGGCTGTGGAACGTATATGAGATTTTGGTGGCGACGTTGGGTCACTGAACCTGGGCCATGACAATTTTGACCGGTTTTCTAATATTTTCGCCATTTTGGACAACTTGCGCATTTTACATTAGTAATTAGGCAGCTTGGAAACTTATACACTCTTCTGGAACAACCTTCGTAAGCTTTTGGGTGACCTCTGTGAAATGACCTGGGATCAGGTCAAGGTAGGCTGCACACAATGTACTCAGCTTTTGCACCGTTTTGTGGGAAAAAAATATATTTATGTCTTATTTTATATTTTGCCGGCTAAATGTTATCAAAGTCTAATTCTATAACTGCCAATCAAACAGATATGAAGGTCAAGGTCAAAGTTAGGTTGATTGTTAGGGCCTCGTTTACTCGGGCTAGATGGTATATGTTTGAAAAACATTGTGCTTTGGAAGAGTTTAACATCGAAAGCCAATTGGTGTTCGTATAGGTCCTGTGTGATGTGCATTTTGTACCTAGGTATATACAAATTGCTTAGATACATGGTGTTACGACCTTCCATATTTCAAATACTCTGCTATGCATCATATATTGGACTGACCATGGCCGTAGCTTTGCATATATTTGGTATGGAGGACTCCATGCAAAAGCCACATGAAAATGTCAGCGTTCAAATGGTGATTACACATACAAATCATTATCCTAAAACTACTCCCCTGGGAATGCACAAAATTTTCATTTTCCTCAATGTATGTTTGGTGAGACTGTGTTCCGAAAATTCACCACGATCACCGCCTTTCCCCGTTCCGGGGTGGGCGACGACATTAAACAACACCGAGAGACAATTTGGGAACGTGTGGCATGAAGCCATAAATCGTCATTGCCGGCTGGAACTTTATTGGATCTTACCAGGAACACATGTGCGCAATGTGTTGATGTGCCACAGCGGCAAAACAGGTCGGAATAGCCAAGACACCCGGCCACACCTGGTGTATGGTAGGGTGTGTGCTACGAGTCGTCAGTTGCACGTCGGGGCATATATATATATATATATATATATATATATATATATATATATATATATATATATATTGGAAACAAATGCACTTAGTTTCGCATTGATTACTGAAAAGAACCACACTTCGGAGTCGCGAATTATGGTATTAAAAACTAATTATTTCGAGCCACCTCGGCTCCTTATCAAAGTTTTACAAACAAAAGTAAAACTGTTTTACAAAAGTTTGTAAAACAAAGTTTTACAGAAAACAGCATGAACTTTGTCACACACATTCGCCGACCATGTTTTTTCTTATCATACGCGCATGAAACAATTAAAACGGAGCCTTCACTGCAATATTTCGCTTTAATCATGCCCGCTACTACTTTTTTGAAAGAAAACTGGCCTAGTGACAAGTTTATATTTTCTGTTGTGCTGATCAGTGCTGACTCCACGATGCTCCTTTTGATATAGTCATTCGAAAGGAACATAATTTCGGCGTGGTCAGAATCTAGTGAATGATTAAAATCCCTAATATGACCAAAAATGGCACTTTTTTGTTTCCAACTTGTATATTCCTCCGGTGTTCGTATATCCTTTTTGACAAATCCCTCCCTACCTCCCCGAGATAGGCTCTTTTGCGGCACTGTTTACATGGGATGGCATAAACACCCATGCTTTGGCCACTTTTTGGTTTGTTTCTTATCAAAGTTTTCCTGATTGTGATGGGTTGCGTATATGCCACAGCCACACCTTCCCCGTGACACACTTGTTTGAAACCTTTTAGAACTTCGTTATACGGCAGAACTAAGCATTTTTTGGGGCGTCCTTTTTCTTCCTATTTTTAACCCGCGCACGACCGTCGGTCCGTTCCGAACATCGGCGACTGGGGGGGGGGGGGCAGTTGACTGCCCCCCTCTAACTCACGAACGGTTGGTCGCACGATAAAAATAAGCATACCGTTCGAAAGCCTGTGACTAGAAGACCTCGAAACTGGTCTCATTTTTAGTTTTAGATAATATGTAAGCCAATTTACGCCCTATATATGTTTTCTCATAGCCGACGGCATGAGACCGAGAAATGGCCTGAATCTCAAGGGCTGTGACTAATAACGCATAGGTAAAGGCACCAGCGCACAAGTAAATGTCCGCGGATGCCGATACACGTCTAATTTCCTCAGATTTGTTCAATATATACGCCGAAACGTTGAGTTAAAGACACCGTAATTCTCCCGGTCGGCCGTCAGTGTGCGCCGCTGCCGTATGCGGTACCAAATTGACGGGAACTAATTTTGGCGTTTCTTTATTTTCGCGAAAAAGGACAATCTATGTCAATTTTATTGATCTGTGTGGTTCTTGTGATGGTTTCTCATGCTTAAATTTTGGGAAAATTGATTAGTTGCCAATCTACAAAGTTGGCGGAGCTTTATTCGCGAGAGCCTATTTATTTCCAAAATATGCTACTTTTTCAAACTTTTTGAAGTTCCTGGTATTAATTACGTCTGTGCAAGTTAGTTCTGCCATTTTCTACGCATTCTGAGTAGTTCATCGTCGATTTTGACGGTGGTACATTTTGGCCCACTACAGTTATTCGTGACCTGACCTCAGGTCAATGGCTGAAAGTCACTGATACTTTGCCCAATGACGGCAACTAGATGTCTGCTTCACTCCACACTAAAAATGTTATGGAATATTCCGTCAATTTCCGAAAAAAACGGCGATATGTCTTAAAAATGGGCTTGACCTTAGGTCAATGACCCGGAAAATTCCGAAAAATCTGAGATAACAGATTTGTTGCGTCTATCACGGTCACTACTCCCTGAAAGTATTATTGAGATATCTTGTTTTGCGAAAAAGTTACAGGGCGCTAAACTTTTTTCGACATAGGTCTGTTTGACCTGACCTAGGTCAGACACCTGACCTGACCTGAGGTCAAAATTTTGACACGAGACGTAGAATTGATGGAGTAAAAGGTACACAAAGTTTCATGGCTCTGTGTTTGTTGGTTCTCTCGCAATGCCAGAAAAACCTCAGGAGGGCAGTCAACTGCCCCCCCAGTCGGGGACGGGTTAAGAAAAATGTTCTTCTAGCCGACAAATGGACTACGTGAATAAACCATTCAGGGTATTGTAGTCCTACGAATACTCTTTTAATGCTTTCTGTTTCGTTCACGAGTGCTTCTGAGTTACAAATCCTATACGCCCTGAGGAATAATCCCGAAATCATTGCCTTTCTGATTTGTTTATCATGAAAAGAATAATAATGCAAGTAATCGTTTGAGTTAGCCGGTTTTCTATGGACCTGCGGGTCCTTTGTGCACCAGAATATCCAAAAAAGAGATCTGGTTGCTCGTTTCCCACTCAACATTGAAGCTGATGCATGCAAGAAGATTATTCAGCCGGGTGAAAAAACTATCAAAGTCGCTATCCTCAGGCTAAAGTGAAAAACATCATCTACGTACCTAAGCCAAACCAAGTTGTGTGGAGCTATATGTTTAAGAAGCTTCCTTCCAAAGTACTCCATGAAAAAGTTGGGCGAAATAGGTGAAAGGGGATTTCCCATGGCTAAGCTCCCCTTCTGCCTATCAAACCCGTCCTTGGCTGCAAATACATTGTCGTCTATGGCAAAACATTGGCGTTTATGTCGTCGTCCGAAGTGTGGTTCTTTTCATATATATATATATATATATATATATATATATATATATATATATATATATATATATGGTGTGTGTGCGCATGACATACGTTGTACACCCTCCTCCCTTGGTCCTATGGGAGTGGTGAGGAGGGTCAACGAACCAGTTGAGCGTTCCAACTCGTTTCCACATCCTCTGCTACATCTACTCTGTGCTTTCTGACCTGTTATCAAACACACCTAAGCTACAAAACGCAAACACACCTCACCTGTGATGAGATGTGTTCAAACGCACCTCACCTGAAAAGGTCTTCTCTCCCTGTGAAGCTGGCTGTAATTTAAACAGCGCTTCCTTTAGTATCTCCGGGGCCGGATGGGGTACCCATCGCACCCCTCGGGCGGTCCCTGCGAGCCGGGGAGCGGCGAGGAGATCGAGAGGCCCTCCGCCTCAGGTTTGATCACGGACATCCATCGATCTCTCTTGGATCCATTACCATACCTGCATGATTCATGAGGCGCGTGCAACCAGACCGCCACTTCAGCGATCATTCCTCCATACACATCCACCGGCATAAGGCTGGTGCAGGCCAACACGACTGATGGAAGTCGCCTTTCTAACACGACCTCTCCGCTTCCTCAATTCCTGGACTCTATTACCCAACCAGCACACAACAACATTCCACATACTTCACCGCCACACGGCCGCAGGCACGTGGCTTGGTGGTCGGACGCCTGCCGGAGAGCAGTAGCGATTCGACGCCGAGCCGAGCGTGCTTTTGGACGCTGTCTGCGGCCCGCACAGGAAGGCGGCTCGACAGGCACGCACGCAATGCAGAAAAATATTTTTTGCAGAAGAGCGCAAATCCTGGGAGAAGCACATCAACAGTTTCAACAGACTCACCTAACTTTCAAAGATTTGGAACCTTTCACGCGCATTTCCTACAAAAGTTGGAAATCCCAGAACATTTCCGCGACTGACTGTACATGACGCCACATTCCATAACCGAAAGAGGTGACACGGTTCGCACAGCATTACGCGGAAGTCTCTGCCAACTCACAGTACAACCAACCCACACTCAGTTGCGTGTGGCATTATAGGCATGGCACCTTCACTCAAACAATACTGAAGCATACAATCAGCCATTCACCTTCGCAGAACTGACGCATGCCCTTGGCAGATTTGGCAGCACCTCAGTATGACCGGATCAAATTACTTATCCTTTTTCCAAAATCCCGCTTAATCCGGTCAAGTTTAACTGTTAAACGCCTTAAATAAAAACTGATTAAACGAAGATTTCCCTGCTACCTGGTCTTCCTCCACTAGTATTTCTATCCTCAAACCTGGCAAGCCTTCCATTAACCTTGCCAGTTACCGCCCCATCTCACTCATTACCTTTGCATGTAAGCTTTTCGAGAGAATGGTCTATGATCGAAATGGAGTCTATCTAGAAGTGAATGACATTATTTTCCCTTATCAAAACGGCTTTCGATCCCGCCGTACTACAGCCGATAACCTAATTCAAGTCGATCATTCGATTCAGAGTGGATTTTCCCATTTCTAGCTGACGGTAGCAGTATTCCTGGACGTAAAAACCGTTTTTCACAAGTACATCGCTCTGCAATCTTGATATAACTACATCGCGCTGGAATTCGTGGCAGAGCGGCTAAATTTATCTCTAGCTTTCTTCAACTAAGTACATCCGCACAGCGTTGCGGCAACGTCCATTCCGCCTCTACTTTTCAGGAGCAGGGCTTGTCGAAATACAGTGTTCTCTCTCGTACCTTATTTCTGCTTATGATTAATGACGTTGCGAACGAACTCCCAACAATACATCCTGCCTGGAATATTTTTCTTTCACCGACGTCTTAGCGGTGTGGTTCACACACCCTAACGTCGACCGCACAAACACCGTCGTGCAGCTCGCACACGATTCAGTCCATGTATAGAACAACGGGTGGGGCTTACAAATTTGAGGCAATAAATCTGCAACAGTAAACTTTTCGCACTTACGTTACATCGTACAATATGTAACAGTACAATATGAATTCTAACCCCTTTACAACTTGGAGGCAAAGACACTACCACCCACACTCGATTCGTATGTTTGGGTACCCCTCAAGATCGTTACCTCTCCTTTTATTATCACGTTACCGATGCATTGCAACATTGTATTTGACAACTACATGTTCTTAGATGCATTTCAGGTCAGGATCGCGCGACGACAGGCGCACCCTTTTGCGCCTCTACATAGCTCTAATTCGATCAGTCTAGAATATAACGTGTTTCTCTTTGACAATATCTCTTCCTGCCTTGCTTCGGCCACTGAAACCGTTCAAAACCGGGCTCTCCGAATCATCACTAGCATTTGTGCCACGTCGTCCGTCGAGAATCTCCTGGCCGACGTCGGAATATCTTCTCTCGCACATAGGCGCAAACCGCACCTCATCAGATACCGCATCCGGGACCCCGCAACCAACGATCATCCATCAAAACACATTCTCACTCTCCCTCGCCCACGACGCTCACAACAAAACGCAACAAATGGAAAATATTACAGGCACTCTGGATCTCCCCAAAACTCTTTACCAACTGCCTCCTGATCCCGGCAATCATTGGACATGCATGAATTTAATATCAGATACCTCTTTCAAAAAAGAAAACTTTCACCACTCTGGCGGAAACGTTATAAGCTTTCGGTAAATTTAGAGCAAAGTTCC
This sequence comes from Capitulum mitella, assembly GCA_030062745.1. Classification (NCBI taxonomy): domain Eukaryota; kingdom Metazoa; phylum Arthropoda; class Thecostraca; order Pollicipedomorpha; family Pollicipedidae; genus Capitulum; species Capitulum mitella. The sequence goes on along the minus strand of CP099851.1, from coordinate 16,087,236 downwards.
TGAGTTACAGCTTCATGTTTACAGCCGGCTCCCTTACCCCTCATGCCACGAGAGCTGCTTTTACAGGATGCAGGGCCCGCCTCTCCATTTGGCTCCCAAAATTTCACTCCATCTCCATCACAAAATCAGGGCATGCTCGTTGCCATCCACCACATTAAACAGACCAAACGGCAGCGGGCTGACATTTGCACAGACTCGCAGTCAACACTACAGGGGTGCCGTTTTGCGTAAATGACTGGGGGAGGGGGCAGAGCCGAGGGGACCCCAAAACCAAACATTCTCCCAAATGGGAGGTTCTCAAACAATTTGGGGCACTTTGTTTCGACCGACGGCAGTTTTAATTTTTTCCCTAAATAAATGTTCGTGTAAAATATTTGGCTAATTTCTATATATACACACACACACACACACACAACTATATATATATATATATATATATATATATATATATATATATATATATATATATATATACAGTCAAATCTCGTTACTATGCCACCCGTGGGGACCGAGCGAAAGTGGCATAGTAGCGAGAGTGGCATAGTAACGAGGGTTTGTAAAACGGCTTTATTCTCTCAAGTTACCCATCAGCTCAACCCAAAGCTCTCAAGAATCGTCGGCTGGCGCATCTTCTTTCGGTGGATCTCTTGCATCTCGTTGTCTAGCCGATCGCACGCTTGCATCACACCGGGCTTCCCGCTTCTCTGCTGTATGAACTTCCGGACGGTGCTCCATGCGCGCTGGGCTTCCTCGAACGGAACGATTTTCTCCTCGACAGTTACCTCGTCGAGGTAACCTTTACTTACCTTCGCTACTTAAACTTCGCTGGTACATTCGCTTTCCATCGGCTCCTTGCTGCGCAGCATCTCCTCCGCAATCTCCTCCAGCGTGAAAGACCCGCCAGTCGCGAGGCGCTCGTCGACTTCGAGAAAGTCAGACAGCTCGATCTCCTCGTTCTCGTGCATCTTTTCCTCGGCAGGCAGAGCTTCCCAGATCTCGAGCAGCTCAGCACCCTCTGGCTCAGTTTAGATCTCCTCTTCGATGAACTTGGCCTTCGCGAAACAGTTCCTGATCGTCGACTCGCTGACCTGTTCCCAAGCAGGCCGGGCGACGTGTAGAGCGTCGAGCAATGTGAACTTGAACTCCTTTCCCTCGTCCATGGCCTCGAGCCGGCGGCACAGCAGGAACTTCTTGTAGTGGCGCTTGAGGTTCTCTATGATTTCCTGATCCATTGGTTGAGAATTGGCTGTCGTGTTGGGTGGGAAGAAGACCAGTTGGATGTTGTCCAGCTGGAGCTCGGGAGGGTGGCCAGAGAAGTTATCGAGACAGAGCAGCACTTTGCGTCCCTGCTGGCCGAGTTGTCCGTCCCACGCACGCAACACCTCCTCGAAAAGCTCCGCCGTCATCCACGCCTTCGAGTCCGCCTTGTGCTTGACCGGGATCTCCTTGTTCTTGAAAGCACGAGGTCTCTTGGAATTGCCGATCGCCAGAAGATGGAACTTCTCGCTGCCGCTCATGTTTGCCCCGACTAGAAGAGTGATCCTTTGCTTGCTTCTCTTTCCTCCAGTGCACCGCTCTCCCCTGAAAGCCATGGTCATGTTCGGAAGCAGCTGCCAGAAGAGTCCAGTCTCGTCCAGGTTGAAGACGTCGTCTGCGGAGAACTGCCCGAGCAAGGGCCGGAGAACCTGTTGTTGCCACTCAAGAAGGGATTGCGAATCCACCGCTCCAGCTTCGCCCTGCACTGTCTTGAACGTGATGCCGTGGCGCTTCTTGAAATTGTCCAGCCAACCGTCGCTCACCATAAAGTCCGGGATGTGCATCAGCTCGGCCAGTTTCATCGCCTTCTCCTTGATCAGATCGCCGCTGACTGGCAGATTCTGTCCTCTTGCTTGCTTCAGCCACATGAGCACCCCCTCATCGAGCTTCGGGTCGTGAGTCATGTCAGCTTCATGCGCTTCGATGGAACTCCAGCTTTGATGGCCGCCTCAATTGCATCCTTCTTGCTGAGAATGCCCTTCACGGTGGTTCTCTTAACTTCGGCGCCCCATTTCTTGCTCATCTCCCTGGCCAGCTTGGACTGATTCGGCTCCTTCGCGGCATCGATGATCTCCTTTTTCTCCTTCAGCGTAAAGTCGGTTCGCTTGCGCTTCTAAGCTGACATTGTGGGCTGAATTTGAAAAAAAACATTTTAATTCGAAAATACAACACACACAATCGTGGCATAGTAGCGAGATTAGGGGGTGGCATAGTAAATTTATTTTGTATTGAATTTTGTCGGGCCCGAGCAAAAGTGATATAATAGCGAGAGTGGCATAGTAACGAGGTGGCATAGTAACGAGATTTGACTGTATATATATACCCATTTTATGTATCGCCTTCATGGCGTTAAACGGAATTGCTCATGACAACGGAAAATAAAATGGCCGTACGTGCCGTTTAACCTTCCAGTTCTTTGGGCGCAAAATTCTAAAATAGAACGACAGATGTGCGCTGGCATTTCAACGCCCTCAGGAATGTCTAAAGAGATCTCCGAAGACGTGGGGTAAGACCCACTGGATCCCATTTCAGTACCTCCTTGAATTCGTCTACAGGCTCCATTGGAGCATGCTCTAAGGCCCTCAAACTTTTAAGGGTGCTCTCACTATTTTAGAGTGCCCTCAAACTTTCAGGAGATTATTTTCTTAACCGGACAAGGAAATATTTCTGCGGTTTGAAATTCCTTATTGATTAGTACCGCCGTTTGATTTAGTTACAAAATGCCTCATCAGATCGGGTGCAGGTCCAGGACGTCGCCAGGTGGGAAGGGCGAATGGTCACCGTAAGCTCTCTCCTGTCCGCCTCCCCCCCCTCCCATTTTTGCTCTTCAGATGTGAAAGAACCTAGATTCACGCAGGCTAAGGGGAAATATGCAATATAATTCTGCGTTTGTCACCAAATAAAGTAAACAAAAAAAGTCAACCTCGTAACCCTGTTTGAGAAAATTCCACGATTTGTTGCAGCATAAAGTGGTCGAAATATGACAAAGCCGGTGGGATTTTAGGCGGCTGCGTACCTTCATCCACCTTAAATCCCGTCTCACTACCTAGGGGTTTTTACGTACTTGGTCAGGGACGGCCTAGAAGCCTCCTAACTCCTTTGTAGCTTCTGGAGACGTTTCTGGCAGCCTGAATTAGTTTAGGTTCAGTTCCCTCTGGCAGTTACAGGAGCATTTTTGGTGGTCTCGGGCCGTTCGTCGTATCAGGGCTATCTAATGGTTTTAGGTTTCTTACACAGTTTCACTTGCCCCTAGGGACGTCTCAGGCGTTCCTTTGGCAGTTTCAGGGGCACCTTGGACAGTTTCGGAGACCCATCTGGCAGTCTCAGGGACGCTGTCGTCGCCATCTTGGGGGCTCTCCCGTCGTCTCTGAAGCATTAATAGCCCCCTAGGCAATAGCAATGGTCCTCTTTAAGTCTATCTTTGTCGTGACAGAGGCACATCTGACAGTCTCGTATGGCCTTTGGCCCTAGACCTTTGGCCCCAAGAGCTGTCAGGACGTCTCAGGGTTTAGTAGTTTCATGAGCCTTCTGGTCGCTTATTGCTAGAGACTGCTACCTGGTAGTCTCAACCGTCCCTCTCTCTTGTAATCTCAGTGGATTTCCTGTTGTCTTAGGTGCCCCTCTTGTCTTCTAATGGGAACTTTTTTGCCGTCTCAGAAGCCCTCTGGCACTTATAAAACGTCTTTTAACGCTCTCGGGGCCCACGTGCAGTGTCATGGACCCTCTGAACGTCTCCGATAATCCCCATGGTTTGTGTCAAAGGCCTTCCTCTGATACATGGGATCTGGCAGCATTAGGACCCCTCTAGCCATATCAGGGGCCTTTGTTGGCGGTCCATGGGCCTAATTGACAATTTAGAGGGACCTTTTTCCGTGCCAGGAACTGGTCGTCTAAAACCCCATACCGTCTTAAAGGTCCCTTTGCCTTTGCAGGGGTCCCCAGACTCTTTGGTAGTCTCAGGGGACCTCTGCCGTGCAGAGGCCCATCTTGCTGTCTCAGGACCCACTCGAATTTGCCGGGACCCCTTGAATGCATCAGGAACCGATCAGGTTTTCAAAAAGACCAGTGTAGCCCATTTGGGGCCCCTCTTGAGGTTGAGACGGCCACCGATGAATCATTGTTCAGGAGGCCATTTTGGCTGGTCAGGAGTTTCTAACGCCATCCTAGGCATTCTTTTTTATGATCTTGCCATCTCAAGTGCCCCTCTGGCACTTTTTGCGGTCTCATGGACCCTTTGTCGTGTTGGGCTCTTCTTGTGGTCCCAGGGGCCCTCGGAGAGTTTAGGGTCCCTTCTTTCTGTCTTCGGGACCACCGTGCCGTTTCAGGGTCTCATTAACCCTTCCGGAGGTCGTCTCACTGCATCAGGAATCTTCAGTCTTTCACACAGGCCCGTGAAGCCCGTTCGGGATCCTACACTTCAGGGGCCGCTTTGCCGCCAAAAGGACTCAGTCATCATCTTTACCGTCTCAGTGGTCTATGGCCCTTCCCGCGGCTTCAGGAGAACTCTGCCGTGTTAGGACCTTGTTGTGGTCTCAGTGACTCTGGGGGAGTTTCAGCCAGGGTTTTTTCTGTCCGTTTCAGGGACCACCTAACTCACCCCCCCCCCCCACCAGGCCCCGTGACTGCATCAAAAACCCATCAGGCTTTCACAGAGACCCCGCCAAGGTCATACGGAACCCCTCTGAGTCCGAGAGGGGTCCCTCTCGAGTCTGCGGGGCCTGGGGATCACCCCAATTGCAAGTGACAACCAGGATTGTTTTTCGGGGGAAGGGACTGCTAGCGAATGGGTCCCAACACTGAAGGACCCATTGAACACTACGGAGGCCCCATGACTAGAACTCCCAGGGGGCACTTATTTTTCAGTGTCATTAAGAAAGAGGGTGCCTGACAGTGCTACGACATACAGAAATTTCATGTGTATGACTTCTGGTACGCGCTGCACGAGATCTTTTCCTGGAGTTTGGGGCCATTTGCAGAGGAGTGAGTTTGCCCCTTCTGGCCAGAGGGCCCCTTAACGCGTCAGGGGGCTCCTTCGTGTGCCAAAAATTTCGGGGGTCCTAGGACACCTAGGGCCCTCCTGGCTACGCTGAGGATCTTTGTGTATGCCCCAACAGCCACAAAATTGGAATAGGCACCCATAATACAACCGGAGCACCCACAACCTAAAATGTTATCAACGATTTCCTAATTGTCCACAGAGGTGCACCTGAAATTTTCTGAGGGGGAGGGGGCAAGTGAAGGCAAATATGTTGCCAAAGGTGCACCAAGCCGGCCTCTTCTGCCCGCCACTATCCCGTACGAAATTCATACAGAAGGTAGAAGCCCTCGCGGGAGGAAGGCCCATCGTCACAGCGAACAAAGAAAACTATTTGAACGGTCTCCTAAACATTCAGTTCGCGGAGCCCATGCCAAAATCTGATGTTCTAAAATACGTAAAATATTTGGGAACCACAATTATTTTCTTGAAAACCACACCTCAGCCCGCCACAACCGTCACAAGGTCTCTCTGCAGGCCGGCAGGGGACTCCTCCACAGGCCGGCAGGGGCCCCTGCAGCCCAGCAGGACCCCGTAGAACAGCAGGAGGCCCATTCACAGGTCAGCAGGGCCTTTCGAAGGTTGACAAGAGACCCACAGGCCAGAACGAGGTCCCTATCGATTGGTAGGGGGCCTCTACAGGCCAGCAGGGGTCCCACAGGACAGCAGGGTTCCCTTCGCAGGCCAGCAGGAACCCTTTGACTGCTGACAGGGGTCCTAGAGACCGGCCGGTGACCCAGGCCGGTAGGGGCCAAAATGCCGGCAGGAGGCCCCCACATGCCAGCAAAGGGCCCCTGCAGCCCAGCAGGGGGCCCATATGGGCCAGTAGGGGATCCCACACAAGCCGTCAGGAGGCCCTCTACAGGCGCCGGCAGGACGCCCTCACAGGCTGGCAGGAGGCCCTTACAGGCCGGCAAGGGTCCCTACAGGTCGATATAGGGGCCCCTCTATGGCCTCTATGTATTTCATCTTTTATGTTCTCTTGTCTACCGTTCTTAAGGCATTTTGGCGATGACTTCAGCTTTTACGGGAATAATATCCTAACCTTAGTGGAGGGGGGGGCTCCCATCAAACACTTCCGGAGTCCTGGAACCCCCAAGGCCCCCTGGCTGCGCTCCTGCCCATCGCCTTCCCATCCTACTTGGATCGCCCCTGCATCGTACTGAAACGGCATTTCGGCAATGGGCCCCCGCATAGCATCGTGGCCCCAGTTCAGCCTTGAGGGGACTAAAATCAGCATTGGTGGGAGGTATTGTGGCGATGAAGCCGACGCCCACTGTGTGAATTCTACGGGGCCAATAGGCCTCTTTACAGCGTCCTTGGGCAAGGCACGTCGTCATATTTACATCCGTCGTCTAGCACCCTTGGGCAAGGTGTGTCGTCTTCCTTTCTTTTCGTCTTCCGCTGTCATCTTCCTCGGACATCTGTTGCGGTGACGATGTTCATATCCACACAGTATACATCCACATCCCACCTACACCCGCTGCGTATTGTATCTTGTGTGCTTGTTTTGCAAATGTATCTTTTTCAGATTTGTAACACACAAGCGACGGCTTCCTGCAGCATCTTCAAAATCGTCACTCCGGCGCAACTCCCTTGTTTCGCCTTTTCTCCCGTCCTTTTCTTTGCAAACCAGACATCCATGAGATGGTTCAAAGTACTTCAACGACATGAACCTGACGAAGTTTCCTCTCCAGGCAATGACCATATGGTCAACGTTATGGAAAAACTTAGCATGTGTAAAGCCATGTAAGTAACGACTTACATTAAAGTATGTAATAAACGGCAGCGAGCAAGGATTATAAGAGGGATTGCAGAGTAGAAAATGCAGTCCAATTAGTAATCCAATGCTTGTTTCTAAGCACTCCATTCCACTCACAATCGTAAAAAATTGCAATCCTGGACTGCATATCATGCAGTCAAATCCTGATGGTCCCTGCTGCCCAGCAAGAAAGGAATTATATGTATTGCTGCTGCAGTCGGATTAAAGCACAAAGATTACAAAACTTTTTCACAAAATTTTTGAAAGCTTGGAATAACGTTTTCTCGTTACAACTCAAAACTGGGGCTATCACATTGCTGCTCCACCAGTTTTCATTGCGCTATTGCGGCAGTAAAAGTAATAAAAAACGAAATAATATTATAAGCTGCTTCCTTCATATTTGCACTTTGAAAAACGACAAGCGATTTCTCCGTAAACATGTATTTTCTGCCATGCATACAACATCGGAAAACTGTAAACCATGAGACTGGATAAATTTGAATGCCTCCCAAACATCTGTTCTAATTCGTACTATTTCCGAAACTAAACCCTCATCCGCAAACGACAAAGGTGTAATCCTTTTCGCAGTAGCACTTCTTCTGAACGACCTGGTCTGTGGAATGTCCAGTTCTGCACATTGATACCATTGTATTCTGAGACTCGGTAATTTGGTTGGAGCGCATATACACTGTTTCTGATACGTCACAGTAGTACTTGCTTTTGTGGCACAAGCAATCAACGTCTCTCATGAAAGTCATCTCTCCTTCCTGGCACACACTCAGCAAAGGGTCCCTTTTCTCTTTAATGTGATGAACATCGCATAGTGAATTGTGCATGCCCAGTTCGTCAAGCACCTTGCATGGGACAACAATATCCGACTTAGTGCAGCGGGGTAGACTTGCACATACCCAGGTTCCTCTCACGCAGTAGCAAGGGTTGCAAAACTTTCCTCTCAAGTTTATTTGTAGTCCTTTTAGCCCGTACCATTCCTTCGGACAGTTGGGAAAATGATATGCAGACCTCTTGGCAATTGGGTGCAATTCAGACGGCAATGTTTCTGTTTCTGGCAAGCCTTGCGGGGGTATTTCTCGCCCCAATACGTGATGAACTCCAATGAAAACGTTCAAAGCTAGAATTAAAATGCCAGCAGACATTGCTGAAATAAAATGCTTCACTTACGATGTCAACAAAAATGCAAGATTATTTGCACTAGTGTGTGACTTCACCTTAGACGACAAATGATTTTGTTTTATACATGCAGAACAAAACGCGAATGTTAACGCAAAAGCTAGCAGTTTACAAATGACCTAATTCACATTTTTTCGAGAGAGAAAACTGCATCACGTGCATGAATTTCGCGTGCTTTCTACATCAACGTATTTTTAACAAAACTCGGGCAATAACCTTTCAGATTGGGGTCAGTGCCCTAATCACCGTTTTCTGCTTTAAGCACTGCTGAAAAGTGGTCGATCGACTGCAGGCATTTTTATGTTAAATAAACAGCAGTTTTACACATAGTTTAAAAAACCAGCTCTGGACACTGGCGGGCCCAGAAGGGCTCTTTGGCCCATGGCCCATAGCCCTCTCTTGTTGGAGACGGGTGACGAGCATGTCTTTTGGTCCTCTTTTTCGGACAGAAAAATACATTTTTTGTCTTCGAATCACCTTTTAAAGCGCATTGGTTTTTGAAAGTGGCGGAACAGAGCGACCGAAACCCGGAGGGAGATCAACATGTTTGTCATGGAGTGGTCTGGTGCCGCCCCTGCGCAACATGTGCCGGCCATCTTCGATCCCGCCACGGGTCATGTGAGGCGAGCCCGGACCTGGTTCGTACCCAATAGCGCAATCTTGAACGGGACGCTTGTGTGTCGACTACATGGCGCAGGCTCATGAGCCCTGCGTGATGACGTGTGTAGGCAAGACGTCTGAGTTTGACTCGGCTGTGGAGTCTTTTGGTGCGCATATCAGACGTCTTGAGCAATATTTTGCTGTTAATGGTATTGATGAAGACAATGTTGCAAGACGACGAGGCATATTTCTAAGTGCGGTTGGTCCAAGCACTTTCGGGTTGCTGGAAGATCTGATCTCGCCAGTAACGGTGGGGGCCAAGTCCTGCAAAGATCTGGCGAAGATTTTGCGCGACCGGTTTGAGTCACAAACGTCGGAAATTGTGTCACGGTTGCAGTTTCATTCCTGCTTTCGTACTGCCGGTGAAACGGTCACCTCCTGCCTTGCAAGATTGTGCAGGCTTGCCAAGCCTTGCAAATTTGATCCCAGTGTGCTGGACGAGATGCTGCGTGGCCGCCTGGTGTGCGGGATCCAGCACGAGCGGCTGCAGTCGCTGCTGCTGAGTGAGCCGCGGCTGACTCTGGCGACAGCCGTGGAGATCGCCCGGGCCCATGAGTCGGCGACTGCCAGCGCCGCTGAGCTCGGCGGCCGGGCAGAGCCGGCTGACGTCATCCACCGGATGGAGGGAGCTGGACGGGAAGAGCAGCGGGCGGCGCCGCTGGAGGACGACAGCGACAGGCGCCAGCTGCGGCGGGACCACACTTCAGAGGAGCTGCGTACCAGCGGGCGCGGCAGCGGCCGGCGGGAGCGGCAGCAGCGGCACGCGCGCTCCGCTGCCTGAGCCGGCGGCACGTCTCGGCGGCTTGACCGTTCCGATCGCGGCGCTGCTACGCGTGCAGTGTCGTCGGCAGTGCCAGGGCGGCCTGCCGTGATCGGGCCCCTCAGCGCATCCGACACGTGACGGAGGAAGAGGAGTCATCACAAGCGGCTGCTGCTGCTGCTGAGGGACATTTGCGGGGATCGGCGCGTCGTGCAAGCGACCACGACGGTGAGAGTAATCGGTGTTTTTTTCCGAGCCCCGACAGTTCAGGCGGGTATTGAGCGTTAACCACCTTTCATGGTAAACTTATTACTCGACGGTCAGCATGCGCAAGATGGAGTTGGACACGGGGCAGCGCTGTCTGTTTGCTATGAGCAGGAGATTAAGCGCACGTGGCCAGTGAATCGTCCCGACATTCAGCCGTGTAACAAAATGCTCAAAACCTATAGCGGTGAAGTGTTGCCGTTGTGCGGTCAGGCCACAGTGGATGTTTGTCACGGAGACCAGCCTGCTCGGCTGCCGCTGATTGTAGTCAAGGCTGAGGGACCTGTTCTGTGTTGGACGTAACTGGCTGTCACATTTGAACCTGGACTGGCCGTCTATATGTAACGTGGCATATGACTGTCAGGTTCAGAACATCTTGAACAAGTTATCTGAAGTTTGTTTTGCAGCCCATCAAACAGGGCTTTGGGAGCCCATCAAACACGGGTGGGCGGGACCTTTAGTCGTCGTACCAAAGCCTGAGGGGAAAATTCGTTTGTGTCGGCACTTCGGGCTCACAGCGAACGAAGACGCCAAAGTAGGTCAGTGTCCATTACCGTGTGTCAAGAATCCTCCCGTCCTTGCTCACTTTGATCCGAAGCTGCCAGTAATTCTGGCTCGTGACGCCAACCCGGTCGGGCTGGGCTGTATTCTCAGTCAGCAGACGAGACAAGGAGGGCGGCCAGTAGCCTTCTTCTCCCGGTCGCTGAATGAAACCGAGAAACGTTGGTTCTCAGGCGGATAGAGAGGGCGTAGCAGTGGTAGCTGGGGTTAAAAGATTTCATTAAAATACTGGGACGAAGACACATCGTCCCGGTCGTCCGTTCTCGGACGGTGCGTCACACCATGCTTGCGGACAGACCACAAGACCTTGCTGGGACTGATAGGGGAGATGGACGGCTTCCATTGATAGTTTCATCCCGTTTGGTTCGGTGGGCCCTGATGCATGGCGTTTATGATTACCACTTGGAGTACGGTTCCGGGGGCAGGCAGGGTCACTGTGGTGACAGCAGGCTTGCTCTCAGCAGGCTTCCCTTGCCAGCTGTAGCCAGTCCGTCGAGCCTGGTGCCTGCCGAGACGATCCATCTCAGCGAGTTTCTGGGTGCTTCTCCAGTTTCAGTGGAACAGATTCGCCTATGGACCACTCGGGATCCTGTGCTGTCGGTTCTTCCGCAGTAAGTCAGAAACGGGTTACTTAATACCGGGAAGATACTGTCTCCATCATTTCCGGCATATAAGTCTTGCCTCTCTGAGTTCAATGTTCAGGATGGGTGTTTTTTTTTTGCGGGGATTTCATGTGGTCGTCTCACCTCAGGGAAGGGAGAAGATTCTGAAGTTACTTCACGATGGCCACTGTGGTGAGACTCGCACAAAGTTTGTCGCTCGTATGTACATTTGGTGGCCCAATATGGACGAGGATATCATGGCGATGTCACAGAGATGTGAAAGATATCAGGCGCATCGGCCGAGTGTGCCCGAAACTCCCTTGCACCCCTGGGTTTGGCCCACAGAACCCTGGGAACGCGTGCACGTGGATTATTGTGGCGCAGTCAATGGCTGGTTGTTTTTCATTACAGCTGACGCACATTCCAAGTGTCTTGATATTTATCCGGCCCGGACATGTGCCTCGGAGGTCACGATCGAGCACCTGCGCATTTCATTTGTTTGCTGGGGCTACCCAGGACGCTGGTGTCAGACAGTGCGCAATCCTTCATGTCCGGAACTTTTCAAACCTTCCGTCGCTCGAATGGTGTCGTACACTTGACATCGCTAGCGCTGTGGCCAAAGTCCAAACGTGGTGTACAAACGTTTAAAATGAGTCTACGGAAACAGACCGCAGGTATCATCCACACCAAGTCGCGCGTTTCCGCTTCGCTACCGAACCACACCGCACAGCACAACGCATGTCCCCCGGCCGAGCTGTTTCTGGGCGGATCTGTGCGTACGCCTCTGGGTCTTTTGAAGCCTGATTTAGGGGATAGGGTGAGTAGAAATCAGGAGAAAAAGGAATAATATGCTGATAGGGGCACTCAGGAGCGACGTATGCGGGTAGGAGATGTGAATGTCAGCAGTGGATCGTGTACACGGTGCGGAGGGGAGTCGATGGCTTGCAGGTGTCGTAACTGAACGAAAACGAGTAAAACTGGCTGTGCAGTCGCAGGATGGGAGGGTCATCCGGAGGCACTTGGGCCGGGTACGTCCTCGTCTGAGCGTGACTGAAGTGGAGGTGCCACCGCCCACTGTCACTCGGTCGCATCGGGAAACGACCGCCACGTGATCCAGCGGAGACAGGCGAACCTGTACCGCGTTACAACTTGCGGCCACGGGAAGCGTTGCGGCAGCCTGATCGGCTGCAGTTTGCGTAGCGTTTGCGTCGGCTGCAGTATGCATAGTATTCGCTGGAGCGCGCTCTACCACTAAATGTCGCATAGGTTTAAGGAAGAGGTATGCAACCGTGTCTTATGTTTTTCTTACTATGGCGCTTAACGTGTTAGTAGGCACCCGCAGTGGAGGAATGTCATAGGGTGATGCATGGTGCCGTCCCTACGCGACACTGGCCGGCCGGCTCCGTCCCCGCCGCGGTCCATGTCAGGCGAGCCCGGACCGGGCTCCTGTCCAATAGCGCAGTCTTGAACGGGATGCCTGTGTGCCTAGTATAATGTTCATGTTCATGCATGAACATTATATGTTCATTAATATGCATGAACATACATGAACATTAATGTTCATACATGAACATTATACATTAACATCATGCATTTATTACCAATTGTTCCATACACATGGTTTACTGTTTGATTTGAGTCAATGGATTACATGTTACGCGACGAAAACGAGAACGCCGCGCACAGAGTCAAATGCTGTCTTCTTTGTCACATTGTCCACGTAGACATGAACACAGCATGGGTCCGGGATATCACACCGGAAGGCGGACAGCTGCAAAGCGCCGACCACCGCCGACCTTGGGACACACTCACTCACAGCGGTGCGAGGGTTCACATGCGCAGGCAAGGTCCTGGCCCCCACTTAGGCCCGATTTTTTTTCTTGGAAACCATTGCACATCGTCTTCGCAGCAGGCGGTTTTCGTATGATTCCAGTTCACAATGAGTTCTCCCCCCCCCCCTTAAGAAAAGTCTGGCTGCGCCCCTGGTTCGAATAAATCCTTTTGTCTTATTATGCATTGTACCACGCTGCAAACATAACAATGACATGATTTTTTCGGAGATTAAAAAGGTCCGTTTTCACTTGTCTGTGTTTCATTTAATATCAGCTGACTTCAAGGCCGCCCTCGACGGCCTCCTCTCGATCTCACGTCACATCGTATCATTAGTCATAATTAATGTAATAAAGATACCCAATATAATATAAGAAATAAGGAAACTGCAATTACTCATGCCGTGAACGAGACGAAGCGAGAAATTCCCCTTGTCTGCATCCTGCTGGGACACCCATTTCGAAAGAGAGCATGGTGAAATCGTTGATTTCATAGCTTTTGCTTAGAATTACCATATAAATTCGGAAATATTGCAATTATAATGGAACGACAACGACACAAATGGAATAACGAAGATCTTCAGCACTGTCTTATTTCTTTAATGAGATAAAATTTAAAAATTCAAGGACGTCGACAAAGGTCAGGCAATCCACCTGAGCTGTTGGCATTCAGCCTTGCAGTAATGTCCGACGACATACTCTTGCATGAACCGACTCGACCTTATGATGGTGCCGAAGTATTCATCCCTGCCTCGGATGCGGTGACTGTAAAAGAGTGATGGTTTGATCTTGTTCCCTCTGGATCCAATATTTCTGGTTTCATAGGGATCAACATGCCAGGCCTCCATCACCATCACGTGGGAAGAGAAGGGCATAATGCAGGGTATCAAATGTTCATTTAGATCTCCAAATCTTTGGACTGAATCATCCTTCAAATTCCAAGACCACATCAGCTGGGTTGCCCGTATCATGCAACGCCACAAAGGCCACCTCAGCGGCCATTCGTAGGTTGTACCTGTCGTTATTTTCATTAGTGGGGTTTTCGTTTTTTTTAGGGTCAACTTGGTCTCCTTGACCAGTTGTTCTGGCAGCTAGGCTGCAGCCTTGAAACTGATACCAAAAGGATCGTGCTGGTTCCTCATCTCAATTGAGTCAAGTAGAACGGTTTCATGCAGGTTGCGTCCATGCCCCTGATGGATTTGTTTCCTTTTTCGTGACTCTTCTTTCATAGTCATGTCTTCATCTTGGAAGTAGATCTGGGCAAACTTCTCTGGCAATCTTGGGGGAAGAGGAATCCAGTATAGCGGTAGGTTTTCCACTGGATTCTAATATTTGGAGAAACGCTTAGCATTATCATTTACTTGTCCGAGCCAATACTTGCCAGTGAGAGATCATTATTATACGCCCTGATGTTGTTCTACAAATATTTGTTGTTCATGAGCAGGTATCCGGGTTTTTCTGATGGATTTTGTTCAGGGAGGACACGATCTAATTGTTCCTTGAGGGTTTAGATTCAACGATTCTTCCTTGGACGATTTTAAGGGCTATTCACATCATGTCGCTCTCATTAAATTAAGTGTGCCATATTTGTGGTATTCCAGTGAAAGTGGGGTATCTCATCACTGTTCCGCTTTTCTTGTTCGTTCCAGGCATTTCGTCCCATGACCTACTACATCCTTGTATGATATCCCCTTAAAATTCCCCCGTTTTCTGGGCATTTTTCTGCCTCCCTATTTTAAATTCCTACAGACGTCCGCAGTCACATCTGTCCCATCATGAATTCTACTTTATCGTTCACTTTTTGTTCCCGCTCCACAGTCTGTACCACAGTGCTGCTTTACTTCAACAGCAACGCATGCTATGCAGCTAGTATAAAATACATCAGCAGGCCCTGATTATTTTTCAGGCGATTTCTTAAGCACATAATGATGAGGTAAAACTCAAATGTATATGGACCGCCCAACAAGCTGCAACAGTAGCCTAACGAACACGATATCCCTGCCGGTCGGAGGGCCCAGGAGAAAGAGCGCACGCTATACGCTTTGGAGATTTTCCAGTGCTGCCAGATCGCGGCCCGAAACACAGCAGTCAGGGAGGAAGGGAAATTTCTTTTGTCTGCTATTTAGTATGGTCCAGAAATGCATCATGACTCGGGAACCGGTGGTCCGATTCGATTGGACATTGTTTTATTTTTCAAGTTAGAGCATTTCACTGATTTATTTCCTAAGGACAATTGCATCACGATGCGCCGTTTTTGCTGCGTTACGGTCACAAATATGCATAAATCGGACCATTATAATACAGGCATTCATATTAATGTTTTTCACTAGACAAGGTGACGCAGATTTCGAGATCGCATTGCTTTGTTGTCCGGTCAATTCAGTATGATGTCAATGACCAATAACTAATTTTGCGTCTGATTAAATTTGGACTGCGGGTCTGTGCGGACTTCTCTGGGTGAAATTTTTGTGCCGGGCGGCGCGAGTTTTCAAACCTAAACTGACAGCTCTACCCCAGCCATTGCTTCTGAGGAACAGAAAAGAGATGGCTGTATTAAAGGCTGGATATCAGCTGCATGTCATCGAATTTTGGGCTGATTTTGGATACGACATAAAATATGCATGTGTCGAAAATTACTGCTTTTGGAGGGACAGTCTGCTTTGTAGATGGGCACTACCCGAACATTTTCCGGACATAATGGAAAGTGTTGGACACGATGGAATAACTTATGACGTGAAGCAGGTGCAGGCCAGTGCCGGCAAAATGTGGTCTAGCAGCGCCCGTAGGACAGCCATCAACGCCAGAGAACGGCCTTAGCGGGCCTCAGGCGCCTATACCGGCCAGCGGAAGCTCGAACAAGGTCAGGGGCTGGATGTCAGGGGGCTGAGGGGCACACTTGGTACGGGCATGGGCCAAGACGACCCTACGCACAATATCAGCAATCACATTCAAGAAAGCAATCACATCATTAGAGGAACGAACAACGAGCACGCAGGGACAGGTCGTTCGGGGCAGGTTTCGAGATGTCCTACAGGTGGCACGAGCGGCGCCCATTCGGAGTTCCTCAATCACCTCAGTTCAAAACCTGCATTCCCTGTCCCCAACACGGAGCCTGTACTCACACGGTGTGAAGCAGATGTGCCAGAGGCCGCTGTAGGTGCGCTTCTGAAGCACCCCTCGAGTTCCATTCGGGAAGCGCTCGGTGGTGCTGAGCCAGCCCGGGGTCGCCATGGCAACGACCACCAAGGTCACGGAGGTCAGCGCAGAGCCTGGGGCGATCCATCGGAGCCAGCGGACGGCGAGGTTCAGGCTGCCGGTCATGCCTTGTGCTGCGGGCATAGGCATAGACATAGATATAGATTTGGGCAATCCACAAAGCACTTGAAACTATTACAGCCCATCGTCGGGGCGGTATATGCACATACCATGTACAAAGTCACAGGAGGACTTATCAGCTCGCCCTCAGCGACATGGTAAGCATTTCGTTCACGGTGTAATCGACTGAGTTCTGAATCACGAAAGGTTTTAGGTTCTGCCATTCCGCTTTCGCATAATGCCACATTCCGGAAACTTCTCCAAGGTGTTGGGGAAATCTTACGTTGTCGGCAAATTTTCGCTCGATTTCGCTTCTTTCTAGAACAGAATATGTCTGATCCTGTGATAAATGCATGCGCTCCGGGTTGAGCCAAAGGCCACAGTAGGTCGCCATTTGAACGGCAGAGTCAACATTCTGGCTTATGAGATGATTGCGCGAGAGAAATTTTCGTGGTACGCTCTTACCAACCAGATGGTGTTTTTTCACTTGACTGCCGATAGGGAAACCACAGTTAAAGAGAAGAAACGAGGCATGTTGAGCAACCTGACTTGCTGTCAACGCCGTTCCATCGGCTTTGCTGTGAACCCTGTCAGTGCTCTTCGGCAACATTGCAATGGTTTTCGTCTCAAATTGCCACCGAAAACGAGCGCAAAACATGAGAGGCAGGACCACGCCTTTCTATGGCGTGCGTTACTGTGATGTCTGTCATTTTGGCGTGCCTTGACCGTGGCCATCAGCTAATGAAAATCTGTACATCGGGCACGAAAACTCGGCAATTTCCGAGTACGCATGGATGTGGTAGACCTACCAGGAATGATGGCGCGTAGGAAGAACTCTATTTCGCGTCTTGTCCGTCCCATTTGAATGGCAGCAGTGCCATTTGCAATCCAAATTGTTTTTGCAGCTAAGTCCATGCATACATTGCATTTCAAGTAAATTATGGAAGCACCTACACAAATCCTGCTTACCCCTTTCCTTCTGCGAATCCTAATTACAGTTATGTTATGTCGTAAATTAAATAACAAGTAAATTACAGCAGTTCAGAGCATACTATGGGTACTACAGCACGCCATACCCTCAACCGGAAGGGGGTCAATCCGACTACCCCCATCTGTGATTTTCAGGGATGGCTTCAACATGGCTGACGGAATTTCTCTCAAATTTTCAGTATCCTCTTGAACGTCAATTTCCCAACTTTTAGCAATGAAATGAATTCAATATCTCGTCAGATCAAGGAATTATGGCGTCATAAAAGACAAACACCTCCGACCAATTTGCGATGGAATCGCGGATTTTAGCAGCTTAATGAGGCACAACGACCTCTTAATGGATGGTAATAGTGGTTTGGGGCGTTAAAGGCCGAAGTGACCTTCTGACACTTTTTCAAGGTGATGTGAGGTCACTGACCCAATCTGACCTCCTGAGTTTGGCGACATTGGATGATCTTTTTACCTGAGGTGGTTTCTGAGGTATTTTAAGGTGTTGATTTCAAACGAAGCATTCATTTCCATCCATTTTCACTCACTGATGTTCATTTCACGGCCGACAGCGGGCTCTAGATTTCATGCCATTGCAGCTGGTCACGGGGTTCGACCTGACCTGACTTTCGTCATTGATCGGAATTAACGATGAAGGGTACTATTAAATTCGCAAGGCCTCAAGGAGTCCTCTGGTTCTTGTCCGGTCTAACTGCGCAATGTTCTACTTTATAGCCGTTCAAACGAAAACTTACGCGATTGTCGCCTACCTCGGGTCCTTGGCCCGACTTCAGAGGTCACGGGTTGACGTCAGACCTTAACGGATATCGTTAGCTTTCTCTTACCACGAACAACACGTTCGTTTTTTATTCGGGGCTCTGGCTCAATTAGGGGCCAAATGCCTAAGGGGTGGGAGGGTCGAACCGACTCACCCCTGCACAGTGGAACGTGGGAGAACAGTGAACTCGGTCGAGAGTTAAGCTTTGTAGGTTCGTGGAGTACTGCGTGACAAGATGTCTGTGGAGCAAAACATCGCCTGTAACCACCAGTAGTTACTGCATGCAAGTGAAATAAGTTTTAATCGATTTAATGCTTAGGTATGCGTTGGGCCATCGAAATACAACAATTGTTAATTTCGTCTCGACACAGAAACCTATGTCGGTCACTGGCACAATGTTTAATTTGAAAGCATCGGCAAGTGACACGCATGTATAGCCTGTTGGCCTGAAAGCATATCAGGCATGATGGATGTAAGTTTCATACTGTTTCTGGAACGAACAAATATGCTTTTATGAAAGAATTTATGACTTAGGACCGTTCAGAAATTTAATGTCACGCTACAGTTAGGCGTGCCTGAATGATTCTTAACCTCGATATTTGAGACGAAAACGCACGAGATCCAATTCAAATTTCTTCGTTGCGTGTTGCAATTACCTAACGTTGCCTCATGTTATATTATTTTCCTATTTTTGTGAATTCGATAACGTCCTCACTTTAATTTTGTTCTTTTGTCATCAAGCATTGTGGCTAGGACAACCTCAAAGTCATTACACGTCGCGCTGGAACATGATGCTCCTGTACCAGTCCAAATTCCACATGCTTACATTTGGCAGCAAAAGCCGTGCTTCCACTCCGATTTTAATGCGTCGAGGCTTGTGCGGTTTCTACTGATATAGCATGGTTAATCTCGGTTGGACAGCTAGGTATTTACTTCCAGCTACATAATGCCAGCATTACAGAAGGCTCAACGTCTCCCAATGGGATCAACGGAATTTCAATCTGGCCTATGTTCGTCCCTAAATGACACCTCGGAGCCCAAAATTAGAAGGAACTGATTAAATATTTACCGAATTTCGTTGTAGACTATCCCTGCAGGATTCGGGGACCAAATGAATCAGCTCAACGGAATGCCCTTCAAACGCCAGGGATTTAGAGCCTTGGCTTGGTGGTGTTCCAATAGTGTTGGAATAATGTGAAACTCCCCATTTTCGTGGCACGCTGTCCGTCATTTTCACCATGTACGGGAAATAGGAGTAATTTGCGGAATCGAACGCTTGTCTTTCATGATTTTGACCACTATGATGAACGACGTATCATACGCCACATATGTCACGGAACGATACGATATGACATACGTCATGATGAACGACATGTCATTCACATATCCAAACAAAAACTTGCATGTATTCAAATAATTTAGCAGACTAGGATGCTAAACTACACGTGTATCTTGAGATGTACATAAGTTTACGGGCTTAGATTGATTTACTTTAATTTTACACGCGAGTGCAAACCAAGGCGAGATGAATGAAATTCACGTGCTGATGCGAAACGCAAACGCAACACGGCGAAGTATAACTTACCTGGGTGTGATGCAAATTACAAAATGTGTTGACCTTGCCCATGCATGTCAAGAGTCACTGGGGACAATTTTTCATTGCAACTGATAACTGCATCAATGTGACATCTGCAAAACGGCAAACTGTAGGGAGAATACTGACATTTTATTTCAGGCGAAAGCATTCTAGAACTCATGGCAATGACACCCAACCTCTGGTGGCGCTTGCATCGATCCCTTGGTCCCCTCCCCCTCCCCCTGATTGTAATGGCGTGCAAGCTTCTTCTCAGAAATGTGCGGCTATTTCTGACCAAATAAGGCTAAAAATGGTCTGCACAGGCTGCCGAGCTTTAGGCATGATTATCAAAATATACAGCCTTCTTCATACCGTGAGAGACTTGGGTTTACACGTAAAAAGATGATCTTTGCGTAAAACGTTAAGTCTTTGTTAATATCTACGTCTTTTGCATGTAAGTCCAAGTCCCTCCCTTTATTTCGCACGACCACTCGACAGAATGGTAAATAGTAGGCATTACATGGTTCACGACAGCTTCGTCGGTGGCGGTCCAAACCAGACGTGACGAACGTAAAATTTCCAAGAATGTCAACACCGAGAGCCAGTGGCATCACCATATATGAACCTGCTGAGACATGGCGCGAGTAAGCTGAACCAGTCGCCCTACGCCGAGGAACAAACACCTGGCAACGTTATCCGACCACGCGGGACCTCCCCGAACGTGCAGGCCAATGTGGAGTAACGCCACTAATGCGACGAACTGAACCTGCTCAGCCCCACCTTCCAGCGCCGCTGCGACTATGCAGACGTGCACCGGCACCACCTCATCTTCGACTTGTACGTACTCTTCGAAGTAGGACTATCAAGCCAAACTCGCGACCTGCGCCGCCTTACGTCTGCCGCGTGGTGGCTAGCGCATTCCGAAAAGCTTGGTAGTATCGATACTCCCACCCAACTGCCTTACTTTTTGCATTTTTAATAAATTCATTACGAATGGTTCGCTAGGGTGCTGCTTAGCATCGAATCATCGCAGCTCGTGCTATGCCTTGCCTGTTGCATAAGCTCTGACCCCCCCCCCTCCCCACTCGACGGCGTAATTCCAAGTGACGGCTGAATTTGCGATGAAGTTCTTACGTCCTGTAAAAGATCCGGCAGCCGACTGCCGTGCCGATCGTAAGGCAGTCAGCATGACTCTCTGTTGGTCAGCTGCCAGCGGTCGCGTGGGCCAAAGCGAAATATCCAGCGCTGAAGCGGCTCGAACCCGTCTTGCCCGGACGTGCAGACCACCGATGTAACCATCTGAACTATCGATCTCGGGTTTGCTCTCGGACGGAGAGCACTCGTCCGTCCCACGCCATCGCTGACAAGGCGTGCGCGCGTATTTCTCGTTTGCCCCGGGGGCCTGACCCTGCATCGGTCACGTGCAGCAGCTATGAGCATCAGAGGCGTCAAGGCTGGCGTGCGGTAATGCCCTGGACTCCATCGCGAGTTCATTACCGTCGGGATGGTGGCCGGCAATGGGGGAGGTTTAGACGTCGCTGGGTCACGTACCGTGGGCGTGAGGGGGTGGGGAGGTGGCGGCGGCAGTGACAACGCGCATCTGAAGCCACCAGATTGTATCGCTGCACAGACAGCGCGGTCTGGTCCACACAGCCGTCGGCGGCTATCGTCCTGAAGGTGCAGAAAATCAAAAGCAGACTAAAGTCTATCAGTCGGTGAATAGTCAGCGGCTCTGTCTAGACTTGGAGAGGACTACTACTAGTGTACGGAGAAACGATGAACGCTTTGAAAGTTGCTAGGACCGGGGTTATTTTTACGATGGACACCGTAAAATACGATGGCATCCGGCTCCTCTCAACGCAACGGGCCGAATCCACCCTTGGCTCTCCTTGATTATTTCTGGGCTTTACGTGTCAAGGGCCACTTTCAGGACACGGTTCGTGGTCCTTTGCGTGAACTTGTCATAGGCTCTCGAAAATTAGTGACGTTGCGAAATTCGGCTTTATTTCTATTTATGACATCAGTTATTACACACTGTAGAGGAGACTACAGCCCATAAATCATGACAAGGTTTATTTTCGGTCACACAAACATTGGCTGCAAAGAAGTGTCCAAAAACAACGTTGGGCCTCTTTCCCCACGAAAAAAAGGCAGACACACACAAACAAAGTGATACCCCGTGGGTCCATTCATCCCGTACAAATGCGCATGACGCTAAATTACAGGAGAGTTAGTGGTGCGCTAGCAACGTAAGCACAAGGCATCTCCACCAACTAACATGGTCATCTCTGGCCTTGATGTTCATGCATGTTTTCTGTATGGTTGTGTTACCTACGCCAAACACCGACCTCGGCTGATACGAAACCACTGAATCTTATCAACATTAATGTTATGCAGGGCCACTTGTGCGGATGTTCACGCCGCCCAGCTGCAGTACATGGGAGCGTGGTGTGAGGTGTATTAAGGAGTACTTTTCAGCAGAAGGAGACCGCCGGTAATGCAGATCACGACCACCGGGGGCGGGCAGTCAGCCGTCGGAGACGGCGGCTGACGAGTCCTCGCTCGTGCCAGCATGACGAGAGGACTGCATACTTGCCTGGCCGCGGTTCAACTCCTCGCCGATGGTATTTCGCAAACTCAGCCCTCAGCCGCTAAACTCCACACGGTGACTTCCGTTAGCACCGCGCTGGCGATGGCCCGCAAGTCTGTCATCCGTCTCGACTGCCTCGACCGTCGGCCGCTGATCGCGCCCGCCATCAGTCTCCCGCAGGCCGGCTTCGTCGTCACCGATGCGCCACGTTCGCCGCCGCTCGACCGTGCGCCCCCCCCCCCCCATCCTCCCGGCGGTGGTCCGTGCCGGTGACGGCGCTGGCGGAAGTCGAGACGGGGGGTACTCTTCATCTCTGATCCTGGCCTTGGCACAGTGTCGACAGGGGGCAGGGGAATGCACGAGTGAATGCGTTGCCCGTTCAGTTTGGAAAATTGGAAAATTTAGCCATGTCCTTACGGCGATGCGTGGAACGAAAAACTGGAATATGTTGTTTGTCCCGCGGGTCATGCTTTAATCTCCCTGTTTTGAGCACGTGACGCCGCCACTGCCATTGTCTAAGAGCCATCCACGAACGCTTTCTGAGAACGCAGAAGCAGATCCAGCGGGTGCAGCCCTCCAATTTTTGTTTTAAATTTAGCCTGATCTATTTTAAATCGTTCTTGCGAAAAATCAGATCGAAAATGGTGTAGCCAAACATTTTTGTTGCAAAACCCTCTTGTTTTGTAAAAAAGGCAAATGATCAAGCTGGATGACACCAGGACCATCAGGGATATCGGGCATGTAACTCAAGCAGCAGCTTGCAGGGACGGAAAGAAAATCTGAGGGACGGAGAGTTACAATTTGAGGTCATTCTCTCTTTCCATGCCACGACTTTTTCTCCACGTTCCAGCACAAGAACATCATCCAGCGAAAGGAACGGACTGACAATGAGCTTGATAAAAAACATAGCAGATCGAGAACTTGAAGTGAAAAATGGACTACGACATGTTACATGCTACGAGTGGCTGTATCATTGATCTCGGACAGAACTCGACCGTGAAAACAGAGAAGATACACGGACTCGAAAGGATGCTCAGGGAAGATAAGAGATGAAGACAAAGGAGGCGTGGGATGAGAAAAAACACGGAGAAACGACATGGCAATCAGATAAGGGAGCGACGAGCGAGACCTTGGGGATCATCTGTTAGCAATGGGCAGAGTAGCAAAAAACAAAAACAATCAAACAAAAAATCAAACGGACAATGGGTTACGGGCTCGTGGAACTAGGAGACGAAAGGAAGAAAAACCCGCTTGAAGGGATACAAAATATGGTAATATTCGAGTTGCCGAGATGTCGGCTTTCTGACGAATTGTTAAAAAGCAGGCAAACTTCTTGATCATTCCATATCCATCATTCTTAAACCTGCAGATGTGTCGCAAATATCGCTGTGTATGTGTGTGCCTGTTGCCAACCCACTGGATATTGTTTTGGAAATGGCATGGTTTTAAGCAGTGTTTGCGACTGAAACCTGACGGCGAGGCTCTAATGCGATTGGACATTGCGCGTTCATAGCCATTCAGACAGGTGTGAACGCGCATATAGCGGAACGTTCTTAGACTTGGTGGGGGATGGGTGCAGCCCATGTGCAAGTTGATTCATTTCATGCAACGCCACATGGCTAATGGTTAATTTTCATGATTGCTGGAGGTAGCCATCCATGCAGCCCTTGCTTTCCGTCATCCCTGTACGCTGGAACTGGGGATGGTCATCGACACCAACCATGAGTGTGGATATTGGTAGGAAATGATTAGTGGAATAACGTTAAACCCTAGTCATCCCCTGGAAAAATGGAGGTTAATCAATTTCTTAATTACTTATGAACAACCCTGTTTTACTGACTGTCTTAAGGAACAACGCACAAGACAAATCTACGAATCACCTTAAGAACTCTTCTGATTCCAAATATAACGGTTCTTTAAATGCGAGTTGAAACGAATAGAAATGGTGTCATGAAAGACAGAAAACCAATTTGGAGAAAAGAACGGCCTGAAACTAATCATGAATTAAGCTGTAAAGCCTACCAGGTCTCAAAATACAGCACCTTTAAGATCGCGCACAATGTAAGACACGGATCAAAGCTAAATACACCTGGCTTGGCTTATAACCCTACTCATGGGCCGCAACTTTTAGCCCGTTTTTGTGACCTCGTCACGCTGCAGCCACAAGCAGCCATAATATGCATCACCACCAGCAGCTTTCGTCAGAGGAGTGGTGCCAGCCGTGTAATGGTAGTTAGCGATGTGATGTTTTCCTCGTGTTTGGGCTTAACGGTGTTACGGCCCACGTGAGAGCGCCTGATTCAGTTACGCACAAGCCCGCAGAGCGGACGCCGCACAGCGGATGCATCGTCAACGGCCAAGAACAGGGGCTGCTCTGTACAACCGGCGCCGATGTTTGTCCCATCACCCAGTCAGAATCTTAGAAAACAATTACAGACAACGATTGTACAAAGTCAGCACTATAAATATATAAAAAGACAACGGGAAAAATTGCAAAAATGAAAATGTGAGTATGCCCCAGGAAATATGAAAACACGCCCGTCTGACGCTTTGAAAGAACAGGGGCAGAGAAAAAACGGAACACAAAGGCAATAATGGTAATAAAGTTGAGAGGCAAGAATACTGCGGCAGTAAACGGGTAAGAGAGAAGGGAAAACGCTAGCAAAGACGACGAGGGAATGGCTGAGGAAAGTGGCAGGGAGAGGCAAAGTTCAGCAGCATCTCGGTCTGAGGAAGTGTTGCAGAAAAAGCGGCGGATTCCTGGGCCTTCTCTATCAGCCGATTGCAGAACGGCGAATTTACAAATGTTACTACACACGGGACCTGAAATAAACGTCCGGTTGTTTTAGTTTTAAGTTTTCAAACGTAATTCACACAAATTCAAGCAATTATGCTTTCAAGCAAACCCACTTTCAAACAAATTCAAGTATTTATGCTACGAAATTTCCCATTGTCGTCCCAACAGTTAAAAACCTAAGAAACTATACGGCTCGCATTTGTCATTTCCTTTTTGCAAAATTACTGCTGGAGATGGAGCGATTGTCTCACTCTAAAAACCAATGATGAAGTCAACTGTTTTCATTAATGCGTCAAGCTTTTGATATTCCATTTTTTTCAATCATTTTTTCCATTTTTTTACTTCTCCGTCATACAAACACCGCTGCTTCATTTGGCATGCTCGCTTAAGCATAAAGACATTGGCAAGCAAGGTCGAGGGCCTTTTACAGGCGCATGAAACGCGATCTTCGGGGAAATCGGACAATATTTCCTCGACATCAAGCTCCGAACGTCGAATAATATCGTTTAACAGGGGCTCTGAGACCAGATTCACGAACATATTTTAAGCGCAAAAGCATACGAAACTGCCCCAACTTCAAGCATTTGGCCAGATACCAGACGCGCAGATAGCTTTTCCAAGAGGCCATCACCACTCACGCTTCTCTGGAACCACTATCTGAAAAGTTCTCGCTTGCGAAGGTCAACATGCATGGCACACTTTTGTAGAAAACTTTCATAACTCAGGATGAATGCACCGTCATTTGGGATGACACTTTTCGAGCCATATTTTGATGCGGTGGATTTCGCTTGAAACCAATGCGGGGGATATTCACTCTTTTCAGTGATCTTCCAATGCACCGGGCTGACTTTGATGAACAGGGGCTCAAATGTCTGTAGTCTGAACCACTGTCTCTTAGGACAGACCTTTCCAAAGACGTTCATGGCAGTCTCAACAGACCAGAAAAGGGAAGGAGCCTTTAATGAAGTACTGGGCTGAGCGTCGTGTTAGCTGCATGATACATGATCAGTGTTTTGTCACCACAAGTAAAGCTAAAACACTGAAAACAAAGACATTATTTTGGCTCCAAAGCTTTCTGAAGAATAATTTAAACCAATACGTTTTTATCTGTTCCCGGAGATGACCTGGAGCCAACATACAGGTCAACTTTTCCCATGTTTTTTTTTCTACTTTTTACTTTTTTGTAGTACGGTCAAACGACTAAACATGTATTATCCATGTAAAAACGAGGAAAATTTGATATACATGTTTAATTTAAAGATAGTCATGTCACTCCTTCCATTATGATGCTGCAAAGCATATCGGTACTGCACAAATGACATGATCAACTGCAAACATCCGCGATTACGTTCGAGACATAGTTGCTTCGAAACGTTCAGCAACAGCTGCTTGATGCCTAAAACAAATCAAGCTGCACTCTCTTCAAGAACGACATGATAAACCAATGTCTATAGAGACGACATCAGATAGCTCTGGCTAGCTGAGTGCTTGCTGGAGTTCTGAACACGCCACGTATCAGCAGTGGGGTCACGTCAAAAGTAATGTTTCCCTCACGGTTGTGGATGCCATTCGTCTCAGGTCAGCGTCAAAAGACTGCAGGGCTCCCATTTTAACCCGCGCACGACCGTCGGTCGGTTTCGAACATGGGCGACCGGGGGATTGGCCGCCCCCCTCTAACTCACGAACAGTTGGTCGCACGATAAAAATAAGCATACTGTTGGAAAGCTTGTGATGAGTAGAGCTCGAAACTGGTCTCATTTTTAGTTTTAGATAATATGTAAGCCAATTTACGCCCTATATATGTTTTCTCTTAGCCGACTGCATAAGACCGAGAAATGGCCTGAATCTCAAGAGCTGTGACTAATAACGCATAGGTAAAGGCACCAGCGCACAAGTAAAGGTTCGCGGATCCCGATACACGTCTAATTTCTCAGATTTGTTCAAAATATACGCCGAAACGTTGAGTTAAAGACACGGCAATTCTCGCGCTAGCTGTCGGTGTGCGCCGCTGCCGTATGCGGTACCAAATTGACGGGAACTAATTTAAGCATTTCTTTATTTTCACAAAAAACCTATCTATGTAAATTTTATTGATCTTAGTGGTTCTTGTGATGGTTTTGCATGCTTAAGTTTTGAAAAAATTCACTAGTTATTAATCTACACAATTGACGGAACTTTATTCGCGAGAGCCTGTTTATTTCCAAATATGCTACTTTTTCAAACTTTTTGAGGTTCCTGGTATTACTTCCGTCTGTGCAAGCTAGTTCTGCCATTTTCTACCCATTCTGAGTAACTCATCGCCGATTTTGACGGAGGTACATTTTGGCTCACTACAGTTATTCGTGACCTGACCTCAGGTCAATGACTGGAAGCCATTGATACTTTGCCCAATGACGGTAACTAGATGTCTGCTTCACTCCACGCTAAAAGTGTTATGAAATATTCCGTCAATTTCCGAAAAAAACGACGACATCTTAAAAATGGGGTGAACTTTAGGTCAAAGACCCGGAGAATTCCGAAAAATCTGAGATATTAGATTTGTTGCATCTATCACGATGACTAATCCCTGAAAGTATTATTGAGATATCTTGTTTGCGAAAAAGTTAGAGGGCGCTGAACGTTTTTGGACATAGGTCTGTTTGACCTGACCTAGGTCACGCACCTGGCCTGACCTGGGGTCAAAATTTTGACACGAGGTGTAAAATTGATGAAGCAGAATGTACACGAAGTTTCGTGGCTCTGCGTTTGTTCGTTCTCTCACAATCCCAGAACAGCCTCAGGGGGGACGGTCAACGGCCCCCCCCCCCAGTCGTGGACGGGTTAATACGTTCATTTTTCTCACGTCAGTCCAGTGGTCAACACTGAATGTTCAGAAGAACCACTACCATTTGCTCTCTGAAACACAAAGGCCCATGCCTGAAAATCCTTGAACCAAACACTCGTTTGCTGCATGATATGAACATCGCTTTTGACCACATTTTCCTACAAAACAGTAACTGGCAGAACGGTGGGAAAGCTTTTATACGTTCATAATTGTTTAACGCTAAACGCAAAGGCTTTCAGGTGGCCACCGAAAGGCCAGATGTTGACCATGGTGCTGTCTCTGTGTCAACAGGCTGGAGAGAACTGACGAACGAGAGGAGCCCTGAGAGTAGCAGTGAGGGCTGGCTGCTCGGCGTAGTGTGTACCCAGGACGTCCAGAAAACCGTCTATGGCCTGTCCGGAGAGGAATATTTGCTCCAAGGAACACAAGGTCCAACTAAGTGTTTGGCGTACGAATGGTCGTGTTTTTGTGCTTGTGATGATGCTTGCGGGTTTTTTTCGGGGGTGATATAGGTATTCCTTGTGTCTAGCTTACTTTGGGGTTTTTAAGTCTCAATCGAATGCGAAAACCATGTGGACGAAATACTTCGAAAGTAACCCACCACATATTTACATGTCTCTCTCTTGATTTATTTGGTCACTACTAAACTGAAATTAACCTTTTAGTGAATGGACTATGCAGTGCGCAGACAGTACCAGAGTGTCTCATAAATCATTAAACGTACCAGTTGTTAAAGACGATTAATTCCTCTGAAGGCGAAATCTTAAAGTAGAGACAAATCAACCATACTGATAGCGACAAGACAGTTGAGCTCAAGAAAATGTTCAGAGGTTGCTTCAAGATGCGTTACACTGGTATGGGTGCACAGCAGTATCCCATTTGCGACCATTAAATCATAAGATTCTAAAGTTTGCACTTTCTTCTCCAAGGAAGTCACAGATCATGGCTGTGATCAGGGGCGCAGGGGCATCCAGAAAAGTGTGTGTGTGTGTTGGGGGGGGAGCAGAGACGCTTTTCCCACAGGACTAATGTTAAATTTTCCCAAAAGTGGGCGGCCATGCCACCCCAGGCCCACTTTCCGTTCCTGCAAGCATGGCTGTGATGTTGATTTGCATGTCTTTTGATCCATTTTTGTAAAAATGTGTGACTGTTTATTTTAGTTTGATGCATACCAAGAACATCGTCGCTGGTTTACATTTTGTCCTCTTTCGCTTCAACAGTCGCGAGGTTATGCGTCACGAGACCGTTGTCCTAGTTGACAAAACCTTGAGAGAGTTGGGCGACCATTGATTTGAATGTTGTATTTTTTAATCACCAGACGGTAATTAGCCAAGTTAGGGTGACCACGCACGTAGCCGGGGGAGGGGGCCAAAGAGCCATACCTTCCCCCTGAGCCAAGCGGTCTACACTACATATTTAGCGATTTCGCAGGAATACGGAATAGTGATCATATTCATAATGCAAAAGCAAACATTATACGTTTTTCCTGGGCGTTAGCCCTATTCCCGGAGAGCTAGGAACATGGTATAGCCGATTTCCGGCGGGGGAAGGCGGATTGCCCCCCCCCCCCGAGATCTCGAGAACTACACATGATATTTCATCGCAACAAACGGCAATCGATTTGACAAGACGGAAAACACATTCTTATAACAAGAAGTCCTTAAAAATTTGGAAGGGTGGATATTGGGAGGCAAAAAAAGTCAAAATGAGGATATTTTTGGACTTGCTATAACTCCGTTGTTTATGGACCGACTTTAATGAAATTGGCATGAATCGAGAGATTATTGATAGGACTTTTACCATTACTCCATACATTTGAAATATTGAGAAGATTTATAGGCGTTCAAAGGGTTTCAGAGACAGGGGATTAGTTTTTCAAAACCTGATTTAACAAAAAAGTTAAAGCACTTTTTTGCCGCCTTCCAGTCATGTTATGCTGAAGAAGTACAAATCGTATTACCATGTTTGTATCATGTTAACATAGGCGGTGCCAGGGACACGAAAAAGGGAAGCTGTCATGGCCACATGTTCTGCAAATCAACTGACGACCTTGAACCTTAAATGGCCTCCAGTGGCCTTAGAGTCACTTGGAATGATCTCAAGTACATCTAATATTATCTAAAAACGTTTTAAGCCATTTGAATTTACTCTATTTCTGAAATGTCATTTTACGACTGTTGTGATATGGCATATGCCATTGGCGTATGGCAGAATTTCACACTTATCCCCCCTCCCCGGAAAATTTTGGCTACGTGCCTGAGGGTGACCATCTGTTTGCTTTTTTCTCTTTTACAGTCATCCGACGGTGACGACCTGAGTACAACATTAAAAAAACGTCAACACATTCTGCACCATTTTACATCCTGAAAAAGTTCTGAAGGTTTTCGTTTGTAGATGACTTGGAGCACTCGATGTTCTATTCCGGCCCTTAAGACAAAAGTAAACGTTAAGCCTTTGAGGGAAACGTAATCAGTTCATGACAGAATAAGTTTGCAGACATAGCCAGGTACATCAGCAAAGTTCTCTTTATTATACTGACGCTCTGGTGCCGTTGCTCTCGGGTCTTGGGAAAGTCTCCAAATAAGGACTTCTGATGCCTCTGCAACGCTCACGACGCCATTGGGCGGTGGTCAGCTACAACGTCATCATCTCTGAACACAAAGACGGTCGAAACTGGATTTGTTGCCATCACCTCTTTTATATCTATCTCATCTCTCGCCTTTGTTTGCATAACACACCTATATATATATATAGTATAATATATAATATACATGTATCATATATTATACATCATTACTATATTATACATATCATATATCTTTAATACATATATAGGTGTGTTCATTTTAATTGAAGATTCGCGCGTGCTGTGCTCAATTTTACGCTAAGACCATCGCATTCCCTTGCCTCGAGTATCTGCAGGTACCGACGCGGCTTCTTACGAATACCTTATTTTTCAGCGCTTACGTTTCAAAAAAAAAAACTCGACCCAATAGTCAATGTTCAGAGTCATCTGGTAGTGGACTCTGAGTATCTCCGCACTCTTTTCTTCGTCAAATCGAGTCCAAGAAGGGCACCCCGGTGGGACGTTGCTGCAGCGTTAGACGAAATCGAACCATAAAAAGCAATCAAGACCACACATCCTAGCCATCAAGCAAATGCAACGACGCATGTAAAGCTGACGAAAAAAGTGAAAGGTCTGGTACCGACATCGGTTTATCAGTTAAATGGTAAAGTCTTTCGTGAACTTGATCCGGATGTTTCCTAAACCCGTGAGATTTTTGAGATCTGACGTGATAAGTGTTACCATCCGAACGATGGGTCCCATGTTAAACGACCAAAATTGCAATATTTGCCGTCACTCGACAGTCACCTCGTCACAAGGAAAAAGACTAACGACCAACTTCCGCGTTCGACCGAGAACTTCGCCGCGTTCAGTCGGCATTTCCATGCTTCTGTTAACCCCCGAGCGCCCGCTTCCATTTGTCATTTAACAGACGCCGAGAGAAGCAATATCCTGCCCGCGGCGAAGGCATCCGACGATCGCCGCTCTCCTGGGGTAAATAAGTCTCTTCCGGGGTCCGAGTGCGCTCGAGGCCTCTCCTCTCGCTGCCGACGCCGGCGAACGGCGGAGGTCCGAGGCCTCGCGCCAGTCCACGGGACGCTTTGGCCCAGCAAAACGATGCAGAGGCCCAGAGCGAGCAGGCATGCCTGCCACCTGCTTAGTGGACCCGCGCGGCAGACGCGAAGCGCGGTTTCAAAGTCCGACGGGCCAACCGATCCCGCATTCCGTCATTTCCGGCCTTGCCGGCCACATTATCTGCATTTTTTCGAGACGTTTTCGACGGTCTGCTCCTATCTGTATTTCTCGACATGCTTTCGACGGTCTGCTCCTCCCTGTCAGCAGAATCGTGGCTGCGCGGCTGCCGGCCAGCGAGCTGTGACCAGAACAGGCGTCCGACCCGGTCCGGCCGGCGCTCAATAACCGTGCCCAGGGGCGGCGGAATGGCCCGTGCGCGCCTTATGTGTGTCCGCGGCCAGGTATTGGCGGCGGCGGCAAACAGTGACGCCGGCTGGCGCCGAGATCGTGCCGGGGACCGTGTCGCGAGGCCGGCAGCAAATTAGCCGCAGTCGCCGGCCGGCCGGCGGGAAATTAGCATGGGAGCTGGCCCGGCGAAAGGTCAGCCGTTATTGGGAGCCCGTCTGCCGGCTGGGGCACAGGCTGCCGGCTCGGACGCTGTTTGTTCGGGACTCGGCCGGGGCGCGGACGTCGGCGTGAATCACGCGAACAGCAGACGCCGTCCATGCAATCGGCTTATGCAGCGCGGCCGGCGGACCGAGGCGCCCGGCTGCCACTTTCGGACGATGCATCGCCGATAGTTTGTTTACAAGCGGCGGCGAATTGGCGCGCTTTGTCATCGTTAGCCGGCGTAACGTATCGAACTCGGCCCCGAACGGCCGACTCCGCCTCCGGTTGGCCGTCCATCACGTCCAGGCGGGCCGGCGCGACGCATCCGGCGCCAAAACACGCCATTGTTCCGCTCGCGCGGTCCGTTTTCGCTGTCTGCGGCGACAGGCGGCGCGGCGGGGGGGGGGGGGCGTGCCTCGTCGGGAGCGCCTGCTGTGGACAGCTCCCCCTCCCCCCGCCGCAGCTCGGACGGGCCGATGAGCTGTGGCTCGGGCAACTCAGCCTGCGGCGCCAGCCTGTTCATCGTTGGACCGACTGGTGAGCGCCGGTTCATCACTGTTATCGGCCGCCCAGGGCTGGTCAGCCGGACTCCAGCGCTTCTTGAAAACAGGGAGGGCTCGCTTATGGGCGGCTGATGCTTGGTACATGTTGCAGTTTGGTCCTTCTGAGGCCACCATTCGTTTTCGAAGACGTAAGCATGGATATCATGATGGAGCGCACTGTTTTAAACTGAACTGAATCCTGATGTAACGGTGTGTGTAGGTATGTATGTATTTACAAACAGCCGGCCACATTCACTAAAAGGGGCTATTCTGTGGCCTTTGTCATACAATCAATGGTGCGCAGATAAAAGAATGAAGGAGATGTAAAATGTAACAACCTGAGGAACCACACTACACGCAAGTCAAACTGAGTACACAAGAAAAATCAGTACCATCGGCTCGACCACAAAGA
Source organism: Capitulum mitella (assembly GCA_030062745.1). Classification (NCBI taxonomy): domain Eukaryota; kingdom Metazoa; phylum Arthropoda; class Thecostraca; order Pollicipedomorpha; family Pollicipedidae; genus Capitulum; species Capitulum mitella. The sequence goes on along the minus strand of CP099851.1, from coordinate 16,054,538 downwards.
TCGCAATGTTTTGTGTTTTAAGGACCTGATCCACATGCGGGAATAATTCGCACTTGAAACAGATAAGGTTATGAGCAGAAACGGTGATCGATTATTTCCGTGGGCCAGGAGCTGAAATCCGTTATGTTTGAGGAAATTCGATAAGATGGATTTTATTTTATCGGATTGGATTGGATTTATATGGATCTTATTCTTGTTTTTTTAGGAATGAAAAAGCACTAGGTACAGTTGTCACGGATATGTATATTGACATTTGGCTTCCAAACATGGATTTCCTTCAGCTGCCAGGCCTGGAGTTGGCAGCAAAGTTTTCTCATAATCTAAACCGCACGCACAGGAAATGAGAGCGGAGCTGTACCCGCGCCTCCAGACAACTTTTAGAGCAGCTCAAATGACCAGCATCTACGGTACATCTCGCATTTCAGTAGCTGAAAAAATGTCGCTCGGGGGAGTGCGGGCCCGTTAAAGCCATTCCCATACAATGAACATTCCCACGGTGCGCGAGCATCCGAAGCAGAATTAGACATTCTCTTCGAGATGTTAATTGAATTCCTAGCGTCGGCATATGAAGGTACGCGATTTATGTTGACTTTCATGTCTGTTTCCGGTTCCAATATAGCTTCGGCTGGGTCGATTTTGGCGTGCTCGGAATGGTCGCTTGCAGAAGCAAACGTGAAACGGGCTGTGATTTTCACCGTTTGCTATCATTCAAAGAAGCACAAGTGAGATTTTGTGCCTCTGAGGAAGACGGCTGAAAAGAGAACCCATTTCCTGTGTTAGAATGACACCCAGTGAGAAACACTGCACCGTAAATCGAATACTTAACCCTATTCCCGGAGGGCTAGACGGTATGGCCGATTCCCGGCAGGGGGGGGCGGATTCGGCCCCCCCCCCTGAGATCTCGAGAACTGCTTGTCCGATTTCATCGCAACAAACGGCAATCGATTTGCCGTCACGTGAACTACATTTTTATAAAAAGAAATTTTCAAAATTTTGAAATTTGTGGATATAGGGGGGCAAAAATGTCAAAATGGGGGGTACTTTTTGACTTCTTATAACTCCTTTGTTTATGGACCGATTTCGATGAAACTGGCATGAATGGAGAGATGATGGATAGGGCTTTTACCATGGGTATGCAAATTTGAAATTTTGAGAAAATTCATGGGCGTTCATAGGGTTTGAAAAATAGGGGGATTAGTTTTCTAATAACGGAATGAACAAAAGAGGCCAAAACACTTTTTTAGCTTCTGCTAGTCATGTTATGCTAAAGAAGTACAAACCGCATTACAATGTTTGTATAATGTTAGCATAGGCGGTACCAGGGACATAAAAAAGGGGGAACTGTCATTGTCACACGTTCTTCAGATCAACTTGTGACCTTTGACCTTAAATGACCTCCAGTGACCTTGGGGTCACCTGGAATGATGTCGTGTGCATTCAATATTATCTTTAAACGTTTTTAATCGATTAAATTCACTCTATTCCAAAAAATTCATTTTTTGGCTATTGCGATATAGGGTACGCGCACTGACATTTTAGGTCATAGCTCCGTGACCCGACCCGATATCAAGCTGAAACTTGGTACACAAGTAGAGGACATCTTTCTACGTCATATATATTCCGGGTTTGGCATTTGAAAAAATTGCGCCGAAATTATTGCGAAAAAATAAATTTTGACTTTTGACCTTGACCTGACCTTGTAAAGTGACCTCAGATAAACAAAATTACATATGCACATTGCCCAGCTATTTAGCTATACATTCATATAAAGTTTTAAGTTCTATCTTAAAAACTCTGTTTTTGGCAGACATTTTCATTTTACCCTCAACATGGCCAAAAATGACCTGAGGTGCCTCCCAAAAACGTTGCCTGGCTCCGCTCCTGAGCAAAATAGAATTTCGAAATTTTGTCACGGCGCATAGAAGGAATAGCTAGGAAAAGTGACCAAGTTTCGTAAAGCTGCGTTAAAAAGCCTGGAATTGGCAAGCAAAAAACCCGAGGGGGGGCGGATTCCGCCCCCCCCCCTGCCGGGAATAGGGTTAAGGCAATATTTAAAATAAAATATAAGTCGCGTAGCCTGGAGAACGGAACAGTGCCAACAAAACAACATAAGACAAAAACAAAAAAAGGCATGTGGGGGTCGGTACTTAACCTTTGTCTGTTTGGAAATTCAGGGAGGACATTTATTGACATCCAGATTTCAATATGGCAGCAATTTACGTCCAAGTCAAAGGAATCCATCCTCGGTATTGAGCATGTTATTGTGGTCATTGCATGGTACAAATCTCGCGACAAATTCAGGATGTAGCATTGTGGCATCCCTCAGACGACCGAAAATAACCAAAGTTCGGAATGCGGTCGTACTTGCAAGACTCGATGTGATGCAAAAACAGGTTACCCGGCACTCTTGTTCCATCCGCCAGCAGTCTTCATCACCCGTGAGGGGCGACGGTCGGTCCCAAAGGCATAAGCAGGGGGAGTCCGGACCCCTTAGAGCAGCAAAATACACGATGAGGAGAAAAAATCACGGAACAAGGACCCTGGCCGTTAAACATTCGATGCGTCTCTTACTTTGCCCCCCCCCTAAAAATCCTGGGTGCGCCTGTGATCGTCCCGGCGGGCTGCGTGCTGCCGCCGCCGCCGCCGCCGCCGCCGCCGCCGCCCCGTCACCAGCAGGTCGCCCCGTCACCCGTCAAACGTGGAAGGGGAGCACAGCAGAGGGCGGGCCCGGCCGGTCCTAATGCCAGCATGGCCCCCGCCGCCGTCGCCGCCCTCCACCGTCCGCTAATGGTCGCGTCACCCCGCTCTGGCCAGGGGCGCCCCCCCCCCCCGGAGGAGAGGCGGGAACATCAGGCCGGAAATACGGCGGGACATGGGGCGGTGGGCGGACCCGCCGCCAGAGAAATGCTCGTGATGAGCCGGGCTAGGCTTGGCGTCGTCCGCGCCCCGTGAGGCCCATCGATATGTGCCCGCCGTCCGGCTGCCGCGGCGGAGGGACCGTCTGTACATTACGGAACGGACGGGAAGCGGGAAACGCTGTGACCGGCGTTACGTTCGTGTTAGAGGGATAGACACGACGCCTACGAAAATGTTGCGTGAGAGGGATATGTGGGGGAAAAGACGTTACGTAATACAAGGAAGGTCCCCGAGCGCGATGGCAGATCCCTTTGGCCGCCGTCGACGAGCCTGTCGTCTCCTGATGGTTCTCCGCTCGCCATGAGCTGAACGACGTCATCAGTCAGTCTCTCCGGCGCTCACGGTACGGCACGAACCGCTTCACCAGACGGCAGCCTTCGTTCTGAACCGCGGCGTGAACCTGCCGGCTCCGTCTATTTACCGTGTGGATGGTTGAACACAATTCGTGCGCTTTGTTCGGGCTCTGCGTAAAGTCGGCAGCACATTAAAAAAAGACTGTCAGTGCTGTTGCCGGTGGAGACGTAACTATGACTTAATCCGGCACCGTCTGACGTGTTTTCGTACCAAGGCAGCGATGAGTTGCCATGGCTTGGGTTTACGACATTGAAGGTTACGAAAAAGGAGAAAGAATTACTTTGTTCAGAAAGGCTGCTGGCCAGTATAACATAGCTCCCCAAGTCTTATCTAACAAGCATTCGACGAACTGAAGACACGGCCAGCAGTGAAACTGTGTGTTTCCACCAACAGGCTGCCACAGTGCCCCGTATGTCGCAACGAAATTAAAGGGATTTTAATCGCCACACGACCACGCCGTGCAACAAGCCGCGTTCCCATTCGAGATTAATCAGGGCGAGCGTGAACGTCCGTCCTCCATCTCACGGGATGTGTCGCCAATGCGTCGGTCCTCCGCCGCCTCCCATCCCGCCTGATGAAATTACACCGTCCGTGACGCTGAACATCGTCATGAACCTAATGAAGAGCACCTAGCGGCTCACGCCACGTCCTCGGAGCTCCCCAGTCAGCGAGGTGGTGCGGTGATGGTGTGGCCGACGAGGAATGATTTCGTGGGCGGACGCAGTGTGCTCCAGTCAGGTGAGTTCACGGGAACGCGTCAGGTCTCCTAGAAACTGCCAGGAGGACTTGGCAAGGCTGAAATGAGGTCTTATGCCACTTAAAATGTCGCGAGAGCACTTACTGCCATCAGTTTCCGTGAAACGTCAAGAGCTTTGGGTAATCAGCGGTCGCATTTGAAAGCAGACTAAACCTGATTACCAGGTTGACACAGGGAGTAGGAAAACGACATAGCGTAGACCATGCAGAACTGAAACTTAGTTAACAAGTTGAAACAAGCACCTCGGCTACCACCGACATTTTTCAGACTTTTGTGGATAAATTGTGGGATGTGGAGGTGGCTTAAATTCAAGACAGTCAAGTCCATTCCAGTGGAGCCGATGATCATAGTTATATAAGCACAAGAGCTTCGCGATTACGGCTCGACCAGAGAAAACAAAAATTACTCCAGTGTAAACAGAGCAAATGGGGCGCTAAATAATTTACGGTCTAGCCCAAACCTTTGACTTCTCAAAACTTTTATTTCTCAACGAAAATGACAGTGGGCGCGTAAAACGCTAATAGGACGCAGACATTTGCGAGTCAGAATGTTCCGTTTCCGTCCGGCGTGATGTGATGTGTTCTGCGTTGTGATTATCACGAAAAAACGCATCCCGATTCTGTCGCCGTCAGTTTTTACCAGTTAAATTGCTTGCGTTAATTATAAAATAACATAAAAATCAATTTAATAAACAATACATTTGTTAAAATAGAATAAATAAAATAGTATCATTAAATAAAAACCATGCGTTGTGATTATCACGAAAAAACACATCCCGATTCTGCCGCCGACAGTTTTTACCACTTAAAGGAAGGTTAACACATTTCAGATTGCCCGGACAGGTTGAAATAGGACAACCGATTGTTCAAAAAGAACTCGGTTGTTACTGATTCAAGGACGTGTGTTTGCGATTCATTAGACAACTTTTCTTCTACACAACTTTTCTACGGCCCTCATCCTACGGCCTCGCTCGCAATTGCGGTAATTTCTCGTCCGCATCAGCAACGGACGTGCCTGTCCATATGGCAAACAAAAAAAAAATGTTTTCCCCGTCAGTGACGGCTGCTCTCGCAGCGCACTCGTCATGGTAGCACTGAGGCCATCAAACTCCTGCTGCGGCGGCTGGGTGTAATGCAGACTTCGCTCTCCTCGTGGCTTGTCGCCGTCTTCTGGGTGAAAAAGCCGTTTTGTCCGGTGGGCTGCCCCGGAACAGGCGACACGCAACGGACATCCGACTTTCTTAGGTTCCAGTTTGTGGCAAAACCACCCCATCGTTTGAATTGTTACAACCACGACGTTATTCAGCTCATATTACGAGTATGATTTACGTGGGAAGGTACTTACGCGTGAGTACTTCCACTAATTACACAAAGCGGTTTTCCCAGATTTTGTAGCCTTCCCGGGTAACGTTTGTTTAGGTAATGGTGCCCTTCTTCTAACCATTAACGCACCTTATTCTACTGTCACCAACCCCTCACCGTCCGTTATTCTGTGTATCATCCTCCATGGCTTCGACCGTGACCAGTGACTTTTATGGCGTCGGACATGATCGTAATGCAAACCGGCTATGACACATTACATTTAGTTTCTGAGAGTAAAAGACACTCTCACTCAGTTCATATGCAAATCAACAACGGAACGTTATCACGACTTAACATATTCAACGTTCATCGCATGGGTAGCAAAAAGATTTTGTGCATCGGCTGCGTGCATGCATCATTTATACATATGATGAACGTCTTTCTCTGCCTGAAGACACAAAGATCAACTGTTCCCTCACTAAACTCAGATGTCCAGTGCTTTCGGCTATATCACACCACAAGGAATCATATTGGCTGTGTGGAGAAGATCAGTGACAAGACACATGTCATGCACAACTCGTTAAAATGTCCCGTATGTGCCAATGCGAATTCACACAAGAAAGAGAGTAAATCGGTAATGTAATGCCGAAAACTATCGGCAGTACTTCCACTGTTCGGGAGGGCAGCACGACCAAAGTGCGACTGACCTCTGTTTCCCATAATGAACATTGAATGTCAGGAATGAGGGCCATTTCAATGCGACGACGTCGTCATTTTTAGATCTTATCGCCGCTCGCGAAGTTAGCTTGCAAGTTCACGCGAAAACAAGCTCATGAATAATGATTTAAGCTCATGATGCTTTTAAGTGACTTTAATGATTTCATGAATAATGCTTTTGCGTCAACTTAAGTGTGCATTACACAAATTCATAGAACAATGTCGTTCTCTTCCAGCTTCAGAATGTCATTCAAACGCTATCGCGCACGTCTAATAGAAGGTCGTTTTCTAGAATCATTGTGCTGTTAGCCTCCGTATTACGAGGTTGAAAACCTCTGCTGAGGCAAAATAAATCGGGAACATTTGTTGCCAGGACCACTGAATTCTTGAAAAGAATGGTAAGTTGACATGACTTGACAAATAGCTAGTGGAACTGAGAGACATTGGGAGCTTGACTGAAGAGAAAAGGCAGAGGGAAGGAAAAGACCCGAGGAGAACAATTTTCCTGCCACATTCTCCCTTTGTTAGTGGAACTTTGCATTATTTATGTTTTCAGATGGCGACAGCGTCAAATATTCCTCGCCTTCCAAATTCTTTTCCTTATTTGGTTCGTGGCAAAACTTGATCTGCAATGAGGTATGCTGTATGCAATATATTTCAAGGGAGCTGTTATGCCTTTTCTCGCAAAAAATATGCGTCTTTCAACGCTTTCATACATGCAACCAATTCTGCGTCCAAGAACATGACGGGAAGTAATTGTTCTCTGACAATGACATTGTATAAATCCCAACGTTCTTTCGCCCATTGCTGTAAACTTCACGTAAATCACAGCGTGCTTCCTCCCTAAACGTGCCGGTTAAATCCTTTCGAGTAGGGCAAGACGAAATAAATCAAGATTCGGCAGGTCGTCCCCGCTAGACACCAACATTTTCGTCGGACTTCGTGAAAATTAGGTATTAACAGCGATGTGCACCGGAATTCGAAAAGGAAGTAGAAGTCAAAGATAGTTATCGGTGGACAGAACAGAACGATACTCCGGAAGGTTACTGGAAATATCAGCCGGCTTCAAATGTCGTCTTGGGTGTTATTCGGAGATACCTGGGTTCATACTTCATTGAATCCACGCATTGAACATAAAATTAACGTCGTGCTTCATTCTTGTCAGTTTCGCAACACACAGTAAACCAAGCGACAGAACAGACGTGTCTGATTCTTTCTTTTATTCTTTTGTGAACTTGAACGTCATTTCCACACGAAGCAGCCATCCAGGATGCTTCTTTGAAGTACATCCTACTCCACCAAAGCAAGGTCCCACCAAAATAAGGCATGCAAGAAACTAGTATTCAACATTTCCAGCCTCACCCAGACGTTTCAAAAACAACCCATTCGATTACGGACGTAGGAACTCATAGGTCAGGTAGAGCGGCAGCCCTGCCATTTTTGGATAACTTTAACATCCGCACTGACGTGTTTCATGGAAAGATATAGCTTCGAAATAACTTGACCCCACCCACCTCAAAAACGCTCCCGCGCAAGTGTGTGCGGTCTTGGGATGTCAGCCGGAGGTAGACATTTCCACGTAGTCGCTGCCCGATACGAAACAGCACTTTCCGTGACGACCGTGGTCACGTTATGCCGTATTATTTCTCGTATCACTGCATGCACCGATTACGAGTTACTCCTCACAGAAAAGCTCCGTCCTTTTACAGGTATTGTACTCATGTCATTCTCACAAAGGTCTGCTGCTCACGTCCTATGATTTTGAACCCCTGTTTGCTCGACAATCAACATAAAATCAGAAACATGTAAAACAGCAGAAAGCAAGTACACCCTTTCGCTCCAGCCTTTACCACTGTATTCCCTGTCACCACTACGCTGAAAGATTTCTACCTGTCGCGCCTAACCGATTCATTTCCCGCCTGACCGTGACCTCAGATTCCCACCGGTCACGCATTCGCTCCAGTCAGCATTCGTTCACCTCCGCCAAGGGTGCGTCCGGACCATGTGGTAAGGGAGGGTCGAATCTCCATCCACGTAGCCTAACGTATCCGCAAACGTTCATTTCCCTCGGACTTCGGCCACTTTGTTTTCCATCTTCGAAAATTATCATGCATTCTTAACAAACTTGCATTGGAAACAATGTTTTCACTTTACCGTCTGAAAAGGAGTGAGGGCATAAGATATGATAGTCCCCTTTTCCAGCAAAAGGGGGGCATGACCTCGGTGCCCCCCCCCCCACACGGATCCGCCAGAGATCTCCACCGTGACCCACCTCCGAGACGGTCCCTCCGTCGGCGCGGGACTGCTCTAGCCGACCCACATCTCAGGCGCCGCCGCAGCTCCGCCCCCGGCAGCGGCCACCGGCGACTGCCGCCCGGAGCACACGCCCCGAGGCGCCCAGTGTCGGCCAGCTCCGCGCCGCGCATCCCCGAACCGACGTACCGACGGGGGAGAGGGGGCAGAGCGCGCGGAGTGACGAGGTAGCGCACGATGTTCGAAGGTAAGCCGGAGATGTTTTCGTGGTTGCGGGTGGCTGGAAGCTGCAGCCAGTGGGCCCGCCGCGTGTCGGTGGTTGTAAACTGGCGACGATGTTTGTGTGATGTTCCTTTTCGGGCAGCTGTTGGTGACATGTTTTTCAGTTCCGCAAAACTTAGAGACGGAAGAAGCCCTCGTCCCCATCCCTCAGGTGGAGTCCTTGTAATTGGAGGAATTGTAACTTGTGCCTCGTGGTCTAGACACCTTTCTGCCCGCCTTGACCGATATCGGAAAGAATAAAGGTTCAGCACTGACGGGTAATCAGAGGTGTAACGCGACAAAAAGTGTGTGAGGGGGGAACATTCGTCCTGGAGGGTTGCCAACCTCCGGAGGGGACGCCGATCACCAGCAGGAGCGCCATAGATTTAGGAAGAAGTTGGTACTTTACTAACAGATTTCCGGATTTAAAAGGCGCGCGTATAGATGCATTTTTAGCTTTAAATACACGTACGTAAACATGAGCAGTGCCAAGGAACCAGGTGAGGTAAGGTGCTTTTTTCATGTCCTCTTGTGACGAAGTGCCGTTTGATTCCAAACTTTAGACGTCATTTTTTCTACTACTTCGTTTGATGCTGATTCGACACAGCTGCATTACATCTGATTTTTCCCTACACGAGGTAAAGCCTGCCTCATTTGGCCACCATTCGTACAAGTAACTACCCGGAGCAGAGGGTTTTTAGGTGCGTAAGTATCTTTTAGATAGCGATGATGAATATAGCCGTCGTTCAAGTTTAAATTGTCAGCTATGAGGACCACCATTACCTCGTATCTCTGGGTGACAAAATGTATACTGTTCCATCTGTCGGTCCTAAGAAGGGCAAAAGAACGAACGCATAAAATGGGCAAAATAAAAATAAACATGCCCACAATCAGTCTGACCTGTTCGGGACGCAAACCTAATCAGATTTGCATGTTCTGCATGCGGTGTCAAGTCCCGTGCGGGCTCCTGGTCCCTAGACGGGGGCGTCAAATAGATGAGGGGTGCCTGTACGAGGCACCTCGCTCGCCAAGAGCGCCGAGCCCCCGTGGGACGCCTAATCTGTACGGGGGCGCCTGATCTGTACGATGGCAACTGATCTGAAGAGGGTGCGTGCATCGCAGACGTGCCTGGTCTGTAAGGGGAACCAAATTCTTCAGAGGCATCTCATCTGTACAAGAAGAGGGGACACCTGGTCTGCATGGGGCGCCGAGCATATGAGGATTACCTGACCTGTTCGAGAGCGCTTACCCGTAAGAGGTGCAATGTCCACCAGAAGTGGTTAATCAATGTATGGAGAGAGGGCGCCTGGAAGCTGATGACTGCTGAGGAAGTCAAAAAACCCTCCCCTTGCAAAAACAAATTAGAACGAAAAAGAAAAAGCTACCTGCATTTCGATATCTCTTTGGGATCGGTTTTAAGCGATGTTTTTTTTTCATTTTCCTTCGAAGTCTATTTTCTTACTGTGGCATACAGGGGGTGTCCGCACCACGGGCCAAAAGTGGGGAACATGTCACCTCCCCATCCTCCGTCACCTACGCCCATGGGGAAATGCATTAGAAACGATTTGACAAATACTGCTGTCCTGCTATTCTGAATTTTTTAATAGCTTAAATGTGTTAAGGGAATCGATAAAAATTATGTCCGTTTTAAAAATGCCTGATTGATAGATGGAGGTGTGCCCTCAGTGTTGGTCTTGCATGCGTGGGCGAACTGAGCGCGCTCACCGCATTTCGCTTTGACTGCCTGTGTAGCCTCGAAAAACGACATACCCACCCACGTCACGTCCCGGGGAGTCGTGAAAATCACGGAAGTCATATTTAAAGGGCGCAATAAAGGCTGCGGCCGTAGAAGGAGGTGAGGTCTTCTAAATCCCGTAAATCCAATGAAACATGGCTCCCACCAGTTTCTGCGCCGGGAGATTGTGGCAATAAGTGTCCAGTTGCCGCCCGGACTCAACCCATACGGAAAACCTTGATCTAACTAAGTCTGACCGACGGCATTTTCGGCTTCAGGGAGATGAGTCGATGTCAGAATGCAAGCTCACGTGATCTAGGCTGCTTCCCTCAGTGCTCCGAAACAAGTGCTTCAGCTCATGATCTATCAGCGTCACGAGATCACGGATGTTGGAGCAGGATGCGAAGGCCCTAGATAACCGGCTGGTGAGGGTTTAGGAACTCTTTGTGTTTATGTATGTTGATACTGACGTAGTGTTATCTGCTGTTTCAGTGGGTACGGCACCGCCTGGCGTCTCTTTATACCCGCGATCGCCTGGGATGTGTCAAAAAGGGCACCACCTGTTATCTCAGGATCTTACCGTCGAATCTGAACCGGCTTACCATCAGTCGATAGCCCTGACTCTTGCCATTCAGAAACTGGTATGTTAATACTGATCACGTGAATGATAACGCCACAGGTCAAGCAAAACGTGTATCACGACGTCGGAAAAAGTGACACCGGTTCGTACATCGTATCATCAGCAATGCTGGTCTTAGAGCTTTCAGCTGGGTTTCAAACGAAACGTCATGATCGTCCACATCAGAAAAATTCCAAAATGTTCAAAAAAATGCCTGGCCAAGGTCATCCTAGGTCGTGTGAAATATTGGTCTTACTTTACGTGTCACAGGTCGATACTTACTCGTACCTGTTTTGATCCACGTGGCAAAAAAAGACGAAAGTGGAACCTTCTGATGATCAGCTTTCCATTACCCGCTTTCCATCAAGCCAAGGTCATTCTAGGTTGGGTCAGATAGGGTTGTATTTCTCTTTCTGACAAAGGACAACAATACATCGCCGGGATTCTTAACTGCGTCAAGTAGAGAACTGAAATGACATCTCGTGATAATGAAATCTGTTCTGTCTGCCTCCTATCAAATCAAGGTCAAGCCAGGGCAGGAAAGATAGTCGTTTTTCATCTTCTGACTAGGAAAAATAATTGCTTTCTGCTCCTGCTGAACGATCCTCCACAAACAAGTACTGTATTTTGTTCCGTTTTGACGTACATCTATGAGGTGACCTGTCATCGTGCATATGACCTATCACGACCTCTAATGTTGACGTGTCACGATTGTATACCCTTATGGGGACCGTGTCTTATGTAACTCCAAATAATCCATACATTATATTCGCCAATATTATATAAAAAAACGAGGCATGTTTGCGCCACCGTCCGAAGAGGTGAAAACATGTATGCAAGGGTTCGCGTATGACATCATATTGCCATGATCTGACGTAGCATGAAAAGGGTTTTGATGTCGAAATATGTAGAATTGTTGTTGTTGTTGTTGTTGTTCGTAGAATTTGATAAATGGGCACTAAAAGTTTGATTGGGCTTGCTCTTATGCTTTAGGGGCTATTCATAAAAAAAAACTGAGGAGGATGCCCATTGGACACCCCACCCAGGCGGTGCCGGGTTAATCTCCGAGTCACAGGTAAAAGAGAAACATGTAACCACCCACACATACACATAGCACTATTTTCGTTATTGGGGTTCTGCGGTTGGAGCAAGTAATACATCGGCCCTACCAACTTTGAATTTTGTAGCATAAGCCCAGGGACTCGGAAAGCGGGGGAAAGGGGCAGGAGGCAGCTGCCCCCTGTTTTTATGTAACATTGACCGTACGGGCGTTGGCTGGAAAGAACTGACCCAAAATGTTTCTTTGCCCCCTCTCTCCGCTCAACTGTAGAGGAGTTCCCGCGCCCTTGCATGACTCTTATGATGTGCCATGGAAAGAGATATGGCTATATATATATATATATATATATATATATATATATATATATATATATAAATGGCTGTTACCCTGCCAACTTTCAAAACACTCCTACGCGCACGTTGACTGGTGATGCTAGAGTACTTTTTTGCGCATCATCCGTTACAAGTAAAGTTAATGCCTGAGCCAGAACAAAAGGTTGTTTTTTGCTTCTTCCTTTTCAAAAGCTTGTCACTGTGATGAGCGTCGGTGTGGTCCATTTCCAAAGTTGGTGGGGCCAGAGATATTTGCAGGAAGTATCTGTTGATGCAGCACCATGGGGTAAGTGTTGCCATTATCCAAAGTTGTTACGAACACCGTCAAAATGGACTGGCTGCAGCCGCACCTATCCTTTGGGCTGCTACACAAGTGGTTAGAAACACAGATCGGAGCCAGTCACATTTCTTGTTGGTACCTTTCTATGAGTCTTTTTCATATTTGACGTCCTTGCGCAAATAGTCAATGTTCCACCTTTGACATGTGTTTTGAACTGCGATAGTCAAGGTGTAAATAAAGAAGCTAGTTTCTAGCACACGCTATATCTCCAGACTTGTGCTCTGATTCCAAGATACCCCCTTCGCCACGTTACCCACCGCTTGACCTTTCCACAGGTAAGCAGGTCCAGCAAGAACGGATACAGGGAAGAACGGCTGTGCGACCAAAGTTCGCTCATGTGCTGTTCGAGTGTCTGGTTTTCGGAGGAAAGTAAGCGGTTATTCGAACGCCTTATAAATGCCGTTAAAAATAGCATCAAAAACGGCCCTTTGAATCGATTACGAGAAGACTTGCGTAGTACTAACTTCCCTCTCGGTATCCGTCCTCGCTGAGAGGAATGACCTGCCGAAGGGTCGGGCGACGAGTGGCGTAGCAAAGGGGGATAACTCGGAATGTTCGTCACATGTCTGCACATCTTAAAACTCAGAGCCTGCTTACGGAGTTCCAAAGCAATTTCCCATGAATTTCCCCTGAGTCCTCCTACTGAACCGCATCCGATTGTCAGCTGTTGCTTGAGGTCGTCAGAAGACGATAGAGCGAAAGCAGGCCAATGAAAATTTGTAAATGGCTGGTGTTGAGTCATTTGCGGGGAAGTATTCCCTACAACGTGAATGTTCCACCTTTAACACGTACTTGGAATCTATCTAGCCGAGCTGTAGCTTGCAGCCTTAGAAACGTGTTTGTAATACATACTTATCTCACAAAATTCTACATTTAAGGACGTTCAAAATGGTTTTGACTAGTATCTTCTGCATCTTGTCCATCCATTTCCGACTGACCTATTTTTCAGCTGTTGTGACGACACAATTGGACCTAGACCAACGACCGGTTGCTTGTATTGCATATCTGTATTTGCTTGTCTTTGTATCTGTCTCAAACTCACCCACATATAAAATAGCCTTTCATGGATTTAAGTCGATTAATAACAGAATACTTATAACATGTAAGACTAAACAAGTGAGACTGACGGGTAAGACTAAACAGGGGTAAAACATGTGCAAATACGGAGATATTTGCGAACAAAGTATACGTTTGCCAGTATTTTATGTCACAGCCGTCCAAATGGCTGCGTCACCATTTAATCATTAGTTTATTATAACGTCATTATAACTTATTACTTTGGAATGTAAGTTTTAATTTACTTAATTTTCGTTGTTTCCAGGTGCTTTTCACAAACCTAAATGCTGAAAACGAGATCTGCTACGTACTCACATTTTGGGCCGACCGAACCTGTTTCTGAAAAACTGACCAAGACAGAACATCCTCCTCCAACGGATGAAAGACGGCAAGTGACCATCACGCCCATGGGCCCGCAATACCTCGGGTTCTCCGGCCCGAACGAGCGCAGCTGGACGAGTTTTCCGAAACAATAACTCAGCCTGTCGGGCGGAGCTGCTGCAAACGGCACCCGGTGCAGTGCGGATCGGTCTGCACTGAGGCCAGCCGGCGCCTGACCGTAATGGCGGCCATCCCGTGATGATGACGTCAGAGCCCGCTGGGGACCGGGTTGGTTGGACGGCACGTGCCTCGGTCGGGAGCGAGAATGAGCGGCCGTAATGGCCTCGAAATGCCCGTCACCCTGACCTCGTAATGAGCACTAGTGGTGTTTATTGTTTAAATCCGACATCTTGTGACGGTCGTTGGTTACGTTAAACTTATTTCGCGTAGTTCTAGCTATCGCTTGGTTAGCTTTACTGTGTTATTTGATATCTGTTATTTTATCAGTGGGGAAAAGACGATGATGAAAACTGTGCACATCGGTAGTCGTGTAACTTGTCATCTCGTGTTACTGGCTAGGTATCAGGTTTGATCTGAATGGGTGATGTTAGACATGATGGTTTTTTTCGGGGGGGGGGGGTGATATTAGGCATCGCAGCCCCTGCTAAGCATAGCTGGTTGGCCAGACTCCGACCGCTGCACCAAATCGAACAATTCCAGGTGAAGGCTGACTCTGAGGCGAGAGGCTAACGTGCTGTCAAGCGCGCCACTCGACCGTGTAGGCTACCGATTACGGTAATTCATTTTGCTTCACTGTTATCTGATGTATTTAGTCACATCAGACGGAAAGAGCGTGGGTTAAGGCTTAACACATCGGTGCTTCAGAAACTGCACGTAAGAAATTACAACCATTTAGGTGTTTTGAGCTAAACGTGCATAAATTTGGGTCATGCGACACTCACAATTAGAACTGTTTGAGCAAAAACGATGTGCTGGAACTATCTTTACGCACGATGGTTTGCATTTTAAGCTCGAATGAGTTTGAATGGCTTAACTGAGCCCACCGTAGCAAATTCTGTGTCTCAGCTGAACGCATTCAGGCTTGGCCCCTTCCTGAAGAGCCAGTTCATGTGAATGCATTGTCTCCAAACGGTATAAAAAGCAGGTTCATACCAGCATGTCTTTCAACATGTCATCGCGTTTCACATAACTTATAGCTCATCTTACACCGGTGGGTCCTTCCTTTCTGCCAAAAACACTGTCTCACTGAGCAAGAAGTTTAAATCATTTGGAAAGATGTTGCGCGCGCATCAAAAAACGTTAGCTAAGAGCCCGCCTTCTTGCCTTTATGGCATGGGCGGTAGTCCCGAGTGATCGACGCGGACGTCGGATTTTGTGCGTGAGGCGAATAGAGCAGAAGAGACGGTGATTTTCGCATTCAGGTGAAGGAATTTGTGGTTTGGTATTTTGCTGCCATAGACATTGAGGACTGACGGGTCAAGGACGGCGGATAGAGGGGGGGGGGGGCAAGAGGGGCAGCTCCTCCCATCCAAAACGTGAGGGGTAAATATTTGGTTTTGTCCCCACCCCAAAAAAATCTTGAGATACTTCGAGGCTGCGGAGAGGCCGCCTAATGGGGTAAAATAGCCGCGTTGGTGTATTGCGTACGCATTACACAAATACAGACTTAAAAGTTGCTACCAAAAGACACCCTCACCCTCACCCAGAAACTCATCTACATACCTGGAGGATCTCTGGACCTGACCATTGGACCGGGGCCCTTTGGAAGTCACGGGCCCCAACGCGACTTCACAGTAGTCACAGGGCCCCTTGAGTCCCAGTGGTCCCCCAATATATTAGGCCTCTGGGTCTGGCCGGAAGTCCTGACTTTCATAGGATCCCAAACACATAGAGGGCCCATGGTCAAGTCAGAAGACCACCGGATGTACAAAAGGTGTTCTGGAGAGAGCAAGGACTCTTGGTGTACCTGCGGGCCCTTCGAAAATCAGGAGCCCCAATGAACTTTTATAAGCCAAAGGGACCCCGTCCTTCCAATGGACATCCAAATACACAAGGACCCCTGGCCCTCTCCAGAACACCCTGTACATATCTCGAGTCTCTGGATCTGATCAGAGCTGGGAGCCCTTGGTGTGCCCAAGGTCCTTTGAAAGTCAGAGGTCCCAATGGGCTTCTGGTAAGGAGGAGAACAGAAATTCAGGAGCCACAGGGATTCCTGAATATCAGTAATAACCCAAATACTTAGGGCCTCTTGGCCTGGCCAAGGGCCCTTATCACTTTCAAATTCCCCATATACACTCAGAGCTCCTCTCCAAAGGTCCTCCAGACATGTATGGCGTATTCGGGAGCGGGCCAGGCCAGGGCTCTTGGTATATCCAGGGGCCATTTGAACGCCAGGGATCCCAAAGGACATTTGACATAAGCCACAGGGGCCCCTAACTTCCAATGGACCTCCAAAAGCACCCCTGCAGTGGCGTACCAAGGAATACGTGCAGGAGGGGGTTAGATGGGATTAAGGGGGTCCTTCCAGTCAAAGAGGCCCCCTTTGTGACTTAGCCCTATTCCCGGCAGGGGGGAGAGGGCTGGATCCGCCCCTCCTCGGGTTTTTTGCTTGCCAATTCCAGGCTTTTTGACGCAGCTTTACGAAACCTGGTCACTTTTCCTAGCTATTCTTTCTACGCGCCGTGACAAAATTTCAAAATTCTTTTTTGCTCAGGGGCGGAGCCAGGCAACGTTTTTGGGAGGCACCTCAGGCCATTTTTGGCCATGTTGAGGGTGAAAGGAAAATGTCTGCCAAAAACAGAGTTTTAAAGATAGAACTTAAAACTTTTTATGGATGTATAGCTAAGTAGTTGGGCTATGTGCAGATGTAATTTTGTTTATCTGAGGTCGCTTTAAAAGGTCAGGTTAGGGTCAAAAGTCAAAATTTGTTTTTTTGCAATAATTTCGGCGTCGTTTTTTTTCAAATGCCAAATCCGGAGTATATATGACGTAGAACGGTGCTCTCTACTTGTGTACCAAGTTTCAGCTTGATATCAGGTCGGGTCACGGAGCTATGACCTAAAATGTCAGTCCGCGTGCCCTATATCGCAATAGCCATAAAATGAAATTTTTTAAATAGAGTGAATTCAAATAATTAAAAACGTTTACAGATAATATTGAACGCACACGACATCATTCCAAGTGACCCCAAGGTCACTGGACGCCATTTAAGGTCAAAGGTCACAAGTTGATCTGAAGAACGTGTGACCATGAAAGTTTCCCCTTTTTCATGTCCCTGGCACCGCCTATGCTAACATTATACAAACATTGTAATGCGATTTTTACTTCTTTAGCATAACATGACTAGCAGAAGCCAAAAAAGTGTTTTTGCCTCTTTTGTTCATTCAGCTGTTAGAAAACTAATCCTCCTATTTTTGAAACCCTGTGAACGCCCATGAATTTTCTCAAAATTTCAGATTTGTGTACCTATGGTAAAAGCCCTATCCATAATCTCTCGACTCATGCCAGTCTCATTGAAATCGGTCCATAAACAACGGAGTTATAAGAAGTCCAAAAGTACCCCCCATTTTCGCACTTTTGCCCCCTGTATCCACACATTTCCAAGTTTGGAAAATTTCTTTTTTATAAAAATGTAGTTCACGTCACGGCAAATCGATTGCCGTTTGTTGCGATGAAATCGGACAAGCAGTTCTCGAGATGTCAGGGGGGAGGCCGAATCCGCCTCCCCCTGCCGGGAATCGACCATGCCGTCTAGCCCTCCGGGAATAGGGTTAAGGTCCTGTTTCTATATTCGGGGCCCTTTTTGGGCTCAAGGTCCTATTTTGATGTCTGGGGAACCAGTGGTGTACGCTCGGGGGGAAGGCAAAGCGGGTCCAGGTGGGCCCCTCCAGCCAAAGGGGCCCTTCTCGTGATTTAGGGAGCGCTATTTTTATTTAAGAGGTCTTTTTAGGCTCGATGTTCTATTATGACGTCTCGGAGGTCATTTTTTGGCTTGGATCTTGGGCGCCCTATGGGCGCTTTAAATTGCCGAAAGGTAATGGGCCCTTCGGCCCTAGGGGGCCCCACCACCTCAAGGGGGCATGGCCCTATCCCCCTCCATTAGGCACTCCACTGGGTCTCTGTCAAGTTCTGAGACCTTCCACACATGTAGACTGTATATGTGCCACTAGAGAGGGCCAGGAACCATTGGTGCATTCAAGAGCCGATTGGAAGTCAGGCAGGGCCTCGTCTAACATGTTAACTGGGGGGGGCTCGGCCCCCGAAATGGAGTCGCCGCCCCTCCCCCCCGTCATGATAAAATTGGGCAACTGAGGGGGAGGACAGTTTGGATGTACGACGTCTTAAAATCTAACACTGGGTTTTCTGTGGAGACGGAAAGTTTTTTCAAATGTAGAGTCACGGCAAAAATGCCTTGTCCATCCATTTTTCGGCGGCTTGCATCAACAGTGTTCGTGTTTAAAAACACAGAGTTGTGCATGCTAATACAATAAAGATGTAAAATAAATATACATGTTGGGATAATAAATGCAATGTTTTCCTGTGGAGACATAATTTCTTCACCAAATGTGTAGTACGTGCTTCGTCTGTCAATTTTTAGTACGCCTGAATCACTAGTTGCTGTGTATGCAAACGACATATGCTAATAGCATTTTTTATGCTGCGATAACACTGGAAAGGAAAAAGTCCAAAACAATGCGGTCGAAATAATAGGGAGAAAAGGGCGGGGTAAACAGTAGGATATAGGCACGGAAAAAAGGGGTCTAGACAAAACCATAATTATCTTTTATGGAATCGTACCCCGGAAACCAGGAATGCCCTATTTCTAAGCGATCTTTCGAAGAATACCTATTCTTTAATACGCGCAGTGAAAGGTGTTTTCGCACTACGGCGCACAGGAAGGGGGCACAAAAGTTCCCCTCCCCCGATCTCGCAAACGAAAAGAGCTAAAAGTATGAAATTTTCATGGAGAAGGTGAGGCTTCAGCAATTTACATTGTGTGAAATTTCCATGACCCTAGTTCATTATCACCAAGGTAGCAAGGTGAAATGGGGTCGAAAACGTTAACTTTGGACACCCACTCGGCCCATACAAGCCATTCCGTACGACTTTTCGAACGAAACGCGAATAGGGTGTTTGTTTGAACATTAAAACGCGGAATACGACAATTTCCATCCACCTGGCGTCTTGACTGAGGACTTCGGGTAAACGTCATATCAGGTCATTGACCTATGGCGTTATTTTTATCTTTTGCAGATCAGATTTGAAGCAACACAGGATAGCCTGAGTGTAAATAAGGGCGCTACACGCATCTTTTGGCGTATTTTCAGTGAAGGTAGCCAACATCGGTACATTTGATCCCTTTAGTGTTCACTAACCTCTGTAAAGTCAAAGAAGTGAAGCGAGGTCATTGACCTTGGATGAAGTTTTTTAACCCAAGTAAGTTTTATGTCAACTGCGCCAAAGTTGCTTCGTTATGATAAACCGAATTACACGGTTTGAGCGCTGTAAAGCGTAAAAATTATACGTACATATGCATATTTATGCATGTGCATATATGTATACATATACATACATATGAATATCAGTGTGCCCAACCTGTTTTGATAGGGTCTTTGAATGCATATTTCATACAAATCGACACGTCGCACAGCAAATCTGGACCAGGTCACAAGATATTCGACCTTGACCTTTCATGCCCTTGACCTGTACTGACCCTGGTATATGTAAGCGTATCAGTGTGCGCATACGTGTTTTTATTAGGGTTTCCGAATGCCTATTTCATGCAAACCGACATGTTACAAAGGAAATCTGGATCAGATCACAATCTGGCTGACCTTTACCTTTGATGACCTTGACCCTTACTCACCCTGGCTTTTCTCTTGGTACATCCAACACTTATGTCCGAATGATGTCGCCTGATTGTGCTCAAACGGTAACCTTAAGTAGAACGCTAGTCCCTTCACAAAGTTGCCATTTGTCAGCGACAACGGTTATTTTCGTTATATTTGTTTGACTTTAAATGTTTCAAACTTCACAAATTTCCGGCCGATTTTCGATTTTTCCGCGTCAATCGACCAGTTATTCAAATGCCATAAATGTCACAAAGAAGCAGCAACCAGCTCTCATTTGCCGTCCAGATTTTCAAGAAAAACAGGCTGGGGAACACAAAAAGACTCCCCTACCAGTGCACGTATTAAATCCTGTATTTTTGCTTTGAAAATTTGTTTTTTGTATTCTTCAAATGAAATTCAATTTTTCAAATGAAAATTCAAATCAATTTTTGCTTTGAAAAATTGATTTGAAAAAAAATGCGGACTGCTTGCCTTCGCATGAAATACAAATGATGAAATATATGAAAAAATACAATACATGAAATACGTGTTAACCCCGCCAATCCAATATACTTAAAACTTACTGAAACGCAAAATGACCTGATATTTGACCCTACATGGCCTATGACACCTCTTGGTGCCATTTTTAAGTCACAATGGTCCCAGATCGGCCATTTCCCTAGAAGTGGGACCGAATTCGTTGACATGCGTCGTGCGATTACAAGACATAATTTTTTCCTTCCTTTTTCGTCGATGGGCAAAGTATCAGTGACTTATAGCCATTGGCTTGAGGTCAGGTCACGAATAACTGTTATGAACCAGAATGCAACGCTGTCAAAATCGGCGATGAATCACTCAGAACGAGTAGACCATGTCAAAACTAGCTCGCATAGTTGCGAGTAATACCAAGAAGCCCAAAAAGTTTCAAAAATTACGTATTTTGGGAATAAGCAGACTGCTGAATAAAGCTCGGCCAATTGTGTAGATTGATAGCTACTGAATTTTTCCTAAAATTAAGCACGAATAATCACTGCAAGAACCACTAGGATTAAGAAATGTGGCACAGTGAAATTAGCTCTCGTTAATTTTATACCGCGTTCAGCTACGGCGCTCGCCGGCAGTTGGCGTGAAAATCGTCGTGTCTTTAACTTAACGTTTCGACGTACATTTTAAAGACGTTAGGGAAGGTAGGCATGTATCGGCATCTGCGGACCTTTACCTGCTCATTGGTGTCTTTATCTAGACTTTATTAGTCACAGCCTTTGAGAGCCAGGCCGTTTCTCGGTTTCATTCAGTCGGCAGAGGGCAGTGGGAAAACATAGATAGGGCGTAACTAGTTATTCAAACTAAACAACAGGTTCAACAGGTCCATTCATTCAGTCACATTCAACACGTTTTTCAAAACTAAAAATGAGACCAGTTTCGAGCTCTTCTTGTCACAAGTTTTCCGACAGTGTGCTTAACTTTATCGTGTGGCCAGCCGTTCGTGAGTTAGAGGGGACGGTCAACCCCCCAGTCGAGCAGGATCGGTGCCGATTGCCAGTCGGACGCGGGTTAATCACACACGGCATGAAAGAAATGCAGTGAGTAGGCGCATTGCCTTGTCCAAGCCATTACTGATTTTCCTTCCGTTGTGCTAATGTTGAATAGTTAAGTTTACTGATCATGACGCAGTGTGGATGTCTACAGTTTTTTTTCCTGCAAGCAGCTGTGTTTCGCATCCTTTTTCATCTCATAATGCCATCATTCCAAGATATCCCTACCTCTCACGAAACCGCCTCTACCCTCGTTACCATTTACATATTACTTTGCAGACGCTAGTGATTTGGGAGGTTAGGAAAACCCATAATAGCATAGTCTCGTTTCGATACCCGCCGATGAATGCAAATCTGCCATAGGAAAAGCTTTTTCTTAGGCATTCAAAGAGAAGTTTCGGTGACAGTCCTGTTCGGAAATTCTCTGTCCCTGTTCGGAACATGGTCGTTGCACACAACAGAGGTCAGAGAACTCACAATTGAGCAAACAAAGACTGTATGAACCCATTTGTGCCGTAGGGATGACACCAGAAGACCTGACATTGTACCTGTGAATCATTCAGGTGTTCCTAGCGTCCCCCAAGGACCACAGCCAGTCAAGCACTACAGCAACGTAGCAACATGTGTCATTGGCTTGGCCAGACTGGGATTCATCCCTTCGAGTTTTGCGGAAGTCAACTTTGCGACTATCGTATTGCATGAAAAAAGGCACGGTAAAACAAAATCAATACGGTCGTGCATAATTATTGGGGTTGGTTTTGTGAAGGAAGTACACCATGATAACTACCTTTGTTGTGCGACGTCCCTTGCTTTATCTCCCATACGGTTGTCATATGCATTATGTGCCAGCACATTGTTTTCCGGTTCTTTTTTGTCTTCCAAACTGCCCATTAACGACATGCTCCAACAAGCTGGGTTCTGCTTCCGTAAAAATATTTTTATTCGTACATATGTTGCCCGAAAATCGCACCTGAAGGTCAGTAAGTCTATCTGGGGGAAAATGCAAGGCTGAAAGCAAGGCTTTTTGAACTGGCGGTGGGCTAAACATTGGGTAAGTGTAGTTTAAATGAGGTTATCGTTAATGAAAAGGCTAACAATCGGGAAGAAACATGTGTTGTCAAGGCAAAACTGCATGGTTTGAAAAAGGCCAGTTCCGCGTAGCAAGCCACTCCAAACAAATAAACATCATGCTCTTAGTGGCTACATTAAGATATGAGCGAATTTTTCGTGGCATCATTTTTTCGCCATACTTAGGTGCTGCTGGAATGCCAGGTAAAAGACCCTGCCTCCCCCCTCCCCAGTAAAAATTCCTTACAGGAGGCCCTGAAGTCAGGAACCCTGACTTTCGATACGCCTCTTCAGAAAATTCTGCACATACCTATAGAGCCTCTGGACTGGCCAGAGGCAGGGCCCCTGGTGTATTCGAGGACCCATTTAAGCCCAAGGGCTCGGTCTTGTGCTCTCCTAGTCACTTATTCCAGACCAGGCTAGTTTACGAGCGAATTTATCTATCGGCAATCCGTCCCATGAGGCCTTCGCGAGTTTCAAACTGGATTAACATTAATGGTCTACAGCGAGAGTAACGCCTCGGTAATGAACTACACGAAAACATCGTTGTAGACTGAGGGGGGCATAACCTTCACAGCGCCCTTGAAGGTCGAAAGGCGTAAGGTAGCTGAAAGACCCTACAGACAAGCTGGAATGTAAGCACGCAGGCCATTGCGCGCCCGGCAGTCAGGCCATTTTACGTCGTAGTGGTATCACGCCTCTTTCTCCCCCGCCCTCACGTCTGCCCCTGCACTGACGGTGGAACTGACGTTTGTAAAATCCGTGGCGCTTGCCCAATCAATTTGTATTGCCCTTCCGGACTTCTGTGGGCCTTAACAGGCGACAGGCTAAGTGCGTGGGCGTTGTGGTCTTCGGAAAATAAGATCAAGGTTTCAATGAAAGGTTCCCCCTGGCGGCCCGTTTTTTCTTCTTTTTTTGTTACTAGAAGCGATTGGCTACCCATGGGTCACTGGTTCAAAGGCTGGAGCTATAATAGCTAGCTATAACAGGCTATATAACTAACTATAACAAAGACAGCAGCTACAGGTCTGATGGGGTCGCCACCATCTCACCGCGGTTGCCTTGAAGACGGAACACTCAGGCAAGGATGGGATGTCGAGGTCAGGCCCTAGCGAAGCGAAATCCAAGACATTGTCAGCTGAGCCAGCTAGACATGCACGCGTCTTTGTGCTGTTTATTCCTGTTTGCGAGTCGGTGCGCACGATGTACATGATGTGGGTGAGTACCCGTTTGCCTACCCTGGTACCTGTGTGCCTTCTTCTTCCCTTTCACCCTCCGTTGGCCCGCACTGATCCTGGACCGAATAGCCACTTGGTATTTTATCACTTCGAATGTCCCGAAGAAATGCAATAATAATACGCATGCTAATGCAATTAATATAAAGACATATTAAAGAATGCTCGTTTTGTTTTCTGTACAGCTTTTAATGCCGGTGATTTAGGTGCACGTAAGCAGCGAAATGTTTCACTATACAAAGCTCCCGTAATCGTGATATTAGTGCACTAATTAGTTCTCGCTGTGCCCACGTTGTACTCCAAGTGCCATGGTGCCGAGATCGCAAAGTTTGGGACAGACATAACCCTCTTATTATGTCCTGTATGTATGCCTATACCCATTCTTGTGTAGTCCGTACAGGTGCGCGTGCAGGTACTTACAGCTCCAGTCCATGCACTCGCACACTCACGCATGCGCACATGATCCAAATATTTTCATTTTTAAACCTTTCATGGATGCTACCGTTTTTTGGGGGTAATAAGTGCCCCATGCCGCCAGATGGGGCTCATGACGTTTCATGGACCCTTGAAAACTGCTTGCCCTCCCCCATCCGGAAATACGATCTGCCGCCACTGTGACAGGTGCATTGATCACAAGATCTGTCCCAAAACTGGCGTTGTATTTTGTGCGCGTGGCGACTGGAACAGCAGTGACGGTGATTTTTATCTTAAAGTCAAGAAATTTGCTTAGTGGTGCTTCAGTGCCGTGGAGGTTGAGCGCTTACAGGTGTGTGAATCACAAGATTTGTCATGAAACGGACCTTGGTGGATGAAGAGCTTCCCAAAGGGCAGGTATGGCAGCTGCCGCCATCTTTGGGTCACTTTATAACAGCATAGGCAATACGGTGTTCAATGGAAAGAAGAAGCCTTTAAGTAGCTTTTGCCAACCAACTTTGGAAACGCCCCACCTTCGATGATCTTGATCGATCGATCGGCCTTGACCTTGACGATGACTAGCCTGACGGAATAAAGACAGGACCTTACTGTCATGCCTTTTGTCATAAGGATGGAAAGACTGGAATGACTGGAATGGCGGAATGAAATTGCGGGAAGGCTAGATTCAGTTCCAACCAACTGCGATGGCATGTGCAGCTTGCGCCGCATAGAAAGCATTGTTCCGACCAGCTGCAGAACATTCGATAGTTCACTGAAGCGCGGAGTTTTACAAGTGTCAGATGAACCCAGATGGAATGTTATTAACCACACGTGTAGACAGAGATAAGTTAATTCAACCTGTTTTACAGGGTTCAGAGCACCCGAGAAAAGGGCCCATTTTTGTGCTTCTTGATTTAGGTCTGATTTTGGTTCACACAACACCGTCATTCGGAGTAGGCTGAACCAATAATCTAGTGTAGACCCACCCGAAGTTGCCGTGCATTTGGTTGGCGTAAACAAATTTGGGCAGCGCTACACTCGTTTCGGATGTAAGGTGATCGATGAAAGGCTCCAGTGAATCATTTTCGTGATTCACTTGACTCTGATGAAGTGGTTCCAACTACTCGTGAAACGTGGTTCATTTTGATACTTTTCATTGTACCGGTTTTTGATGCAGATATTGCTTCCCGGTGTGCCTGAGGAACTGCTTACTAATGATGCAAAAACCCCATCGATCAAAGGAAAACGAGATGAACCCCCATTGCATACGAATCATTAGAAATCAGTTTTCTTGGCCGTATTGCCCAGTTATCACCTTTTCGGGGTTTCTTTTATGAGGAAACCTGACAAATTTTACTACCTCATACCGCCTCGTCCAGCGAATTTTCTCACACTGTCTTGTAAAGTCACAACACAGTTTATCTCACCCGCCATTAAGTAACTCGCGCAACCAAATTGGCTTATGTTTTACCTGCCGGAAATGCAGACACAAATTAGAGACAGCAGGAATGTATCATGTTACCGCCGTATCAGGCGTCTGGTCTCAGTCGAGATAATTGGAGGCTTTGTTGCCAGCCCGCTGCAACGGAAATGTAGCGTTTCACACCCAAAGAATCGTCTAAGCGTCCTTTGGAAGGAGCCAAGCATTCATCGACATTAGAGGGTCCAGAGAGCATTCAAAAGGTGTTCGGATGTGAAATTAATTTACGTCGTGTGTTGAAAGCTGGTACGCTTTTAAGCTCTGCCTGTAAACCATTCTGTTTTTTTAGTCATTTTCTGGAATGTTTTGGTTCGCCAGGGCTGTTATATAGCAGGCGAAACAGACGCAATGTAGACCTACGAAAACACAGTGTGGAAATGGTTTTTCAACATACGACGCAACTGGCTGAACAAGCTTTACGGAACGAAATTCACAAGCTATGATAACAGATGAATAGCGCATGCTCGTGTTCATGAAATAGTAATGGTATCTGTTCCTTGCTGAAAGGAGGTCGTGATTAGCATACCAAGCGGTCTAAAACTGATCTGGACTTGATCTAGACTGCAGTTTCTATTTCCTTTTCTTTGAACGGCTGTACTTCATCCGTGATTATTTGGATGCAGATTTGTAGTTGATTCCACTTTGGGGAATCGATTCTGAGCCAGATTCATTGCTTGCTGAATCGATTCTGATCCTGACTCAACGCGTTTTTCCGGAACTGGATCTATTCCCATTCCAACATAAAGTGAAATGAGTCGATTCCGGAATGTATTCAACCAAACTCCATTGGATTGGATTAACCTGGCATTCGCTGGCGTGTTTAGTGCTACGCCATTTACTGGGGGGTATTATTGTCCCCACCTCGTCTAACTTCGTCTGATCGAAACGTAGCCGGTTACAAACGATAGCCTTCAAAGACAGCTTTCAGAAACTGTTTTTTTATGCTTAAGTTCGCGGATGCCGTCCAGGTCAGGTTATATTTAAAAAACGAATGCTGCCACCCTTGAAGCCCCCGTGGATATTCCAAACGTCAGAAGAGTAATTTATCCAATGGAATTGTCCTACTACCTTACAAAACTGTGCTGAACAAAAGTCAGAGAAAAGGACAAGAAGTCAAGGTCTTATGTCAAAATCAAGGTCAGCTTAAAGGTCAAAAGTGCCTTGTTGACGAACAAAGTTTCAAATGTCATGCAATTGTTCTATGCACCACTTAGAGAGCAAAGTAGACGAGGTCATGAGAATCAGCGCTCTCAATTAACTCATAAACCATAAATAGGTTATATACCAAATAACTACTAAATAAATAAATAACCAAATACCAAATAACCAAATATATATAGGTTATAAACCAAATAACTCATAAACCATGTAAATAGGGTCTCATAAAGAAAAAGCGTGGCATCGAAAAAGTTCCTTAATCAGTGACCTTGACTTGAGAAGTACATTGGGTGCAAATGCCGATGTCTGTGTATTTTCGTTCGGACCATTCTATTTTATCCGTCGTTTTACCTTTATAATCAAATTTCTGGCAAATCTTTCAGTTCGGCTGGGAATGGAATAGGTCGGTTTAGCTGTCCTTGCTCTCCTGTCGGTTTAACTGTCCTGTCGGTTTAGTTGAACTGTCCTTGCTCTGTGAACTGTGACGACATTAACCTTAAAATCTGAAAGAACATGCGCTAGAAGTTTATTCAAAGGTACACGAAAATTTTGGCTTCATACCTTGAACGACTTGGAAGTTATCAAGGAAACCAAAAGGAAGGGAAATGAGCAGAAAATAGTTCTTAAGCAAATGGCGAGTTAAGCCAATGGAATCGATCCCGAGTCTAATTTCATCATGGTGTATAACTGCGGAACTAGTTTCGCCGGGCGCGGCTGACGAAATCTCGGTCATAGGCTTTTTGTCCCATTTTCGGCTTTTGACATGGCCAGCTCAGAGTAAAGGGCAGATATCAAAAATCTAGCGCTACCACGAAAGAACCCAAACATTTTTCTCGAAATCGGGTGAGAAAGCATTATGCTGGTTGAAACATTCAGCCCTCCTGCTATCTACATTCGTTTTGTCATCTGCTATCGAAAAAGGGCGCTCACGGTTCGAAATACGCTGAAAGCGGCCCAATTTTAGCGAGATGTCTTGCCCTTGCCGGCTTTTCCTTGAAATTATCCAAAAACTGTTTAAGATATAGAAATCCATCTGCAGTGGAACCTGCCATTTGCAAAGGAACTTGGATTTCACTACCCAGCTTTCTGTTCGTCCAGTTCAACAAAAATTTATTTTATCGATGGTAAAGATTGCACTTCTGAGTGGTATTTAAGGGCCAGGACCAGGGCTACAATTTTGGACTCGGATTGCAATTTTCAAGTACTTTTCAAAATGTCTGAAAACGAATTCCTGACAACTTTCGGAATATTTTAAAAGGATGTATTTTCGCTATGTGATATTTTTGTCAAGTCTTGCGCGATGGGGAAGGTTGGCTTGTCGCGCCCTCGGGTCTCCCCCCCCATCATTTACACAAAAGGCACCCCTGGCGTAGTTGTTCATCGTGTGTTACACAGTCCGTGTGAAGGCAATACACATACTTTTACCATCCAATTTAAAGGACAATGAAAAATTAGATGGCTTATCCCATAACACCGCTTTGCACGGCTTCAAGAGACAGCATTGAAATAAAATACCCTGAAATCAATGGCTGATTAGATAGCAATTTGCGGGGTCGCTGCGCGTATTTTAGCGAAGCGGTCAACCTGCGCGTTCGGTGCTGGCAATTTACTGCCCATTTCGCGGTGTTCTTTTGTCCCCGAACAAAGGCGCGCACCGACTCGATTTACGGCGCAAATTTAATCACGCGTCGCGAAGCCGTTGGCGCGGAGTCGGCCGCGGCGAGCGAGGCGTGATGTTGCCCGTCGAGCGTTCGCGCCGAAAACGATGGTCCTCCGTTCATCATAGGAGTCGATCAGGCGGCTCGAATGGGGCGTCGGCTCCCTCGGTTCGGTGGGCACCGCCGCTGGGCGGAGCTGGGGAGGGTTTGATTTCCTGGCAGGGGCTGGCCGTACTCAGCTACTCATCCGTTAGAACAGGCAGGTGTTCGTTCTGCACTGTGATGCAGTTCCGGTACCGCCGTACGGAATTCGGCGTCACTTCACCGAGCACCTGCGACATCCCGAGTCTTCCCGTCCGAATTTCCGTCTTTCTGTGTCCCATACCGTTCGCCTGTTCCGGGAGGAGCACTTCAGTAGAGGGTGTATGGATGCAAGGATCACTGATTTCGAGAGTGACCGGAGACTGCGCCGTCGTCCCTCGTCCGAGATTGTCCGAGCCAGAATACGTCATGCTGTTGAATTGTTTCTCATGGACCAGCCGCCATACTCTCGTCGCTACAATGCTTGTCGCGTTTTGTTGCGGCTGCTGCCGTTCGATATATAGTGCAAACGTTCTCGCATATCCACTGCGCTGAACTGAATGGGCGGAACTAAAACGCCCTATAATAATGCAATGGCTGAAGATTGGTCATGATATGATGCATACAAATCACTTTCTTAATGCAGTGATTGATGATTCATGCAAACTGTGAAAAGCACGTATTCTCTGCGTCGACGTTTTTGTTTCACGAGGATTCAGTTCATGAAGGAGCAATATAAAACGTGACGCAAGCCATACATGCCGCCGTCAGGCGACGTACTGGCCCACACAGCCCAACAGTGATTCTCATGCACTCCAGCGGTTAAGTCCGGTAACGTTCCAAGTTGGCAACCTTCTGGAGCGAAGCATACAACGGACAGCCGTGTGGCAGACATGAACTGACCGCAGAGGGGCATCTGTGACTGCTCAGCTCAGAACGGAAGGCAATGCACAACGAGCGTATCCCGCTACTGAAATTACTCCATCAGCCGAAGTTATGTAGACGCGAGCCACGGGCAGAAGTCCTGTTGAACGCATCACTCTTATTAACTAACGTCTGTAGATCAACAGCGACGCCGCGGACTCCGATGATCGTCAGCGTCCGCGTCGGTCTCCGCGGAGGATAATTCTATCGCGGCAGACCATCTCCCCTCCGTAAAACCGGCAGACAAATCGCCAGTAAAACCTGACCTCTCGTCAGCGAACCGCACCTGATGTCCAGAACCAACAGCCGGTCGGCTTTACGATGCAGGCTCATTTCGTTGCGCTTTGCACAGCCCGACCCGAGTGTTTACGACGGCCGGGACGAATCCGACGCGGGCGTCGCCAGCTGACTCGCGTGACGTCATTCTGGCGCACGAATACCCCGATTTGCATCAAACAGGCATCGAGCATTCGGGCGGAGCGTGCGGAGGCGCGAGATCGTTCGTGAAATTGGGGAAGGTGAGGCAGAGCACCTGCGACTCGGAGCCATAACGGCTGTTCCCAGCTGGTGTTTTGGGTAAAATGGTCGTTATGGCGTCGGGTCATGATGGGCCAGGCCTGCAGCTAACACGGGGGCACATGGGTACGTCCCAAGGGTTGGGCAGACGTTGCACATGGCGATCGGAAGGAGCAACGGGGAGACTCTACGCTGACGGATCCAAGTCTGTATTTCATGACGTCATCATAAGAACTGAATTGGGAATGCTGTTGCGGTCCAGGGACGTAGCCAAGAGGAGGGGCATGGGGGCCATGCCCCTCCCCGAGCCAAATGGTCAACACCAGACGTTTAGCGATTTCACCGGAACACGGAATGGTGTTCATATATATGCTGCGAAAACAAGCATTATATTTTTTTCCTGAGCGTTTAATATGAGGTAAGTTAGATGAAATTGCTTCATTTGCGTATAAATTGCGTCAAATATCAATGGCATGTGACGGAACTTGTCATTTGGGCCTGCCCTCAGGAAAATCCTGGCTGCGTGTCTGGTGCGGTCCAATTTACGGCTAATATTCAGCGACAGTGATTGCAAACGAAAGTCAGTGATACAATCATCTCTCTGCATTAGTGACCTGAGCCATGGCCTTTGACCTCAGGACTCAAAAATGAAGTCAGAATGTGGGGAACGCAACCACGACCGGACCTACAAGCAGCTTTTATCCTAAACTGTATTAAACGTAATATGATGACGATACCGTGACTTCGTCACGGTGAACTGACCTATCTTTGACCCATGGATGAAATATCGGACAGAAGTATGAAACGTAGCAGTGGGCAAACCGAGGGACAGTTTTCACTGGAAATCACGCTATTTTTTACCGCCGCCTAAGATCAGGCAACCAGGAGCTAATGATATGATGGCTATGATAGGTAATGACACTTCCTTTACCCTGCATCGGTGATCTGGCCCATGACCTTTGACCTTAGGCCTCAGAAGCCTCAAAGGCGGAAAGAAAGTACGGGAACACCACCGCGATCGGACTTACAAGCACGTTTCCATTGGCGGATCTAGGGGGACCATCTCAGTCATGTCCCCCTTTCAACCGCGAGTAGGGGAGCCAAATAGCCATTTGGACCCCCCCCCCCCCAAAGCATGGCTATTACTACACAACTGGAGTTTGAAGTCGCTGGACACTCCGAACCCAAACCACGGCCAGCGTCTTACAGCCCCTTCCCTCTCCCCCCCCCCGATCGCTGACTCGCTGACCTTCGATCCATACGCAGTCGCTGAAGTACACTTCGACCCCATGGCCAGCGTCTTCCACCGGTTGACGACTCCCTGGCGTGCCACTCATACCCAGGAAACTTTCGTTCGCCCCTCCCCTCTCAAATGGAGCCACTGGACCCGCCCCTACACGTTTCATCCAAAGTAGCACTCATCGATGAATAGTGACGATACCTCGAGGCCACCTCGGTAACCTGAACTGGTACCTGATATGGATTATCCTTATCCTTAAATATACAATGATTTTCAACTTGTTTTTGGTCACTGACATGGACATCGGGACCTATCATCATTGGTGCCGGGACTCTGACGCAAACATCTGCTCCTTAACGCGGTGAACATCGGGCCTTTGGCACAGACGCTGGGCCCGCGCAATAAACACCGGACTCCACTTTAATCCACGTTCGATATTTTTTCCTTGCATATTTTTTTCGTTGAATATATATTTATATAAATATATGTATATATGTTTGCATATTTACATCTATACATATATATATATATATATATATATATATATTATATATATATGTATATATAGTCATATATATATGCGAAAACTTTGGGAGCAATCCCTCTTCCAGAGATTTGTTGTTAACGAACAACCACTCTGTTAAGGAGACTGACACGTTATCTCCAGTGCGGTGCACTACAGGCCCACGCCAAAATAACACATGGGAAAGTCCTGTCGAGACAAGACTTAGTTGACAACACCACAGTCCCGGCCTACGAGCCGAACAGGAAACGCTTGCAGTATAGAGGTCCTGACTCGTCAGAAACGGCCGGCCTCAAACACACAACAAGACGGCCAGTTAATATTTACCCTGAGCGACGTGTTACCAGGACTAACACAGTGATCTTTCCTTTTCTTTCCGTCTTAGCGAAATAAAAAAAAACTTATTCAGAAGAGCCTCTAATCGTAACACACGTTTTGATAAGTGTATGTAATTTAAAAACCTAAACTGCCTGACCTCACTAGAAATAGATATTGTTTGAAAATGTCTGAAGGTAGACGAAACGTTACAACATAAATATATTTAAATGATTGTCATTGATGATTCAATACGTACCCTGAACGAGCCTATCAAATGAAACATTCGACGTTAAGAGAAGAACTAAAAAAGCTCATTAATGCTAAATATGCGGTCCCCTTTCACAAGAGATATATGTACTTATATATAAATGAAATTTTCCAAAAGTAGAAGAGACAAAAATCCAATAAAAATTCTAAAGTGTTTCGATTTTTTCTCTAAAAAACTTTTCATCTTAGTGGAATAAAAAAAAGCTTTCATTCAGAAGAGTCTCTAATCGTAGCACGTTTTAATAAGTGTATGTAATTTAGAAACTTGACGTGACTGACCTCGCTAAAATGAGCATTGTTTGAAAATGTCTGCAAATAGGCGAAGCGTTACAACATGAACATATTTAAATGACTGTCATTGGTGATTTCATACGTACCCTGAACCAGCCTATAAAACGAATTATCCGAAGTCAAGAGAGAAACAAAAAAAACTCATTAACCCGCGCCGTGGAAGGGGGTTTCGCGCCAACGAGCACTGGAAGGGGGGTTGAAAAGGACTCTCCGGTCACGGAAACGGAAAAAGTTAGAGATATGAAATTTTGTGTACAGGGTAGGGCTATACGATTTACATTATGTGCAATTTTCAAGACCGTAGGTCAATATCTTTAAGGTCAAATGGGGTCGAAAAGGTCAACTTCCCTGCCCGTACAGGCCATTTCGTACAACTTTCGAACGAAACGTGAAAAGGGTGTTTGTTTGATCGTTAAAACCTCGAATACAATTTCCATTCATTTGGTGTCTTGACAGGAAGATTTCGGGTCAAGGTCATGCCAGGTCGTTGACCTATGTTGTCATTTTTTCCGTGTTTGCAGATCAGATTTCGAGCAACATGGGATGGCTTGAGTGTAAATAAGAGCACTAAGAGCATATTTTGGCGCATTTTCAGCGAAGATAGCCAATATCGGTACATTTGATCACTTCTAGCGTTTACTAACCTTCGCAAGGTCCAAAGAAGTAAAGCGAGGTCATTGACCTCGGATGAAGTTGTTTTATCAAAAGTAAGTTTTATATTAACTGTCTGCGCTAAAGTTGCCTCGTCATAATAAACCCAAGTACACCATGTGAGCGTTGTAAAATGTAAATTAATGATATATTTTTTATATATATGCATATCCATGTATGTGAGAATATATATACATATATATATATATATATATATATATATATATATATATATATATATATACACATATGGATATCAATGCGCCAAACGTGTCTTTAGTGGGGTATTTGAATGCATATTTCATACAAACTGACATGTTGCAAAGCAAATCTGGATCAGGTCACAAGCCGGTTGACCTTGACCTTTGATGATCTTGACCCTTACTGACCCTGGCTTTGGTCTTGGTACATCCATCACTTATGCCCGAATGATGTCGCGTGATTGTGTTCAGACAGTAATCTTAGGTAGAAGGCTCGTCTTTTCACAATGTTCACATTTGTCAGCGACAACGGTTATTTTCGTTATGTTTGTTTAACTTCAAATGCTTGAAACTTCAAAAGTTTCCGGCCGGTTTTCGATTTTCTGCGTCAGTCGACGAGTTATTTAATTGCCATAAACGTCAGGGAGTAGAAGCAATCAGTTCCAATCCGTTTTCGAGATATTAAAGAAAAACAGGTGGGGGGCACAAAAAAGACCCCCGTTCAAGTGCGTGTGTTAACTGGGCTGGCTTTGACATGTTGTGCGTTAATCACTTAGATTTGCAGGTAATATCCATGGCAAGGGCAAGACGACAAGATGACAAGACCTTTTCCAAGCAAATAATTCTGCGTGTCATAATTTTGTGAGAAAAGGAAATAGTTCTATACCACATTCAATTTTCAAGTCTCACTGTTAAAAGCTGGTGTGGCAAGCATGCCACGCCAACTTTTCAAGTTGGTGTGGCAGGGGTCATACCCACCCCACCGTATTCTCCACCCATGGGCCCCTGTGACATTCCGGAGGCCCCTGCACCATCCTAAAGACTTAGTTATCACCTTTGCCGTCTCAGGGTCCTATCATGGGTGTAGCCACATCTCAGATATTGGGAGAGGGTAGAAAAGAAAGTCTGTGGAGTACAGTCTGATCCGAAATGCGATTTTTTGGCCATTGTAGATGGGCTGCAAAAGCAGAGGCTGTCATTCCACCGCCTGTTGCACACGTCTACACTTCATGTTTCACTCAAGCATAAAAAGTGGGGAGAGGGAGGAGAACGTATTAAAAAGGTATGTGTGCCGCAGGGAAGCCTGAAGGGATCAGGCTTCATACAGCCCGTGATCAGGTCTTTAGAAACAACTTTAATCATGGTGCAAAGCATCACACTGTGGTATGATTGGGCATCTGCCTCGTCTGGCTGCGTCTCGACGACCCTTCGCCCGCCAGGCTCACACACGCGTCCCAACGTCTCCACGCTTTATTCCCGAATGCCGCCGACGCCGACTGCCCTCGACGCCGCCGCACATGTCGGCCTGAAACCCGATCTGCGCCGGGGTCGGCTCCTCAGCCCCGACGTTAAAATAACACTGTGAAGGCTAAAACTAAATGATGGCGGGAACGGCTCTGCCTGGATCCAGGGTCGGCACACGTGGCGACGGCAGGACGGCCCCGCTCACCAACAAAGACCACACACACATTGGCCTACTTCTATGTTATTCAACTGTGCATCATCAGGTAAATGGAAAACACACGCAGAAGTTCTACGACAACCAAAAGTGTTACTGCTGCATCAGCGAACATTTTGTCAACGCTCAGCAGTTCTAGACAGCAACAAGTCTTCACTTTGTCCTGACCCAGCCCCTAACCGGGTCTTTGCTCATGGTAGGTACAGAGCCCCACGAGCCCACGTACTGATCATGCAGGTGATTCGCAGAAAAACTGCGACGCTTTGCTTTTTACACGTTTCAGTTCGGCGTGCCTGCACTTATCCGTCGCATACTTGTGGCCCAGGCCAACCCAATTCGGGCATATTTTATGGTATCGATTGTCTATGCTTGGGTTACTAATGCGTACGAACAGCAGGGAGTTCAGAGTCTGCGTCAACAAGCGGTTTCGCTTCGTTGCAGATTTGGCATTTATGTCCGAAGATCCACGGTGGCATGAATGCGAGCGTGGATTCCAGGCGGGTCGGTTCAGATTCCTGAATCGATCCCCCCGCCGCCGCTGCAACGAGACCCCGGCCGATGACAAGAGACTTCACGAGCGGCCGGGCTGACAAACAAGGGTGAAAAAGAATCGGAAAATATTTCGTGGGGGAATTGTCCATTTCCCTTTGCTCTTTAAACAAAAAACTGAAATGGGGAACGATCCTTTGGGGGAATTCCCCTTCCCCCTTTAAAAGCATCCCTGCCCCTCATCTTCGAGTGGTTACCATGATCCTTCCCCAAGCCCTCCCAGCCTTCTGGCGGTCTCGCGGGCACTCGTCCATGTTGGGGCTCTGTTTCGGTCTCAGGGGTCCTTTGGGAGTGTCAGGGGCCCTTCCAATCGTCGTACTCTCCCAGCGTCCCTCCTGACTGCATCAAGAGCCCGTCAGGTTTTCACAGACCACGTTAAGCTCATCGTGGCACAGGACACTGTGATACAGCAATGCGTACGGCACAGAAAATAACAAAGGCAAAGGGATTTGGCAGCAATATGAACCTTCATATATGACGCGTTTGAGACTTTCATGGAGAATATTCTGTCATTCCGCCGTCCATTCCCGTGCTGGATCCCCTATGTCTTCCGATTTGTCCCGGCTTCGCGGCTTACCTTATTTGGGCACAGAAATCCTTACCGAGTTGTCTGCTTCACGATTGGCTAAAGATACGTAATCAAATTATCTGTGCGTTTCGAACCGGGATTTTCATTCTGAATTCACATGCGTCACTTACTGTGAGAAACCAGCGCTGCGATTAACAGGTACGTGACAATTCACAAGGGCCAGTGCTGCGATTAACAGGTACGTGGCAGCTCACAAGGGGCCTTGTTATTGGTTTATTGGCTTTAGTTTCATCTTCGACAGAAACGAGACCTTCACGGTGCGTATGATTTAGAAATGTGTAGGCATTGTGTGAAGCATTTTAAAATGTAGCTGCTTGTGCTCCAGCTTAAGTGTTCATGTTAATACGCACTTGGGACAGTCTGCCTGCTGACCTCTACATCATTGCATTATGGGAGGCTCAGCTCTGTGGTGTCAAGATTTGTTGTTTTAAGAGATGTTTCTTGCCTATTAGGTGATGAGGTAGCATTAGATAGTGAGGTATTTGTGTGGTGGTTACAAGTTAAGATGATACAGATGTTTTCTTGATGTTTTGAGTCACAAAATATTTGCAGTTATACTCAGGAACAGGCTATGAAATCATTTGTCCAGCCCTGCTTTGGGCTATTTTTGAACTGTCTTGTCATTGATTTGCAGATCCCATGAGGTATGTTGACAATGGTAAAGATACAAATGTAATGTGATATAACCTGTTAATTTTGTGTCTTTACAGCAGTGGTGACATTTCATTAGTGTAATTGGTGTGAAATTGATGTTACATCCTGATATTCAAGACTAATTTTGCTTTAATTCATGGTTAAAGTTGAAAATTTGGCAGGTCATTCCATGTCACTTATAGGGTGGCATTTATAAATTCACCTTTTGGGAAATAGGTATTCTGTTATACCTGAATGATACATATGACCATCAGACTTGGGCTTGATTCCAGTGGAATCAAAATTGATCCCAGAATCAATTCTGCTCTGGCCAGGGTTGGAATTGGAGTTGATTCCACTGATTTGTTGGAATCAGAATAAGAGTTGAATCATTGCTAACAATGAAATCAGAGTTGGGATGCACTCCAGTTGTGTAATGAGTTTTTAATAACCAAATAATTTTCAAATTTCAATCTCAAGTTGAACAGTTTTCAGATTTTAGCAGAGTTCAGTATTGTGTGAACTCATTTCATTTCTAGTCAGAATGAATTCATTGTTGGGGAACCATGCTGAGTCAATCAGAATTGATTCAACAAACCCTCTGTCTGAATCAGAATCAATTCCCACCTAAGTGGAATCAAGCACAAGTCTGATGACCACCAGAATTCTGCTTGACAAACTTTGTTCCATGCCCTGTTTGGATAAGGTGATGCACCATTGGAGGCTGACACTGCATTTGAAAGGCTTGCAATAGTGTACTTTTCCTGTGGACACTTCACAATATTTTCAGGCACATTGTCCAGGCTTTCCAAATGAAACATTACTATGCAGGAACTAGGAAAATGTCAGCTTGCTGTTAATACCATGCCATTTGCACTACTTGCATCATGTTAGCAATATCTGTTCAGTTAACAATACCAGACTTTTGGATTATGGATCTGAAAACTAGAGAGATTAATTGTAATGAAAAGGTCATTTTCATTTGTCAAAAAATGTTTACAACCCATCATAATCTATGTTGATAATATGTGGGAGCTGGTGATCAGGTGCCACAGCCATTATGTGTTATAGGACATTGTTTTCTGTAGACAGTGCACCATCCCAATCATGTTTTTCCTTTTCTTTTTTCTTTTTTCTCTTAAAAAATGTCCTGAGCATTTGCTCTGCGCAAAATACACCAGTATGTACTATCATGTGTATGTTTACATTTATTGTGCTACACAGCT
This sequence comes from Capitulum mitella, assembly GCA_030062745.1. Taxonomy (NCBI): domain Eukaryota; kingdom Metazoa; phylum Arthropoda; class Thecostraca; order Pollicipedomorpha; family Pollicipedidae; genus Capitulum; species Capitulum mitella. The sequence continues at coordinate 16,016,649 of CP099851.1, read as the reverse complement.
TCTGTTTTTATCAACAGATGTGAGGGCCTCCATTTATTGAAAATTAGTGTTGCAGTGATTGATGAATAAAATTCTTAAAGCATGATATGAAAAAAATCATAACATCTCATTGACAGACCCTGCCAGCCCATGTATGTACATATGAAGTATGCTCATATTTAATATGTATATATATATATATATATATATATATATATATATATATATATATAAATGGTTGCAAATCACCATCACTGGTATATTGATGGTTTGCTCATGACATGATGATGCTGGTTGAATGAAGATTGCTATGGGAATCTCCAGACCCCAGTGAATACATCCAGTTCAGCCTGCTGTTACTTTCCCGTGGTCCACAGAATCTGTTGGGTCACGGTTAACCTACACCTGATGCTGGCAGGCCGCCGTCGTCCGCCGCCATGCCCGGCTGCCGTTCGGTGCCCAGTCTGCAGGAGCTCTGCCTGCAGCGGTTCTGCCTCCACCTGGCGGACGTGGCCGCAGGCGAGGGCCTGAGCAGCGAGCGGGCCCACCACGAGGCGGCCGAGGCGCGCTCCTTCCTCGTGCACAACGTGCCGCCCTGCTTCTTCGAGGAGATGGTGCACGCCACGCTGACCTTGGTCAACAAGCACTTCTACAACCCCAAGTACGTGAGTTGCGCGCCGCAGCTGGCGCGGTCTGCCGTCTCTTTAGGCCGCGATCTTCTCGTGGGAAATGTTTTTTTTGTGCAGTGTGGTCGCTTAGCAGACACACGTGGTTATCTGAAATTGCTCGCCATCGTTGGAGCGCTCGTCACTGACTTATGGGCTTTCTGATGTTTCACTGTATCGCTGGGTTATCTGTGATTGCTCGTAAGCAGTGGTGTCGCTTTTGACGGATTTATTTTCTGCAACATTATTTCTTCTCAAATGCTGGAAGAGTGAGATGATTTCAGCAGCTTTCTGACTCCCATATGAGAACGATTGCCGACGCACGTTAAAACGCCTTGACTCACGTTCTAGATATATTCAGTGATGCGATGCAGGCGGGATTTACCATTGGATACGGGCATGCACCACCTTCTGTGCCAGTACATCTTTGAACTGTACAAATCGGTTCTCATTGACACACGGATAATTAAAAATGTTAGGGAGTCGGCTTCCCGTAAGCAGTAGCATTTAACGGACATGGAGGACAAGTTTTTGTTGCATGGACCCTGGTGCACTTTTCGCAATTTTTTTTACGTCGATGACATATAGACATGGCTACTTTGATATATGCAAAACAAACTAAAAATACGAGAGTTCTTCCAAAAAGGAATTAGTAGCATTCCATGTGGCAGCCCCGGCCATTGTGAAGAGGGATATAAGAGGAATATCCTACCAACGAGAGCTAGATGCTCTCCAAAGTGTAAACCGTGACCGAGTGAGAGAAGCAGGCGCGACATCGTGCAAACACGAAACGCCGTGCGGTGACCGACTGTGACGGCTGGACTCGGTAAGCGTGTTGCGGTCGCCGCCGCTGCCGTCCGTGGCCGTGTCGGCGCGTTGTGGAACACCGTAAGCGGAGCCTTTTCCGGGAGGGATTCGTCGGAATCACGGTCGGGAGCGGATGTTTGTTTTGACGGCTGGCACTCGTACAGCGCTGGTGAGGTGGATCTTTTGTTTGGTCTGATGGGAATTCAGAACCGGATGCGAGAGGTGAGAGACTTTGTTCGCGGCTGGCATGGGCCCTGTGGAACTGCTGGAGCGAACCAGATTGAAGCTTGCCAGGTATCATGTGCGTATCGAGTAGCAGTCACTCCCACTGTCGCCAAAAAATTTATATTTCGGTCGTAAGTCCTGTACGTCCGCCTAAGCCGTTACGAGCAAGCGCCAGATAACTGGGTGAGCCTGTTATCCCATTAAAGGCTTGTGTTCTCTGGAACCGATTTCCATAGCTCGTTTCCTTTTCTGCGCAGTTGTGATGTGCTCCCCTCGCATAGCACACTGTGGCGCCACTGTGCGCGTATCCGCTGTGCTGCCGACAAAACGGGATCGGCCATCCCCTGGATGGTCCTGTCCGATGCGAGCTGATAGACATTCATGCGGCTGCCACGTGGGACCCGAGCCGGCCAGATATCTTCTGAGCTGTCACAGCTGACGCGATTCGATCAGACGCTGAGCTGTCACGTCTGACACATGCTTGCTCTCCGTTTGTATTTGTGTCATTTTTTTCATAAAGTCGGTCCGGATGACTGGGGAGGGCGTTGGAAATCGGAGAGCTTATGCAGAGCCCGTTGCATAGCCTCCAGCCCCTGCCCGCGACTGTGCAGTTCCAGAGCCCCGTTCATAAACTGACCTACGAGGCACACCAGGTTGCCTTGATTGGCACGTTCTGCCAAACGGCGTCCATAAACTAACCTGTGACATCACCTAAGTTAACTCGATAGGCGCACCGAGTTACCTCGCAGTTACCTCGCAGCCGACGTAAGTCTGTTAGTTTGGCGGCCTCCATCAAACTGTAAACAATCGACCTGACCCAATAAACGTACATCCATGGTTTGTTTGTGTGTTTGTGAGTTTGTGGCTGTGAGACACGCAGCCTCTTGGGCTCAGTCTTGGGTCAAGTCTCGTGTCTCGTTGGGCGTCAGTCAGTCGTCCATACGTACATCGTGCTTTCAGCTTAGTGATTTGTCTCGACAGCGCAACAATTGACGAAGTTCAAATGTCGTTCGAGAACTAACCTACTAACGTTGCCCCTGGAACTGACGCGAACAGGGCTCAGGAGATGAGCAGTTTTTGGCGAGAGTTTAATTTCACGCCGTCCGCTGGCCGCAGGCTGAAGTCGCGCCGGCCGGGCATGGTGGAGGTGGCCGGCTGGCTGCTGGGCGACCACGTGCGCCATCTGAGCCTGGACCAGTGCCGGATGCTCTGCGACCGGGCGGCGGTACCGCACGTGTTCGAGTGCCTCGGCCGGATGCCGCGCCTGCAGACGCTCGCGATTGGGCGGCTGAACTTCTGGAAGATCCCCGAGCTGGCCACGCTGGCCGACAGGCTTACCGGTGAGTCGGCTGAGTCGGAAACCGCGGGTGACTGATGGCCAGAGTGTTTCTCTCCAGAGTCACTGGATACCGTCACTTTTGCTGTCAAGTCTGTGGTGACTTTGTTGTACGCTGCAGGGAGTCACAGGTGACTAATAGTGCTCGCTGTAGAGTCACTGGTTACTGCTGGCATTTTCTTCAGAGACCGGTTGCGTTCGGTTTTCGTTTGCAAAGTCGCAGGTGACTGCTGGTGCTAGGTATGTTGGCCCGGACTCAGATAACTACCACGATTTGTGTGCAGAACTGGATATTCTTGTTTACCATGACGGCAATAGGGACAGCTGTGTATAAAGTGACGCCATTTAAGTCTCTGTCAAAGTGTGTTTCCTTTCATGTGAATCGCCCTGTATTCCCTTGTTAGTTCCTGTGTTTTTTCTTTCTTCCCTTTTTTACTTCCATGGGATGACTTCTGTGGGGAGGCCATCGTGGCCCATTACTTTGACTTGCTCTTAGTCCAAACCAATTTGTGGCAGTAGTGAAAGTTTAAATCCGCCTCGTCCGGCCGTGTCACTGCACTCCTTCGCCCGCCAAGCTCACAAGCGTCCCGACTTCGCAACGCTTTATTCCCGACTGCCCCCGACGCCGCCGCACATGCCGGCTCGAAACCCGACCTGCGCTGGGGTCGGCTTCCCAACCCTGACTTTGGGAGAGCACTGCGGTGGCGGGAGCGGCTCTGCCTGAGTTCAGGGTCGGCAGACGCTGCAGCGTCGGAAGCGGCCATTCCCACCAGTGCGAACAGAAATGGAGAAATGAACAAGTCGCGGACAGTTACCACACGATTCCGTGTCCGACTGTGTGTGTGATGCTGAATTTGCCTGTCTTGTGTTGTATGACGTTTTGCTGTGTGGTTTTACAGTCAGCGCGATGACCCTGGGGAACGTTTTTACCAGGTTTCACCACCGTAACCAGTGGCTGTTGATTGGGCATCTGCCAGGTTTTCCATTTGACCTGTTTGTTTTTCTGTTGATGCCCCATTTTGCGCTCCTGCGTTCGACGTGTGAATTGTTTCTCTTTCCAGGTTTGCCCCACCTAACCACCCTGCGTCTCGAGTACATCTGCCTGCCGCCCATGTTGAAGGGCCTGGCTGAGAAGTGTCCGCAGCTGCTGGAGCTCAGCCTCAAGGACTCGGAGAAGATCACCAACCAGGAGGTGCCCGAGATCATGCGCTGTCACCAGCTGCGGTCTCTCAACATCAGCGGCACTTCGGTCACAGGTGAGTAGCTGTCGTACGCGTGACGTCATGGGGGGCTGCTCAGTGGGCTATTTATTGGCGTTCGTGACAGCCAGGGTCATTTCGCGTTGTGACCTCTTACAGTGGCTTTCGTGGGCGTCGGAGCAATGGGGCTGATGCTCTGCGTCATGAAGTCGGTGAGAGCTTGGCAGTGAGTCTGTTTGGTTCCGCGATTATGGTATGCTAGTCCAGCACAGAACGATAGTGTTGTGACACTTTGGTAAATGTCTTGGTGACGCCTTTTGTGAAAATGGGAAGAAAAAGAACGGAAGAAATTGCACTATATCGACCAGTTTTGTAAAAAAGGGTTTTGAGTCATCACCCAGCCACCGCTGTTTGTAACTGCTGCGCAGCAACCCCACTTCCCACGAGGAATAAAATTTTAGTCTTCATTGTGTGGCAAACAATTCGTATCCAGTTTATGCGTGATTAGTATGTCCGGCTGGCAATTCCGTAGGCTCGTCGACGATACTGTTGCTGGTGGCTCCGAGTGCTAAGACTGCGAATAGCGTCACTGTCCACGATTACACAGTTCATAGTTACTTTTTCGGTTATCCCTTACAGTATTCATTCATTGCTTCCAAATAAAGACCGTCAACCTGTTGAGCAGATCTCGGCGCTTGGGTCGCCCAGGTTCACCATCACATTCTTCATTCAAATTCTCTTTCAGCGTGTCTGTTATTGGTGGGCTTCGGGTCTGTGGACATCGTGGTGATACTTTCCCTGTTTGCGGGTACCTTGGGAACTCGACTGGCGTTTTCCTTTTGGGCGCTGTCGTGGAACATCTGGAGTCAAAACCGGGAATAAACTGGCGATGTCTTCTCCTTTGTCAGGCTCCGATTTGATGGACGCCTGATGACGTGTCCTCGCTAGCTGGCCCCCTGTGACGTCATGCTGACGTTCCCCCATTGCCAGGCTCCGGCTCGTGGGACATCCTGATGGCGCTGCCGCAGCTGACGTGGTTCGAGCACTGCCCGTTCAACTGCAACTCGGGCCCGTTCCTCTTCGACTCGCGCGAGGAGATGCTGTCCTACATCTGGGACTTTCTCAGCGTCGACGGCCGCGCCTACAGCGCCTCCCTGCCGAGCGTCACCCGGCAGATGGCGCAGCCGCCGCGGCGCCGTGAGGAGCCGCCGCCAGAGGCGCCGACGGCGGCTGCAGAGCCGCCTGCGGCACAGGCGGAGCCGGCAGGACCAGGCGGAGGCGGCTCCAGTTGAAGTGGGAGATGTGGTGTCAAATGGACCATTAGAGGCGGATCTTCTTGCCCCAGATGGGCAAGAAGAGGCTGTTCCAGATGGGCCAGCAGAGGCGGTGTCCGAAGGAACATCAGAGGCCGTACAGGATGGACTAGCAGAGGCGGCTCCAGATGGTCCAGGGGAGGCGGCGGGCAATGGAGAGATCAAGTGACTCCTCAGGAGCGCCAGAAGTGGCTCCAGAGGCAGTCGCAAAGGCAGCTGCGATGGTCGCTGGAACGTCTGCAGGGGCGACCCCGGAGAGTCCCGTAAGCGTGCCTTCTGGTGAGCGGGAAGAAATGGCACCAGAGGGTGCGGCAGAAACATCTCAAGGCAGGGTGACCGAGGTAGCTGCAGATGGGGCAGCAGAGGTGGCACTAAATGGACCAGCAGAGGCGGATCCAGATAGACCAGCAGACTCGGCCTCTGCAGAACTACCAGAGGCAGCTGCTGCGGAGGATCCTCGCGATGAGCAAGCCGAAGACACTGCTGGCCCGCCAGCAGCAGCTCCACCTGCTGGTGATGGAGGCCCAGTGCCGCCAGAGGGCCGCGAGCCGTCCCCGGCGGCGCGCGAGCCATCTGTCGGCACCGACCGAAGCTCAGCCTCGTCGTCATCCCGCCGGGCGTCGCCGTTCCCAGTGTCGCGCAGCAGCTCCGGCTCGCTGGCGCCGCGCATCTTCGCCATCGAGAACTTCTGGCTGTTCAACCCGAAGACGGAGGAGGTGGCTCTGGCGCACCTCTGCCCGGCCGTGCGCCAGCTGCGGCTCGACTTCGTCTTCCAGGACATCGGCCAGTCGCCGGACCTGGCGGGGCTGGCGCAGTTCCGGCTCGTCACGCAGCTCGAGATCAACAGCTTCGACGCGCCGCGCTTCTCCGTGCTGTCGGAGGTGCTGCGCCAGCTGGGCGACCAGCTGACGACGCTGGCGCTGCACGTGTGCGACGACTACACGGCCACGGCCGCGCTGGAGAACGCCGTGGCGCGCTGGTGCCCGCGGCTCGAGCGCTACGCCTTCACCGGCGACTACTCGGTCCGGCTGCCGGCCGAGCGCGGCGACGACGAGCTCGACTTCGGCCGCCTGCGGCGCCGGCACCCGCAGCTGCGTGAGCTGCGCCTGGGCGGCTTCGTCACCGGGCGGCGGCTGCTGTTCCTGCTGGCGCACGCGCCGGCGCTGCGCACCCTGCGCCTGGACGGCGAGCTGCGGCACCTGGACGACGCCGGCTTCCGCCAGGTGCTGGCCGTCAACCCGCTGTCGCAGCTGGAGGAGCTGTGGGTGAACGTGTCGTCCGGGCTGACGCTGGAGGCGGTGCTGCCGCTCGTGTTCGAGCCGAACTGCCGGCTGCGGCGGCTCGGCCGACTCAGCAGCCTGGCCGGCCTCGACCGGCAGCAGTTTGTCGAGCTGCGCGCGCAGGTGCGCGCCGTGAACCTGGACGTGGACCTCGTGTGGGTCACGCCGGGGGTGTAGAGCGACGCGGCGCCGGAGGGGGGGGGGCAGACCCCGGCCCTGCCGTGGAGGTCCCGGCAGGGGCCCGGCCCTGGCTGCCCAGGTCCCGGCGAGGGTCCCGGACCAGGGTCCCGTGGACCGGGACTCTGGAGCTCGGGACCGCTTGGTCTCGGTGGCTCGTCGGTACTGTGGAGACGTGGTGAGTCAAAAGTTTCGGTGCGGGTGCAGATAAGCTGCAGTTTTCTTCTAGTCTACAGCGTTCAGTTCCTCCTTTTTTCCTCCAGTAGCCACTTGGAGTGAGCCTCCTCAGTCACGGGGAGTTGGACGTGGGTTTGAAAGCACTAATCGTGATGTTGCAGTGATACGCAGTCATTTTTCGTATTCGATGTGGATCCTTGGCGATCAGATTGTCGCATTCTGCGATCTTGGCGAGTGGAGAATTATTTGGAAAAACTGGATTGTTTTTCACTCACAGTCTCGCGCCTCATTTGTAGTGCAGCTGTCAACGAGGCATTGATTGTTACTCAAGAATAACTCATTATATCGCCCGGGTCTTCCCAACAAGTACCGACACGCTGTGATCGTGTCATAACTGTTTTGTCGCATTTTTCGCTGCGCCAATAACAAGCTGTGATGTTGTGGTCACTGCTTTAGTACTACTCAATCGATGGTTGTGACTGCATGAGTGCCTTATGTGGTTCTTATAGCAAATCTAGTCCGTTATCGCAGACGTTTAAGCTTTACTACTGTGATCACCTTTCCAGGGTTTCTAGCATTCTCGTGAACGAAGCACATGGCCACTTTGTCTTTTACGTGGAAACTGAGATTATTTGAGGTTGTATCCATTCGCGAAATCGGCTCATTGACAGGCCAAACGCAGGAGTTGTAGAACGGGTCGTTTGGTGGTTTTATAAATTGTTTCTTCTTTTACTTTTTGTAGATTTCGATGCGGTAAATGAAATTGTCATTTCTTGAAGCGACTTGATCCACGTGTCGTTCAAAATAAACAAGTAACTGTACGAGTGTATTGTGCATTACATTTAACGGCGGTGTCAAAACGACAAAACCAGTCAAAACATTTGATATATCGAGGTGATGATCGGCGACACAAAGTTCCACGGGTGCACAGCTCTTACAAGAAAAATTCAACAAATTACAAAAAAGGTCTCATAACAACATCTGATAACAGCAAAGAACACGCAAATAGCTGGTTGAGTATTCAGTAGAAAATCCTCATCACTTCAAAAATAAATCATCGCTGTTCAAAAGCAAATATCAGTCTCTGCAAAAACACTACAGAATGGGGTAAATGGGAAGTACATCCGTCACGACTCCGCGCAAAAATCGGAACAATGACCGTCTACGCGTTTCTTCAGACTCGGCTGCCACATATCGTTTTCGCTTCCATGTCGCAACCGCCATTTTACAAACGTGCAAAATAAAGTGAGGGAAGATGCTGGCAGGAAGACAGTGTTGTGACCACCACAGCGAAGAACAGCATTTTCCTTACTAACACCACCGCTGATAACAGGAGGTTCTGCAAGCAACGTCCGCAGTCGGACCCGTCCCTGAATGTTTCCCACTGGCCGGTTCCCTTCCTCCTGCTCTTCTTACTCTCCACAGGCGCCCCGCCGCCGCGCGACAGGCGCCGCCTCCGCCCGCAGTGCCCTGCTGCTCACTCGGTCGCCTCCAGCAGGCGCGGCCCGTCGCCGACCGTGGTGTGGATCACCGACTGCACGCCGCCCGGCAGCCGCTCGGCCAGGCCGCTCAGTAGCGGCTCCTCGAGCTGCGGCAGCTCGACAGGCCGGCCTGTCACCCAGCCGGCGGCGGCCGGCGGCGGAAACACGCGCGCCACGGCCGCCAGGAACGGCCCCACCTCGGCCGCCGGCAGGTAGACGCACGCGTTCGGGCCGGCGTCGAACGTGTACGCGGCGCGCACGCCGCCCAGCAGCGCGTTGTACGCGTGCACCGTGTCGACGACGGCGTGTGAGACGTCGTTCATATAGCGGATCGGTGGGTACGTGTCCTGGCAGACGGCATGCAGCTGGTTGCTGTCGCGCATCGTGATCTCGCCGAAGGCGGCGAAGTCGCGGCGCCGGATGGCGTCCGTGATGGCGGCCAGGCGGGCGGGCACACTGTGCTCCAGGCGCGCGCGCATCAGGTCAGACGTGCGCGCCGTCAGGCCCATGCCGGCCGTGCTGGCCACCTTCTTCCGGTCCTGGCAGACGACGAGGATGAGGCAGTGCAGGTCGGGCCAGTGCGACGCCGGCGCCACCTGCACGGCGCGCGAGTCGGAGCCGTCCGCCGCCGAGCCGGTCAGCCAGCGCACGAAGCCGCCCAGCGTGCTGCGGCAGGCCGAGCCCGAGCCCTGACGGGCCACCGCGCTGATGTCGCCGCTGACGTCATAGAGCCGCGACAGCGCAAACACGAGGCAGGCGTAGCCGGCGGCCGATGACGCCAGGCCGGCCGCCGTCGGGAAGTTGTTCTCGGAGACGATCTGCACGCAGCCCGGCGGCAGAGACTCGTGCTGCTCGCGCGCGCGCCTCCGGATCTCCGTCAGGCAGCTCTGCAGGCGTGGGTTGTCAATGGCCTCCTCCTTGCCGTTCAGCCAGATCCTGTCTTCGGTGAAGCCTTCGCTCAGCGTGATCGTCGTTTTCGCTCGGAGCTCGTCCGAATTCAGGGTGACGCTCAGAGAATCGTTGAGGGGAATTATCAGTTTTTCGTCTGCTTTACCCCAATATTTTATCACCGCGATATTCACGGGGGCCGTGCAAGTAACTGACTTCATTTCTACTATAAAACAAAAGAAGCGGCACACCAAACGTCGCAACCGCCTTGCACGCGTAAACCGCTTTGCGACGACCGCAGCACACGACTGTGCCTCTGTTTTTTAGACAGTCACGATCCGGCCAGCACTCGATCAAATCAGTCGGTAAGCTTTTGTTCTGGACCTTGTGCAGGAATGACGCAAAGCAGCAGCTCTGTCGAGGTCGAAGAGGAGTCACGGCCCAAGGTCGGCCCACACCTGTACGCGGCAAACACCCATTTCATCGTGGAAAAATGCCACTGGTGCCATGTCATCAATAGTTTGTCAGTGATGCGTCAGATCTGGCAACGAATATTTTGACACTTCAGCTGATTATTGCCACCATGACTAAAAATAACTTTTTTGTGTGAATCCGATATCTATCACCTTTCGCATTCAACCCCAAAAACATCAGAAGAAATCGCTCAAATTATTTACCCAAACAAATATGTGTGGTACAAAGCTAGGAACTAATCGGCTTTTAAGATTTAGTTACACATCTGTTTTCCAAACACATAACAGGTTTGTTTACGCTCTGGGACCAGCCAGACGGTGCATACAACTTTTTGTGACAGAACATTCGCTGTTGAATTCGTACGTAACCTTAGCGCGAGGAAGATGGAAAGGCCTGCAATAATCACTTATTGCTGAGAAAGGGTAAATACAGTCCTTGCAGTAGTCTGTTTTGGATTTTGTGAATGGAGTGGTGGGCCAGTGGGTAAACCATACCGACGTCAAAAAGATATGTGAATCAACCTCAGTTGTGTCCGAGATGGGACAAGTAGCTGCCCCATTTGAAGACGCAAACGATTGGCTATTCTAGGCGCAGGCTTCTCAACCGAGTTTTGCTCAGACCTCATCAGCTGTGCGGTTGAAATTGCGTTCAGCCTTCAGAAAACAAATGGTTGGTTTTGCTCATAATAAGCTTAGTTATCTATTTTTATTTTGTTTGTACCCAAGCTCCCTGGTTTCCCCTCATTCACAGCCTCATCTTTTTGGGTCTGGTCTTATGCCAGTCAGACATGCCTATTCATGTACAGAAATTCTTCATTTGACCACTGGAATTATTCAACATTACCTTTTTTAGTATGACCAGATCATCACACATACTGGTTGCTCAATGCAGGACACAAAGTTTTGGAATATGGCTTGCATGGCACAATGATGGGATAATTAGAGAAACAGCATCAAGCCTGTGCAAGGATGTAGTATGCACAGCATGAAGTTCACTACAAAAACATGCCTAGTTGTGTTAAGCATATGTTTTTTATTTTTATGAATTTAGGTCAAAGGCTTTGGACAGGTTGATGTTGCGGGGATGACAGCCAGTTCTAAGCAAAGCTTTTTGCATTGACCTTGCATTGCATAAATGTGATTGCACAAGTCCAGGTAACAGCTAATTTTGTGGTAAACATTGAACAAGCTGCCAGGGGTGCAAGGTGAGGTTGTGATAGTCACCTTGATCTTATGTTGGCCAGCTACCAGCTAAACCTGTGGGCCAAATGTCAAGGCAAGGGCAACTCATACCCATTTTGCCAGGTAGGGGGGACACATGCTGCACCAACTGAGCTACCGATCATGGTGATGTATTGTGAACTACTCTTTATGAGTTTTAAGTCCTTAGTGTTTACAAATATCCACCAGTATATGAAAGACTGCCATATATTTTGTATCCAGGCCCCATGTACTTCCATGGTACTACCATCTTCTGTTTGCCATGTTTTGTATCAAAGCTAGAGGTGTGTTCTCTTTCCTGCAGGTTTTCACATTGCCATGGCCTGAACAGATCTTTAGAGTAGTAGAGGCAACCTGAAATCTTTTGAGGGTGCAGCCAATTTTACCAAGTTTGATGGCAACCTGGCAGCAGATTCTGGCCCTGGATGCCAGGTACAATGCCCATAGAGTACCCAGCGATCCTGGTTTCAGTAAGTCTCAGGAAATTATTTTTATGAGAAGTGGAAAATATTTTGTTCTTTTAATCATGGCAGGTGTGCCTGAAACTTATTTTCTTGGTGTACTTGCTGATTGCTATTGAGTGTTATGACTTGCAGTTATTGCAGCAGCATTTGTTGTCCTAGGTATTTTGTTGTCCAAGTATTAGACATTTGATCTTTACAACTTTGTGGTTTTTTTGTTTGTTTGCTTGTTTGTTGTAAAAACCCTGATTTATTGGTGACATGCCTCTGTTCTGTTGTCTTCAGCTGACATTATTGTCATTAATGGCAGTAGTTGTCTTTAGTCATTTTTGTAAATGCTGGTGATTTTACCATGTTACTAAATCCTGGGACCTTTCCTGTGCTGTCAGGGACTTTGTACATCCGCCGCCGGAGTCAGCTTCTCCGTGAGGGAGTGAAAGAGGATGTGAGTGCTTTAACCATCATTTCATTATGTACTGGCAGATATGTGTTGCTGCCAGTCATGATGGCTTTTACTGTAGGTCATTAATGAGAACTAATGTTGTCATTTGTTTGCACTATCCAGCTTAAATAGAATCAGATGTTTCTAAAACTGAAGAGTACATTCCTACTATCCAGGCCATTGCTATGTAGTGTATTTTATCATGATAGTTTTTTTTTGGGGTGGCATATTTTCAAAGACATGTGCAACATGTTTGCTCCCAAACTTCAGTAGCTTGCTGTCGTATTGTAAGTCAAACCTTGGCCATGCCTGAACCCACCATGGCCATGTGTCATTGAAGCTTCCCTTTTAATCCCTGCATATATTAGCTGCTCCCCCACCACCAGCAACGGTCGATGCTGTGACCGAAAGGTTCCTGGTTAAGTCCGGGTAACAGCAACATTTCGCCGTCCCCGTGAGAACCGGCGTGAGCGGTGGCGACGCGAAGGCCTGGCGGTCGAAAGCGGCGTCCAGTAACCCAACATCCAGAGCTGACTGGTCCCCGTGTGCCGCAGTCGGACCCGTCGGTGCGGCGCCAGTACCTGCGGCAGCGGGCGGCGCTGCTCAGCCAGCGGTACGGCGTGGCCTCGGACCAGGCGTCCGTCAAGTCCCGCAGCGTCAGCGCCCAGAGCCAGAGCCGCCAGAGCCACAGCCGCCACCACTCGGACGTCGAACTGGCGCGCCGGGTGAGCGCGGATGGGGTTGGGGGAGGGAACGAGCGGGTGCGAGGCTTCGGCGGGTCCGTCCTGTCTTCGTCGGGGTTGAAGTGTGTTGAATCCTCTGGCGTTCGTAAGTCTTGGTTTGTTGTTAGCGAATTTTTGAAAGGGTTGCCATTTGTAATGGTGCTGCGTTATCTTTGTGTTCCTGTCGCCTTCTTGGTTTCATTGGTTTCTCTGTTTCTAAGGCTAGTGACTGCTTCTGACTCATGTAAGTTCTATTCAGCGAAAATTGGTGGCATTGCGCTTTTATAAAGCAGGGCGCTGATGTCATCTGTACGTAGAGCCGAAACTCGCGACATTATATGCTTTCAAGGTCGGTGATTTGCATACTGCTCTTATCGTGTGTCACCCGTCGTGTCCCGGATGTGGTACCATGGCCTGAATGACTCATCTCTGACCGCGGCGTGCTGCCGTGATTCAAGTACTTCGGCTGACGTGCCCCTGCGTTCAGAGCTGATCTGACGCCGCGCGGCCGTCCGCAGGGAGTGGACTCGCCCGCCGCGGCCGGCCGGCCTGCGGCCTCCCCCGCCGCCGGATTGGTACCGTCCGCGCGCGCTACCGCCTCACAGGCGATCGTCGGCGGCGGCTCGCTCGGCGACAACTACGCCTTCGCCGGCTTCCTGCACGTGTTCGACCACGTACGGCCACGTGTGACACGGTCTGCGCGTGTTTGACCATGGGCGGCTGCGACTGGCACTGTGTGCGCATGTCAGATTTTTTAGGCCATTCGAGCCTAAGAAGTGCCCGACTTTCGTTAGCGCATGCTGTCAAGAACAGACAAAATGGTTAAAAGGTTTTTGAATGGTCTGCCGTATTGCCTTGCTGGCTGCCACATCGGACTGTATCCCCTTTTGACGAAATTCTGGTCTCGCCGTTTACCATCGGGGTATAATTCTCGTGTATCATGCGAACGTATTTGGTTTCGCGACGAGGGAGCTTCCAATTCAGCACGTGCTCCTTCTCCACCGGTTTACCTCTCTGGCAGCATCGCAAGGCGGTCACGTGCGTAAGGTTCGCGCACGAGGAGCTGGCGCTGCTGGCGTTCGGCTCGCAGGACGGCGGCGTCTCCGTCTGTGACCTTGACGCCGAGGACAAGGTCAAACACCGGCTGAACGGACACACGGACGGGGTCACTGGTGAGCTGTCTACGGGGCAGAGGGTGGTGGGCGTGATGGAAACTCGAATGGGATACAGGAACACGGCCTCATAGTCACCCCGCTAAACGACATTGTGCATGTATGTGTGTGTTTGCATGTGATCAGAAAATCAGAAATGTATCTGCTTAAATTTTTCGAAAATTTCGGCCGTTGTGCTAAAGTACCAGTCGAAGAGCCAGTAAGTGACAGTTGAGGACTCAGGTGCCCTGCTACCCTGTAAAGTACCCAGTTGAGTATTAAAGAGGCACGTCTCTGGAATACAAACGTCCTGTACCTCTTTTGGCGGCCTGTTTTTGTCACGAATGAACTGGCTCGCCCCACCCCTCCCCATGCCGTCATCAGATGTGGCGAATCCCCGATTACCCGGGTCGGACCCCACTGCTTCATCCGTCAGCCGCCCAGAATCATGTCGGTCCAACGGTTCGATTATCTACATCCCACCAGGTCTAAGGCAGTTCACTTTAATGGTTTCTCTTACTGTGTGACTACCACCAGGCCTGAAGTGGTGTTTCTTTGGACAACCTCCTCGTTTGATATCGTTAAGACCGACCTGCCTGCCTGGTGCCAGGTCTTGAGTGATCCACCTGTAACGACTTCCTGGTCTTGTGAGAATACTCTATCTGCCTGTTGACAAGTCGTGGGTGGTCCATCTCTAGCGACTTCTTGGTCCTGTAAGAATATCCTCCCCACCTGCCGACAGGCCTTGAGTGGTCCAGCTCCAACGACTTCCTGGTCTCGTGCTCCACGGACGGCACGGCCCGGCTGTGGAGCGCCGCCGACGGCCGCTGCCTGCGGACGGTGCCCGACCCGCACCGCTCGCCGCTGTTCTGCGTCGTCTTCCACCCGGTCAACAACAACCTCGTCATTGTATCCTCGCCGACGGCCGCCGGCAGCACTTCGTCGTGCTGTACTGTGCTGTGCTGTGTTTTGCTGTGTCATGCTGTGTTGTGCTGCGCTGTTCTGTAATGTACTGTGCTGTGCCGTGCTGGGCCGGGCTTGGTTGGACTGTGCTGCACTGAGTTGTGTCATGCTGTGCTGCACTGTGCTGTGCTGGGCCTCATTTAGCGGGAATGGTGTGGCTGGTGACAGATGACCAGCATTCCAGTGAACTGTCCAGATGTCAGATGATCTCGTATTGTGGTCTGATCTGAGTACGTCGTTGTGCGGACATCGTCTGATGTGCTCTGGTTGTGGTACAGTTTGGCCTTTGTGCTTCCTGATCTGAGCGATTTTTTCATGCCTGGTTAAGCGTTTGGTTTATGGTGCCAGCAATGTCCTGATGCGTGGAAGTTTCTGTCTTCTGTTCACTGTGGTTCCGACCGTGCTGCGTCGAGACCTTGACCCGCCGTCCAGCTGGGGAACCTGATGGGCCTGGTGCAGGTGCTGAACGTCTCCTCGGGCCGGTACCCGGCGGGCGGCAGCAGCCAGCTGGCGGCGCCGGCCACCGCGCTGGCCGCCCCCACCACCGGCTCTCTCATCTGGGCCGGCAGTCAGAAAGGTATAGTGCTGCCTCTGGCTGGCTGTCAGAAGGTATAGTACTGTCTCTGGCAGGCTGTCAGAAGATATAGTGCTGCCTCTGGCCGCCCCCATCACCGGCTCCCTGATCTGAGCCGGCTGTCAAAAGGTATAGTTCTGCCTCTGGCCGGCTATCAGAAGGTATAGTACTGCATCTGGCCGGCTGTCAGAAGACATAGTGCTGCCTCTGGCCGGCTGTCAGAAGGTATAGTGCTGCCTCTGGCCGGCCGTGGAAAGACACAGTGCTGCCGCGCGTCAGGGACGATTCATCGTACTGCCATCGTCGCCACCGGGCCTCTTTTTCCCAGCCGGCTGTCGTGAAGCCATTGGCGCTTGTCATGAGCCTGAGATTGTTGTTTTTGCGGCGGAAGTTTGTGTTGTGAAGCAGCGACTGGAAAATATGTGGTTAGGGATGGGCATGTACTGCAATGTGTTTATAGAAGGTTTTTGAGGAGTAGAAAGTTTCCGTGCTCAAGTGTGCCTTTTTTTTAGAAAAATGGACACGAAATTTTGTCCCTTTTCAAGGCGTCTTTGCGTTAGATGTGTATCGCTGTATCATTAACTTCATGTTGGCTGGATATCACTGCATTGGGTACGGACATCATATAAAAACGTTTTGAGCGTTGTTTTTGCGTCGTTTTGGTTGTGACTGGTGGATCATCACATGCTGTATGTTTTGCAGGGTGTCGTGGTGTCGTTCCTGTGTGACCAGGGCTCGGTGTTGTACAGGGTGTCGTGGTGTCGTTCCTGTGTGACCAGGGCTCGGTGCTCTGCAGGGTGTCGTGGTGTCGTTCCTGTGTGACCAGGGCTCGGTGTTGTACAGGGTGTCGTGGTGTCGTTCCTGTGTGACCAGGGCTCCGGCCGGCTGGTGAAGTGTCGCCGGGTGACCGTCTCAGACGGGGTCCCCGTGACCTGCATCTCGGCCCGGTCTTGGGCCAGTCGAGAGGCGGCCGATATGTCCCTGCTGGTTAACGCCGCCTGCAACTCTCTCATGCTGTTCCGGTGAGTCTGTGGAGGGTGGAGGGGGAGGGGGATGAGGCGGGGAAGATTCGGGGGAATGGCCGGGTCTTCAAGGTTCTTGATGCAGTAGTTTGGCGCTTTGACAAGGGCTATGTCGTGACCTTAAACTGTATTTTCTTACGCGACTGGTTGTCCCTGGGAACAGCCCCATGAAACCGCCATGAAATTCCACGATGAGATGTGATAGCTGATTGTATTTCGAAAGCCAGTATGTGGCGAACTGAATGTAGTTACTCGAAGGAAACAGCCGTTAATGGGGAGCGGCTGTTGCAGTGATTCTGTGTATTGCTACAGTAGCGTTCTGTCATGGCTGCTCTTGGTATTAATAAACTGCTATTTTGCCACATCCATGGATGTAATCTCGGCGGAAGCTGCGGGGTACATGTACCCCGCAGTTTTGCAGAAATGGTGATTTGTCCCCCTCATTTGCAAGGCATCAGATACGTATTTCCCGTCAGCGACATAATCTCTTGAAATCTGACAAAAGAGATATCAAACGTGGTTTGTCATGCATCGTCCGAAAAAGACGATTTTACCCCCTGCCTTTCTTAGTCTTGGTGCATTGCAGTCAGTTTGTCCCTCTGTCCCAATTTCTGAACGGTGACTACACCGGTGGCCGCATGTTTGCCGCAGGTGAAACGTACCAGCTTACCATTTGTTTTGACCCTCGCCGTTCGTATAATGCTGTAGTATATTTTCTACCCGCTGTATGACATTCCACGGCGTTTGCTGACAATGCTGCAGGCCCATCGTAACCTGCGGCACCGTTGGTTGTTGTCGTCTCGATGAAACCATTGTCCTGTGTCAGCACTCACCTTCACCCACTCTGACCATCCCTTGTCTGCTCCATGGCCATCGGATTGCCCGCTTGCCACGTCCAGCTTGTCCCTTGCCTGACCCTGCCCCGACCCTGACCGTCCCTTGACGTCCCTCGCCCGTGCGTTGACTGTTCGCCCGCTGTCGCCGTCTGATAGGGTGGTGGACCAGGAGGGTGGGCTCCAGCTGAAGCGACGCTTCAACGTACGACACACCAGCCACGTGGTCAAGTCGTCCTTCTGCCCCATCATGTCGTTTCGAGAGGGCGCCTGTGTCGGTGAGTCGCCGGCTGCGGGCGGCGATTGCGGCGCACTGCGACGTTTGCGGCGCAGGCGGTGGACGCGGTGGAGTGGACTAATTTTCCGCTGCGAAACGCAGCCTGTTTTGCTGGAAGTTGTCCTTGTGTTGTGCTCTGTGTGGTGTACAGCACGTAGTGCGTTGCACGGGACTGAACCCGTTGTGGGATGGGTAGATTTGCATGTTTGTTGAGATGCTTTCGGGTTTATTGAATCTTAGGGTTTGCGTTTGTCGGCGGTGATGTGTACGACGCAGTACATTAGGTGGGGGAGACTGCGACGCAGCACGAGTGAACTTCTTTAAGTTCATTATCCCTCAGTCTTTTCGGAATCGACAGCGCTGTGAGCTGTTGGAGATAAGTACTCTAAAAGCATATGTTAGAAGTGGAACATTGGGTATTGAAAAGAGACTGAAACAAATAGGGCAGCTGTAGCCATGCGAATCGAATCTGGACCTAACGGAAGTTGGCGTTGGATATGGAGTTTTTAAGAAAGGAAGATATTGTTCCGTGTGAAGGGCGCAGTTGGTTTTAATTCGGTGTTCAGTTACAGTGTTTGAATAATTTGCGGTTTTAGGAATGATTTCATCGTCCTCTCTTGTCCTGTACCGCTACTCCTTCTCGCAGTATCGGTTTAGTTAACCGGTGTATTGCGCCGTTTTAATTGTGCGGTAGTGAATGTGCCATTCAGTGATTAGTGTCTGGCTGTGTGTGCGACAGGCTGCTCCGGCCTGTTTCACTGACGACTGTTGAGTGTTACAAGCTGTTCCCGCGTGCTCCAGTGCTCGGCTGTGTGTTCTGTACGCTGCCGCGATGTGATGCAGTGTCTGATGCTGACCGCCGCACGCCGTGCCCTGCCGTTCCAGTGTCAGGCAGCGAGGACTGCACGGTGTACCTGTTCGACCTGGAGCGCGATCTGAAGCCATGCGTCAACAAGCTGCAGGGCCACTCGGCCCCCGTGCTGGACGTCTCGTTCAACCGGGACGAGTCTCTGCTGGCCACCGCCGACGCCGCCGGCATCGTCATCGTCTGGAAACGAAGGCTCTGATCGAGCCCTGTCCACGGCCAGTGGAGCCGCCACGCCGCTGGTCAGCTGCTGTCCACCGCCAGTGAAGCATTACCACCTCTGGTCAGGTGCTGTCCACCGCCGGTGGAGCCGCCACGCCTCTGGTCAGCTGCTGTCCACCGCCAGTGGAGCCTTCACGGCTCGGTCAGCTACTGTCCACCGTCAGTGGAGCCTTTCACGGCTCTGGTCAGCTACTGTCCACCGCCAGTGGAGCCTTCACGGCTCTGGTCAGCTACTGTCCACCGTCAGTGGAGCTTTCACGGCTCTGGTCAGCTACTGTCCACCGCCGGTGGAGCCGCCACGCCGCTGGTCAGCTGCTGTCCACCGTCAGTGGAGCCTTCACGGCTCGGTCAGCTACTGTCCACCGTCAGTGGAGCTTTCACGGCTCTGGTCAGCTACTGTCCACCGTCAGTGGAGCCTTCACGGCTCTGGTCAGCTACTGTCCACCGTCAGTGGAGCCTTCGTGTTGTGTTCGCCGTCGTCCAAAGACGTCGTTGAAGTGATCCCCGACTGGCGAGCACCTGCCACATTGTTCAGAGGAATCGGGACCTGCTGACATTGGCGGCGACAGCCGACTGGGCTGTCGAGAAACATCAGCTCAGATCGGGAGCTGCCGACTGCCGCCCGCGCCGCCGGACCGACTTGAGACATCAGTTCGTCGGATGAGAGCGGACCGTCCTGACGTGTGGCCCGTCATTACGAAATGTCACGTGTTGATGCATCACCCAGCAAGCACTGGCTCTCGCATTGCAGTGGTGTTGAAAAAACCAAGAGGGGAGTCGGGCGCTGAAGCGTTCTCAAGGCGATCGTGAGCTGGATGTTTGTTCCGGACCCAATGTGTCGCCTTCGAAATTTCGACGAGTCTGTTATGGAAATCCAGCGCGGAGTTATCGTCACCGCGCATGCGTTGATTTGATATGGATTGAAACCACACGGGCACACTAAACACTGCGACGTTAAAGGCAGTGTGAGGTCACTACAAGTGAAGATGTTAACCCCAAATCATTCCACATGCCTCTAAAATGGCCGGTCAACGGCCGGTATGGGGTGTGAGACGGCATGGAAGACTGCGCGGTGTGAAGACTGCTTTTTTCTGGGAGGATTCGGACGAAGTCCACTACACGCCGAGCGATACACACGGAAGTGTTTTGCTCCCAGTTCGTGTGAATCTCACATGTCGAGTGCTGAGCGTTTGTGCGGCGCTGTTGAATGTGGGGCTAGGGTACGGCTGGTTCAGTGTGATATTTTGAAGTTTGGGTATGGAAACATTCCATTGATCTGATAGCCATCAAATATATTATATTTTATGCAGAATTTGCGTTGTAAGGACCAGGCATTGTAATGCTGAGTGAAGCACCATGGCAGTCACCGGGAATTTCAAACTCTTGACACTCGAGGATCCGACTTGACGTTTTCCTTGTATAATTCTGACGTATTTGATCAGAGAGAACACCTCAGATGTTTCGAATCTCAACATGGAGTTCACCAGGGACTCTCACAAATATCGATTTAATTGTATATAACGTGGAGGAAGTCTGGAGGACCTCGATGTGAGCAAATTCCCTGAGCCAGATGCAATGCACCCCGGGGGCCTCAAAGAGCTGGCTTCCACTTTATCGGTGCCCCTGAGTGTAATTTACCAAAACTCACTAAAGGTATGGATCGCTGCCAGAAGACTGGGGAGAAAGGTGGAGTGACGCCATTAATCAAGAAGGGGACAGGAACGACCCCGGAAAATACCGCCCGGTCAGTTCAACGTCGATCAGCTGCAAAGTACTGGAATCCTTTATCCGAGACGCGTTGCTGGAACACTTCCCTTGACAACAAGCTGCTCTCTTATCAACAGTATGGCTTTCTGCCGCGCCAGTCTTGTGCTTTGCAGCTCGAGGCAGTGATGGAGGAGTGGACCGAGATGCTGGATAAGCGAGGTAGGGAAGATGTCATGTACCTAGATTTCCGAAACGTTCTTGACACTGCCGCACACCAGACAGCTGGCCAAGCTGCAAGCCTACATTACCGAGGGCAAACTCTTCAAAACCTTGGTCAGGTCGCATCTGGAATATGTCAGTGCTGTGTATCTAGAATGGACTAAGACGTCATCGAATGCGTCCACGAGCGAGCTACCACACTGGTTGGACACTCGCGGCATTTCAGTTACGGAAATAAACTGAGAATAATGAACCTAACAAGCAGGTATCACAGAAAAAAGAAATGGGAAGGTATGACTGGTATATCAGGTCATCAAGGGTGATTGAGTGCAAGAGAAGATGTCTACGGGTGAGATAATGCAGAGAGAATCCGAGGCCACCGATACACGAGATAAAACAGCGAAGAGTTAATGGCCAGCTGTGACATCATTCATTCATCAGAGTTGTACTCTATTCAAATCGTCTGCCAAATGAAGTCGCCGCCGCCCCAAATGTGAACATATCTAAAAATCGCTAAGACGGTCATTGGATGATTCACTGGCATCAAGCAAAACCTCGAGAGTGATGTGATGCTGGACGTTATGAAGATATGATACAATCAAGAACTGATAATTTATCAGCTGCCGAGACTGTATACTCGACCAACGCTCAGAAGATGCGCTGGTCGGGTTTTATCAAATCCCTGTGGACCTTTCCTTCTCGTATTTATTAAATTAAATGATTTCCGTCTTGTTTTTGATTATCTTACTCATGGACGATAGCGTCCCAACCGCAGATCGGAACGCCACCTGGTTGGCGAAGTGTCGTCGACTTGCTGCGTTGCCCAAGCACCCCGAAAGATTTTTTCGTTGGGCCTCGGTTACCCATGGTTGTTGGCCTCATCCCACGTCCCCGATATCCCAAGTTCCGTAACGGTATAATTCGACGCGACCAATAGTTGCACCTAAATTTGCAGTCTGGTTAGCGCTGCTGGAGTCTCGAATCGTAACGCCGCAGTGAAGTGGAACCAGCCACGGTGCACGCAACTCCGCGGCCGGTGCCGTCGAGAAAACGCACTACAGGTGACAATTCAAACGATATTCGGGCGTCTCGCCTGCCGCCATCTCGCTTCCTCGTTTCGTGAAATGACGACCACTGCATCTGCCGACGAACAAAGAACGCGTGAAGACGCGATCTTGACGATCATCCGCCCTCCTCCAGCCCGCCGCCGCCGCACACACGCCGCGATTTGTTTTCTTTATTAACTATTTAATTATTCAATTTCTACACGAATTAATCACGCACCGAAAAGCGTGCCTTGGAAAGGAGCAATAACAATGTCAAGGCCGGGACGAACAGCATGATCCACCGCTGCGGGCGCGGCGGCGCGCCGAGCCTTACCCTAGCACACGTCGACCGGGCCGCCGCAGCGGCCGTCCATATGGCAAACAAGGCGGCCAGCTCTACACACAAATTAGTCGGGACAGTCCTCGCACGAGGCGGATTAGTGTAGCGAAGACGCGCGCCCGCGCCGGCCGCCTCCGCAGCCGGCGCGCACACCCACCGGATCAATCACGCCCGCTTATAAACGTACGCGCCTATATGAAAAATATATGTATGCATACTCGCGCGGGGCGGCGTCGGCCGCCGGTTCGCTCTCGCACGCACGCACCGCTCGCATCACGTTCGGACATCACATCGCGCTCTGTCGGCGGACGGCCGGCCGGCGGCGGCGGCCGGCCGCGACGGAATGTGGCGCGCCGGCGGCGGCCGCGCTCAGGCGTCGGCGTCCGCGTCGCCGTCGACGCTCTCGTCGGGCAGCGAGGAGGCCGAGTCGTCGCCGCTGGCCGCCGTCTGCAGGCTGCTGCGCTTGATGCCGCCCAGCAGGCGGGACGAGGAGACGCCCAGGCCGGCGCCGCCGCGCCTGCGGGCGGTCGCCGCCGTCAGCGGGGGCGGGCAGCGCGACGGCACGGAGACGGCGGAGGCACGGCGAACGCCGAGACAACAGCGAGGCAACGGAGTCAGCGCAGACGGACGACACGCGGGGACAGCCGAGCCGGAGAGGCGCAACGCCGAGACAGCACGGAGAGAGCGGAGTCGGAGAAGGAACACAACACGCCGAGACAGCACGGAGAGAGCGGAGTCGGAGAAGGAACACAACACGCCGAGACAGCACGGAGGGAGCGGAGTTGGAGAAGGAACACGACACGCCGAGACAGCGCGGAGAGAGCGGAGTCGGAGAAGGAAACAACACGCCGAGAGAGCACGCGGAGAGCGAAGTCAGAAAGCAAACGCAACACGCCGGGACCACAAGGAGGACGGCACGGACGGAGGAGGAACACAGACTCGCCACGGCAGCCCCGAGGACGACAGAGCCACAGGGTGACCGCCGCGCTACACACAGACATACAGAACACACCATTGAACACGGGAAGGAACGCAAAAGGTCGTGGCGACGCGCCCACAAGTCACCATCAGTGACAGCGGGGGGACAAATGACCGACACAAGTGATTCGCACAGGCGTGCCAGCTCACGGCACGGCCCCAGAGCCGGCTACAGACCAGAGAACCTGTCCCAGCCCCTGCTGACAACAGAACAGAACTGCGGCCGTCTCAGCCGGACAGTCCCAGGATGCAGTCTCGAGGCAAAACAGGTCCGCGCACACAGGCGAGACAAACTTTTCATCGATGAGGCATAAAGATGGATGAGACTTCAGCTTTTTAAAGGTGTCTCATTGGAAGAACGCAAACAGGAGGGATGATTCACAGGAAACGGGTCCTAAGGCATTATGAAAAGATAACCTGAAAGTCCTGAAAAATGCCAACAGTCCTCGTAAAAGGAATAACAAACTGTCAAGTTACGATGAAATAATTACGTGTTCGTCAGGACATCTGCAACACACACATTTTGCAATGTTCCATGCCTATTTAGTTCAGGTAGATTTTGACTAACACAGAACACACAAGCTCACATACATAACAAACTAGCTGGAAGCAAAACAACACGGAACTGCCACAGGCACGGCAGACGAGCAACTGGAGTTAAGAGGTGCGCCAGAGGGCCATTTTGCGACCAAAAGACACGGAAAAGATGACGGCATGCCGAAGAAACGTCACACGAGATGGTCTTCATCTCTCCGGAAGAAACACTCGCAAAACTCATGCATAGCTGACGCACAGGCACTGGACCGGTCCACCGATCCAATGTGTGAACATAAAAACAAGGAGCGATGTAAGAACACATCACAGCTGCAGAGAAGAACGGCTTCGAGCAATCCCCTTCCACTGAACGACACCAAGGACACCGGCGAAGAGTCTGCGGAAAAAAGCCTGGCGGGAAACGGCCCATTCTGTCGCAGTCCCATCCCGGTATCTCTCCCGGCCCCGCGAAACCACTAAACGGCTCAACGCCGAACTGGAGGAGACTACCTGGGACAGTCCCAAAAAGGAAATGCCAAAGACAATATATGCTACCCGAAACCAAAAGCAAAAGCCATATACTGCTCAATTCCCGGTTCGCAGCGTAGCGAACTCCTTCCCCCCCCCCCCCCTGAAGTAAAACAACTTGAGTAAATTCTTGCTTCCGAAGTGTTTCAAAACCCTCCAAACGGAACACTCACAAAGTACAACGCATGACGCAATTTAACAATGAACCTAAACCTAGTGCATTCCGCGACTTGCAAAAACAGGCACACGGTATCAATTGGAGAGCAACCGCGAGGAAGGCTACGACATTCTGTTGGCGTGCGCCAACATTGTCACGCGAAGTGATTAGTATAAAAAACAGCGTCACACGCTAACTCTAAGCCGAGACTCGAGCGAGCCGGCGGCCTGAGCTGTTAGTCCTACGCGTGCGCCACACCAGTCCTACAACCTCTTCTGCTGTTTGACCTCCAGCAGGACGGCCTCGGCCTCCGCAATGCTGCAAAACCGAGTTCGGTCAACACCCGGCCGGAGATGCTGGAGATACCCTGCGCTCGGTTCCACTCCTCCTCCACAGCACCGGAGCCCTCAAACGCCGGGGCATCACAGCATCCGACCCCAGCATAAATCCAGCCCACAGGGCCCGGGCCCAGGGTACCTGCATCCCAGAGCAGGGCTGCCAGTGCAGTCAGCAGCTGCAGCCCAGACCACCGGCGGCCGACATTCGTGCCTGTCCCTCGTGCTGAACTCGCCCCGCCCGCCTCCCAGCACGCCAGCTCCGCCCACACAGCCACACAGCGGCCACGGGTACCCAACACGAGCAGCTCAGGCGGCAGGCAGGCGCAGGGCGGCCGGCGACAATACTGACCGTTCACAGCTCAGGTCCGATCACGGTTAGTGTCCGCGGCTGCCGCCAGAGGCGTCGGCGTCAGAGCGCGCCCAGGCGGCCGGGACGCGGCCGTCATTGATTATCAGTGGGAGAGGCAGGAGCTAGCCGAGATGCAACCGCGTGAAAACTCGCAAAAATGACACTTTGTCTTAGGTTCGGGACAGCCCTTAACGCTTGTGTCCAGATAACAAGGAAACGCATCGTTTAAATTACGTCGGATGCCGTTGCGCTTACCGAGGACCTGCGCAGTTCAGTCTCCAATCACTGAGTTACCGCTCCACGTTACGGGAGAGGCCCCTCCCAGCACCACACCCCGGCGCAGCGTCCGCCGCCTCCGGCCGGCCGTGCCCGCTCACCTCAGCTTATTCCTCAGCGTGGCCAGCTCCCGGTTGGTGGTCTCCTGCGTCTCCATCATGTCTTCGAGCTCGCGCTGCGCCTTGCGCTTCTGGCTCTTCTCGCGCGACAGCTCCTCCTCGGTCTCGTCCAGCTGGCGCTTGAGCGCCTTGACGCGCGAGTTGACCTTCTCCACCTGCTCCTTGTACTGGTCGGCGTGCCGGCGCTCGTCCTCCAGCTGCATGATCAGCTCCTTCATGCTGTGGACGGACGCGGCGCGGCGGCCGGTCAGAGCGCGTACCCAGCGTCCAGTGTGCAGCCTCCGTCGGCGACAGGCCGCTCGTCGCATCGGGGAACGGGCAGCGACAGACAGCCCGTCGACAATGGAGTGACCAGTAACGAAAACAGACCAGCCTGGACAACACTTAACAGCATTAACAATGGCCGGTAGCATGCCTGAAGCCTCCAAGACGGTTGCCTTCGTCAGGCACAATTTTAGTTTGCCTAAACATTCATCCAACACATCGCAAACTGGAGATAAAAATATACGCAAACTTCTGGCAACACATTGACATTTCGAATACAAAACAATGAGCAATGGTACACTTTTGGAACACACACCGACATTTCGATTCCAACGCAACGAACAAACAAAACATTCTTCCCGTCATCCTCCCGGCGTCCAGCCCGCACGAGGCTCCTCCTTCTCCGCGCCGCACCGTTTCTCCAGCTTGCGGTTGGCCTTGGCCTGCAGCAGGCGCTCCTTGGCCTCGGCCTCCAGCTGTTCGTCCAGGTTGCGCAGTTTGGACTCGAGCGCGGCGATGGTGGCCTTGGTGCGCGACCGCTGGTCACCCTCCAGCTCGGACAGCTTGGCCTTCAGCTCCTGCGGGCCGAGGAATCGTCAGCGCCGCTTTACGGCCGCCCGCAGGCAGAACTTCGCCCGGGAAAGACAGTTCCCGTGGTCTGGCTTTGGCAACGGCGGAAGAAATGACCACGGCCAACCTGGCCGTTTCTTAGACTACAAAACTCGCACCGTCGACTCGTAAGAGCCAGCCAGGGTCTCCACGTGGTCGAGCCCAACGACCACCCACCGATCTTGGACTTTACCTCAACCGGGGCTGAGCCCCAAGGCGTGAGGTCACGGACGTTTCACGCATGTGGAAACCCAAACCGCAGAAGGCCCCTCCCCCGGAATTTGCAGCCACCAGAGGAGACAAGGGCTGTGGACTTTTAATTCTCTTCGATACTCCAAAGAAGCGTGAGTAACGTTCATACCGGTAGCAACACAAACTAGCAAAGGACGCCTACACCACCGCTGGCGGCTTCCATGTAGGTATTATTTCAAAACAAATGCGCAAACAGAATGTCAAGCGTGCGTCTACCCTAAGATGGTATCCAGCAATACTCATCTGCAGCCATCAGTCTAAACAAGAGTCGACCCATTGCAAGCCAGCCCCACTACCAAGCTGAACCAGACAAGTGCTCCGTCGCCTCAAGCCTCGAGACGCCCTGCCCGCCCTGCCCACCACAGCTCCCCCACCTTGTTCTGACGCTCCATCATCATGCGGCTGCTCTCGAGCTTCTGCGTGGTGGAGCGCTCGGCGGCCAGCTCGGTGGTGAGCTGCTCCAGCTGCAGCTGCGCCTTGCGCGCGCGGTCCATCAGGATCTCCGAGTTGGACTGCTCCTCCTCCAGCTCGTCCTCGAGCGCCGAGATGCGCGCCTCCAGGCGACGCTTCTCGTCCGCCAGCAGGTTACTGTGGGAGGACGGCGGCGAGTCAGGCTCAGGCCGCGGGCGCGTGCCGCCAGAGGAAGCAGCGCAGCAGGGACGCAGAACCACCAGAGACTGAATCTCAGGGCAGACATGTGTCTGGTTCCCAATGGAGTGCAGGTTATCCCCGTTTTGTGCTGAGCCGTTCGCTGACTTGGGTGCCATTGCGTCATTACCAAACGGTTGTGTTCCACCAGAACAAAGCAATGCCGAGGTAACGAAACGCCCTGGTCAGCTCAAAATCGGACACAAAACCAGGATAATCTGTATTCCGTTGAGATCCAAGCTATGTCTGCCTTTAACGTCATGTCTGACATCTGGGCCAACATCGAGCATCCGAGGCAGAGGTAAGCCCGGTCAGATGAGCCTCAGCCCAGTCCAAATTTCATCCGACAAGCAACAAAGCACCTCTGGAAAACCACCAGCTTTTGATGCATCCAATCTGACAAAAACACCCAAGGCCCACCATCAGGCTGCTGTGACAACTACCGGCGTCGTCTACGCACAGCAAAACAATGCCATACCCAACCACCCCCGATCCACCGCGTGCTCACGCCCCAACGACCCTCCATCACCACTACCGGCATCGCCCCCGACTGACCCCTTGTTGGCGTTGTTGGTGATCTCCTCGTGCAGCTCGTCGCGCTCCTGCTCGGCGTTCTTGCGCGCCCGCTCGGCCGACGACAGGTCCTCCTGAAGCTGGATCAGCTCGGCCTCCAGCGTCTTGTTCTTCTTCTCGGCCTCCTTGCACTGGGCGGCCATCTCCTCGCGGCTCAGGCGCGCCTCCTCCGCCTGTTGCTGGCTGTCCTTCAGCAGCATCTGCGGCGCCGGCCGGCGGCAGGAGGTCAGACCGGCCGGGCCGCCCGCCCAGCGGAGCACAACACACACGGAACACAACAGGGGCATAACACGACGCACAACACACACGGAGCACAACACGGAACACGTCACGGAACACAATACGAAACAGAACACGTCGCACAACACGGGGCACAACACGTCGCACAACACGGAACACAACGCGTGGCACAACGCAGAACACAAGGGGCAGAACTTTGAAAACATGGACTGTAACTCTCCGAGCAGTGCCGGGTTGTCTACGCACTGCAGACTTTTGGTGAAAATACGAACTAAAAGGGGCATAAGCCTAAAGCTTTAGCCCATCAAACGCTCCGACTCATTACAACCTCACAGGATAGCACTGACATCATCACACCCGTGGTACGACCAGGAATGGTCAAGCTCGTCAAGCACGCCCAAAGTGGTCAATGTCCATAAACTAAGCTGGACAAAAGGCAGACACCACACTCGTCCACCCGAGAACAAGGATGGAAAAGCAGTTGTTTTTTTTGCTGAAGACCACCACAAAATCTGCATCCCAAAAACATGTTATGCTCCAAAAGTTTAATCTTGTGCCTCCATCAAAAAGCTACATTATAACCATATTGACAAATCTCTGACTGCAAGCAGATACACCTGTCCCTATTCAGTAAGAAGCAGGTACAATGTCATACCAGCTTTTAGTAGTTATGACATCTACTTGACCAACTAACACCAAGAACGCCAACTTAAACCAGTATTATTTTTTGCGAAATGTCATGCTCCAAAACCAAAATTATACTCCGATACCAAGACCGAAAACGAAACTTTTAATTCTACCAGAGAACCAAATGAAATCCTTAAGCACGGCGTCCCACCGCCCTGCACGCACCTGCATCTTCTTCAGCTGCTTGAGCGCGTCGTCCTTGAGCTTGTTGTTCATCTCCATCTGCTGCTCGAGGTCCTTGTAGTCGGCCTCGAGCTTCTTGCGGAGCGCCGAGCTGGAGCCGCGCTGCTTGCGCTCGTCGTCCAGCTCCATCTCGAGATCGCGCAGCTGTTTGAGCAGGGCTCGCCGCTTCTCCTCCGACTGCTCCTCCTTGGCCTGCGCCGACCGGGGCACGGCCGTCAGTCTCGGCCGGAAGCGGCAGGCGACACTGACGCTCAGCTCGGCAGGGAAACGGCCAGACAGGACGCGCTCCACACACGGCGAGGCAGGTGAAGACTTTACGGACAGTTACCGTGCGTTCGTCACAGGCACTGACCCGGAGTGCGTCGCGCAAAGTTCACGACTGGAAATCACTCGATCAATGCGCCTGAATTTACGTAACACGGAGACTGCAAAAAAAAACGATCTAAATCGTGCAATGGTGATGCCTTGCTTGATCACTTACGGCGCCCTTCAGTGGCAGCGGACCAGACCACCCGCAGCCCAGCTCCGGTCCGGTCCGGTCCGGGTCGGATCGGATCGGATCGGATCGGGATCGGATCGGATCGGATCGGATCGGATCGGATCGGATCGGATCGAATCGAGTCGAGTCGAGTCGAGTCGAGTCGAGTCGAGTTGGGTAGGGCCGGGCCGGGCCGGGCCGGGTCAGGTCAGGTCAGGTCAGGTCAGGTCAGGTCGGGAAGGGCCAGGTCGGGCCGGGCTGCCGCCGTACCTGCATGTCGCGCTCGAACTGCGCCTTCAGTGCTTGCATGTTGACCTCCAGCCGCAGCTTGGCGTCCTCCGTCATCTGGAGGTCGTCCTCCAGCTCCTCCATCTGGGTCTTCATGTCGGCCAGCTGGCTCTCCAGAGTCCGCTTCGCCTTTCTCCAACTCGTGCACCTGCGCAACACGGCCGGGAGGCCCAGGGTGAACATACAAACGGCGTTGTTCGTAAATATGTCTACGTTTCGTTTGCCACAGCAGGGCAGCATTAACACGACGAAGAGACAAGGGAATCACGTTAGCCCCACCTGGCAACTCACGATCAAAAGAAAACTTCCGTGATTCACAAAAGCCATCTCGGGGAATCGACCACCAACACCGTCGAACGCCCCCTAACAACGGCCTGGCTCCCTTCAGCACTCTCAAACGCTCCCGGAGGCCGCAGACCGCCCCGGGCGGCGGCGGCGCACGTACGTTCTTGTCCGCCGTGCCCTGCGAGTTGACGAGCTCGTCCAGCTCGTTCTGCAGCTGGCGGCGCGACTTCTCCAGCTCCTCGCGCACGGCCTGCGCCTCGTCCAGCTCGCGGGTCAGCGACAGCACCTTGGTCTCCTTCTCGCGCGCCTCGCGCTCGGCGTTGTCGCGCTCCTGCGAGATCTGCTCGCACAGCGACTGCGGGAGGGCACGGTGCCGGTTAGCCGCGCCGCTCAGTCCAGTCGGGCGGGCTCACGCCGCTCAGTCCAGTCTGACGGAGATAATGCAGTCTAGGTACAGAACTGGCCGACAGAATACTTGGTCAGTTCAGCCAGCAGAAATGCCGACATGGGCGCCTATGTCATAACAAGTCTTAAATCTGACTTTAAATTCATGTTTTGGCACTTCGTGACTGTAACACTTCACGTTGCACCAGACTTGTCATTGTTCACGACCAGTGGTGCCACATTCACCCAGTGGTGTCGCGACACAGAAAAATCCATGTAACTTGGCATTTGCACGGCTGAACACAAATGACCAACCTTACGCCCTTTTCAACATTCCTAATAACTTACGATGAATCTGGCCACGATGATGAAGACTATCATTCGCTACAAACGATTACGTAAACAGACTCCATATCCTTTAACCCTACTCCTCCAACGCGAGCACCAACCAACCACAAAACTTCACCGCTCACACCGCTCCTGACACCGTCTCCCCTGCGTCAGCCGGCAGTGTACCTTCTCTTCGTTCATGGCCTTGTCGAAGTTGCGCTGCTTCTTCTCGAGCTCGGAAAGCTTGGCGCGCTGGGCGTCCAGGTCGATGTTGACGTCGTCCAGCTCGGCCTGCAGCTTCTTCTTGCTGCGGTCCAGCTTGTCGTTGGCGGCCTGCGCCTCCTCCAGCTGGTGGCGCAGCTCCTCGATCTCCTGGGTAGGCCGGCCGGACGGGCGGACGGTCAGCACCGGACACAAAGCACACGGCGTGGGGGCACTGGTAAACACGTCAAACAGCGCACAGCCGAAAACGGCGACTGTAGGAAACCGTACATGAAAGGAACCGTGGAGACTAAATCCCTGAGCGTGGGGAACCTTAACACCACGAACCATGAACAAGAACTACTGACAAGGGGAAACCTGAACTCCAGGGGCACTGTGACCCAGGAACACAAGAAGCGTGGGGACCCTGGCTTGCGTTCAGCTGTGGCCGATCGTTCGGCCCGTAAAGCAACAGCCTCGACCTCTGAGAAACCGTTATTCTTAAACAGTACAAACTAAGCCAAAATGTTAAAGGGATACCAACGCTAGCATGAGTTCACATATCGAAGTCGCCGATAAGAGTACCCACAGTCTGGAATAATGTAAATATTTGTCAGGCGAGGCGGGACAAAGTGTAGCATGGCTGACAACAGCACGGGCAAAGACAACCTGAGAGAAAGACTAAAGATTCAGTTCAAACAGACTTAAGAGTGACGTCCGCTGCTACCGAACCCGTGCGTCTCCGTCCGTACCTTGCTCTGTCGCTTCCTGGCCTCCTCGAGCTGCTGGACCATCTCAGCCTCCTCGCTCTCGCGCTTCTTGAGGTCGGCCAGCTGGGTCTGCACGGTGGCCAGCTGCTTCTCCAGCTGCAGCTTGGCCTCCTCCTCCTCCTCCAGCTGGTCCTGCAGCTGGCCGCGCTGCTCCTCGGCGGCGCGCAGCCGCGAGTTGAGCGCCAGCTTCTGGCGGGTCTCCTCCTCCAGCAGACCTGGAGGGTCGGGTCCGTCCGTCAGCAGCGGTCAGGGGGTCAGGCGACGCCCCTCAGTCGGCGGACACCGACGGCAGGGGGAAGGCAGCGGCCAGACGGCGCCAGCAGAGGCGGCCGGAGACACCGAAAGGAACCATTTTGGCCTTCCCGAACGCCGACGTCGCTGCGACACGCTTCCCGTTGGACAAAACTTTGGGATTTTGCAGCCACACGGAAAACATCGACGCAGGCGAGACCACGACCGCTAATGCTTACGCTACTTGGCCCGCCAAGCCTTATCGTGGCGGCA
The DNA here is from genome assembly GCA_030062745.1 of Capitulum mitella. Taxonomy (NCBI): domain Eukaryota; kingdom Metazoa; phylum Arthropoda; class Thecostraca; order Pollicipedomorpha; family Pollicipedidae; genus Capitulum; species Capitulum mitella. The sequence goes on along the minus strand of CP099851.1, from coordinate 15,984,609 downwards.
TCTCAACCCTTCCGTCGAAATAACGCAAGCCGTCTGCGCGAAAACCTCGTGACGCCAACAAAGCGAGGTGAAACTGAGCAACGCTACACCTCACCACACTCCATCCCGTCCACCCTAGTCCCTCCTCTGCACCGCCGCGGGCGGTCGCGCGGCCGAGCCCCTCCGCGTCGGCCGGCCACACCCACCCTGCGCCTCGGCGAGGTTGGCCTCGAGCGTGGTGCTGGACTTGGCCGACTGGGTGGCCTTGGTCTCGATCTGTTCCAGCTGGGCGGCCAGCGACTCCACCTCGTTCTGGGCGCGCGTCAGCCTGGCGGCGGGGAGGCCGTCAGCGGCGGCCGCCGGCGGGACGGACGCCGCGGCCGAGCCGGGACAGCGGCCAGCGACACAGCGGCAGACACAGGAGCGAGTGAAGAGAGTAACGGACTGAGCAAAATGGCAAGGTACGGCTCGAATTAAGCGCGAATGAAGCCAGACAGGTGGCACAGAAAGTCAGTGACTGTGACATGTAAACTGACCAAAGTACAACAAAAACAAAAGGAGACAGGAACACAGCTGCCAACCTGATGTTGCAAAAATATGCCACTCTCATAACATCCCGGACACAGCAGTGCCGCGCCGCATCCTCATCCCCGTTGATCCGTTCACCCCGGCCGGGCCTGCCTAGGCCGGCGCCGCCTCAGCGCGTGACGTACTTCTCCTGGGCCTCCTGGCGGGCACGCTCCGACTCCTGCAGCTTGATGGTGAGCTCGCTCAGCTGAGACTCCTGCTGCTTCCGCTTCCGCTCCGACTCGGTGCGGGACGTGGTCACGGCTGCCGGACAACAGAGCAGCGTCAGCGGACACAGCGGACACAGCGGATACGGCAGACACGGCAGCGGACAGCGGAGCCGCGTCCGCCGAGGACAAGGCAGCGGACACGGCAGCGGACATAGAGGAGGGCAGCGAGGCAGGCAGCGGATGGGAGTCAAAATCAGACAGAACACCAGGCACAATTTTCCCCCGTTCAACAGCCATAGGCACTATATCTAACAGACATTAATGCCGGCGTTCGCAAGGGCGTGGACATCAGAAACACGCGCACAGATTGCGATTTTTAGCATCCAATCCAAGACTCAACTGCCGGCCCACTCATAGCTAACCGATTCACTCAGGCCAACGGGGAGCCATGGCCGAGTGAAAAGCGACAGAACGCGCCCGTACCCTTGATATCGTGAGCCAGGTCGGCGTTCTCGGCCTCCAGCTGCTGCTTGGTCTTCTCCAGCTGCTGTTTGGCCTTCTTCAGCGAGTCGATCTGTTCGTTCAGGTCCTCGATGGCGGCGCTGTGCTTGTGACGCACCTCCTGGATCACCTGCGGCAGCCGACGGAGGCGCGTCAGCACGGAGGTGCGCCTTCCTCGGCCCGCACAACGGCCAGCAAAGCCTGCCAGCCAACCATCCGCCCAGCACGGCCTGCAGCTTTTAAACTATCGCTTGTAACCATTTGACAAATGTCACTTAACGTTACCATACGTGCAGTGGTTATAACCTTGCACCAGTGTTATGACCACTTGACTCTAGTACACGTGCATATGTACGTAGTGTAGTGGCGCAGCTTAGTACTCTGAGTCAACATGTATAACACGAGCTCGGTTTAAGCACGTGCAGAACGAATCAGCATGACGGAGCCAAGAACACCTACCTCATTTACATCGAGTACTTGTACAGGCTAACATCGCATTCTCTAAAACCTGTCTACATTCACCGCACGTCACACGGTCATTTCTCCACCTGGTATACCAGTCCCCTCCCTCACCACGGCGTTGGCAGGCCACCCCCCCCCCCCCCAGTACCTGGTCATGGTGGGACTGCTGCTCCTCCACGGCCTTCTGCAGCTTAGTGAGCTCCTCCTCGCGCTTGGTGCGCAGCTCCTGCTGCGCGGCCGTCGTGTCCAGCGAGTCGAGCAGCTCGTTCTTCAGCGCCTCCAGCTCCTCGTTGAGGTCGCGCTTCTGCTTCTCGGCCTTGTTGCGCGCGTCTCGCTCCGACTCGAGGTCCTCTTGCAGCTGCGGGGGGCGGCGCGGGGTTAGGGGACCGGACGGCACGGCCGGCCTGCGGTTGACCGTCCGACTACGGCACGTCGGACACGTCCGACGGGTTACCCTTACGGCGGGAGGCACCACTGCCGTTTTTCTTCTCAAATGCGCGATGAACGAATGGAATTATCAATTTACAATACATGGAATTATCATGGAATCGAGTTAGTGATGGACAGGTCGCATTTTGACTAGCGTTGTCTGGAGCGAACGATTCAGTGCCATCGGCGACTGGCGACAAACAACAGCAGACTAATACAACATATGAGGCCCGAGTCTCGCAACGTTGTGACCGCAAACAACCCCGGTTATTGCGGTCATGCGACGCGCCAACCAGCCGTTCGCAGCGTTCAGCGCAGCCTCACGGCTCCGCTCTGTCCACACAGGGGTCCTTGACCTCAGGGGGTCCTGCGCCTCACCTCCGTCAGCTGACTCTCCACCTCCCTCAGCGCCTTCTGCGACTGCGCCTTGCCGGCCGCCTCCTCGTCCACCTTCATCATGGCCTGCGTCAGCTCCTCCTCGCGCTTGGCCAGCTGCAGCTGCAGATCCTCCACCTGAGCCTTCTTCTCGGCCAGTTGTTCCTGGGAAACGCGGGACCGGGGTCAGTGACATTTCGCGCGCCATGGCCGGGAGGTCGGCCATTTTGTGGGCTCACAACTGGCAGCTTCTTAGCGCGCGAAACAAAACGCGGAAAGTACACGAGCCCATCGAGGACGCGTGGACGTTGCCAATCATACATGACAGCACAGTTGGGGCTCGAGGGACGTGGGCTAGAAAAACCCGATCACCTCGCTCCTTTATCCGCTCGTTCTGGGGGTCCACGGGCGGAAAAAGCTAGACCGAACACTTGCCCCACCGCGTCCCTCAAACAAGCTCCACTGTCCAACACCCAGACAAATCGCAGCACAAGATCAACACTCTGCGCACAATACCGCAAACACAACGTTGCCTGAGGACCGCTAGCCGCACCTCAAAACTCTGCGCCCTACGCTTTAAGCCCAGTGACGCCCCACTGCGTACCTTGAGGTCATTGATCTCGGTCTCCAGGCGACGTTTGACGCGCTCCAGCTCCTGCCGCAGCTGCTGCTCCTTGCGCAGCCGCTCCTCCAGGTCCGCAATCGTCGACTCGTGCTTGGTCTTCAGCTTGGTCAGGTGCTTGGAGCGCTCCTCCTCCTCCACCAGCGTCTGGCCCAGGTCGTTGGAGCGCTCCTCCAGCATCTTCTTCTCCTTCTGCAGCTTCTGGTTCATGTCCTCGGCTACCGCCATCTCCTCCTCCAGCTTCTTCACGCGCGCGTCGCACTGGACCTGCACACGGTAAACGAAACCGTTGCTGAGTGCCCAAAGAATGCAGATTTTAGATCTCCGACTGCAACATGACACAGCGCAGCACGCACCTAAATGTAAAAAACAAGAACTTTTGCTTCAATAATTGCGCAGGGAATCCAAATCTCGCTTCCTGACATTGAATAGTGCCCGCAGCGCCGTAAATGTGTTACTTTACGAGGCGCAGTCGCGACCCATCTGGCCTCAAGCATGAAACAATGCACGCCACTGGCACAGACACAATGCCTCAAGTCTGCCACCATCTGGCACGAGCTGGGACACATTCCCCATGAAAAACGGCGTCGCGACGACCACATCTTCCAGTCACCACGAGAGGTGCGCCCAGCCCACCCCGCCCCTCCACCGACCTTCTCCAGCTGGATCTTCTGGCGGGCGGCCTCCTCCTCCTCCAGCTGCTCCTCCAGGTCCTGGATGTTGATCTGCAGCTTCTTCTTCTCGTTGTTCATGCTGGTGACGCGCTCCTCCTCCTCCTCGAGCCGCGATTCCATGTCCTGGAGGATCTCCTCCAGCTCCTGCTTGCGCGCCGCCAGCCGGGCCCGCATCTCCTCGGCCTCGGCGCACAGCTCCGTCTCGGCCTGCAGCTGCTCGGCCAGGATGTTCTTCTCCTCCAGCACCTGGCGGCCGGGCGGCGCGTCAGAGGCCATTCCAGCGCGCGTCGCGGCCCGGCCGGCGTCTCAGCGGCCGACCACGGCCGGGCGTCGTTCGCAGTGCGAGTTTGACCGTGGCTCGACTGTCTCGGTCAGGTTTGCACCGGAACGCGAGACAAATGACGTTACGAGCAGCTCAAACACCCACATCGCACCGAACAAATTCCTATGCGCAAAAGCACTAAGTTTACCAGGGGCAACAGCCGCAGGCGGTCACCACGGAGCTCCACGAACCTGCTTCAGTTTCTTCTCCACCTCCTGGCACTCCTTGGTCTGCACTTCCAGCTTCTCGACGACGGCGCGCAGCTCATCCTCCTTCTGCGTCAGCTTCTCCTCCTGCTTGGTGACCTGTGGGGCGGCGGGACGGCTTAGCCCAGGTCAGCTCGAGTCAGGAATCGGCAGGATCAGCCCGCCCCGCCCGGGATAGTGTCGGACAAGCGCGGGAGGCATGCCAAGTACCAAGTACAAGTACCTGCCTGCCTACCTTCCAGATCCAAGAAAGGGCATGACTGCAGAATGAGCTCAGCAAATGGCGCGACGACAACCGAGGGAACCGCACAACCAAAGCCAATGACATGGATTTACCTGGAACTGCGACCGAGCGGCTGCGTTCAAACAGTGCGAATCAGCGAACACCACAGCGCGGCTACCTCCAGCACACAGTTCCACTGCCCAGCCAGGAACAGTGAACGAAAACGGGAAGCGACCAACGTGAGACAGTCCACGTTGAAATACCGCCGCACTGTCTCCCGTCCCGTTCTGCGTTGCGCCCCACAGCCGCACACGACGCGGCTTCCACCCTGTCCCCCGCCAAAGACGATGTCCGGCCGCAGGTACCTGCAGGAGCGGCTTGACTTTGGTGTAGAGCCGCCACCACTGCCAGTTGCGCAGCTTCAGGTAGGCGGCACAGTTGCGCTGGATGATGCGAATGGCGTTCAGCTGCTGCAACCGCTTCTGGAACATCCTGCCGGCGGCGGGTGCGGCCGCGTCAGCGAACGAGCCACTGATTTGGCTAAGATGATTTGGTTCGGTTAATTTGATTTGGTTAATGCACTGTCTATCGACACTACCGACAGCCAGGGTCATGTCGCGGGGCAACCTCGCACGTCAACTGTCGCGGGGAGCAGCGCAATGCGGGATTTCCAGGAGGTTGGGTCCGGTTCGAGTCCACGAGAGACGGACGTCATGTACGTCACTGTAGGGGTGCAGTTTGACTGGCGCAAGTGGTGGACGGCACGTAATGGTCAGACTTCTCCGAGATTAACGCCAAATTGTCAATTAAATCGCGTTAGCAATAAACATTTTGTCCAAGCAGAACAAACTCCATCATGCCACGGCCAAAACAAGCCGTACCATAACCAAACAAGGCACATCCTTGCAACTTCAATCGCGCTATTTTACTTTTTTCTACACTGGAACTGGTATATCAAATACACGGAGGCAAAGAACGTGAGATCACACAGAATTCCGCTGCTTTATAAGCCACCATCCACCATTAACACAACCAACAGCAGCCCGACGTAGCTCCGCACGCCATGAGCCCGGCCAGAACAGGACCGAGACCACGCCTGGTCCAGACAGACCACGCCCGGCGTGGACGGACCAAGCTCGGCCAGGCAGCCGATGTCCCGCCGGAGACCACCTACTTCCTGGCCAGCATGCCGCGGCAGTAGCTCTGGAAGTTGATGATGAGGTCGGAGATCTTGAAGTCGCGCTCCTCCTCCAGGTGGGCCAGCACGCCGGCGCGGAAGAAGATCTTGCTCTGGCCCACCCGGAACAGGTTCGGGTCCAGCTCCAGCGCCGTGATCATCTTCTCGCACGCCTTCTTGCCGTCCATGAAACCTGAGCGGGCAGCGGCGACAGCGTCAGACGTCCGGTCAGCGGAAGGTGACGGTGAAAGGAAGTACTGCCAACAGTCACAGCATTACCAAAAGCTACCATTCCACAGACTACTCCAAAAGCTACACAACATCGCACAATATTACAAACAATGCCATCTAATAGCCCCGGTGCAGGTCCACTCCCCTTCAGGCAGACCCCACTGCGCCCAAATTAACCAGCACCTCACCCAACTCTGCCCGAAACTCACCGCCCTGCCGATATCAACCGCGTCACATGTCCCTCCCCCGCGCCAAAACCCCACCTCGACCCGGAGCCAAGCCGCTAGCTCACTACCTCAAACCGCGGGCGCGCCAGCTTCACGCCCCGAGGCGCCCTCCCCCCGCCGCTCACCCTTCGGGATGACGCCGGGAGTCAGCAGCTCGTAGCGCTGGCGGAACTCCTGGAACGGAATCCGGTTGGGGAAACCCTGGCGGCAGATCCTGATGCCCTCCAGCACGCCGTTGCAGCGCAGCTGGTCCAGCACCAGCGACGCGTCGATCCGGTTCGACTTCTTCTCGTGGTTCGGGATGATACACCTGCCGGAACGCGCGGGAGTTATAAACCGGGCGGAGGGGCGTTAAATGACGTCAGAGGAGGGCGCGGTATATTTCACGAGGCGATGCCAGATAACGGACGAGAGGAAACGTTACATTTCGGACGGGGACGCTACACTACGGGCGAGGAGGGAGGGTTACATTTCGGGTGCGGATGTTAGGCTACGGGCGGGAAGGAGCGTAGCATTCCAGTCGCAGTTATACTTCGGGCGGGAGACGGGACGTCAGACCTCGGATGGGGGACGTTAGATTCCGGGCGGGAGGTGGACGTGCAGTGGGACGAGCTGGTTGAGGTTCATGAACACATCCGGCGAATGCTGATCGAATAACGTGCAAGCGCGAGTTGGGGACGGGAACTAAAAAGGCACCAGCCTTCGGTGGCGCGAGCCGCGCAGCCGCATGGCAATGGCAAAGGAAACGAGCAAACAACCTCCGGGCAGTCTCATGTAACTGCATTGCGTGTTTAATACCATCCACACTAATCGCCAACGCCAACGACAGGTTTGGCGTTAGCGACAATGCCGCAAAAACGTCAACGTCATTAACAGCGTCATGTGGTTGAAAGCTTTCACGCCCAGGCCTTTCAAACGGCAACCTCGTCCAGGAGCGCACGCCAGGGAGCAACCGTTCCGTCCGAACCGCGTGCCGGCCACGCACCTGACGAAGTTCGGGTTCGTGTTCCGCAGCGTCACCATCAGCTTGGACAGCTGCTCCTTGTACAGCTGGCTCACGGTGCGGAACATGCCCTTGCGGGTGCGCGAGCCGAACTGCGTGTCCGAGAGCGCCTGCTGCGCCATGCCGACGATCTCGGCTGCGGGAGCGGGCAGACAGCGCTCGGTGCACGGTCACAGGGTCACGTCACACAAGTCAGTCCAAGCGGACGGCGATGACGCGTGCCGTCATCAGCCTCCCGTGCACCTTCACTGTGGGCGGCTTAGGACACTGTTGTGACACGAACGATCCACCGAGTATGCAGCAATAAACACAACGCCGCGGCGTCGACGTCAAGAGGCGCACTGTGGGCAGCCGAAGAGACCGAAATATGAGACGGCAGCGGTCTGCTCGCAGCCAACGCCGCGGCAGCTTGCCTCGACGACTTTCACCAACTAGAGCGCTGCCACGCCGCGAGGCACGAACCAGGCACAGCTCGCGACAACGACGACGACAACGTTCGACCGGCCGGCGGCGCTCACCGTCCTTCCAGATGTTGACGACGAACTGCTCCTGCGACGCCTGCAGCAGGGACACCACGTTCTCGTTGAGCGGGTCCATGTTCTTCATCAGCCACTGGTCGGCGAGGTAGTCCACCTGGGGCGGGCGAGGCGGAGGTCAGAGGTCAGCGGCGGCCGGGTCGGATCCCGGCAGACGCTGCGGACGGAACGTCTGCAGGCTTCACAGGGCCTAACGCTCGAAGCACGGATCGGCGGAGGTCGGTTCCCGTCCGGCCGCTCTCACCTTGCCGGCGTAGTGGATGACGGAGAAGTCGGCCTTCTCCCGGAAGTCGGACTTGAGGAACTTGGGGTGCGTCGTGTGCGCCTGCACCAGCTTCTCGACGTACGACTTGTCCGTGGCCTTGGGGAACCAGCACTCCTCGTCCACCAGCGCCATGATGCCCATCGGCTGCAACGGCGCGAACAATCGGAATCAGTGTCAGAATCAGTGTCATATCAGTCGGAAGACGGCCGACATCCCTTTCAAATTGCGGCCAACTGCAATCCAAATCAATGTCCCTCGCACTAGGCTCACGTAGCAGAGGTCAAAACCAACTGCTATGGCGTCCAAGGACGACCCAAGTGGACGTTTCGACGCTCAGGCTACCTCGCAGACGGCCAAAGGGCCGCGATGCATCAGACTCGAGCCACCGAACCCTAAACCGAGCTCTCGCCACAGATCATCCGAGAGCCCGCGAATCGAACGCCCAAAACGACGCCTCCGACCTTCTCCGCCGCCGCCCCGTCACAGCCGAGCCATTCAGTCGGGGCCGCGGCCGGCGCCGGCGAAGGAGGACCTAACGAGCGCCGCCAATCACCGCCGGGGCGCAAAAACCCGGGCCAGCCGACACAGAGCCGACAGACGAGGTCAGCTGCGGCGTGACCGGGCGACACCACCTGCAGCAGCCCCCAGCCGACTGCAGCGCATGGCGCCGGTGAAGGCGTTCTGGTGGTGGCCGACTGGGCTTTGGGCGCGTCGGTTGTCAGACACGTACTACGCTCGTAACGCAAGGTAGCAGTTACACTGCAGTGGTGTCGAATCAAACCGAAGCAGTGGATCTGTTCATGCCACAGTCCAATTGTCCACGCCAGAGTCTTAGTGGATGTCGAGAATTGTAGTAAAATCAGAGCAAAGGTGATGCTCAACTCAGTGTTTCATAGCATAAGAACCCTGCTTGCTAGCGCAGAGTCGTACCGCGCAACGCAAGAGGCTGGTCTACGGCGCATGCAATTCATGGCCGTCGGGCTTCTGTCGCGGAGCAATACGGTTCGCCTTTTGCGTAGCGCGACAGGCCGACTTTTTAGCCTCGCAGTGGCCTGAGCAGCGCCAAACGGCCCCGCTGATAATGTGCAACCAGCCATGATGCATGAACACATCGCCAATGCCAAGCGACCACGGAGAGAACCACGTACACAAGAGCGCCAGGGCCACGCGCGACCTCGGGCGTTTGCTGCTGGGGTCTCAGGCTCCACGTCGTTTCTAGTCCGATGTCTCAAACGTCTCCACCAGCTTGGTCTGGGCACAAGCAACGCCCAGCGACAACGGGCCCGGACAAGCTGGGCCGGGCCCGGCCGGGCCTGTCCGTTGACCGTTGACCGTTGACCCGTAGCCGGTCACCTGACCCGGCCGCCGGCGTCAGCGGCACGGCGTCCGGCGGCCGGGCCGGGCCGACAGGAAACACCCCAGTTCCGGCCGACACCGGAGCCCTGCGGCGGCGGCGGCCAGCACGGCTGCCGACCAACTTACGCCCGCAGCGGCGCTCCAACGCCCGAACAGCGCGTGAGCGGGACACAGACTACGGGGATTATTCCCACCTGGCGCGATGACCTTTGCGCTACATCACCACGGCTGAAGACCGTGGTGACTTTTCACCGTCTCTCCTTGCCCCATCGTGCGACCGGTACCTCTGGCGCACCCGATGGGCCGAGACGGCGTGCAACCCTGTACCTCCAGCGAGCTACCATCACCCATCGCGTGTCCAGCACACCCACCCGCCGGTCTCCGACCCCAGAGCCCGCGCTGAGTCACCAGGGTCCACCAGGGTCCAGCCGGCCGCCGGCGCCGCACCGGACGCGTTTCCCGGCCAGCTCAGCGGCGCCTTCCGCAGGCGGGACGGGACGGGTCGTTCCGCAGGCTCCCCGCCCCCGCGGCGCCGGCAGCGGCCACGACCGGCCGTCCCCGGCGGCTCGCTCGGCGTCGGGTGGACGTTCCCGGCGCCCCGACAGACCGCGCCCATGCGCGGCGCCGGGGTCGATGGTGACGTGCCCGTCCCGGCCAGAGAATGGCGCGGCCGGCGCCTTTGTCTGGTGATAATGTCAGTGTGATACTATCCGGTGATACCAGAGTGGGGCGGCGATACTCGGAAACTTTCGCGGACCGCGTGCACCCCTCGCGAGACACACAGGATCGCTGCCAGATCGCTGTTTGCGATACGCTCACCGTCCGCTTTAACCCCGCCCTGCCTGTCCTTTTACAACGGGCAGTGTTCGACAAGACACTGTCCACTCAGGCATAACCAGTTTGGATTTAATCCAGACGAGCCTCTCGCCGAAACATTACGTCTTTAGCAGCCATCGAAATTCGAACGCAATGAACACCGATCAAGTCCTCCCGCCTCCTAACGCAACTACCCCGGTAAAACTCCCTAGTTCCCAGAAGTCTAGGAACAGTGTGCCCCTCCCAGTCTCGGATATTCCTCTGCACACCTTCTCGATCAGGTCGATGGTGGGCTGCAAGTCCAGCCCGAAGTCGATGAACTTCCACTCGATGCCTTCGCGCTGGTACTCCTCCTGCTCCAGCACGAACATGGTGTGGTTGAAGAGCTGCTGCAGCTTCTCGTTGGTGTAGTTGATGCACAGCTGTTCGAACGAGTTCAGCTGCCGAGAGAGGGGTAAAGTCAGAACGCGATTTCACGAGACAACGACGAACTCTGTGGTCCATCAGTCCACACGGAGACGACCATAACGTCCCGAATCTAAGGCCACATCTACTGGTCTACTCACTGATGGACGACATTTCCAAAACGGAAATCAATGACGACTGGAGTCACTCGCAGCAGGAAAAACGCTGCCTTTCGTTTCGTCCCAGAAGTGTCGCGATTACCCGGGCCGAAAAGTCGGCATCCAGGCGTGTTCAACGCGCATCAACCGCTGCTGCTTATAGTTCTGTCCCGTTTCCAGTCACGTAACGCAAACAAAGCCAACACGCAACGACTCATTTAATCATTTTGCGAGTTACCACTTTAAAATGACAAAACAAAGCCGATTTACAACCAAAATTCGCGTCTACAAAGTAGGTTTACAACTTCAATTCTGGTCCACCACGTCGAAAACACCTACAATTCTGGTCAACACCGGCCGGTCAACATCTGAAATTCCGGTCAGGAGGCCGGCCCACGGCCGTCCAGTCCAGCTCCGGCACGCGGGAACTCACGTCGAAGATCTCGAAGCCGGCGATGTCCAGGATGCCGAGGAAGCTGGCGCCCTGACGCTTGGTGCGGTCCAGCGAGCGGTTGATGCGCGTCACCAGCCACTTGAACAGGCGCTCGTAGCAGGCCTTGGCGATCGCCTCCGTCGCAAACTCCACCTGGCGGATAAGGCGGCCGTCACGATTCGCTGCACGTGGACCAGGAGAAAGAGCAGCAAACTCCGCTGCTTGTTGTTTCGGGCATGCCGTTTTTCAAGCAGTAAAAACAGGGAAAATGTGACCGGCAACGCGAGCCACAAGTGGGCTCGTACTGGGCCGGTTTGTGGCTCGTATTGCGAAACCTGACATGAAGGTACGTAATGACATTCGATACACGCAACTGTCAGCTGTTTATGGGCATCAATTTCTCCTGGAGTCCGAATTTAGAAGTGGTCCTTGATATCCTTGAACGGACAGACGTTTACTTCCAACCATGTCAGGGTGATGGCGAGCAATGAAGTCAACTGGTTCGCACGCAACTCATACAGGCTGCGACTGAATAGCCGGACAACATTTATCACATAAATCATAACACATACCCGCCCTTCAACACCTAAATATTTATCACTTTCGGCGGCATCACGTAAGCAGACCCCGATACCGTTTACCTATGACCAACCACAAACAAACAAACAGCTCTCCTCGCCGGCCCCGTGCAGAGGGTAACCAAACCTACGCTGGGGCGACGAGACCAACGCAAACCCGACGCCCCACGCGGGAGCGGACGGGGAGTACCTGCTCCTTGGTCTGCGCCTTGGTCACGTAATCGCGGCCCACTTTGATCTTGGGTTTGAGGAAGGCCTTGGTCATCTCGGTGACGTTCAGCCCCAGCAGGTGAGACACCTGGGAGGGAGAACACGGTCACGAACACGAAACACGTAAAACCCGGCATCTCGCTCATCCGAGATAAGCTGTCGGTGCAGGTGAACACCGAACTGGTCGACAGCATGACGAGCATATCCTGATCTGAAGTCAGCAGGTCTGTCCAAAGCATGCCTGGCGATCCAGGGTGGGGGGAGGGTTCGGACCCCTCCCTTCACCCCAAAATTCAGGGATTTTATCATTAGACCTATGGCAATGACTGAAAAGAAACTGTCTGAAATCCTTTATGGACCTCCCCCTCAAAAAATCCTCGGAAATATCTAGCCATGATCCAGTGCATACGTAATCAAACCATTCACACTTAAAAAGAGCGCCGAGTTATCAGGTGACACATCCAACGGCACCACTGCACAGCTGACGCCCGGCAAAACGCTGGCGGCTCCTCCGCCAGCGCCTCCCCGTGACCGCACCCGTCCGGCGGGACCGGCCCACCTTCTGCGCCACCGTGTTGTCGGGCAGCGTGGCCTGGTCCGAGTTGCGCTCCTGCTTGAACTTCATGTTGCCGAACTGCAGCACGGCCGAGATGACGCGGAAGATGGCTGCGGACGGGGACGGCGACGTCAGCCGCGGCCGCCGGTGACGTCAATCGGCGTCAGTGCCGGCCGCGAACGGCTCAGACCGATCGGTGACGTCGCGTCGGCGTCAGACACGCGAGCCCGGGCGAGGGAGCGCGACAAGGCGGCATGGAAGATGATGACGGTGTCGGCGGCGGCGCGGAGCGTTCGGACGTTTTGCACGCATGGCGTGCAAAAATCAGCAAGAACTCCCGCGCCGCTGCGGTAATTCAGTGCAAAATGCCGGGTCTCCTTTCTTGGGAGCCGCAGCTCTTCAGGGGATACGGATGGCGGAGATCGTACAACAAACACAGAACTACTGCACAACAGAGCCAGCCGTGACAAAGGCCAATGACCGCGGCGGCGACCGCAACAACATTCGAGAGTTGTTACACCAGACCAAAGACGAAAAAGTGCATCACGGATGTGGATGGAATTCAAATGACACTCAAGCAAAGTTCCTCACACAGTGCAAACCAATCAGCCACCATCCAATTACGCCGAGTACACCGCGTCCGGCGGCGCGGCGTTTTCACTCGCGTGATTTAATTAAACTAACGCCCGAAACAAACAAGCCTGCAGTGCCTCGGCGCTTTCCAGCGGGCCATGCACAGCACTTGTTAATCATCGCCGGCGAGATGTCAGCGGCCGCAGGCGAGCGCTGCAGAAACCAACGGCCGGCGGCCGGCGGACGGGACGGGCCTGCCTGCGGGGGCCTCCCGAGCCCTCATGTGTTCCGCGTCTCACTGCCGAGGCCTCTCTCCCTCTAAATGACCCGCTGTCCGTTGCTTTCTGCAGATGCCGACCGGCGCTTGAGGAATCGAACACAGGACAGAGCCTCTGCTTATGTCCAATCACATTAACCGAGCGGTCCCGTCAGAACCATCCTTCCCCTGCGTCCCTTCGCCAAACTGGCATGTCCCGACATAAATATTCTGTACGGAATATTTTCCTTACCGTCCCTACGCCACGACAGAACGGACAAAACGGTGGAATTTTGACGAAAAGACGGCGTGAGTCTCCTTTTCTACTTCACTCTATGACTTCCCTCCTGTCCTTCTGTTGTCGGTCCTGTCTCTCACCCACGACCGAGTACGTCCCCGCAGACCACCAATCAGAACGGCTGCAGACATATCTCTGCCTCTCCGCTTATCGACCTGCCGACGCCCGTTCGCCACGATACACGCCAGTAAACAGCAGAGAGCCGAGCCGAGCCGAGCCGAGCCCAGGCCACGCAGGCCGGGCCGGGCCGAGACAGTCGAGGCCGGTATGCGGCCGTTTTTGTGGGCCGCCGCCGGCCGCGCCTCCATTAGCCGCGAGCCCGGGACGCGCCGCTACAAATGCGCTCGGGCAGCTTTTTCTCGCCCCTTTTTGCGGGCGGGTCTAACGAGCGGTGCGCGCGGCGGCCGCTCGTCCGCCGCGCCGTAAGCCGGGTCGCCGGGTCGCGCGCGGTCAGCCGGCCGCTCCGGCCGGAGGATCGTCACGCCCCGCGGTAACGTCTTCATCACGGAGGCGCGCGGGCAGGCACCCGCTGCCCGCGCGTGCACGAATTCCCGAGTCTCCCGGGAAAGGCACGTCAATCCGACGGCGCCCGGCCGTCATTCAATTAAGGCGCGCCCAGTTTTTACTGGCCAATTAAGCGCGTCGTGCGTTCGACGCCGCCGTAAATTCGGCTGACTGGCCGGCGCCCACTTAGCCTCCAGGAGGTCGCCTGCTCCACCCCAGCGTCGGGCGCCGTCTCAGGCAGGCGCCGCGCTCCGCTCCGCACCGCGTTACTGTCCGCGCCGTCCGCCCCGGCCCCGTCAGACTTCGACCGCCAGAAGTATGACTCACCCGGGCACTGGGTCCGACCGGGGACACAGTGCAGCCCGTCGGACCCCTGCATGCGCGCGGGCGGGTGGGCGGACGACGCCCCTCTCACGCTAATCAGTTCCCGGCCGCGGCGGTCGCCACGGGCGTGGCGGGCCCGGCGACCAGGCCGGCTATCAGCGCACCTGCCCCCCTCCCCTGCTCCGGGTCTGCATCGGCCCCATCGCGGCAACCATCACTAGACAGATTTCGTTCCTATCGCGCCGTGACAGCCTGTCCGATATCCCGGTACACATCACGGCAATCCGGTTATCATGACATGACGCTCGGCCCGCACCGCTAACACCCGACGACCGTCCCGGCGGCTGCCACGCCCAATGTCACGCCCCTGGACTGCATATGTCCCAGGCGCTGACTCCCCTGGCCGCTCGGTCCACCTGGACCGTGAAGTCGCGCGCGACAGTGGAGGCGATGCAGAGGCAGCAATCGTTTAACAGCGGGGACCGGAACGTCAGCATACCGTGGAAGAAAAGCGGGAAGGCGATGGACACGGCGGAGGCGTAGTTGGTGCAAACGCCGAGCAGACGGTAAGAACCGAGCCACCAGACTCACCAAGAGACGGCTGTACATGAGCCTGTGACCCACGTCCGTTCTCGCCATGAAACACAGCACCGGACACAAGCCCGCTCCATCCGTGGGACGGCCGGACTCCGTCAGCCCCAGCTCTCGGCGGGCGCCGCCGCGGCGCCGGCCCGGTCGTGTCTCGAGCCGCGCGCCGGGCGGCGGCCGGGCCGTAACCACGTCCCGCCGCCTCGTAACCCAGCTGTCGGTCGTCACGATGCCTTTGTGGCCGGCCCGCGCGGCCCGGACGGACGGCGCCCTCGCGGCTTCATTGGCTCCACTCGGCCGGCGCTCTCCTGACGGCCTCACGCCGCCTGCCGCCACCGCCCCGCCCCCGCACGAGCTGCGTCCAGAGCTCGGCCACAGCCCGAAGCTCGGCCGAAGCCCTGTTTACGTGGCGGCTGGGACGTCGCGACGGCTGATCATCAGTGCGTGTATCAGGTTCATGCCGTGTCCATGCGTTTCGACAGCGTCCTCTTGAATTCCCCCACACTTAAACCGCGCTAAACAACTACACAAATCTGAAATCTTTCCAATGTACGCCCCTCACGTGACCAAGATTCGACAAACGATGTCCATGGGTAACTCGCAACGGCCAGTACGCATGTCACGCCGCCACCACACCGCGACAAACACCCCGGCTGGTTTTTGGGTGCGCTTATCGTCTCCAGCGTAACATTTCGGTATGCCCCGGCACGCAGCCTCATTTACCAGGCCGAAGACCGTTTCGTCACCCGCCGCAAAAACCAACACTGACCACTTTCATGCGCGCCCGGCGAGCAGGCCGCCGACGGAGGCCTGGGCCGGCCGGCGGGGAGAGCGGGCGCGACAGCGCCGCCGCCGCTATCGACGCTATCGGCGACACCTTGAACAATACCCGGCCCACGGCGTGCCGGGTCAACAGATAGATGGCTATCGTCGCGGCGGGACGTGGTAATCCGCGTCCCCGGCCCGCACCGGGCAGACGAAACCCCGCGCCGACACAGCCGGCAGGCAGGGGCGGGGCGCGGGCTGCACTACCGTCCACAGCAAACCGTGCAGCAGCGTCCGAAGAACGCTGCAGGCGCGGCACAGCGACGCTTGGCCGCCCCGGACGTGCCAGCTTCAGCTGCGGTCGGCGGGCAGCAGAGGGCGGCCCCGCCACGCACAGCCGTGGAGCGTACTGAACGTGCCGAGCTCAGGTGCGCGCCTCTGACGTTGTCGGACAAGAGAGATCTCGTTTACCTCGCCGGTGTCCCGCCCACCAACTAACCGTCTCCCACGCACCCAGCCCACAGAGCCGACGCCCCCTGACCTGCTCCCGCGCCCAGCTCAACACCTCCCCCCGTGCGCCCCCCAGCGGCCTGTCCGGCTCCACGCACCAGCGGCGACGACAATCCGCGGCCGTGCAATCGGAGCGCATCGCGCCGCGGCCGGCGCCCGTCACCGGAGCGCGTCCAAACAACGTGTCGGCCTTGGCCGCGCCGGCGCCGCCGGCGCCGGCAAGTCAACAAACGGTCCGTCCGGCGGCCGACGCCGGTCACGCCGGGCGGCGCTGGCCGTGGACGGACCCACGAAGGCTCCTCGTCTCCCCTGCCGTCGGAAACGTGCCCTCCCCCCATTCCTCTCCTTGAGACCTGACGCCGTGCTTTAGTTTGGAGCTAAGAAAAACTCGGCCCACGAACCCCACGCAGGGCCCCCTTCGTCCTAGCCGTCGCAGACGACAGGCCGCTCCCCCTTAACGCCGACGCTCGTGAACGCCCGAACGCCTCGCCCCGTCTGCCGACGCCCGCGCTGAGACGCGCGCCCAAGCCCGTGTCAAAGATCCCACACGCAAAGACAACGTCCCGCCTGTCGCTTCCAGTTCGGATGCGGGGCCCCGGTCCTGACCGGGTCCGGGTCCGGGTCCGGGTCCGGGTCCGGGTCCGGGTCCGGGTCCGGGTCCGGGTCCAGGTCTGGAGTCCCAGACCCGGCGCCGGGCCCAGCCGGGTCCCGGGGGACGCCGGGTCCCCGGGGAACGGCCCGCCCGGCCCACGCGCCGCCACATCAGCGTTTTATGCAACGACACGGCGCTGGCGGCGCGCCGCGGCCGGCGCCGTGAGCATTGTGTGGAGAGCGCGGCCGGCTGACGGCAGCAGCGGGATACGTGAGACAGCGCCGGACAGGCGAGACCGCGCCGGACAACGGGCACACCGTGCACCAACACCGGTCAGCCCGGAGCCAGGTACAGAGCTGACGGCAGCCGTAGCAGTGGCACAGGGGCTGCAGCAGGTACACAGCTGCTGACGGCAGTACGGCAGCACGGCAGCAGGCAGCACGGCGGGAAGGGGGAGAGGGGAACAGGTTCATCGTGGACGATTTTTTAATTAGATCCAAACGTTCCTGAAGACGACAGAAAGAATGAAATGAAAGAAATGAAGACCGAAATAATGAAAGAAAAAAAGGCGCAGGGGCGGGTGAGGAATCAGCACGACTGACGACACTAACGGATCTAAAGCGCATACAGGGGAGGGAGCACAGGAGGCCGCAGCGGCAACAGCAGCCCAGGGGCAGACAGGAGCACTTCCGGGCAGAGGCACGATCGTGGCGGAGACAGCTCAGCAGAAATGATACGTGACAAGACCGCTCAGACGGGGCGTCGCACGGCTGACAGCAACACGTGCTGACATACAATGACGAGCAACATTGACCGGAGCAAGGCAGGAGCCCTCTCACTGCGCTACAGATCTCCTATACGCTGGATCCCCATGGCAGGGGCCCAATGGACCCGATGTAAGGGGCCACAGAACGGTGCGACAGGCAACCCAGCGCACGGTAGCGCCGAGCGAGCAGGGCCGTCAGCGATGCAGCGTGTACGGCGAGATATCGGCATCGCGTTTACTTAGCACCAAGATATCGCCCGAGTATCGTGCCGTATCAAAAATAGACGAATCCTTACTAATCCCGTTTCAACCGCCAACAATGTCGCGATACGGAAGACTGCCGAGCCACCCAGAGCTCTGTATCAAAGGAAAGTACTTCAGAGCTCCCCAATGCTCTGTTTCCATGGAACATATCATTTCCAACATCAATCATTCACGTTGTTTTACTAGTGTCCTTGGCGGAACAACCAGACTGCTATCGCCTTCCGAAACAATATTCATCTACTCAACTGACTCCGTACCAAATGAAGACTGTCTGTGACTCTGATTTGCTATCGGGCCACGGCGGTGCTGGTATGCTGTCGGACGGTATGCTGTCGGATGGTATGGTATGCTGTCGGACTCTCGCACTCGGCACTCGGTTCGGCACTCCCGCCGCCGACACTCCATCCCGACACTCACACTGGAAGTCGTCCTGGTTCATGCCCATGATGTTCATGGCCTCCACGGTGTTCTTGAACTCGTGCGCATCGTCCACGCCCGACACGGGCACGTTGCCGAACGTCAGGAAGGAGTAGTTTTTGGGCGGCTCCAGAAGGAATTCCTCTGCCGAGTAAAGAAAAACGTCACAGAGCCGCCACAAGCGTGAAAAACATCGCCAACCACCATGCAACCACATGGCTGTCAACATCTCGGATATTAAAAGGACACTGCATGCTGACATATCAAGCCCTTCACCTTCTCATACCTGTTTTCCTGGCATTCCTTATCTTACTTGTTTTCACGTAGCGGCTTAGTTGTTTTGGCCTCAACGACAAAATACCGTACACGTTTCCCAGACACTCAGCGCTTTCAGGACGTGAGAAAACATAACCTACTAGGCGTGCCGCCGCTGTCCACAAACCAAAACTCCACGAACACGAACAGCAACAGTGAGCACGTATCGGGACCATCGCCTCCACAACCCGTAAAAACTCCGGACGTGTGGCAACGCCGCACCGCCAGAGCGGCGGCCAGTACTGACTCTTCTGGGCCTCGGAAGCGCCAGTCAGCAGCTGGTAGAAGATGTGGAACGTGCGCTCATCGTTGGCCTGCCGGATGGTGCGCGACTTCTCCAGCAGGTAGGTCTCGATGTTGGCGCCGGCGATGTAGCCCGAGGCGTCGAAGTTGATCCGGATGAACTTGCCCTGCGGAAGCGGGGGCCGGAAGCCGTTAGGCGTGGTGTTGGGAGACGGCGGTCCAAAAGCACGACACCGTCCGTCCACAAATCTGACAGACAGACCGCCGATAGTTATTTGGCGAAACATCCAGGAGAGCTCTCCGTTAACCGGAACGTTTGTACAGATCACTGACCGTCAGCCAAGATAATCAAAGGGTAATCGCAGAATCGATCAAATCCTCTGCAGAAGAATCGCGAACAGAGTCCAAGACGCCGGCAAGTGATCGACACACTCCGGTTCATCTCACGGGAAGGCCGTCGTTGCACGGCACGCCAGTCTCATCTCACGAGCGGACGCGGTCAACACCGCCCGGCGGCAGACCACACGCAGCCCGCGCCACGTTCGCCGCCCACGCGCGGCGCCAACCGCCGCGGACACGGCCGGCGACACGTGTCTGCGCCCGTCGGCCCGGCCCGGACACGACAGCGACACGGCCGCCGCCCGACCACTCACGAAGCGGGACGAGTTGTCGTTCTTGACCGTCTTGGCGTTGCCGAACGCCTCCAGGATGGGGTTGGCCTGCAGCAGCTGCTGCTCCAGCTCGCCCTGCGGGTCGGCGGCGCGGTCAGCACGGGCTGCCCCGCAGGAGGCGGACGTCGGGCGCGCCGCCCTGCCGACGGCCACCTCGTCAACGGTGAGCGGAGAGGCCGGCTGAACGTCGACGCTCGTCATCAGAGTCTAGACGCAGTCGCGTGCGAATCAGCGAGTCAGAAGCATCAGCCACCGTACCGCGGAGCGGCAGCCGGGCTCACACCATGCCTGCCGCCCAATCACCACACCAGCTTTACAGTCATGCAGCGGAGAGCGCCGGCCCTCCCCCCGCACAAGCAGGCTGTCAGAGCCCCGAATCTCCCCCCCCCCCCTCCCGGAGCCCGCCCGGCCACAGCACGTGCGGCGACACGTCACGGCGCGTGACGCGGCGCCGCGTGACGCGCCGCAAAAACGCGCCGCAGCCGTCCCCCGGGACCCGAGATGCCTCGCCGCCGCCTCGGGTGCCGACGGAGAGCGGCGGCCGCGGCCGCGCGCGCGGGAAAGCCGGCGCAAAAAGCGCGCGCGGCGCGATGAAGATGGAGCGCGCCGGCCGCCGCGCAGCAGTGATAAAGCGGCGAGAGGGCCGGAAGAAACCGGCCCGACGCCGGAGCGCCCCGCGCCCGGACAGGGAGACGAACGGAGACGGAAACGGAGAGAGAGGGATACAGACGGACAGAGACAGAGACGGGGAGAGAGGGACGCAGACGGACAGAGACAGAGACGGGGAGAGGGACGTGACCCGGGAGAGGGAGTAGCCACGGCAGGCCAGCCGGGCGGCAGGACGGCGCGGCGGACGGTCACGACCGCCGGCGGTCGGGCGCCGTTTTTTTCCGGCCCCCGAGACGGACGGCCGCCACCACCGTCGCCACGAGCCGGCGCCCGGCTGACGGCCGCCAGCAGCCGAGGGACTCACGCCGCTGGACGGGTGATGACGGCCCGAGCGGGGGGGGGGGGCTGACTCACGGTAGCGCGGCCGGGCGGTGGCGGAGGGGAGGGGGGCAATGCTAAGGCAGCGTCTCTAACCAGAAAAGCGACTAGGAATGGGAAAATGTGCGAGAAATGTAGACTCTCTAGAGGCAGAGGTTTCACAACTTTACTAAAATAACGGCGACGTCGCGATGGTGCAGCCTTCTCCCCACCCACCCCAGACATGCAATACATCACGACAAAAAAATACAAACAAAAATACACAACAACCATTCATCATCAAACAATGAATGCACCAGCTGACCCAGGGAAGACAGTGTGTCTCTATAATCGTCATTACAGTAACGGAGAAGTCACCGCATCTGTGTTCTCACTCTTGCAACACGCATCTCCTGTCAAACTCACGCCAAACCACACTCCACAAGCAGCATGCAGCCACACCCTCCCCCTCCCCTCCCCACCGCCGAGACGAGCACGTGCTTGGGCGTCGGCCCGCTCGCCACGTGCGCACGGCACACCAGCACACGCACGTGCCAACTGCACGCAGTCCAGCGGCCAACATACCGACAGAATCCGCGAGTCCTGCAACACCACAGAGCGAGTTCGGTCACATGATCCGGCTTGACCACAGAGACGGCGAGCACAGGCCTCGTGATCCCTCCGACCGCTGTTGAACCCAGCGCACTCTCAGACCTGCCCCACCTTAATCACAGCCCCTAAACAGCGGCCGGGACCGTATCGTCCGCCGGCAGTGAGGCGAGGGCCTCCGGTGTTACCCGTGTGGCAAAACGGGCCGCCCTGCACAGCCTCCCTCCCGCCGACCCTCATCAGGCCGACACACACGGCACATCACGTCCGGCGCGGACGACCGCGCGACAAAGCAAAACAAACGCATCCGAGCGAGCGCCTCCGCCTCCGCGGCCCGAACAACAGGCCCCTGTTGCGTCAGCGGCGACGGCGCGGCTCGACACCACCGCCGCCCGTCAGCGGCCGCCTCCGGCCGTCAGCACCCGCCGCCCGGCCGCCCGGACGGACCCCGCCAGCTCAGCGCTGCCAGAGTCCGGCGCGGCCCGACCAGGTGACGCCGGTCGGGTCAACTTCCCGTGCGGTCGGCCGCCGCGGCAGCGCCATAAAAGGCGCGGCCGGCAGGGGGTTCAGGGTACGGGCGCCCCGCGGGGCGTCCTCCCAGTTCTGTTGGCGGCGGTTGGACGCTGGTGGCCCGCCGGTCGGGTCACGGTGGTGACACGGGGTCATCCCGCTGGAGTCTGGCTGAGAGATGACGGCCAAGAGGGTGGCGTGTCCCCAGCCCTCCCCGAAATAAGCACTCTCCCGGAATCGCAGCAGGGTTAAAGGAAGCATCAAGCTGCGCCTCTCCGGTGTACAAGCTCGCTAAGCGCGGCAGCGGCCAGTCGCTTGGTCCGTGAGCGTCCCAGTGCGTCGCCGGCACCGGAAGCCAGGCATGCTGTTAAAAGCAAGTGCCGTCGACCACTAAGGATGCGTTTGCCGGGGAGTGCGGACTGTAGGACCTGCGGCGCGGCGTTGTATGACGTCACAAGCCCACGTTCAGGCAGGGGCCAGGCTGCGGCTGACACACGGTCACAGTTTCGCCGCGGGACGGACACAAGTCGCCAGAGGGGGGGAGACATGCCGGCAGGGAACGCCACAGAAGACGGGGCCGGAAATCGCGCCGAGACAGAGACGGAGACACGAAACTCTACTTACTATGACCAGCTCGGCATTGCCCTAAAATGAGAGAGAGAGGCACCAGTTAGTACCATGCAGAGAGCGCGGCGGCGCGGCGGCCCCCTCGACGCCCTCCGGCGCCACGACCCCATGCACCGCCCGCGCAAGCGCCGCGGGCACGGGCAGCTCGCGCCCGCCGCACCACGCGAAGGTCCGCACACGGGCCAACAGGGCACAGGCACGGAAAGAAACAACCGGAAGAGAGGGCCAGCCGCCCGGCGGCCGGGAGAGATATTCGAGACAGACCCGGCAGCGGGTCGCATTTAAATCACGAGTGGGCATGCTCCAGAGGTGGTCCGACACAGGGAAACATGCACTGAGAAACGGCTGAGAGGACCCACAAACGCGCACCCCTCGAGAACACATAAAACAACACGGTGGGAAGGCCCTTCCCGTGGGACGATTCCCGTCCTAACATCAGCCACCCCGGCGAGCTCCCGTCGAGTTTTGTTTCCAGTTCTCCAGCGGCCGAACTTTGCGACAGTTTACCCGACCGACGCCTCGTTTGTCCTTCGGCGAGCGGAGAAAACCCCGGCTGACCAACTTAAGCCGCCCGGCAAAAAGTCCCGCGCCGAGCGCAGCCGCGGACTGTCAAACACAGGCCGATAGTATTGGTCCGGGAGATTGGCTGGTGCCTGGGTGCGCCGATGTTTTCTGACGCTCCCTGAGGTCTCGCAAATCGATAGCCACCGACGGCAAAAAGACGGAACGGGGTCTTAATGGCAATGACGGCGTCGTTGGACGAGTGGCCATGTTGTGGCGCCGAGGGTGACCAAAGGCATGCTCTCACGCCGTCATCCATGTGACCAGCATCCCATCCCCCCATGACATCGCCTCTCCTGGCGATGTCAGACGGCCTAAATAGCATTGTCTAATAGCGCTGATCGAAGGCATTCATGATGCCTCGTTCGACTCCTGAAGTTCATTTCGCCTTTTCAAACCCTCACGCATCCGACCCTCCATGGCCTAAAGCCCGTCGGACAAGAAACGTCAGCGCACAACCCACCCCAT
Source organism: Capitulum mitella (assembly GCA_030062745.1). Lineage (NCBI taxonomy): Eukaryota > Metazoa > Arthropoda > Thecostraca > Pollicipedomorpha > Pollicipedidae > Capitulum > Capitulum mitella. The sequence goes on along the minus strand of CP099851.1, from coordinate 15,961,301 downwards.
CTGTCCTACGCAGCGCACGTGCCGCGAACGTGGCCCCAATTCACGGTCCAGCGGCGGCGGCCCTCAGATACGCATCACCGTCCTTCGCCCCAGCGGCCATTTAAAAATGGCGCCGCCCGGCGTTCAGGGGGGCCGCCATGATGTCAGACCGCGCTCGGGGCCGGCCCGGCTCAGCGACAGGACGAGCCGCTCCTAGAGGGTTCGCCGGCGAGCTCCGAGGCTCAGCTGGCCTTTTCTGGCGCCGGCCGCCCACCCCGCCCCGATAACTCGCCCGGTGAGTCCGACACGACCGTGACGCAGCGGCGACCGGCAGCGACGGCGACCGTCCAACAGGGCCCAACAGCAGGAGAATCGCACACCAGGACGGTCTGAGTACCTAAAGCTACGCAAGTCCGATAGCTTAATGGGAGGGCAGTGAGTATCCTGATCTTATGGTGTGGCAGTCTGATACTCCAAATGTACAACTGGCTGGTAGTCTAATGGTATGACGTTGACATGTATGGTATGACAGTCCAATGGTATGACAGCCTAACAGTACTGCAGTGCAACAAAGAACACACTGGTAGTCGTACAGTCTACAACTCTGACAATTTAACAGTGTTGACAGCTTCGAAACCTGACAGTAAGAAGTCCGACAGTAAGAAAGCTGAACATTCTGACAGTCCGATGCGACAGTCCGACAGTCCGAAAGCCGCGCTCCGCCGCTTCAGACGCCGCTGCCGTCAGCGAACACAAGTCGCCGTCAACGCGGGGCTGGCAGCATCCGCACGGCCCCGCCCAGCGGCCCAGTTAACTGCACTGGTAGGCGGCCAGCACCGCTCCCCCTCGCACCCGTCCAGACCCATGACGTGACTGCATGAGTGTGACGCGACCCGTGAACTTGGCACATCTTTATCTTGGCACGCCGCCGGATCCGGCGCACAAGAATAGCGCGGACAAATAATTAACAAGGCCCTCTGATCCCTTCCAGGCCGCACGCGACGAACGGCCGCCCTCGCACCTGCCACCGCCGGCCCGCGCCGCCTGGAGCCGGGGTTCGTTAGGCCCTCCCTGGGTCATGCATGGCCGCCGCGGTGGAGCCCCGCCGCCGCCCCCGGGGCGCCGCCACGCGCCGGTCCCGCCGCGACCTGACGTGACCCGACGCTGGGCTTTCCAGCGCCGAGTGCAGCAGATTCGCCGACGGACACGCCCCAGCGAGCTGTACTCGGTCGGTTTTGGTAAACGATCTAGTCCCTTCCCCCCCCCATCACCACGGCTGACTGCTATCATCTGGATGTAAAGATGGTCGTTTCGGCGTGGCGGTGTCTTTCAGATTCGCGGTGCTCGTCTATTACTCCGTTTATGGGGACGGCTGATAGCAATTCGAATTTGCACGGGAATGGATAACATGACCGTGGACCTCTCGCCGAGTTGCGTTTATGTGGGCGAATGCGGCTCTATGTTAGATTAAAAGTCGGTAGTCCGAACTGGGAAAATTCCGGTCGACGAACGGATTATACGCACAAATTGCTTTTATGCGACAACTGGACTCCATACTGCTGTTAGTTTGCAGACGACAGCTGGGGAACGTTGAGTTCTGTGCGGCGGTTGTGGAAGGAGGAATATATGAGAAATGGGAAGGCGATGTAAGAATTTGTTTAGGACTTGTAGTGGATTATTATAAACGTACACATATATATATATATATACATATATATATATATATATAGTTATATCTATATATGTGCAGCTTAACAAATAAATTTTCGTGGCATTTCCTACCCAAAGCCCTGAAAATCCGGGGTTCTGAATAACCGCCGGCACGATATTTACTTCGCCGTCTTCCCAGTTTAACTTCTGCTCTCTCATGATCCGCTTTTCCACGTTGCACTGTTTTAAACTCTTGGAAAATATTTGCCAACGGCAACAAAAGTAGATATGTGAGGCCAGACTCTTCCGATTATGCCGCTTCATGCTGTGCCATTTACGGTGAGCATGTTTTTAGCAGACTTGACCCACCGTAAATCGAATGAAATCCCCTCCTGAACGGATAATCCTTTAACGGGAAAGAATTTCTGCAGGCGCATGATTCGAATTTACCGAACGGTGCACACGCCTTTCCACGGGCCATTAACTGCGACTCTGAGCCCACCGCACGGTCTATCCGGATATCAGCTGCCCATGTAAACGGGATATATATGTGCGGCGTCTTCCTGTCTTTCTCGGCAGCTGGAAGGAGCCCTCCTCGTGTTGCCGCAGGTTCGTGCAGAGTAGGTCCCGCCGTCCCCACCACGCCGTGCTTTCCTCTCACCGGTGGTCCCTGCAGCCGCTCGCCCCGACCCCCCACAATCGTCCCGACCAGCCGAAGGGCGCCGGGCGCGTCGGGCGCCTTGGAGCGGCCCTCGCGCGCAGGGCGCCGCCTAATGAACGCGGCGCCCATTCCGGCGGATTCATCATCGTCTCGCGCCGGTGACCCGCGCGACCCCGCTTACCGGGCCCGTCTTCCAGTCGGCGCGCGGCGGCCTCTGGCGCGGCGCGCGGCGCTCACGCACTTCCCGCGGCCGAGCGCCGCCGATGCGCGTCGCGATAAGCTCGACGCATCGCCAAATAAGGCAGCCGCCGGCGGCGCGGCCGGCCGCGGCGAAGGACGCGCCGCAAAACCGCGCCGTCGCCGAGCGCGCGCCGAACGAAAAACGCGCGCCCGAAAAACCGCGCGCCAGAAAAACCGCGCGCCGATTCGGCGCGACCGCAGCCGCTCGCGCCGCCCACGAGCGCGCCCCGGGCGGTGGCGGGAGGTCTTGGGTCTGATCAACCGCGCCAGAGCCCGCACGAGGGTTGCGACGCAGAGTTCGACTTCGACATCGCGCTCGTGCACCGAAATTCCGCGCCGTGCCGCTTCACGTAGTGGCCCCGGCACCAGGCGAGGTGCGGGATGGGGGTCTGTGTCTGCAGAAAGCACCTGCATAGTTACGTAATGTCAGAAGCATTAGTGTTTTCTTAACGTTTTCCGGCGGGTAGTCCATTTACAGCTCGAAGCTGCACTTGTGCGCCTATTTAAGTAGAGGCGGATCCAGGGACACCAACAATGCGCCGGGGTTAGCCGAAAAATCAAAATATGCGGGGAATATTCACGTATATATCAAAAGGTATGTGATACCGTGGTAAGCATCCCACAACCGGTTTCTGTGCGTCAATGCGGTTTCGCTCCTCCCAAAACGGTCCCCTGGATCCGCCCCTGTTCCTAGGCACCCTGCAATGCGCTCATTTCCCAGTAAATCAGCTCCGGCCCAGCGGTGCGTTCATTATAAGCAAGGCATCGACGCGTTACCTCCCACGAACATCAGCGCCACATTCCAGACACCCTGCCGGTCTGCTCACGACATGCCGCAGGTCACCGTGCGCGTCCCCCGGTCTCGCCGCGCGGGCCAGGGCCCCCGCCTCAGACCCGGCCACTCACCGAGATGTGCGACGCCGACTTGGGCTTGGAGGCGGCCACGTGCGCCAGGTACTGGATCACCTTCTTGGTGTTCTCCGTCTTGCCGGCGCCCGACTCGCCCGTGCACAGGATCGACTGGTCCTCGCGGTCTGACGACAGACAGGGAGACACGTCAGCGCCGGTGCTGCTGCCGGTGCTGGTGCTGATCATGGAATCACACAGCTGGGTCACATCAGACGAGGCGCCGGATCTTGGTTCACGATGCGGCTGAGGACAGGGCCGAGGCATGACAGGCAGGCACCGGGCACAGCCGGCCGATCGTGGGAAACCGTAAGAAAAGGCAGCCACAAAGTGACAAAAAGAAACAGCCCGCTTTATTTCAAGACGGTCTATCGCCGACATGTGGAGTCTTGTATTAATACATGTTTGTGGACACAAAAATCTGCCTCTCGCGAGAAAGGTCGTTTTCTTCCTGAAACACGCAAAACAAAATCGAGGAGACTATAAGGACGATTGCTCACTCAATTCGCAACGTTGAGCCGTTTTGCACGCCTCTGCGACGCCACGGCACTGGGAGACATCTCTGTTCCGAACTGCGTCCCATCCGCCCGGAGCACGACGTTCCATCGCGCCGAACCCCGCCGCCCGCAGAGCCACCGCGCCGCGACCCACCTGTGTGCTAACAAACCGCGTAATCGCAGCGGACGCGCAAACGAGCCGGCTTACAAAACCGGCGACGTGCCGGTGACCAAGGCCGGCGAGCGGCCGCTCCCGGCGGTCGGCGGGCCGCCGGGCCGCCGGGTCAGGTCAGGGGTCGGGGGTCGCCGGGTCGTGACCCGCGGCGCCGCGGCGCATTGTCCTGTCCGGCGCGAGTAATGATCCGCCGGCCGGCCCGCTGGAGACGGGCCCACTGGCCCGGCCCCGGCCGTCGCCACAACCACAGACGGGTCAGGAGGCCACTCCACCCTGGCCGCACACCGGCTACAGGGAAGACATGGCTACCCGCAGACCGCCGCACGCGTTATCAAACTCCGCCGCCGCTGAGCGCGCTACGCTCATGCGGCGGCTGGAGGAGCGACGAGCCGACGGGGCATTCCCACACCGCCAGCAGACACAGGGTCAGGGCTGGCGGTCGGCACGCGGCCGTGCGTAGAACGGCGGCCTTGGCCGGACACCGGCGTGCCGGCGGCACGCATCGTTTGGCGCGCGACTGCGGCTGCGCTGGAGGCCGCGTCAACGCGAACGGCGCCCTTCACAATGCCGGGAGATAAGCAAGTCATTCTAGTCGACGAGTACGCTACGACGGTTTGCACACTTCAATTGAGCCGTCGCGCCAGTTCGATCCTGAGCCACCCCATCCCAGCGACGAGAACACGACAACGACGCTCCGTCGGAAGCCTTCACCGCATCACGCCAACCCCCGACATCAAACGCCACCCCTCCCCCGCCTGACCGCCGTCCAGCGGGCCGGTCGGACCAGGTCGATCCCGCTCCGATCCCGCCTGGCCGCCTCCCAATCGGGCCGAGATCCATCAGGCCGGCGCCGGGCGGCCGGCGGGGCGGGCCCGCTCCGAGGGCCCGCGCCGCGGCCGCCGCCGACACGACAATGAGCCCCACTTACAAGTCCATCGGCGCGGCTGGGACCGGCCAAATACGGTCCGGCTTCGACTGATGGCCCCGCCGGAGAAAGGAGCCGCCGCGGCGCCGGCGCCCGGTGCCGCGGCGGCCCGCCTGGACCGGCCCCGGCTCCACCGCGCACAGCGGCCGCTGCGGCGGCGCCGCCTCGACGCTTCATGTTTATGAGTATTACTTACTGCGCTATATAATAATATCTCATGCACTAAAATACATTACGTATCATAATATGCTATATACTACAAAACACCATATCATATAACAATGCCCTATTTACATTCAGTACATGTATGTCTTAATGCATGTGTATTACTACATAACACTAAAAATATAATAATGTACTACATACAACCGCTAAACGCGTGTACATATGACTTCTTGTATACGTATTACTGATCCATATAATACTACTCAAAACAGTAATGAACCGTATACACCCACTACATGTATGCCTTTCTTAATGTATGCGTATTACTTCGTACCAGTTGATGTTACGGTAAGTTTGGAAGCGGCGACTGCGCAATCTAAAGGCGAGATGGCTGCTCCACTCGTCAAATCGAGCTAGGCCGATCAAAGCGAGCCTTCAGTTTCGGGGCCGCCTCTCCGCTCATGACATCACTCGTCGCCGGCCGACGGCAGGCACCTGCGCGGAACCTCGCCCTCGGTCCGGCGCGGCCTCGCTCGGACGGCGCGTGTCGTCACGTCCCGGCCGGCTCTCTCCCGAGCTGCAGCCGCCGCCGAGGCTGCCGCAGCCCGGCCGCCACTCAACGCTCGCGAGCCGTTTCACGCCGGGCTTCCCGCGCGGCCGCCGAGGCTCTGCGTCAGCCAGACACCGCCGCTCCGATCTGTCCGTCACGGATCCGCCCCTCCGCGGCCGCCGGGGCTCTGCGTCAGCCAGACACCGCCGCTCCGACCCGTCCGTCACGGATCCGCCCCTCCGCGGCCGCCGGCAGAGCCGTGGCTCCAACAGGTGCGCCGGCGGCCGCAGCGCCCGGCAGGCGTCCGAGTATCTCCGACATCTGCCCGACGGCCGCCTCCTCCGCCGCCGCCGCAGTCATCGCCTATCTCCGGCATCGCGACGGCCCGGGGCGCGGCGTCGGCGCGGCCGTATCGGCGCATCGACGGCCACCGTCCGCGGGAGGCCGCCGCGGTGACGGACGCCGACACGAGCCACGCGCCGGCCGCGTCCTCACCGCCGCCGCCGCCGCCGCCGTCCGGGCGTCCGTTTCTCCGGCTCGGGCGGCCGCCCTCTGTCCGGCCCCGCTCTCCCGCTCTCTCCCGCCGCCGGCTGACCCAGATGCAGTGGCGGAAAAAGCGCGCGCCGCGGATCGGCGCGACCTCGCCGGGTCAATTAGCCGGACGGGGGCGCGCGTTTCACGTGCGGCCGGCGGCCATCACCACCGCGGCCGCCCGCCGCAAGACGGCCGCCCGGACTCACGCACGCGGGCCGCCCGGGCCGGCCACTAGAATAAGGCAATCAGGAGTGTATACTGCGCAATCTTCTGAGTCATCTTCTCCGAGCTGGTCATTGTGGTTCAGAATTCTGGGCGAACATCACGTCATGTAATGTTGTACACTGTAACGCTGTACGGCTCACACAGGTCGGGCACGCCCCACGCGTTGGACTCGGGAATACGGACAAATACGCCGGGACATGAGTACTCACGCCCCGATGGTCCTTCAGACAAATGACCTCTCCACCAAGGTGCGTACGCCTGCGTGGCGCGGGCGTGACCGCGGGTAGGGACGGCCGCGACAAGTGGCTCAGTACGGGAGCGAGGGTTCCCGACAATGCAGCCCTCACGTGACACGGACCGGACGGCCACGAAGGCCCAGCGCCGCTCTGACGTCCGCGGCATCCACCCCGCTCAACAATCGACCATCGATCGCACCGGAGTCCTTCGTCCGGGATCATCCGCCGGCTCACGCCGACACCGCGACAGCGCGACGGAACAAAGACCCGGCCCGGCTCCGGAGACCGCGACACGAATTCCGTCCCGCCGCAACGAACCAGTCCGCGCGCCCGCCGCGACCGCCGCCGCCGCTCCGTCCGCGCCGAGCGCCGGCCGATTCTATTATCGCCGGGCGGCGGCCGGCTGATGGCCCGGCCGCGGCCGCCTCCCCATTCGATTAACAGGCTAATGCCGGCCCCGGCCGCGGCGGGCACGCACTGGGCGGCGCCGCCTGACGTATGGTCGCCGCCACTGGGCAGGTCCGCGGCCGCCGCCGCCGCCGATGCTGATTAATCCCGACGCGGCGGCCCGGTCCGTACAGAGGGCGGAGACGGCGAACTCGACACGCTGAGGTCGCGATCGGATGAGAGAGTCTGCGTCGCCTGCGACGCTACCGGATGACACGCGCGGACTCGTGGACGCGAGGCACGAAGGTCCAGTCGCGGTCCTCGATAAGTCGTCCCCGCCGCTCTCCGTCGAACGGCGCGTTCCGGCGGTGACGAGTACGACCCAGCCTCGCAGCGCCGGCCGGGTGACGGCCCCGTCCGGCCGCAGGCTCCAGACCCCATTACGACAGATGGTGCGGGTCGCGGGTCACGTCTGGTAATGGTCCGCCGCCGGCCGCCGACGTCAGGACGCGCCGCGTCACCAGACGACGCTCCATCGTGTCCTCATCGTGTGGTGTTATCATCGTGGCGTCTTCAGCCGTCCGTCCAGGCAGCCGACTGCCATCATCGACTTCAAACTGCTCGCTGGTCCTCACGGTCCGACCGGTCCGCCGTGACATCTCAATCCCACACGCCCTGAACTCCTCAGGCCAGCGGGCAGCTTCAGGGCGGCGGGCCGCCCTATCGCCACGCCCGCCGCCGACCCTTCCGCCCCCATTCCCCCAGACCCGCGCACGCGCCGCCGCCGCCGGCCCCGGAGACTGCAGCGCGGCCGAGCCGCGACCACCAGCCGCCGGCCGGGCCATGCCGGCGGCGGGCCGGGCAGAGTGGCGGGAGGGAGGGGCAGAGCGGCGGGCCAGGAGAGGGCAGAGCGGCGGGAGGGCCGCCGCCGACATGACAGGTAATCTGTTCCGGCCGGGCCGCAGTCCGCTCCGCACTCCATCATCGGCCGGCCGGCCGCCGCTCTGAGCGGCGCTCGGCCCGCCTGTCCCGCCGTCCCCGCCTGTCCGACTGTCCGCCCCGCCTGTACGACTGTCCGGCCCGTTAGACTGTCCGCCTGGCCTGCCCGCCCCGCCTGTCCGACTGCCCGCCCGGCCGACCGGCCTCACGCATGGGCGAGAAAACTCAGACCTGCCACTCGCGATCGAGTTCATGCGTGTCCGGACTATTTCGGCCGTAATTTATCTAAAGTGGAGGTCCGGGCAGTGCCGCCATTTTCATGGCGGGACAGCCCAACACGAATCCAGGGGCCACACGCCATGTCAAGAAAACAGACACTGCAGTTCTACGGAAAGCTGTGGTTAGCCGGCGACTCCATGACGTTCTCTCACAAGAAAAACAGCTCTACCAACCGGGACTTGCATGGCTGGCTGTGTTGGTTCGGCCAGAATTACGCAACAGTCACCAGAACAGCAGTTCCCAAGTTTAAAATTGACTCCTCCGACTTAATGGCCCCAAACGCAGGGTGATTTTCCGCTTCGTTCCTCATTCCGCGATCCTCTGGTCGTCTGCCTTGCATCATGGTCCGCCGGACGTCCTCCATCCAAATGCCTCTCCACTTCTCTCTCAATCCACAGGTGCAAAACTGCTGCTCTCTCTCAACCCCGCAGTGCCGGATATTCTCCGCTCCTCCCCCGGCTCGGCCGTCTAGACCTCCCATCACGACCTGTCCGGCCATCTCCGTCTTCACCATCTCCTGCCTCCCTCCCCGTCCTGCGGCCGGGGCGGCCCGGCCGTACCAGACCTCCCATCACGACCTGTCCGGCCATCTCCGTCTTCACCATCTCCTGCCTCCCTCCCCGTCCTGCGGCCGGGGCGGCCCGGCGCGTCGACAGCCGCCACCTCCGCCGTCCCCGTTACGGCTATCGGCGGCGGCGGCGGCGGCGCGCCGGTGGGCCGCCGGGCCGGCGCGGCCACCTTCTAAGGCCCGCCGGCCGCCCACCCCGAGACCACCGCCGCCGCCCGGCTGCCAGCCCGGGCCGACGTCTCACCCCGGTCCGGCCGGACACCGCCGCTTAGTTAGCCGGGCCGAATAAGGCAGCGTGAGCGGCGCGGCGGGCCGGCCACCGGCGGCGGAATCGCCGGGGCTCGGCAGCGTCTCGGCAGCAGGGCTGAGGTCTGCCGCCGGCCCGCCTGCCCCCGCACCCTGCGGCCGCTCTGGACGTTCGCCCGGCAGCGACCGGACGCCCGGTCGGCCAGCGTCGGCCCACGCGCGGCGGCGGGATGCTCGGCGACAGGTGGATCGCTGCGGCCGGCCGCCTCGGCGCGTCAGGAGACCAGAACAGCCATAGCTGGTCACGGAAATGCAGGGCAGAACAGCTAAATGCCCTACGATCAGATGGACTGGTCATGCATGGCGCTCTGATCAATGGATATCGCTCGCGTGAATCGACTTCCGCGGTTCTGAAGAAACCTGAGTTCAGTTACTTCGACGTCATGGTCATGTCGTGTTCCAGGGGTACGGTTCGCCGCCACACGGCCCAGCCGTCGACGCCGCCTGAAGCCGCGACTCACACACGGTGCCTAGGTTGAAACCCTGCTGCGCTGCAGCGGAGCCGGGGGCGCGGCCGAGCCGGCCGGGGCGTGATTGGCGCCGGCAGCCGGCCGCGGCGGAAGCGGCGCACTGCCGGCCGGCGTCTGACTCAGCCAGCGGCCGTCTGACGCCGCCCGTCGGCCGCCGGCGGGCCGCGTCCACCGACGACCCCTCCCCCCCCCCCCGACGGCGGGGAGGCTGAGTCACAACGGTCGGCGCCGCCAGGAGGGGAGCCGACCGAGTCCGGAGCACGGCAGCCGCCTCCGAGCCGCCTTAGTGACGTCACTCACCGCAGCTGGCGGCAAGCGCGACCAGCTTTTTCCGAGACAGCTTTGCGGCTTCGTGCAATAGCGCTTTTCGCCCGCTTACAGTAACCAAACGCCGGGGCGTCCAAACAGACCACGCCCGCGACACAAAGCCGCCCTGAGGCGCTTCCCGATACAAAGTCGGCTTCGCACGTGCGCAAGGCGCCGCCAAACGAACGCAACAGCGGCCCGTTCTGCAGCGGCCCGGCCCCGCACCGCCAGCACGTGCGTGCCCCGGGCGCCGTCTCTTCAGATCGCACGTCGACCGCTCTGTTTATGGTGCAACGTCTGCGACGGCGCGGGCCGATACGCGGCGGCGCAGCTGTGGCCGCGCTGATATGCAGCGCGGCAGATGTGCCTCCGGCGCGTCGCGTCGGCGCCGTGCACGGCGCGGCTCGGCGACGCGAAAACAGCCGAATCGCGGCGCTTAGCGAGGATTGAGGGGGGGGGAGAGGTGGGTCGCGCCAGCCGCCTTTTCCTGCAGCTGGCCCGCCGGGGGAGGTGACGCCATTGGACGGCGGGGAGGGGGCGCCTGGAGGCTTGGCCGGGCCGCTGGGTGCGGCCACGTCCGGCGGCGGAGCGTCGCCCGGTCAATATTGACCCCGGGCCGGGCCGGCCGACGGCGCAGCGGCCGCCACACGGCGGCGCCGGCGGTCGAGGTCAGGGCGCCGCCGGGTCGAGCGCCGACAGATCCCCGCACCGTGACAGACGCCACGGCAGTGAACCGACCAATCGCTGCTCGGTGAGCGGTGTTCGGACATCGCCTGACATAGGCCAGCGTCTGGGTACACAGTCGATCGCAGAATACACACAAGACGTGAGGCTGAGTTCTGGGAAAATGACGTGATGTATGGCTGGCTTTCGAGACCACTGACTGGCATGGAGAAACCCGCCGATTTCCGTGTCGCGGGCTTATCGTTCCCCCAGCTTCGACGCAACAACGTTCGCGTTACGCACAAGGCGCCGGATGTACGGATAACTCTGACCCAGTATTCGCACGTTTTCCCTGTGACTCAGTCCTAGTTCATGGCTCACTGCCTGTACCGCCCCGGGCCCACGACCGTGTATTGTCAAACCACCTTGACGCGATTATCGAACCCAGCCTGCCGCCCCAGGCACAGCAGAAACGACGCAGAGAAACGGAAAAGCCCGCCATTGTGCAGCCAGTTCATCAGCTGGTGGTTCTCGTGCCTCGGCCCAATTCTTCCACGAAACTCCGCCCAAATAACACGCTCCGTGAAGCCTTATCCCGCCCCCGTCCGCACACCACGTCTCCGCCCAGCATCCGCAACTGCCAACAAATCCGGGACGTCGGAGGGCTTATCGCTCGGACACCTCCGCCGTGAAGATAGCGTCTGGCGGATTACGGGCCGGGAAATACAACACCCACAGCTCGTTGCGAGCGTCAAACTGCCAACCATGGCCGGACAACAATCGTCCCAACAGCAGGACGACAGGAGCGCCCCTAGCACCACGCCCCGTCCCGTCACGGCCGCGTGACGTGACGTGACGACGGTCTCCGAGAGTCTCGGTGTCGTCATGGCAGAGCTCCGAACAGTCGGAGCCGTCCGCGGCCGGGCGAGTCCACAGGAGGCAGCCGCGGAGGTGGCGGCGGCGGCGGCGGCGGCAGCCGGGTCCCCAACGGACGCGTCACACACCTGGCGCGGCCGACACTCCTTTCACCGGCCGGCCGGGCCCCTGACGTCAGCGGAGGACACGGCGGCCGGAATGTCGGGCCGCCGCCGCCGCGGGCAGCGTCGGCAACGGCGGCCGGCGGCTGGCCGCTGCAGGGGGTCGTGAGGTGAGTCACCAGCCGCGACCGGCCGGCGCGGGCTCCGGCACGACCAGGCGCTGGGGGAGACCGGCCGCCGGCCGTCACAAGGTGCACAGGGGAGACGGGAGCACCGCCAGCCGGGGGAACTACGTCCGGCGTATCGCCCACCGACGGCGTCGAGTGCCACGTACAAAGGAGAGACCAACGACTTCTTCACAGCGCCAGGCTGAGCGAGCTGCGCCGACCCCCGCCCGGCCGCGGCCTCTCCAAGGCCACCGCGACACCGGCAGGCCGAGCGCATTCCATCGGCCAGGGCGCCGGGCCCGGCCGGCCGGCCAGATGTTATCGGGCGGGCCGGACCCGACCGCGCGGACCGCATTCTGTTGGGCAGGACGCACCGGGCCGCGCCGCTGACGCTTTATCGCGGCCCCGGTCGACGCCCGGTGTCCTTTTCGGGCGATCCACCTGCCGTCCGGCGCCGCGCACCCTTCCCATGGTAGGCCCACCAATGAGCACTGCTACGAAAGGGACGATGGAGTCGCGTCCTCTTCAACTCAGCTGCGGGGATGGTCCATTAGCTTGCTGACTTGGTGGTCATGACACATGACCACCACTTATTCTATTTTGCAACAACAGGCACAGTAAGGCGGCACAAATACGACGAGAAATCAGATTAGATGGCACGGCTCCGAGGGAGACTGGGTATTCCACCTCCCTTAACCGAAAGCCGCTGCGGAGCCCTTGGACCACCCAATGGATGCACATGAAGGAAGCGCCCCCCCCCCCTCCCATCCGGCACCTGGGGCGGGCCCTCTGATCGTCGATCGGAGACGTGACGGTGAGTAAACCACGGAGTGCCAGTCACTAAGCCAATTGGACGCCGCCGGGGACGCGTGACTCACAGGCGGTTGGCGCCAAGTTTTGAAAAAGCGCGCGCCCGCCGGCCGACGGGGTGGGGCAGCCGCCGTGAGGACGTCACGCTTCCGCGGCCCTCCCGCGCGGCGGCCAGAGGCGGTTCCGCGGCCGCCACGAGGGAGGACAAACCGCTTCGACGCCTCCCTGAGAAACAGCGTGCCTCGAGGAAATGATCTGTCGCCTGCGATTAAACGCTGACAATCAGAGAGCGGTCACACAGGGGCGTTATTAATGTCATGTAATCCAGCGAATGAGAAAGCCATTTTCACGTATCTGTCAATCCACAAACGGCGTCACATGCAGGGTGGAAAACAGAGGCCTTTCGCGAAGTTGAAAAATAAGACATCTGCAGGACCCGTAACACAGAAAAGTCTGTAGGAACCCAAGCATTTTTTGCACCAATGGTCACTGGCAACTTATAGAACCTATCAGGGGTTACACTACCTCTAACGTGACATCCACAACACAACCCCCTCTCCCTCCTGCCTCCGCCCCGGCAAAGACGGGCCATGTGGGTTACGGCAAAGACGGGCCATGTGGGTTACAGGCCGCGGCGGCCCGTCTCCCGATCAACAAAGGGAACCCACCCCTCACGAGCTGACACGTCGACGCTCGTCCGAGTCGCTGCACCCGACATGCCGCTCGCCTGAGCCGTTGCAAACAAGATAACGCCGACACCGGGCACTGAACCGCGTCCGCTCGGGCCCGCCCCCGGCGCCCGCGGCCTGTTGATGCGCCCCACATCAAACGCCGGAGCCCGGCCTGAGAACCCGGCCCGCGGCGCCTGCCAACGCTCCGCCCCGACGATGCACCGCGGCAGCCGCCGCGCGCCGTAATTGCAGGCTCGCGCATGCGGCCGGCGGCGGTCGCACGGTCAAGTAATCCGGCCCCACCGCGGCCGTCCGCCGTACAGCGCGTTCCCATGGCGCGGCGCGGGTGGCTCCCCCCCGCTGCGGAGGGGGGGGCAGCTGGCGGGGGAGGACCAGACCGGCTGGCGCTGCTAGGCGTCCGGCCGTGAGCCGTGGTAGGGCTGCTTCCGGCCAGCGGACGGACGGTACTGATAGTTGCTGGCCAGGGTCGAAGCTCTGCGGAGAGCCACGCAGGACGGGGCGCACCATGTCACCACGTTAACACCGTGTGGGGAGTTTGTTTCTTAATGATTGGACATGTCCGTTTTCCAGGCATGCAACGTCTGGTGGGCAAAAAATCACTGGGTGTCCACCCCGCTGCGCACCATGCTGCATCCACAAACCAGCGGTGTTCGAACCTCACCGGGTTGCCGGCAAATCTCCAAAGGTGCGGAAAATCACACCCACACTTCCGTGGCGTGGCCGCTCTTGACCCGACCAGAACTACCATGTTGGCCAGAAAGGCGTCAAGTTCAGGAACTGAGCTCGCAGCCACGTCGGGTGTAGACCCAGCCAGTTCGCGAACCCGCGAACCCACGAAACCGCCCATCCGCGCGCCCGGCCCCAGGACAAAGCTCTCCGGCCGTGCCTTGAAACCTACGTCAGTGCATACGGTACGTGAGACCAGGTGCACGCTATGCAGTCGACGGAACGCTTTTGTGTCCCGTGGCGGCGTCGGCACCGATTTCGAAGAACAGGAAAACAGGGCGGTGTTTAAACCCTAGAGCGATCGTGGAAAAAGCGGATTCCGCAGAAAACTGATCATGCACCAGCCGAATACGGTTCAGAGCTTACAACGTACAAATACCGGGAAAAAATGGACACGGAAAGGCGTGCAAGTCTTCTGTTGTGATATGATGACTGCTCACAAAAAATATGATCCTGCACAACGGATCTTCCTTTCAAAGGTCTTGCCAGCATATCTCGACTTCTCAGGTTACAACAAACTTTTGGTTTACAGTTACAACGAAGTTTTGTTTCACATGTTCCCGGAATCGTTTCAAACATACAGATACGGACCTTTCACTCGGAGCCCACAAACCTACCGTTCTCAAAGCTATTTTAAGTAACTACTCCACTGTCCTCACGAATGAAAATCCCCGTCAAACAGGCTCCCGGGCAAGCTCCCGCACAACCGCTCCGGACCTTAATTAATGGCTTCACTCTACAAAAAGAGGCCAGCCCCAGCCCCCGGCCGCTGCCCCCACCCTCGTCCGCCTGACAGCCGGCGAGCACAGTGACAAGCGAACAGTGCACGTGTCGCCGTCCGGCCCCGCCGTGCAGGGTGGGAGGGGGGGGGGGCGACCTTGACGGCGGCGGCGGTCACGCGTACGTGCTCCCGGCGCGGCCCGTGAGACGCTTCTGATCGGTCGGACGGGCCGGCCGATCAGCGGCTGTCGACGGCCGAGACCCGGCTGATACTCCGGGCAGACGGCGGCGTACCGGCGGCGCCAACTGGCTCCCTGTCCAGCTGTCGACGGATGAAACTCCGCCGGTGCACCGGGTCGACCGCGCCCTTTCAGTACTCCAAACGCCCAAACAGTCTAGCTTGGAAGTCGGTGGCGAGTGACCAGGTAGGTATGAAAAGTAAATACAAAATGTGCTTAGTTCAATGACATGAACGCTGAAATCCTTCAATTTACACGAGTCCAGTAGCAATGTGGGTAGCGGCATTTCTGACCAGTGAATGAGTACCTTAAATGGCGGTAAAGGGCCTGCACAAAAAAGTACTCTCAAATCGCGATAAAAATAGGGACACGGATGTCGTTTCCAACCGAGTGAATACAACCAGCGCACGTGGAGCACAATGTCCAGCAGCGCTGTCAAAAAGGCGCGGTACGCGGCCGACAGTCGCAGCTTCGTGTGCGCTCACGCACCCCATAGCCCGCACACTCGCGGGGGCCAAATCCCAGGAATCGCGCCCGTCGGAGCTGGCTTTTAAAGCAGCCAACGCAGGCGCTCATCCCGCCACAGCAGGGTCACAGCGCCACTTTAGGGCCGGATTTCCATCAAAAATCCGGCCGCCGCGCCGGCCACCGGACCGAATATGGTCGGCGCCACGGCAAGGCCACGGCGCGCAAGACTGGTTTACCCTGCAAACCCCTCCCCCCCGGTCCTTCCGCTTCATTCAGGACCGGTGTGCCGGCAGGCCCTGGTGACAGGCGGCAGAGGGGAGCAGCTCTGAATCACCGGGCCGCCTCCCGCGGCGACGATCCCCGGACTGGCGGCGGTTCGGCCGTCCAACGCAAACGCGACGCGACGAAGCGCGCGCTACGCCCCAGGCGAGGTCCGGTGAACGCACCGCGTGCCGCGCCGCGCCGATTCCGCGGCCAGCTGCGCGGCGACGGCTGGTCACGTGACGCTGCACGGCGTCACGCGACGCGGACGGCGCGGCCGGGTCGGGCACGGTCGGCCGACTGCCGCGCGGGCCGGCTCGGGGTGATCCACACAGACGCTCCCGTCCGACCCCAGCTCGGAGGCAGACTGCCGGCGGCGACCGGAAGAGGCCGAAAACGAAGATTCTGCCGAGACCGTCCCCGTCCTCAGACAGGCCGCAGAAACGACGACCACGAGTACAGCGATACCGCTGGCGCTGGGGTATCTGATGACGCACTGATTGACGCGGTCGCCTGGCGATTAACCCTTTCCGGCCCCGGGTCCCGCTGGGAAAAGTGAAGCACTCGGCTTCTCGAGACAGCGGCAGAGGCCTTCCGACCGAACGCCAGGTGCTGCGAAGGCCGCAGCACATCTGTTGCCGGTGCACCGAGCCACGAGTCGGCTCAGGCCGCCCACAAAGAGGGGCTCCACAAAAGCCACGCGCCGCGCCCTGCGCTGTCAGGAGTCGAGGTCGCCGGAGAAGAGCACAAAGCGGACCGGCCCGGGCGAGCCGCGACCAAATCCCTCCGACCGCGCTGTCAAAACAGCCCCGCCAACAGACCGGCGCGCGTCGCGAGACGCAACAGCGGCAACAACGGCGCACGGCGGGGCGCGCCGGCGTCGTCAGCAACACGTCATCCGCCGCCGGCCGCCGGCTGCACCAAAATACGCCCACCTGCTAAGCCTGCACATACAGTCCCCGTCTGGAGATGTGTCTCCCCCGCAGCGATACTCACCCTGCAGCATGCTCCTGTAGGCATTGTCGGTGACGGCGAACACGTGCGGCGGCACCTCGTGGCGCTTCTTGCCCTTGTAGATCTCCACCACCTTCTCAGAGTAGATCGGCAGCCGGCGGTACGGGTTGACGACCACGCAGAAGAGCCCGGAGTAGGTCTGTGGAACGACATTCCTACGGTTAGTTGCCGTTAATAGGCAAACACTTTATCACGCCGTAAAGGTCCTCAATAGTCAGGACCTGCTGCCCCGACAACTTTAAAGAACTCTGGGGAACAGACCACATTTTGCCTTTTCGGTGATGTCGAAAAAGTGTCGGCATGAATTCAATCATTCATTTGCATGCGTCCTAATGAACCAAGACTAAACGAACAAAACCGAGTCAGTGTTCGAGACCTGAAGACTGACTCGCTTATCATCCGGAATAAACGAGCCTGATTGGTCCTCGCGAGGGCCAGCTTGCACAAGTTCAGTCGCCGTACATCACGGCCAAAGGCGCCAAATCATCACCGTAACGCCCCGTCACGGCTCCAGACGGAGGCGGGAACGCCTCGGAGGGCGCGGGCGCGAGAGGCGGCCGGATACCGGGTCACAGAGCGCTGGGAACGTCGGCCGGCCAGCCCACGGGCCGCGGCGTCGCCAATACAAAGCGCCGGCCATCCATCATCGTGAACGGCGCGCTCATGCAACCGGGGTCACTCCGGTCCGAGAAAAGAAACCGAAACCCCCGGCAGGGTTTGACTGACGACCGTCGCGATGACGGGCCGCGAGGCGCAGCACGCTATCGTGTGTTCGCCGGTGCAGCGGCGTTCGAGCCCGCATCAGCTGCAGCGATACCGAAGTCCATACATGACGCGTCCGGCCGGCGATCACGGCTCGTCGTCTCTAAAAGGAAGACGGGCATTCATCACCGACCGACAGCCGCCTGCCGACCTCTGGTCCGCCGCCACGCAACGCCGCAACCGTGCTCGCCCCCCGTATATGTCCACGGCAGGCGACTCCGCTGGACTGTTAGTCATACCGCGGCACGCGTTTTCGGTATCGGCTTCCAGCCGCAAACCGCACGTCGCCGATGTCCATAGAAGGCGGCGTTCGGCATGCGGACGTCGCCACACGCCGCGTCTCCTAAACCGCGTGATTACGGCCGGCCTCGGGCGAGATTTACCGGGCGCGGTCGCCGCGTGCGGCGCGGCCTCGCCGGCCGAACGTTCCGCCGCGATACCACGAGATCAGCTTCGCGGCTCAGCGCCGGCCTTCAGCAGGCAAACCGCCTCACGACGGCGTCAGTGCGGCACGCTCCGCCCGAGCGCCGCCGCCCGCCGCCGGGCCGGCACCGTGGCCGACCACCGACGACCGCTCAACGCATACAAATCAGCTACGAAAATCGGGCCACCGGCGCGCGGAGACGGGCGTCGACCGGTACGCCGCACGGCCGGCCGAAGACCCGGGCGTAAAGTCACGTCACGTCACGTCACATCACGCCGCGTCGCCGCTTCCCGGAGGCGCCGCGTCACGGAGACGGCCTCGGTCGGCCGGCGCCGCCGGCGACGATGCTATCGCCGGCGCCGACGCCGCCGTCGGGCGTGGTCCTCGGGCCGGGCCGGGCCGGGACGGCAGCGGAGCGCCATCAGATCGAGCAGGTCCGATACGGCGCGCGTCGGCGGCCGCGGCGATTACGCGCCACCCATTAAACCAATCAGCCGGCCACCCGTGACAGGCCCGATATCTCGCGCGGCTTCGATGTCGGTGGCGCGGAGCGGACGGCCGCCAATGGCCGATGCTGGCGCCTCGCAGGCGGCGACCGGGCCGATAGCGGCCGTCTCTCCGTTCGCCAGACCGCCAGCTGCCGTCAGCAGCCTATCTCCCGCCGCCCTCCGCCGGCGCACGCGGCGAGCACGTCCAGCGCGTCCTCATAAGAAACCGGAGCGCTGGACCACGCGTGGGCTCGGACGCGAAGAGTCGGCGGGCTGGAGGGACGGGTTCGAGGAGCCAGCGGGCCGGAGGACGGGGAACTGACGGGCCGGAGGACGAAGACGAGTGGGAGACGCCGGGCCTGAGGACGGCTTCGGGCCGACAGACAGGCGCGCAGGAGCGGCCCGTCCGGCGCCGGCGGAACGCCCATCCGCGCGGCGGAACGGGACCGGACCGGGCGTTCCGTTCCGCCCGCGGCCGCGCCCGTCCGCGTCACGACGTGACGCCGTGACGCCTATCGGCCGACATCGCCGCCTCCTCCGTCACGCGCCGTGCACGCGCTCCATGGCGAGGAGGGCCGTCTGCCGCGGTCGTCGGCCGCCCGCTGGTTTTACGGCCGCCCTTTCAGATGTTAAACTCATGGTAATGACGGCCGTGCAGCCGGAGAGAGGGGCAAAATTTGCATTGCGGCACAATTAACGTGGCAATCGTCCTCGCTGCGTGGAAAAAAAGAATAGACGTTTGTCCCGTCGTCACGAAGTTGGTGACTTTCAAGTACAGCTGGGAATTTTGATGGGAGCAAAGCCGTCTAATAGTGGGACATGTGTCTTCCTTGTCACCGGCTACGGCTAGACCAGACAAACAGGGGAAATTTATCGCGCTTCCTGGCAGAACCAACAACAATAATTGCAACAACTAATAATGGTTGTCCTTTGGCCTTTTCTTTGAGATACCCTGCGCCTCTAGCCCCACCTACAACCCTAAACCCAGACCAAAGTGACGCGTTGCGTGTCAAAGGCATTTAGAATGTCGAAAATCCAACGTTCCAGAACCCGACTGTTACAAAAGAACATCGCCGGGATCTGAACCAACAAAGGTTGGGGAAACTGTCGTTTCTTGGTGTTAAAGAGACACCAGAAAATTTATTCAAGAGCACTTATGGTGCAAAAACGCCGTTAAACCAGTGTTCTCTGAAATGGTCAGTGAAATGGTCTATCACAAATTTTCGTTTTCTATCTGTAGCCGGCATTTGCTGGTTTATCATTTACGGTTTTCTGAGGCAAAAATAATGTTTTTTCTATGTATAGTCCGAAAATTGGCAAATGCATGCTCCAGTCGCAAACGCATGCTCCCAGATCAAGAACCAAAGAGAAATTTCCAACCATGAGACAAACATCTCCGGGATCCGGCCAGCGACATCCGGCGCCGCGACGCCGCAGACAACGACGTCCGCGTCACCCCGAGGTGCGCCGCGCATTCAGGTCACCCATCCGCATCCGGCGCCGTCAGAGAGAAACGAGCCGTCAGCGTGTGCCGCAACTTCCGGCACAGGCCCGGCGGCGGCGGCGGCGGACGGGTGCCGACCCTGGAGGCGCCCGCTCTCGGGAGTCGAGCCGGCGGCGAGTACCGCGGCAAAGAGGCTACCTGGTGATCTCAGAGGCTGGGAGTGCTGAGTGGCGCGCTGATAGCTGATATCCGGGCACTTGAAAGCCGCGCCGGCACCGCTGCGGCCGTGAAGCAGTTTTGACTGAATGGCAAGTGATAAAACCAGAGCACTGGAATAAAGTCCCAGACCTTACGGTTCGGCTGATAACATGGTCATCGTGATTCGTAAAATCACGATCACAAAAGTATTACCCCTGAATTTTTCAGGACATGCAACAAGGAATCCCGTTTTGGTGATCAGAAGCCAGTCATAAAACGAGATAACACTTCGAGGAATTACGAACTGTCAATATGAATTCATGCCTACACCAGATGCGTGCGTACTGAGAATTTCGTGGAGCGTCAAAAAGGATGTTTTGCCCGTAAACGACGCCATTTATCAACGCGAAGCGAAGACGCGCCGGAAACCAGCGCTACAAACGAGTCAATTCGCGTCCGATCCATCACACCTGTCAGAGGACAAATCTATCGGACAGCGTACAAATGGATCGGAGATGACGCGCCCGGTGACACCGGCGCTGTCCGAATCTCCGGTCAGCGAACCGAAGCAGGGGATGACCTCATCTCTCGCCGCACCGCAAAAACCACGCAGCAACCGGCTTCGCATTCGCAGCCGCTGCGACTCGGACGGACCACCACAGCGGTCCCGCGTCACGGCAATGATTTCGGACGGGACACTGTGCCACATTACCCCGCATCCGACCCGACATCGGGACCACACTTCACGCGACACCGCCACACGAGGCATCCGTGACATGACACGACTATAACGTGACGCGACTGTCCGTGACATCGTCACGGACGGCCACCGCCCGGGTCGCACGGGGCCACCGCCGCCCGATACAGCGCGCGGCACGAGGCGCCGATAAAATCGCCCGGCAGACCTCGGCACCGATCATGCACGGGAGGCGCGATTGAGCAACGCTCCGCGCCTCTCTCCGCCGCAGACGATTACGATCGGCGCTGGCGCGCACGTGCCGCCGCCGACGGCGCCAAATATGGCGACGGCGCGGGCCGGCGGCGACCCGACCTGACCCGGCCCCTGGGGACAGGGCGGTGGGGGAGTAAAAGCGGTGACTGCCGAGTGCAGCTGACAGGGGCGCGGTGCGCATGTCGGTGAGAGCGAAAGGCGTGAGACACGGAGTGTACGTGACGGGGAGGAGGTAAGCCGGGAGGCTCTGGTGATAACTTGGGGCCGGAGCAACACCGCAATCTGGGCCGCATGGCGCCCATGGGCCAACATTCAACTGGAACTCCTCCCGATGCATGATAAATGACGACTGGAACATCCAAATGAATCGACAAAAGACGATTGGCCGTCAGCAACGGCGCAACGCAAGCGAAATCCAAACCAACTCGACCGGGCGGAACTGATTATGCAGCGCGCCGAGCACCGGCCGCCGTCATGCTATGGCCAGAAACTGGACCCGATCTGCCGCTGGCCCGGCCCCGGTGGCGGCTGCCGCGGCGGCTGGTGCAGCTCCAGCGCCAGCCATGCCGCCGCCGGACCGTCAGGACGTCGGGCGGGCCGACCGTGTCCGGCCGACGGCAGCTCGAGCGACGGCATCGACGACGGCCTGCCCGCCCGAAGCGGTGCACGCCTCCTCGCGCCTGAGCAACGGAGCAGCAGTGCCCGCCATGGGTAGGCATATACTTTTTCACACCGATTTACTGAAATTACGGCTTAGCCACGCCGCGCCAAATCTTATCAGTAACCAGCGAAATCTTCTCTCCTTGCTTTGGTGACCTCACAACCTTCATTCATTTTTTCGTTTAAAATTGTTTTCTGCAGACTGCTAATTAGCCCCAGTTTATATTCGTGCACAATATAATCGCGACCAAAGGCGGCATTATTAACCTACTCTGATTTGCCTGGATTGCGAGGCCCACCAATGACTAACAGCGGTGGCGGGAGTACAAAAAACGGAACCAAAATAGCGGGGCGTGGTGCGACTCAAGGCGGATCCTACAGCAGCGTCCAATAAGAAGTCACCAACATGCAACGTAACCGGGCCACACGGGCATGGAGCGGCACTCTCGGCCACATTAACGGGTGCCGGATGAACAGAAACACGGCCGGCGCCGGCCCGCCAGACGGCCTCAGTACAGCCGCCGCCGGCGCCCGGCGGTCGGCCCTGCAACACCTGACCCTCCCGGGCCAAGGAGTGGCCCGGCCGTGAGTCACTATCGGCGGTGAGTAATCAAAGGCGACCGACGCCCGGCCGCCGCCGGAGGTGGGGGGGGGGCAGGCAGCACGGCGAGCGTCGGTGCCAGCCCGCCGGAAAAGAGGCAGCTGTGGGAAGCCCGCAGGCGGCAGCGGCCGCCGCCTGGGGCGATGAGGTCACAGGCGCCCGCCGGCGGTGCTGCCGCGTATCACTCGACGTCCACGTCCTGCTTTCCGCCCGATACCGCGAAGCCGACAGGAAGGGGAAAGACGAAGCGCGACGGGACGGTTCAAGGTAAATATACCATCATACACAGTTCGTTATCACGACAGATACACACAGCTTCCCAACGTTCGACCTGCGTCACACAACGGTCATCGTCTCGGCCAAAGCGTCAACTTCCTTGGCCGTAGAAACAGAGCAGTTTAAACTTCAACAGCCTGAACAATCCAGCAAGATACGTCCTGCAGCAGCCAGCCGGCTCCGTATTTACATCCGCGAGGCATTCCGCCCATAAAGTGGCAACTATGCACCACCAGCCCGACGGCCGCATCCACTGGCAGAGGCGCCACGGTTGGCTAGACCGCAAGAGGGCCCTGCGACTCAAATTGTGACGCTGCAGTGCTTCCCGGACACTGTCTGCAACGCCGGTTGCCGACACAATGTCGCGGCACAACACCATGCAGCCCAGAATGCCCGTGCAAATGCCGGTGCCGCCCCAAAACATACTGGCGCAGACCCACCCAACGCGGGGACGCGTGGAAGGCTAACGTGCTAGCCCGGCCAGTCAGAACCAGCCCGGAATCTCAGCACTGAGCGATGAGGACAGCATGCAGCGACGTCGCCTCCACGTGTCCTCGCCCTCTCCCTCGTCGCCGCCGGCCGCCGGTACCGGTCAGAAGCCCTGGCCTGAAGAGGCCGTCCGGCCGAGATGGCCGCGGCCGGCACAGCGCTCGTCTCCATTCCCGTCACGTTCGCAACCACCTCCGGCCGACCCGGAGAAAGGCAACGGCCCCCCTCCCCCCTCCGGCTCCTCCGCCCCGCCGCCGGTCCGCCATTCGCCGGCATACCGCAGCAGCGACCAATTAGCAGCCGTGACGTCATCGGCACGCGCAGCAGAGACTAGGGCGCTTCCGCCTCAAAAGATCTGGGCCGTTTTCCTCCACGCGCGCCAAGGAAGCTGATTTTTTTTAGAGTGAAGCAAACGATACGGTGTCTGGCTGCTCCGTTGGTTTCCGCCAACGGAAAGCTGGTCGATAGCGCTCAGGATGTCGGCGTCCAGTCATGTGCTGGACCAAGTTGGCAGCTGGCATTTCTGGCGTCCAGACAGGCGTCGGAGAGCTGGCGCGCAGCAAAAAAAAAAGCGAAAAAAACCACACCCACGAGGCGACCTCGTCGCGGCCCATCGAAATCAACGGCATCCTGTGTCTTGTCCCCCGAATGCCAACTGCTCACTTTTCGATGCGGTATTCAACCGCACTTCGTTTGCCTTGCTGGGCAAGAGAACTACCTGGCACGGATCGAACCGGGGACCCTTCGATCACGATTCCTCACCTCAGGGACCGCATCTCCGGAGGCCAGGTCGTCTGTCAGTCTGCACCTAGTGTGAGACCATGAACACCTCTATGCGAGCCCACATACCCCGCTCCAGTCCACATCTCTACCTTAATGAGTCCGCATGCTGTCTGTGAGACCTGCTCATCTCTGTGCGAGTCCACATACATACCCTCTGACTTCACACGTCTACCGCGTTTGAGTCCAAATCCGAGTCCGCATTCCCACCGCTTAGAGTCCGCATCCCCGCCTGCGAGGGCCTGCACCTCTGACTGCATCCCCCGTCCCCCCCCCCCCCTTGGGCCGGCCATTAGGGCGGAGAGGGCTCACCTTGGCCGACTGCGGCGGCCGGCCGGCCCGAGTAGCGTCGTCCGGACGGCCAGGACGGGGTCAGAGCGGCCGCTGACTCACCGGCCGCTCCCCTCGTTATCCCCCCGTCGTCATTCGTCGCCGCCCTCCGCCGTCCGCCGCAGCGCCGCGTTATCCGATATCGGGATTAGCCGCCGGCCTCGAGGGACGGCGGTGATTTGTTTGAGGAGTTCGGGCCGTTATGCAAGCGTTCAACCACAACGCTTAGTCTAAAGGACTGTGTTTGCTGACTTTTCACAACCGCTCGTGTCACGCATTGCCTAAAATAGGTACTACTTTTATAAACAGCGGCCAACAAGCAAATCTGACAACGACCAAAAATGAAACGTCCTCAAATTTCGCCAGAAGCCCAGTCCGCAGCCGCCACCACGGACTGGCACCGCCACCGGCGGAGGGTCTGTCTACATGTCCACATGTCTGCACGCCGACACGATACATGAAACCGGCGCCAGGTAATTCCCGACCCACCGCCGACCGCCGCGGGCCCCACGAGAGCTGCCACCGCAGTCTCGCTGCTCAGGTGTCTTCGCTGCCAGCCCTCCCCGGCTGCAAGCGGCGGCAGAACCCAGCCGTGACAGTTCGCGAGCCCGAACTCGGCCGGTCACGAACAACTGAGGTCGGCCCGGCGGCGACGTGCGTGCCGTGACGCCGCGTGACGTGACGTGCCGCCAGACGTGCTGTGGGGCGTGCTGCCGGGCGTGATGTAGGGACGTGATGTGGGGACGTGATGTGAGGACGTGTCCATGTGATGACGTGTCAGGCGGGCGTTCCGCACAGCTGACTGACGGGAACGTTGCTCGCGGGTACGTTCTGGCGTCACGTTCTTTAAAAGTTTTACCCATTACGAAAGAGCACTGGCAGACCGACGGCTAAAAGAGGCGGGGCGCTACATCAAGCCTTTCATCGAGCTTCGCAAATGAGCATGCTCTCGGAGCTCTCACCACTCACAAACACACAACAGACAATGTAAAACCAAGCCAGCGCAATTAGTCCTAGATTACGACATCCGCCTAACAAAGGACCACCCAGAGGTCACGGAGAGCGGGCCTATCATTGGAAACGGACCGCACGTCGGCCAAACCGCCGGCGGCCGGCCCGCGGTCGCGGCGCTCGCCGAGCGGCGGCGAATCAATTTCGGCCGGCTTCCACTTCAGTGCGCGGCCGGCGGCCGATCGCCGGCCGGACAATGGCCCATCAGGGGCGGCCGCGCTCGGCGGGCCGGGCCGCGGACAATGTCCGCCGGACATGTCCGGAACGAGGCCGGACACGGGGCGGACACGTTCAGCCCAAGGCGCGGGCAGAGCGGCCGGCCAGGTAGGTTCCGGCGGTGCTCCGACAGCTGGCGATGGCCAGATTGAGCATCGGCGTGACGTGCGTGTATGCCAAGGCTCGGCAGGACAGGTCCCACGTTCGGGGAACTTCAGTGCAGCGGGAGCGAAGCGTTGTTTTCATAGGAGCTGGCGATGGAGACCAATCTGTTCTCGAAAACAGTCTCGATCACAAGGAGCTGAAGTACTCAGCGAGAAGCTCATTACCTCCGGGTCGTGGGTTCGCGTGGTGCTCTCACGGTGAAGTCGAGGTCTCCGGGACGGAAAAACCCTTCCCTTACGCCATCGTTCCTGTCCATCACCTTACACCATCTAATTGCTTCGGCTGCGAAAGCGAATAATCGGAGGAGACAAAAACGTCCGATGAACTGAGGTTCGAGTTCAACCCCGTTCAGTCACACCTCAGACCGGGAATGGGTCATTTTCGTGAGCCAGGACCATGACCGCTGCCCCGTCAACTGAATCAAAACCTGGACGACCCTCGTTCCCGAAGACACGACCTCGCTGCCGCCGTTCCAACTCGCCCGAATCCCATCACTGGCGCGGAACGGCGTGCATTCAGATGCAAATCGGAGAAGGGACTTTCTGCGAACACGCCAGACGAGGCCACGGACCCATCCTTTGACCTGAGACGCGCGAACCCTGACGATCCCCGCCCCCGCCGGCGCCTGCCCCGTCCCAGCCCTCCGCAGCACCAGATCAGGGCCGCCGAGCCGCCCGTCCGTCAGCCACCAGCATCAACACGCCGTCAGCGGGCCAGCGGGGTCAGCGAAAAACGCCCGCGCCAAAAACGCCACACGCCGACAACGACGGCGCGGCCGCCGCGTGACCCGGGCCGGCGCTGCGCGGCGACCCGCAGTGACCTGGTGCGACCTGGAGACTGACAGGCGGCGCCCTCGGCCCCGCAGCCCGGACGGACCCGTCACCGACGACGGCGTGGGAGCGGGGACGGCGCCAGCGGCAGCTCGGAGCGCCCGCGCCCAGGGCCGCCCAGCCCGCGCACGGCGGCAGCAGCGGTCACGGACCGCGCTGCGCTATGTTCGGAGTGGGGCACCACTCAACGGATGTGGCCTCGTCTGCCACAACGTTCCCGCAGTCATGCAGGTTTGAACGCTGTTTTATGAGTTCGTCGTGTCATGTCGGCGTCCTTGGCGTCTTCTGCAGCAGTCAAACGCCGTGAATGGGCGGTTCTTCCCAAGGCTGAGCAGACTGCAGATGCTTCGAAGAACGACGTGTTTCAACCCGCTTGAACCTTACGAAGCTATGAAAAGGGACGCTAAAAACGTGTTCTTCTCTCGAAACAAAACGAGAGGGCGAAAATGGCCGGAACGACGGAACACGAGCCAGAGAAAATCAACCTTTCTACCTCACAAATCGTCCACACGATATTCCGCCGACGCAGCAGCCGATTCTGGGTGTTCCGGACGTCCGCCGCGTCTCGAGCCGTCAAAACACCTGTCCATCAGCGGCAGCCAGCCGCGGCCGCCCGCCGGCGCGACCGAGCCACCTGCGCCGCCCGCCGACCTTCCGCGATCCAGCCCGGCCGGCCCGCGCTACCCCGGCTGCCGCTTGGCGTCCAACGTCCACCTCGACCGCGAGAGTCGCCGGGTTCCAGCCGAGAACGCCCCGCCTCAGGCGCCGAGCTCTCGGTTCCAGCGCTCATCGACCAGCCGCGACCCCGCACGGACGCGCAGCGTTCCACGCCACGAGCGGCGAGGGCGGCGCGCAGCGGCCGAGCCGGGTCCGGCCGGCCGGCGACCGGCGCCAGGGTCGGGCCGGCAGGGACAGCGGGCGAGCCGGACATGGCGGCCCTCTCCAGCGCCTCCTCAGACGGACGGGCCGCGGCAAGAACGACGGCAAAACAGCGACGGGAAAACGTCAGGCGGGCGGCCGCCGGCTGGATGGATGGAGTCGTCCACGAGAGGGTCAACGTCTCTCGCGAGGACCGAGGAAGACGGCATCGTCAGAGGGCTAGATCACCGGGTCGCCGACACCGTCGATGGAACCGATGTCGTGATTGCAGCACGTGTCTCACGGGTGCGACGCTCAAAGTCGCTCGAGGTGGCACCCTCGAGAACGCCAAGGACGCCCCTCCGTCGGCAGCCGCCCCAGAACCTGCTGGGTCGCGGCCCAAGCCGAGTCGGGTCGTGGCCCGCTGGGCGCCGTTCGCGCGATTACAACAGCCTCTCCGGCCCGGCCGGAGCCTGTTTCGACACCGCGTCATCCGCTGTCGAACTCGGCATGGCGGCCGCCAACCTGCCGGGCAGCAGAGTCGGGCCAGGCGCCCGTCCGTCCGGAGCTGGGCCGCGCCAAACTGGGGCCGCCGCCGCGCGCCCCGCGGTCGGCAGCGCCGCGCTGGAGCGGTCTGATGGCACATCCGGCGAAGATTTCCTGCCGATAACGTCGACGGAACGCGCTGTATCGCTATTTCCCCAAACAGGTCGGCCGGCGCCACGTGATCTTCACAACCGCGCTCCAAATACGCCGCGGATTTTTTCCGGGGAAAGGTCGCCCGTACGCGACGCCGAGTTACAGCGTCAAGTGACGATCACGGCTGGATCGAAGCCTGTCGCCCATCGAGACTGGTGCAGCGAAAATCTGACAAACGTGCGCGAGACGCCTGAACGTTGCCTCAAAATGGATCGCGTTGTACCGCACTGCACCAATGGCATCCAGCGGTCGTCACGCGCCAGACTGGCCACAGATCTCAGTTTCACGAAAAACCTGACAAAGTCACCCATGCGAGAAATCGGCAAATTATCGACCCAACCGCAACCGGCTCAAGCACGTCATCGGGACGCTTATCGATGTCTTCGACGATTCATCTTACGTTGCAGCCTCTTACCCCCTCCCCTCCTCCCGCCGACCGCCGGAACGCAAAATCCCCCGTCAGCTGACTCCCCACCCCGCCCGACCCGCTGGCGGCCGGCCGGACGTCGCCATGGAGACCGGCGACGCCGTCGTCCGCGGGCGCGGTCAGCGGCGCCCGCCGCCCGGAGAGAGCGGCCAGAGGGCGGGAGCGGCGCGCGCGCCAGCGGCCGCCGCCGCTGCCTTATATGGCGATCCAGCCGGGCCGCCGGTATGCAGGTCGCGCCGTGCATTGTGCAACGGCGACCGGCCGGCCGGAGGCGGCGCTACGGCCGGCGCAGGCGCGCCGGCCGGGCTCTGGCCGACTCCTCGGCCCACCGCAGGCCGACGGCTGACCCGCCTCGCGCCACGGGGCATCACAAACCCACGGTCCGACCGTGGACACAAGCTGCGCGGGTGCAGCGTGAGCTCCTCGCCGCACTCTCTCCGCCGCCGCAGCCGCGTCGGGCGCAGCCGCAGACCACATCAGGCAGGAGCCAGCCGCCCGCAGCGTCGACGCACCGTCAGCCGGCACGTCGGACGCGACGGAGGCCGCCGCGAGCCGGGACGTCGCTCGCCGATCGGTCGCTCCCACGGCCCGGAGCCGGCCGCGGTCACGTGACGGCGGCGGCGGCGCCGGCAGGGGTCACGTGACCGCGGAGGGCGTCGGCCCGACACACGTCGGCGGCTGGCAGAATCAGGTGACGAGATCGGCCAGCCCGCCGCTGATCGCGCCACGCGACAGGCGGCGTGCAGGAAGCCCCGAGCCGACAGGGCGGACGCGGCTATGCACTTCGCGATCGTTGCGACAGAATGTATGCATGCGGGTTTAAATCGGTGCGGAGTATGCTCCTTTGCATCATCGGTCGAGACCGAAAACTCGCGACTGCAGTGCAGGGTACGATAGTGGTCGACCCCAAAGCATTAGGTCATCCTAAAAAAACCATCACCTCACAGGACGACGAGGTGCGACGGCAGGTGCTCCCAGACAACGCCATACGAGGAGGTTTTCTGCCGCTTCGGCGACACTAGGCAAGAACATGATATCCATACCCCGTTCAAAACACGTCCCACTCTGTTCTGTTCTGTTCCCCAGTCGCCTGCTCGACGAACCACGTGCAGGCCAGCGCAGTCCGGGGTCTGCTGACCGTTTCGCCGATTCGCGGGCCCCTCCCTCGACCCTCCCGACGGCGTCGGAGCCGCGGCCTCATCCGAGCGGCCGCACGGTCACCACCGCCGGCAGCCCCCAGGCCGGCATCCAGACGGCCACCCGGGCACCCGGAACGGACGGCGGCGCCGGCGGCCGGCCGAGAATAGCCGGCGGCGACCGCGTGCAGGCCGCCGGGGCCGGGTCGGCGCAGCGGCGGCCTTGGCCGGCGGCCGGCGCGGCGCCGCCGCCGGCCTTGTACTTGAACTGGCGGCGCCGGCCGGCCGCCGAACGGGTAACGGTCGGAGCGGCGGCCAGACGACCGGGGAGACGGCCGAGCGGCGGCCAGAAGACGGCCCGGAGACGGCCGAGGAAACGACCGAGGAGACGGCCGAGCGGCGGCCAGGAGACGGCCGAGCGACGACCAGGAGACGACCGAGGAGACGGCCGAGGAGACGGCCGAGCGGCGGCCAGAAGATGGCCCGGACACGGCCGAGGAAACGACCGAGGAGACGGCCGAGCGGCGGCCAGGAGACGATTGAGGAGACGGCCGAGCGGCGGCCCGAAGACGGCCGACGAGTCGCAGTGAGCTGGGCATCCGCAAACGCCTGGTGACCCTAGCACTATGGGATACCTGCTTACCAGGGTAAAATGGCGAAATGTAAAAATGGCCAACACCTTTTTGGCGAATGCCAAATGGCGAACGCTAAATGGCGACATGTAAAAACGGAGACATGCTAAAATGACGAACGGCTAAATGGCGAAGAACACGAGGGCGAACCATCTGACCAGTCGCCATTTTAACGTGTTGCCGTTTTTACCTGTCGCCCTCCAGCATTCGCCAAAAAGGCATTCGCCATTTTTAGGTTTCGCCATTTTGTCCGGACACCATGCACCTGAGGGACGTGAGTCATCCGACGGCACTTCTGCCTGGAGGTCGCTCGACGTGACGACCTGTTGTGCCGGTGGTCAATCGGTGACGTATGCCAAGACGGGACTGATGAAGTAAGCGACCGCCTCCCCCCCCCCCCCTTATTCAGCCTTCGCGTTCCCAACTGAGAAGCATCCATCATCCCAGACCACAGGACGGGCGGACACTCGAGCAACGGTCCGACACAGGCCAGTCGCCGTCTCGTCGGCCGCCAATCTGCCCCGCCGCCGCCGACGTGGGCGACTGGGCGCCGCCGCGAGCCGCCGCGTCACGCCCGCAGGATAAATAAACGCCGCCACTCGTCAGCGTGTGAACCGCGCCCGCGGCGAAAGGTGCGAACGACGCGGCGCGCCGCTACAAAAACGCCGCGCCGCCGCCGACGACGGCGGCCGCTGGCAGTGACGTCACCTCCGGGGCCGGGGGTGGCGGCGGGGGGGGGGCGTGATGGCGGCAATCAATTACGACCTCGATTAATACCCATCTGCGGGTCGTTCGAGGGCCGGACGGGCCGACGCCGAGAGAGCACGGTAAAAACGTCGCCCGACACGCACGCCGCAAGAAGCTCTCGCCGGAGACAGTCTTCCACGAAGCCGGCCGCCTCGGGCGCCGCGGCGGAACGAGAAGAAGCAGCCGGATGATCATCCATCAGCCCGCACAGGCGCGCCGGCAGCGCCAAAAAACAGCCCGCACCGGCCAAAAAACCTTCGCCGGTGGCGAAAACTGCGAGGAAAACTGGGACGAGGTGTGAGGACGGGCGGGGTGTTCGTTCAACCGACATCAAACAAGCGACGTCGTGCTTCGCAGCACGCCGACGCGCGACGGGCCGAGCACAAAACGCACCCACTCGTTAATGCAAGACGAACAGTGTCCAGCGATCCGTCTGTCCAACCCCGCTCAGGTTGCTTCCGTCCCTTCTCTTATCAAACGTTGGCATAAGCAATCAAGATAAGCTGACACCGAATGACTGAAGTGGCACTCCACGACCCCGTTCGACGGCTTTTCTGCAATCCCTTCGTCGATTACAGAAAAAAAGTATGCCTCGGCCCCGAAGTATGCCTACTCAACATCCCACCCCAGCCCCAAGCAACTCCGTCTCCGAAGACCCGCGTACACCACGCAGCCCCGTCACGCAGACTCGCGCCGAGACGCGCCGCGCGAGTCGTCACCCCACGGCAGCCGCGGGCCTCGTCCGGCGACCAGTCGCCCGGTCGCCCGGTCGCCGCGCATGAGGCGGCCGGCCGTGCCGCGGCTCAATTAGCCGGGGCGCGCTAATTAGCGGGCGGCGCGCGACCACCGGCACCGCTCGCCGCCCCGGACAGGGGCCGGGGCGGCGCGGTACGTCGACAATCACGCGGCGCCGTGTTTGCTGATGGCCGGCGGCCGCGGGCGATATTGTTGTCGGGGCTTCCGCGCGGGCTTGCGGCCACTGCTTTGGCGCGCGGCAGACGAAACGATGTCGGTATGCCCGAGATTGGCGACGGAGTGGCGGCCCAGCGCTGACCCAGTGAGGGACTTAACCGGACTAGCTTCGGACGCGCCGGACTACGGGAAGAGACAAAGTGCAATTCGCGTGTGAGGTAACTGGCGAATGTTGTTTCAAAGCGTCAATTTGTTCAAAAACCCTGGACATCGCCGAGATATGAGTTGTTTTTTCCCTCTCGATGCCCTCAGGTATCAAAAGCGCTGACGCCTCGACTACACATGGCGTCTACACTTGGCGTCTACGGTGAGCGCCCATTCCGCAGCCCTGACCACACCAATCGCGACTCAATCGCACTCGCCTGCCCGGTTTACCCGGCGGTGGAGTGTGGTCCTGTCAGGTCGTCGCCTATCCTTATGCCCCGCGCCGCGACCAACCGGACCACAGCCCACTGCAAAGGAGCCCACCGACCACTGGCCACCGAACGTCGGGCCAGCGCCTCCAACGGATGAACCACGGACGGACTTTTCCATCTGCCTGCTGTGTCTTCGTACACGCGAAGTTGATGCCAAACAGCACAAACACTACTCGATCGTCCATTATTCCGCGACATGTTGACGTCATCCATGCCCATCTCAGACGTGTCGTTATATGGCTGAAATTTCTTAGAATTTGGTGTGGCATCCCCGTTCGACAACCACCGCCCCGGGCGTCTCCCTGCACCCCTCCCGGCATCCGCGGGCGCCGACGCGGGCGAAAGTGAAGCGCTGCCGGCGGGCGGCGGGTCCCGGGCGGCGGGCCCCTGGGTCGCGAGCGGCAGACCGCGGTCGGTCCCGGGTCGCGGCGGCGGGGAGGGAGAGAGCGGCGCCGCCCGGCCGCCATAATGGATTTTACGCAGTCACAGATGAAGAGATTGACGGCGAGACGGATGAAAGACGCGGAGAGACGCGTCTGGTGAAACTGATGAGTCCGGCCCAGCGAAAAGGGCAGATGGCGCGAAGAGAGGCATTCTGGTGAGATTGTGCACCAACACAACGCTGGTGGAGAAAGGAAAAACATTTTTTATTTAAGATTCAGCATCGGTGTATGGTCACGTACATCAATCTCAAGTCCACTGCCAAAGATCGCGCACAGGTAACAACGGAAAAGCCAAGGCCCAATCAACTGCAAGAGAAAGCAGACAGCAATGCCCCGGTGAAAAGGTCAGGACCTAAACTGCAGGCTACGTTTCATAGAGCAATAACTAGGCACCCCCGCTCGCTACAGACCAAATGGGGTGTCGTTTGTAGGGTCGGCGACGAAATCCTCCAGCATGTGGACCAACGACACGACCTCATCATAGCAACCGCACGCATCAATACTAATGCTGTTTACCGCCTGCCAAATTGCCACCAGACCTCGGAAGAAAAAGGAAAACATGGCCCAACACAGTGGTCCTTTGCACCTGAACACAGCATTGTCGTGCTTTCCTCAGAAACGTGATGTTGTCGTTTGATTTCGGGCCCCCAAGGTCCCCAGTTCGAATCCGGCCAATGGCGGCAATTTGCTTTTCCCAGCGACGGCGAATGCGAGAGGTTACCACGCGAAACGACCCCAAAAATCGAAAATGCCCATCGATAATCCCATAACCGCAATGATGCCGTCATCGGGTCGTCATCAATTCCGAGATCCGATGTGACACAGCGCCGCCGCGGGGACCCTGCCATCAGTCACCGCCGAATCCGAGAACCGACTCGAACTCGTCGCCGGGATCCGGTTATCGGGGTCGCCGAATCCGAGAACCGCTCCGGCCTCGCTGCTGATATCCCGACAATCGGTCACCACTGCATCCAGGAACTGACTCAAACTAGCATCTAACCACAGGCCTCGACCACCCATGCTTCAACATAGCTCCGTTTCAACTGCCAGGAGTCGCTGGAAACTGTTCCCCGGGAGTTTCCTTTTCCCACATTTCCGCGCAGCCCTGATAACAGTTATTTACTCCACCTCCAACCCCCGCAACTCGACCTTTGACCACTGCCCACCCAGAAGCCCATCCCCCGGCAGGTGCGTGCAGCCCCCTCCGGCCGGTTAACCGGCACGGCAGAGAAGCGCCGCAGCCGTGACCGGCGCCAGCAGATACGAGACTCTGGCGCGCCGCGCGATACGATCGGCGGCCGCCCGAAAACGGCGCGGCCACCGATACAATGAATAAATGAATTCCGAAGGCGTGCGCGCCATATACGGGCAGACGGCGGCTGGCGGCCGGGCACCTCGTCTGGGGCGCGACGGCAGCGCGTGTTCGGACCGCCAGCTCCGCGTCCCGTGCCGCCGCCGCACGTCGGCACGTGCGCCACGGACGCGCCTGCGTCTGTTACCGACGGAGGTCGGGGGGAGGGGAGTCTGTCGGCAGAGCTGCATCCCCGCCACACGCGCTAACCATGACGGTCGGAGATGGCACCGGGAACGGAGGGTCTCGCCGGCGTAAGGCGCTCTGTCGTGCTTTGAAGAGGTCGAATTCTGAATCCATCAGGTCATCAGCGATAATTTCTAACTTCCAACACCAACCGTGTACAGTCACATGAGGCAACTACTTCAGAATGTTTCAGATCTGCTGTTGAAAACCTTCAGAATTCAGAGGACCCCACAGAGCTAAAATAATGAGCATTCAAGGCAAATAAGAGACAGTTATTTCATGCACATAATTTGCAAAAAAAATCTACATCTTATCACTCATGCATTTTGACCACATGATAAATAGCAAATATTGGCCAAATTATTTAAGTTTGTGGCATCAATGTAAAAAATCAAGACCCAGAGTCTTTTTTAAAGGAAAGTGAGACATAGCATCTTTGAAGAAATAACATGGTGTGGAATGTCATATGCCAGGTTTCAATTATGAGTGTGGATGAGACAAAGCTGGCAAATGTAATCCAATCAGTGTGATTTTTCAAACTGACATGGTTCATTAGTTCAGTACCACAGCTGACACTTTTCATCTTTTAGACTGATACTTGATCCACAAATGATTCTAAAACAGAATGGGAATACTAATGTCTGATGCTTATGAAATATTCATAACAATAAAGAAGTATCACAGAAATGCACTATGAAAACAGAAATTCTGCATTGACAGCAAATCTGGTTCACCATGACAAAAACCATAAGCTCAAGTTTTAACATAAATGTGTGTAATGAAATCACATCACATGATTTAAAAAGGGAGCATAGCTTAAAGGTTTGCATCTCAAACCACCTTTTCCCCAGAGGAACAGAATAGTGCAGCTACACCTCTCTGTGAAACATATTTAAAACCAGATGCAACATAACATAAAGGAACAACATACTGCTTACGAGTCATGGTAGCACAGAAAAATGATGGATCCTTCAAAATCACTTCCATGGAAGATGTCATATTTATGTCACACCATGTCATACCCTTTGTCCGACTTCGTATGAAGTTCAAGGTATCAGTCATTCTAGCAAATGCAAAACTTTAACCAACACTTAACTACTTAATCCTTCTTAAAAAGAAACACCTGAATGGGCAAATATCTGAATGAGGAGTCAATAAAAAAATGCTAGTCAATCTATGAGAAGATGCCCTTTGACATCACAATGAAAGCCAACAAACTCTGTTTTTCACAAACCCCAAACAGTCCATAGTAGGCAAGATCAACAAGTAAGTTCTAACTTTAAGAATCTGAGTTCCCAGGTTAAGACTGGAGGACATGTGAAGCATGCAAGATTTAATCAGAACAATATCAGACAAAATGTAAAATAGGACTAAGAAGAATGATACAAATTACCTCTATCCAAGTCACCATTATGTGCTTCTGTCCAGATATTATGTACTCAAGTATCAGAACCATGAACCAACTAAAACTTATCAAAATCCTTGCTTTACCTCCATGCATTTCAAGTATTTGTGTGAGCCAATGACATCATCTAAGATAAATCAATCAGGCATGGTTCATGAAAGAGCTGCTATAATGACAAGCAGTACACTGCAGAACTGCTGCAAAGTGTCCAGGAACTGACAAATTTTGGTGCATCATTCCAGAATCTGGAATTTTTAAATTTTGCAGATATTAAATATAAAACTAAATATTATCAGAGATGTTACTGGCAAAGGTAACATGTGTAGTTGTATAGTTGTAACAATAAAATACATGTTGCCGATATGATCATCAGGAAATTGGCCATGACTACAACGAAATACCACACAAAACAAACGCCAAATAACCGCGGCGCATTCGCCTCATTATTGCATACTTACATAGATCAGTCCAGAGAAGTACCTGTCCTTCAAGTTGTGCAAAACAGAGGCTTCATTCAGACAGGTAAGTTCTGCCATGTCTTCCACCTTGTTGAATTTCGGAGGGTTCATCTTCTGGATATCATCTTTGTTGACCAGAACCCGCTTTCCGGTATCGGCGATTTCCACCTCCACTTCATCTCCCCTATCGATCTCCCTTTTGATTCCAGCCGCGACGAATCCATGAGTTTCATGCGGTATCCATACCAGGCGTTTGGTGGTCCATTCTGCTTGGGCAGCTGGGTCGTTGAAGGATTTTCTATCAACGGTGAGATATTTCAAATCTGGATCGCTGAGGTCAATGTCTGTCGCCATTTTGCCGCCGATTTCACTTCAAGCTATCACTCCAAATACGTTAGACTCCGACAGCCAATAAATACAGTAAAATTATTTTAAAACAAAAAACAACACCGAATCACGGGCACTGTCGTTCGCACTCAGCCACAAGAACTGAACTCAATTCGTGCACCGGTCGACCGGCACACCCGCGCCTCTCCTCCCCTTCGCGGCAACAAACGCCCAGTGCATTTGGCCGCCAGAGTGACGCGGAGAAATGGTTGCTGCCAAATCATTCTTGCCCGCCATATAAAGTAAAACCTTTGCCTTCACGAATTTCTTCCTCTCGCCTGCACTTGAGGAATTCAATGTGAGAAGCTGATTTGGTTTCTTTTACACCTTCTTCTGTAGCTCAATATTATTACACAGTTCAAAATAGAGCAATGAACTTAATTTTAATTACATAAGGTACAGACAGCCTTGCGCTTAAAGTATCTGAAAAACGAAAACAAATTAATTCATCCTACATTTCGGCCACGGGACTTCCTCCGGGACAGCTTTTTGAAAAAGGCAACACACCGACATTGACATGCACAAAAATTAATGCTATCGGAGTCTTGGAACCACTCCTGCGCTGCGACACTTCGTCAAAAATCGTATTCATTCTTCGATTTTTATAAGGATTTACGGCGGCGGCTAAAATTGCTTTCCAGGCTTTTAATGTACCATGCTGCAGCACTGAGCATTACTGTTGCAACTGGGTAAGGAACATATAACCTTAAGCCGCGCAGTGGAAGAGGGCTTCGCATTAACCCTATTCCCGGAGGGCTAGACGGTATGGCCGATTCCCGGCAGGGGGGGGCGGATTCGGCCCCCCCTGAGATCTCGAGAACTACTTATCCGATTTCATCGCAACAAACGGCAATCGATTTGCCGTGACGTAAACTACATTTTGATAAAAAGAAATTTTCAAAATTTTGAAATTTGTGGATACAGGGGGGCAAAAATGTCAAAATGGGGGGTACTTTTTGACTTCTTATAACTCCGTTGTTTATGGACCGATTTCAATGAAACTGGCATGAATCGAGAGATTATGGATAGGGCTTTTACCATGGGTATGCAAATTTGAAATTTTGAGAAAATCATGGGCGTTCACAGGGTTTCAAAAATAGGGGGATTAGTTTTCCAATAACGGAATGAACAAAAGAGGCCAAAACACTTTTTTAGCTTCTGCTAGTCATGTTATGCTAAAGAAGTACAAATCGCATTACAATTTTTGTATAATGTTAGCATAGGCGGTGCCAGGGACATAAAAAAGGGGGAACTGTCATGGTCACACGTTTCTCAGATCAACTTGTGACCTTTGACCTTAAATGACCTCCAGTGACCTTGGGGTCACCTGGAATGATGTCGTGTGCATTCAATATTATCTGTGAACGTTTTTAATCGATTAAATTCACTCTATTCCAAAAAATTCATTTTTTGGCTTTTGCGATACAGGGTACGTGTACTGACATTTTAGGTCATAGCTCCGTGACCTGACCTGATATCAAGCTGAAACTTGGTACACAAGTAGAGGGCATCTTTCTATGTCATATATATTCCGGGTTTGGCGTTTGAAAAAACGGCGCCGAAATTATTGCGAAAAAACAAATTTTGACTTTTGACCTTGACCTGACCTTGTAAAGTGACCTCAGATAAACAAAATTACATATGCACATTGCCCAACTTTTTAGCTATATATTCATATAGAGTTTTAAGTTCTATCTTAAAAACTCTGTTTTTGGCAGACATTTTCCTTTTACCCTCAACATGGCCAAAAATGACCTGAGGTGCCTCCCAAAAACGTTGCCTGGCTCCGCCCCTGAGCAAAATAGAATTTTGAAATTTTGTCACGGCGCGTAGAAGGAATAGCTAGGAAAAGTCACCAAGTTTCGTGAAGCTGCGTCAAAAAGCCTGGAATTGGCAAGCAAAAAACCCGAGGGGGGGGCGGATTTCGCCCCCCCCTGCCGGGAATAGGGTTAATGCGCACTGGAAGGGGGTCTAAAAGTGCCCCCCTCTCTTGTCTCAGCAATGGAAAGAGCTAGAGATATG
The DNA here is from genome assembly GCA_030062745.1 of Capitulum mitella. Lineage (NCBI taxonomy): Eukaryota > Metazoa > Arthropoda > Thecostraca > Pollicipedomorpha > Pollicipedidae > Capitulum > Capitulum mitella. The sequence goes on along the minus strand of CP099851.1, from coordinate 15,922,801 downwards.
AAATTTTATGGACAGGGTGGGGCTATAACGATTTACATTGTGTGCAATTTTCATGACCATAGGTAGATATCTTCAAGGTTTAATGGGGTGGAAAAGGTAAATTTTGGACACTTTCTCGGCCCGTACAGGCCATTCCGTACAACTTTTCGAACGAAACGGGAAAAGGGTGTTTGTTTGGGCGTTAAAATGTGGAATACGACAACTTCCATCCCTTTGGCGTCTTGACTGAGGATTCTCGGCCCAGGTCATGTCAGGTCATTGACCTATGGCGCTATTTTTTCATCTTTTGCAGATCAGATTTCGAGCAACACGGGACAGTTTAAAAATAAATGAGGGCGCAACATACATTTTTTGGCGTATTTTCAGTGAAGGTAGCCAACATCGGTACATTTGGTCAATTTCAGCGTTTATATTTATGTACGTACGTATATGTATATATGTATATATATATATATATATATATATATATATATATATATATATATATGTATATATATATGTATATATATATAGTATATATATAGTATCAATGTGCCAAACGGGCATTGAATGCACATTTCATACAAATCGTCAGATTGCAAAGCAAATCTGGACTAGGTCACATAAAAGTTGCCCTTGACCTTTGATGACCTTGACCTAAAATGACTCTGGTATATATGTATGCGTATCCATGTGCGCACACAGGTTTTTATTAGGGTCTTTGAATGTATATTTCGTACAAATCGACATGTCGCAGAATAAATCTGGGCCAGATAATAAATTTGGCCAGGTCACAAGATATTTGACCTTGACCTTTAATGACTTAAACCTTTACTGATGTTGGTATATGTAAGCGTATCAGTGTGCGCACACGTGTTTTTATTGGGGTCTTTGAATGCATATTTTAAATAAACTAACATGTTGCAACGCAAATCAAGATCAGGTCACAAGCTGTTTGGCCTTGACCTCTGATGACTTCGACCCTTATTGACCCTGGTGTGGTCTTGGTACATCCATCACTTATGCCCGAATGACAGCGCCTGACTGTGTTCAAACGGCAGTCTGAGGCAGAACGTTAATTCTTTCACAAAATTCCCATTTGTCAGCGACAACCGTCGTTGTCGTCCTGTTTGCCCGACTTCAAATGCTTAAAACTTCAAAAATTTTCAGTCGATTTCTGATTTTTCTGCCTCATTCGACGAGTTATTCAATTGCCATAAATATCGCAAAGTAGCAGCAACTAGCTCCGATCAGTTCTCGAGATATTCAAGAAAAAGAGGTGGGGGGGGGGGGCACATTGACTGTCCTTCCAGTGCGTGTGTTAAGCTTATAATCAGGGCCTATTTTAACATGTTAACTGGGGGGGCAAATGCCCCCCCAGTCGGACACTTTGCCCCCCCAGTCAAGATCCTTTGCCCATGCAAAGAAAAAACAGCCAGGTGTACTAGCGTACCCAGGAAGGTATTCCATAAAGCGCTGCGCTCGCAAAGCAGCATCTTATCAACGAAGGATGTGTTGAATCACTGAGTAATGTGAGAGCACACTTAGAAGCATCACTTTATAATACGTGACCGCTGGCGAACGTGTTTCGTAATTAGTACGCCGGCACCCGATGCCGCGATTGTCTGGTGAGCGGCCAAGACGTTTCATTGCTTCTTTAGCACGTTAAAAATGATGATAACCATCTTTGATGTGTTCAAGCGCAAGAAAACTGAAGGGCGAGCTGGTGCGCAGGGCGGTTTCGCTATGGTGAGATAAGGTTTATATGAATGCGGTAACAGTCCAGCAGTGCTGTAGTTATCACCAATCATCCTGATCTGAAAACCCTACTAAAATCCCAGTACCTGATTGGTAGAACTTCATTGAACTACGCGGTTAAACCCGAGTTTTACGCGAGGAAAACGGAAAATTAATCAGTCATTATTAAAACCGTCAATCTTGCCGCTCCTAGTGCATGGGTTTGAGCATCCCATGAGCATGCTTCATCTGCTTAACGAACATGGCATGGCCCAGACTGCAGATAATGACAAATGTTGATGATATCTCACTGAGGCGGGCCTAAGGCGAATGTTTCAATCTGAGGTGACTTTTTTATTTTGGGGCCGATAACCTGAAAATGGAGAAGTTTGTTCTGCCTGTGTTGGGACAGCTTTTACATTTCTGCGCAGTGTTGAAAAACATATGACCAAAATTCGGTGAGAAAATGTGTTTTGGGGATAGATTAGATCAACAGAAACTATCCCGCAGGCAACCTACTGTCTCATTTAGTGAAGAATCGAAGCTGCCGCAACATCTCGCCAATATTCTGGCCATCGTTTGCAGACTGTGACTTATATATTTGAAGTACCACGCCTTGCCATGCCACGGTAACCCACGGTGCCGGTCTGGCAATTTCCCGCGCGTTCTTAGACGTCAGGATGTTTAAGGACCACCTGCGTCAATGCAAAAAGTGCCTTTTATAACGGAAGTCTGTGCCACTATGGCTGCACCACGAGAAAAAACCGAATTTTGGTTGACCGGTGCTCAGACCTGCCTTCGCGGGGAGAAGTGCAGCAGCAATATTTTCAGTCCCACCGTGTGGATAGGCTTACCCAGAGGTAGGTCAAAACACAGATCGTCCGCGAAATGATGAAGGTGTGAAGCAAAGCCGGTATTCTCACTGCACTGGCGCGGAACGTGATAAAGAAGCTCAACAGGAAGCTTAACCAGTACCAAAGGCAAATTCTGGAGGTTCACCCCGGAAATTGACAAGCAGAATGGATTTAGGGACAACCTTAACAATCTTTTTGACCTTGCCCTTGTCGGCACCATTAAGACCATCAAAGCCAAGAGGATAAAGACATTCTCTAGGCCCAAGGGGAGCCAGGTCGCCGAGGCGTCATGGTGGTATTCGATAAGTTCCCTTCTGAGAAGGAGGAGCGAGCTCTTCAACGACAACAGTAGGCCGAAGCTTTAAAGGGCCCGCCGTTAGATTAAACAGCAGACCGAGCATGAGGCAACTGCCCAGCTGGAATACTCGCCTACCGACAACACACAACTGACAGATCAGGATGATCCGCAGCCCATGGCCATGCCTTCGAAGCGGCCCTGCAGGAGAGCCAAGAACATCGCCACTCCTGGTCAGGCAGCAGCCCTCGATCGGACCAAGCTCAATGATCGCTCTGCAATTCACTTCCTATCGGCGACGGCTTCGGTCCTCGGCCACGACTCCTCTGAACTGGCGATCACAGAAGCTCGGGCAGGCGCGCACGTAGATCGCAGAGGAAAGCCATTGGGGACGAAATCTAGCATTCTTTCTCCGCGTCACCCAACCTGGTGGTCCACTGGGACGGCAAACTGTTACTGACGATGGAAAGGAAAAGGTGGATCGACTCTGTCATTGTAACCGGTCCAAGAAGTGCCGCCAAGCTCTTCGGTGTTTGGAAGTTGCAAGTAGAGTCGGAGCAACGCCAGCCAACGTTGTCGCGCTTTGTCTGGAAGACTGAGAGGTTTCGGACAACGTCGTCGGCATGAGCTTCGACACCACCTCCAGCTGGTTGGTTGGTTGGTTATTGGGGCTTAGGGGCGCACCGACTGCAGGGTCATTCGGCGCCCAACCACCTCCAGCAATACTGGACAAGTTGTGGGAGCAAACACGCTTCTTCAGCAGAAGCTTGAGTGACAGCCTATTCACTTTGCTTGTCGTCGTCATATCGTCGAACTGGTGGCAGAGGCGGCTTTCTCCACGCGCTTCGGTCCGTCCTCGGGACCGCGATCTCCTTGTTCAAGAGCTTCGAGTAGAGATGGAGGCTCATTGATTGGAACAAGTTTGAACCTATGGTGTATGAAGACCTGGAGCCAGCAGTGGCCGAGACGTTTTTCTCTTCCAGTGATCGTTTCGTCGCCTTCTGCCGTGAGAAGCTCGCCGAAATCTAGCCTAGCGATGATTATCGTTGGTTCTTTGAGGTATCGATTATCCCCTTTGGTCAACAGCTTCCACGGGGAATCAAGTTCCCCAGCCAGGTGCTCTCCAACGTGCAGATAGATGGTTCCATCGCGCCAGATGGATGGGGCGCATAATCTGCGGGATCAAGATCTTCTTGCTTTGCCATCAGTTCTCCGTGACTCTCTGTGAATTGGGAGCACTGAAACGCTTCGTCTCTTTCATGGTTGTTTTGTACGTCAGTGCATGGTTCTGCTCTTCATTGGCGGTCAGCGCTTCCGTGCACGACCTGACCGTTCTGCAAAGCCTGATGTGAATGCTGAAATTCCGAAGGGGATCTCCAAGGAGTTTGCCGATCACCTATTATCTATTATGACATTATAGTCGACATATGATTTATCATAACAATCACCTATTATGGTGCCCCAGCGAAGAACTGGCTGGTGTGTCGTTCTTCGACGAGGGCGTGCCGTGTGAGATGAAGACGAGGATGATCGCGGCACTCCAGGAACAGGGATCGGAGAGTCCTCCCAGCGAGCGCAGGTGGATCTCGCAGAAAAGAAGGTTCTCGTCCCAGGAAGATCATCGTCGACTTCATTACCGCAAAGTCGGTGGGCAACCTGAAAGCCTACGGCATCAACATGGACTTCTTTGCCGCCGATCCCGCTGATTGGGAGACAGCACCTGGCTTCAAGAACGCTAAGGAAGTCCTGTGCGCGATCGCGGTAGTTAGCGACTTCGCCGAACGAGCTGCGGCTCTTATCCAAGTATACAACAAGGTACTAACGAAGGATGAAGGGCAAAAGCAGTACCTGCTGCAAGTCGTCGAACAGCATCGTCGCCAGAACCCCGAGACCACTAAGAGGACTGAAGTATCATTCCCACCTAAGCCACACTGCTGCCGACAGGGCCAGTGACCTATGACCTGAGACAGAATGCGAAGTGTCTTTCAATCCAGTGTGTCAAAAGGAGTACTATGATGTGCATTTTATGCATATCGTGCGCTTGGTTTAAAAAACTGAAGCACAAAACACGTTTGGGGGCATTTCAGACACATCTCTCCCTGAGCGAATCTCCCAGGGATCACAAGTCCATGGAGAATGAGTTCTTACTGGGGATAAATGAAATGGTGTTCTTTGAATTTAATGGGCTCGGAATGCACAAAAGCCGGCGCGAATTTCATTGAAATAAAATAAAATCCAGCACAAACAACATACAGTCTTCGTGTGAAAGTGCTTAAGAGTGCTGGACCAAGGCCATATTTTGCACACATGATTTCCTCCCAAAAGACATATCAGTTAATGACAGAGCGCTGTGGAAGTGTTCATCGTAATTCGCCCTTATATATATATATATATATATATATATATATATATATATATATGCATTTTTTATGAAAATATATATATATATATATATATATATATATATATATATATATATATATATATATATATATATATGCCTTCCTTATGAAAACATTTATATATATATATATATATATATATATGTCCTTTCCTCAAGAATATATATATATATATATATATACATATATATGAAGTGGACAGAATTCATTAAGAACACAAATGCCCGGGGGGGGGGGGTCTCAGCCAATGCGTCTCGTTCGCAGAATTGCCCCCGCAGTCATTTTTCCTTAAAATAGGCCCTGCTTATAATGCAAGAAAAAAAACTAATTCCAGCGGCAATGCTCAAGTCAGCACTACAGTGTGTTATTTAGCTTTCTTGTACAAATTCGTTTCGTGCCTCATTCTTATCCACGGAAAGCGCCTTCCTCCCGGCCCGGGTCAGTTCAGTTCCTGGCGGCAGTTTGATCTGGCACCTAGTTCTCAATTTTCAAGATGCATTAAAGGGAGTGTGTCTAATCTTTTCGGTTTTCCAAAAAGACATTCCAGCGGATACTCGACCCTAGCTATGATTTATGACAGCAATGAAAAGCGCATCTGGGGCTTCGAACAATGATAATTCACTCATATGATTTTGATTTTTTCCAAATCCGCGATATCGATAGCTGTGCGGGTGTAAATACAGTACTAAGGGGCGGTACCAAGAGCATGAAAAGCAACCAATGAGCGGGCTGGAAACGATCAGTACGTGATACAAAAAATAGCGCACCCGAGACAAAACAAGATGATAGTGTTCATGTCTACGTAGTCATCAGGCGACTGACTGACGCCCGACGAGGCACAAGGTTTGACCCAAGACTTTGGACACCTGAACCCAAGAGGTTGTGTGTCCTAACTCACAAACAAACAAACAAACAATTCACGTAGTCATGTTGGGTTACGCATAGTTACCGACAGTCTCAACCAAGGGTAACTTTCCATACCAAAGGATATTATTGGTATGGGACCCCATACCAGTATCTTGATCCATTCATGTATTTTTCTGCCCCATAAAATAATGTACTGTAGATATGCTAAGCTAAATTTCTGGGCCTGACGAATGAATAGTACTTGTTTGGATTCTGATTCCTTCTCATTTCTTTGTTCTGGGTAGGGCGTAGTTTTGCAAAATATGTTGGGGAGACGGGGGGGCTGAGCAAGGAAAATGGATAACCTTACCAGGGGTGTTGATTTCTGTAAATGATCGGGTGGGCCAAGCCAAGGGCCTGACAACCTAACCTCCCCCCAAATGTGGGCTTCTCAACGGATGTAGCCCACTTTATCCCACTTTATTTTGGCCAATGAGGATTTTCAAGTTTTTCTGCTATTTATTAAGTAAAAACTTACATTTGTCATCAAGTACTTGGATATATATATATATATATATATATATATATATGACTTCATTTTTTGCTTTCTATCCCTATCCCTCATCTTTTGCAGCCATTCTTTTCATTATCTTTGCTTATTTTCCCTTTCAAACCAGTATAAAATATTGGGTGGGCCCACACCAACATTGGAGGGACCCAGAGTAACATTGGGTGAACCATGGCCCTCAAAAGAATACGAATGAACATCCCTGAATCCCACCCACAACACAATTCTTCCCGGACTTACCCGCTTTCTTTCCAGAGTTGGGAGGGGGCTTGAACCAAAGTTGGGGGCTCAAGCTCCCACCCCCGACCGAATATCGAATTACGCCCTTGCCTCTAGGCGTTACCTGCACTTGATTTTGCAATGTAAACTGCAGATGGCAAAACCAGGTTCAAGACGAAGTATGTGACTGCCAAGTCGGCTTCGGTTTGGCAGTTCCACGCTTGTGTGAGATTCGTTATTCCTGCCTCAGAGACAGTTCATTCCTTTATTTATGAACATATTTTTGCTTACAGCAGCCAGCAAGGTAGCCATGTATGCATTTTCTACACCAGTCTGTAGAATCAAACAACATTTAGTAAACTGACTATCAGTCATTTTCATAGAGCACATCAGAGCGTAATTCCCTTACATAATCAAACATTTCCAAATCTGATTCACTTGTGACAATTTTCATCATCCAGCTAAGGGAACATTGTAAAACAGACAATGCCAGGAGCAGCCGAAGCGGAAAAATATTAAATAACGCGCAAAAAACAATACCCTATTTCAAGTGGACGTAACTCGGCCGGGGCGTTCGACGATTACTACCATCCTGCCTTTTGTGGGCCATCCGCCGACGATTCTCAGAGCCTAACTATGCTGGGTGCGACGGCTTCCGGAGCGTGCTCTAGGAGCTTTGAGCCGCCCACAGCCTCCCCCCAACGCGCCAACTGTTCGGCGCGCTGTTGTGGCGCCGGCCGCTCCGGATGCGCAGACTCCTCGGCGGCACCGGCAGCTCCCGATGCGCCGACTCCTGGGCCAGGTTGCCGCCGGTGCTGGCGGCGCTGGATGCACAGACTCATTTACGGCGCCGGCCGCTCCGGTCGCGCCGACCCCTCTGCGCCTCCGCAGCGGCGCCGGCGACGCCGGAAGCGCAGACACCTCGGCCAGTTCGGCAGCGGCGCGGGCAACACCAACTGCTCTGCGCCCTGCGGCGGCGCAAGTTGCACCGGATGCGCAGACTCCTCGGCCAGCTCGCCGTCGGCGCCGGCCGCGCTGGATGCACCTATTCATTTGTGGCGCCGACCGCTCCCGACGCGCCGACCCCTCTGCGCGTTCCGTGACGGCGCCGGCGAGGCCGGTTGCGCACTCCTCGACCAGTACCGCGAGGACGCGGGCAGCGTCAGCTGCTCGGCGCGTTGCGGCGGCGCTAGCCACTCCGGACGTGCAAACTCCTCGGCGAGCTCGGCGGCGGCACCTGCCGTCCCGGATGCGCAGACTCCTCGGCGACTCGATGGCGACGGCGACTGCCTCAATGAGAACGCCGATGGGCTTCATGTTACTCCCTGAACGAGCTGATGTCCTCCGCCGGTGGTCGGGCATCAGGATTTACATAGAAATGCATGCGTCGTTGGCAATCGGAGAACTTCGGCCGTGGGCCAGAGATGGAAGCCTCTTTCCTGAAAGCCACCATCAGCTGGAGCATCTCCGCAATGTCCGGGTAGCGCTTTGGACTACTCTTGTCGCAGGGCGACCTTGCTCTTTGCCCGGCTGTGCACAGGGACTAACCTGTAAACAGTAATTGGTTGTACGCATGTGTAATGACCATAGGTGGGCATCGTTACTAAAGAATGTAACTTCGTTACTCGTTACTCCGTTACTCAAAAAAGCCAGTCCGTTACTCGTTACTCCGTTACTCTGTCTTAAAAAGTAACGGAAGTTACCGTTACTCCGTTATTCCGTTACTTTTTTAAATGTAGTGAAAACCAAGCGAACGCGGGTTTTAAGTCTTTTATGCTGCTTTGTGGTTGTAAAACGCATTCCATATACAAAGGGAAGAAACAAAAAGCGCTTACTCAAAACACTCCGCTAGCTGCCCACTGCCCTCACCAGCCGTTGTAGAGTCGGCGGTGCCGGAACAACAGCCGCGGCGGGTATTCTACTACTGTGTTAGCCACAATGTTCAAACCAACGAATTCCTGTTCATTGCCCGCGGCGCCGACGGAGCGGGAACAACCGGCGCTGGAGCGGACGCATGCAAAATGCGACAAACAGCAGACATCTATCGACTGGGTTTGATCAACAATGCCTCTCGAAGTATCCGCCCTGAACATAATGGTCTCCGTTCAGAGCTCGTTTCGGTCTCGCGAACTTCTTGTTTTGTTTTGAAATTATGTGTGTGTATTAGTTTGTGTACGAGCGCGTGCGTGGAGGTAAGATTCCTGATACCCCTGACGGTTTTTTAATACCAAACGACGAAGGACTCAAAAAACATGACTGATATGGATTTTATTATTGTGAAATAAAAGACTAAAAAAAGGTGCTTTAGTACCTCTTCAGCACCCTTGAAAAGACAAATTAGCTATAAAAACATGGTCATAAGTAAGATGCAACGGAGGATGTTAGCCGTTCACAAGTGGAACATTTTGGAACGATGACGTTACCTGACATGACCCCTGTGAAAGGCCAAAATTGATATCAATGAACTCGCTATTGTCTTACGGTTCAGTATATGTCGCTTAAGTTCAGCTTTTCAGGGACAAGGTATTGTGTCTATTTACCTAATTCCAAGGACGTGTTTTGACCTTTCATGGCGTCTGGTGGCCTCAAAATTGACCTGAGGTCAAAACCCTTGAATGTTTTCGTCTCGGTTTGACAAAACCTTTCTGCCGGTGTTTTCCTTTTTTCCGTGCGATATATGGGAGCCGAGATCCTGGGAGGTGCCGAAATCCGCGCTTCCCTCCGGCCGGGCAAAGGGCATTCTGTGAGCCCGGCCGGAGACGGGTTAAAAACACTTCATTTAACCCTATTCCCTGTGGGGGGGCAGATTCTGCTACCCGTGTCTTTTTGCTTGTCGCCCCAACACTGTTTGCCGCAGCGCCACAAGATTTTCTGGCATTTCATGGAATTGATACACATGTGTTTTGTCAACATTAAAAAAAAATCGGTCCCGCAGAGGCGGTTCCAAGCCCCCGTTTTCGGCGGTAATGTGCTGTGCGTGAAGCTGCAAAGTTGTGTGGTTCACTATCGTGACATTCTGAGTAGAAATAAAGATCACTGACTCATTTATATAGTCATACACATCCTAAACAATGCGTATGCACACACATTTTCAGGCGAACGCACACCCAAATACTGAAAAAATGGGGGAGCACACTATTGTGCTTATGGTGCCCTCCCAATTTTGTTTACCTGGATCCACCTCTGCGCTACATATAAACTTAAACTGGCTTGCTAGTTGTACATCTAATGTTTATATCACCCAAAACAAACAAAAACAAAGGAAATTTCTTATTTCAAAAATCACCCTTCTTGCCCTCCCTGGAACTGCCTATGGTTTTCTATTTTAAATTTCAGCTTTCGGTATATAAAAGACTTGGACATTCCAAGCTGAACCGTGTTATTCCCATGAAAATTGGTTGGTAAACACGGCCGCAGTGACCTTTCAAAAATCCCAAATTTTGAAGTTTGTTTGCCCTCACGCCCTATTTTCGCAATTTTTGAATTTTTGGGGTCTGGAATTGGAGATCTCGTTGAAACATATTAATTGGCATTCATCCCATCAACATTGGACGAATGCATCTCGAGATCTTTGGAAGGGCGGGGAGGGGAGGGGGCAGAATTGGTAATCTGCACCTTTCGGCCAATGCGTATTTTTCGAAGGTGCAAAACTGGCAACGGCTCATATCATGTTTGAGTTTGGGTCCTCACTTCTGCGTCTACAAAAAATAATGTGTCAGCCGAAAGGTGTTTCGGCCAGTTGATATTTTTTTCGGGAACGCAGGAGTGGTAACTCGAATCGCATGGACAATGTAGCCTGTCCTCCAAGTTAAACATGATTTAACCTAACCTAACCTAAAACCTACTGTATGGTTGCAGGATTGCCCTAGATGGGCATGTAAAACTAATTTTTTGTTAGGTTCAATTTGCCTGTTTTTTGGTTTGGTTAGCTCGTATCGGCTGAAGGCAAACATGTGTCAACTGAATCAAAATTCAAGAGTTACCTAACCAAGTCAGTTTACACACCCAGTAGGGGCCAGTGCTTAGAAAAATACCTGAATGGGCTAAATTGTTCACACAACTTGTGTTGCCACTTCCGCGTCTCCAAAAATTATGCGTAAGCGTCGGCCGAAAGGTAGATTACCGCAGATCTGCCCCCCCCCCCCAGGGTAATGTGAATCTCACTGCCTGCAGAGAATATGGTTAAGGCAAATAGTCCAAGCAATAGTCGACAAGCTTCATAATTATGCTTCACTACTGACAACTTATTGTGCACATTCTGTTCTCACCTGGAAATACCGTAAATAATGCTTCCTCTTGATATGTGCCTTTAGCCTTGAAAGGCTACTCTTGTGACCCTTGATTATAACCTCTTTCGGTCGGCACAGGACATACGTGAAAATGGCGTTTTTCCCCTCCTCCTTAAACTCAAAGTAAGTTTCTAGACGTGGCCATTGGTGACCCAGACCGGGCTCTTCCTGTCTCCGAAGCTGAGGCACCTTCGGACTCGGAGTCAAGGTTTTCGACCTCCACTGGCGGCGTAAAGACGCCTTGATGGGACATTTTAGTGTCAGGTAGTTAAAATTTCAGGCCAGTCAAGAATCAATCACCACTCCATCGCCCCATGGACATCGCAGATCCAAGGCCATGGCGGCAGTAATCACGTGCTCAACAGCCTTGAGTGATCTTGGCGGGGAACCGTGTGGCGATGGTAAGCAATCCGTGACTAACTTGAGACAACATTGAAAACTGCCGTCAGCTGGCTGTTCCAGTATAAATGACAATAACTTTGATATCTTTTAGTCTGAAAATTGACGACTGGTTAATTTATAATTTTAAGTCATATCAAACTTACGCATAATTCAATACTTTTGTCCCAAAAGAGACCAAAGTCAGCTGGCCTTTATACTGAACCATTGCTGGCAGCTTGCCGTCAACGTTTATCAGCTGACGAATATTGTCAACAAGTCTACGCCGCGATTGTCAGCTGAGTGCGCGCCCAGCCGCGCTTGTATCGCCGCACGCTATTGGGTGTTGGCTATTCAAGTAGCCAATGGCGTGTGCCGATGCAAATAAAGCCGGGCGGTGTCTGTAAGGAGTTTAAAAAGTAACGGAGTAACGGAGTAACGGACCAAAAAGTAACGGAGTAACGGACCACAAAAGTAACTTCCGTTACTCAGTCCGTTACAGCAAAATAAAAGTAACGGGTCCGTTACTCCGTTACTCAAAAAAGTAACTTCGTTAGTAACGGAGTAACGGAGTAACGGACCAGTGCCCACCTATGGTAATGACTGACTAGCTTATATTTGAACAACGCACTGCCTGTCAGAATGACAGTGTGTAGCCTGTTAGTGGCCAAGTGCAATCATCCACTGTTGACTCCAGCAGGCATTGCTGTCACATGCTCAGCATGTGATTGTACAATGGACATGATGCAAAATGTGAGTTATCACCTGAGTTCTAGATAGCCCTGTTAAAATTACTGTCAGTTGTTAGCAGGCACACCCACAAGCTGATTTCAGATTTGAACTATTCTGATGGCATTGACAGTCAGCCAATAGGCTTATCTGCACCTTGCCAATTGCCACCAAAAGCAGACTGAGGCATTTTTGCTAATCTCTGAACTGGCATCACACTTGTGCAACACACCAAGGTTTGCAACAGGTTTGCGATAACCGCTGATGGTGTCAATAGAGTAATGCTGTGCAAACAGTATTATTTTTGATGTTCTTTATACTGAAATACAGCCATCATGCATGTATTACACCCTCTGATGAGGCTACTGGCAACAGTTTATTCTGTTCATGCCTGGGAGGCCAAATATAAGTTGAAAAAGCCATTAACCTCTGACCTTATGATAGTGTCATTTAGCCTAAGGACAACATTAGCCATCCCCTAAAGCCAAGTTAATTCATCTGATGCACACATTATCATTTATGGTTAGATCTGCACAATTATCAGTTTCTTGCAGCAGGGCTAATGATATGGGTAGCAATGTTCAAATGTTCAACAAGCCAACAGCCACCATTATTTTGATGATGCTTGAATCCCATGTAACTGCCTATTGTCTGTCCACAATTAACAGGTGGGCATTATTTATATATCCACACAACATTAACCCATAAACAATGGTATGTGTGACTGCATCATTGCTGTTTTTTACTTGGATGGGTTTAGTCTAGATATCAGTCAAGTTCTAGGACAAAAAATCAACAACACGTTGGTGCATGTCTTTTTGTTAGCTGCTACAAGATGAATGGGAGGTTGTTATGCCAAATGGCAAATGGGCTGTTGTCAGTTTTTTATTTGCTAACTAACAGTCAACAAAATGGCAGCCACTGTGCTGCATGTCAACTTTTTGTTCAGACACCCATCAGCCGGGCCTGACTCTTTGCACTGGTTTCAAAACCAGATTCAAATATTCACCAGGAAAGAAAAGAACAACAGAACTAATGCCCAAGTGACACACAAGAATGAATTTGGAGGAATAGCATCACTGCTGGGCTACACAAGTGTGGTGCAAGAACACAACACAAACATTAACAATGCAACCATCCATATCATTCCAAAAAACAGTTTGCAGTAGTCAAAGAAAAAAGAACTTACAACCTTTCATGGAATATTGATGAGAATTTTCTATCCGTGCTCTCCGTACCCCAAGGAATCTTTTAGGAAGACTATTACTAGGCGAATTACAGACTTTTGTGCCCACAAACATTTATTTTTCAACTAGGTTTGTGCTGGATATAAAATTTTCCATTTCACGTAGTCACGTCTGAAACAAAAAATCTGGAGTACAAGTACACAAACATCAGTTTTTTCTTTCAGATCCTGCATGTGAGTATTCACAATTACCCCAGATCCAACTCTCAGGAAATTCCAACATATTTCTCAATTTGGGGTGGGGCAAGCTTAGCAAGCCATGGTAATGAATAATGGCATCAAAATGTCACTTGTGGATGTTGCATGGAGCCAAGTTTACCTTCAGAATATTAGAAAACATTCAACTATCGCATTTTTGGCAATTGACATGCAATAAGCTGTCTAACTTTTACAGACAAAATGCATGCCAACTTTCAATCTGGAACTTGGAAAATTTTGGAAACCCGAATTTGGATTCGGCTAACACTAATTATGACCGTCCGTAGTTATCTGAAATTCCTTGATATCTATCATGTAGCAAAATAACTACGAGGTTAGATAAAAAATTAGATAACCTCATTTGGAACATACACAGAAGTGGAGAATGTCGGCAAAAAATCAATGATCAAAACCTTCGCAACCAGAAAGTCAAAACCCCTCTCACTGTAAAAGTTTTTACCAACATACCTCTACCAGGCCACGGCCGCCAGGCTGCTGAGCTTGATGTGTTCGCAGTCTGCTGTCGTCGCCGATCAGCTCGCAACTCGAAAGATTATTTGCTGGGCTCAATTTGCTGTCATTGCTGACGAGCTCCCAACTCAAAAAATGATTCGCTGAGGCTAACGATGTGCTATTGGTGCTATCGGTCCCACTTAGTGGCGAAAAGGAGCTGGAGGAAGACCGATAAATCTGTGCTGGCAGCACGATGCTGGAGTAATGGGAAATATCGGTAAGCATTTGGCCATCGTAGGCCAACGAAGGCGATTTGGGGAAAATGAGTGATGCGTGACGATTCAGGCCAGTGTCCTCTTTGATCGCACGCATACAGTTAAAATTCGATAATTGACTAGACACACTCCCTTTAACGGGCGGCGGAATTTTTTTTTACTTTTCCTTTTCTTCAATCCTCACCCATGGTCCCAAGGTTCATGAGACCAGAGGCCAGGGAGCAGAGTCCATATCATTCCAGATTCCATGGACAACATACAATGTAGCTGCGGAAAAAACATACCCCATGCGTATCAACGGAATAAATGATGCACATACTGTCCCGAAACCGCCTTAAAGGTGACGCACTCGGGCAGTCACCGCGCTATTTTCGATCTTGTACCTGTGATCAGGTGTTCTTTTTCATACGTTCCCAATACGACAAAAAACGCGACCATGAATAGGCGCCCATAAATTGTGCCGATTCTGGGAGCTCCATTGCGCGAACACCATCAAATACGAGGCGCAACAGCCACCGTTTCATATGTTTTCGGGCTGGCAGTCTTCCACACAAAAATGCATTATGGTCCCAAAACAGAGGCGCAGCCAGGATTTTCTTAAGCGGAAGGAGGTCGGAGCTCAATGTGAACTGAAATCATACGAAAATCGCCTGCTGGGAAGACAATATGAGGTAATTTTCACAAAAAATGTGGGCCTAAGAGCAGCCGAGCTTTCTGCTCCCCCCCCCTCCCCAGCTTCGTTGGTGTTCTAAAATGCATGCATATTGTCAAGCGCTGATGTCCATTTTCCCTCCGGTCTATTAAGGTGAGTCGAGTTGAAACGTGTTTTATGGACTGGGGTGTGAATGACGCAATCAACTAATTAGTGCCAGAAATTCGCGTTTCAATCAAGCACACAACGCAGACTAAAGCGAGTTTGTATCCATCTCCCTGCTTTCCCAGTTCCTACCTTGGCACCGGCGTCTTGTGTTCTACATGGACAAAATCAGCTTGCTAGGCTCCGTGCAGGCTACGCAGGCTCTTCCTGATTGCAGTTCTGTCCTGAGCTCCCAGCAGAATGAAGTAATCATTATCTTCCAATCATGTTTTTCATGTATTTCTCTGGTGGCGAATCCAGCTCAGACCATCATGCTCCTGTTAGGAGCTAAACAAACCTTCGGGAAGGCTTTATTTCAACGTTCCTCCTGCCAACTCTTCTCTGTTTAGTTTCCCTTCGAACTGCTTTTTTAAAACCTTTTTAATTCTAAAACTTCTAGAATTTTTATAGAAGGAGCACAAATTCCGCGTCAACAAACACCGCTACTCCATTCTCGTATGTTCGCACAAAATTCGCCACCATATCATGCCAGAAGGCCGGAAACCCAGACTCCAGCCCAGAGTCAGGTTTTCTCAGACTTCCTGCACAGCATCTTCGCGTCGGGCGGGACTGCGATGCGCCACCTCAACCGAGTTTTCTTGTTGTCCAGTACGTTTTAGCCGCGTCACATCTTTTGTGTTTTTGAGTTATTACTTTATGCGTAACGTTCGCGGGTGTTTGCTGTACCACCATGTGCATCTTTGTCATGCATGAGTTGCATAAATTGGGTGTAACAGTGGGACACCTCATGTACTTCTTATCATGCCATTGATAAAGGCTGACCATAGCCACTTTATCAGACTGGATAGTTCATCACACATCAATACATACCATTCTGCATGCGTACATCCAGAATGCAGAAGACTTATGAATGGATGATGAATTGCGAGGCTGGATTGTCGCGGACGCTGAGCCGTTCTAAATCTCCCAGAATGCGGCAGTGCTGGGCTGGTGCGTTACGAGCGACCCTGTCACCCACCGCGACATCCAAGCCATTTTCAGAGCTCTCGGCGGCCACCGTCCAGGGCGCGTCGGGCCCGTATTTGTTCGGCGTACCGCCGTTTCGGGGCGTCCCACGCGTTATTCGGGCCCGTATTTGTTCGGCGTACCGTTGTCTGCTCCACGCGTTACACGGCAGCGGACGTCTCACAACCGCCGCCGTTTCGTCTGTCGTCTTCACGTTGGTCGTTTTAATGCCGGTTGTCGTGGAACCGCCTGTTGCCGCCACAACAGCGTTCTCTTCCGGCGGGCTTTCGTATCGCGTCCGGACAGCGGCTTATGTTAGGAAGCGTGGCGATCTCCTTTATTTTACTACACTTGCCGTGATCGTTTTTATTACACGGTTGTGTTACAAGTGGCCGATTCTTAACCATGCATAAACATGACTTGGATCAAATATTAGTTAATTCAAGCCAAGGACGTAGAAGCCGGGTGAAGGGGGGCCGCTGCCCCACCCCGAACTTTGGGCAACATTTAACATTAACCCTATGGCGGTCCATGGGAAGAAACGAGATATAAATCGCGTTGGGCCCCACCTCCACAGAGGTTTCTCCGCTACTCATCCATGCTCTGGCATGATTTATGTGAAATATGCTGACAATAACGGACGCTGGTTCATAATGGAAGTCTAGTGAGACGGGAGCACTATGTTAGATTGCAGTCTGTCGCCTGCATTTATTTCACGAAGTATATTTTTCATTAATGCCGATCTTCATCTCTCAAGCGGCGCGAGGAAGCAAAACGGATGACGTGTGCGGACATCTCTTGTACTTGTGCTGTCTCTTGTCTGTACTTGTCATGATTTGTTTTTGTTTTCAGATATGTTTTCAAAATTGTTTTCAAAATTCGAAATTCAAAATTGAAATTCCTTTCAAAGATAACCGGATTTTTCCGGTTTCATTTCGGCTGACGTGTCTAGAATGTCATTGCATGTCCTGGAACGGTACATGCCGTACACAGCAAATCCACCCTGCACACGTAGTCGAGACCTACTGTTCTTTTCGTTCAGTCCGTCAGTGTTGATTATCCTGCATATTTTGTCAGTGTGAAATAATCTGAACAATTTATGGGCGCGTCGTCCGCTACCAGT
Organism: Capitulum mitella; assembly: GCA_030062745.1. NCBI lineage: Eukaryota > Metazoa > Arthropoda > Thecostraca > Pollicipedomorpha > Pollicipedidae > Capitulum > Capitulum mitella. Next base: position 15,905,388 of record CP099851.1, on the reverse strand, counting down.
GAATGGATTACGTCCAGCGACGTTGAGGCGGTATGTCTGTTTGCCCAATTTTAACGTCCGTACTAGGTGCAATGAAAAATGTCGAGTAGAAACTAGAGAGGACTCGTATTGGTCGCTCTCCCACACTTTCTCGTGGTGCCCATGTTTGTGAATTTTTCCCGAACGGGCATCGGAATGCTACTCAAGGATTTTGGCTCCGCACTGTTTGCCTTGGGCTTTGGACGAAATCTCTTGCGCCATTTTTGTCCCTCATCTTTACTTTCGGGAAGTTCTCGCGTGACTCGTCCAAATGAAAGAAGGTGCCGAAGATAATTTGCGTGTTTTTCGGGTAGTTTTAATGGATAACCTAACCTCCACATAAAGCCCATGAAGCATATTGGTTAGAGGACGGCAGAGAATGACCAAACTACTCAACATGCAAGCATCAAACAACACTCAAACGAAAGCCATTGCCAAGAGGAATCGTTGGGTTCCGTCAAATTTTGCTACAGGTTTCAGGATACTACAGGATGTTACAGGTGTGACCTTTCACCAATCCCGTTGAAATCTGCGGTACTGTATATTTCGCCCTCGTTGCTACTTTTACATGTTATCGCGATGCGTTCATACAAAAGCCATAGCATCAAACATGAAACGAGCAGGTTTTTTTCTCTGAAGAGGTTACTGTTTAACTTCGACCTGTGGTTATAACCTCTGGCAGATCTTTCCGCCCTGATCGCGACTTTTTAGTCATTGCGAACCCTTCATGTATTAGCCTGGCTGCCCGATAGCAATTGAGCCGGCAGGTTTTTCACCCGGCGAAGATCGTTCTTGGACCTTGACATTGCCTTGTGTGGAAAAACAGACGAGAAGTGGCAGAAACATCAGGCGTCCCAAGAAGCTAGACTTATAATGGCGGTAGTTTAGTGGTGGGTTGGGGAGGCGCGTCGCATTTGTATGTTTTTGTCCATCTATTTAGAGAAACATATGGTACAATAAAAGCAAAATTTCGGTTTTCAAGGCAAAACAGTGAATAAGATAATCGTTAAAATAATTAATTCAAACTTTGGTTTAACTTTCCAATGTTTCTTTTCATAATAGAAGGTATAATTTTCATCTCTAATTTGCTGACCTTGACCCAACCTTGGCCTGAGTCAATCTCAAACTGGACCTTCCAGAACAACGTCACTTGGCCTCGTGAGCTCATAGCGGGCGTTACTGAATTGTGGATGGTGGTGCTTGGTGCAGTTAAGAGTGGTTTGTGAGAGGAACTTGACCTTTCTTTAGCCTTTTTGTCTTTCCTTCTTCCGTAATTTCACCAGCCCTGACTTTTGACTGACTGTGGACTGTTTTTAGGGCTTATCCCTACCTCTTTGTTCCCTTGTTACTTTTGCCTTCTCCTTTAGTTATTCTACGAACCAGCGTAGGTAAGTTGATCCGCCCAGCGGTTTGTGTGATCGCATATTTATGATCATTTGGTCCTCCGGGCCGGATAGGAATATTTCCCTGATAGCAATTTTGAACTTCGAGGTGTTCGGTACTCATTTGGAATTTGACCCCGGTATCGAGATTTATCTGGCCAAGTCGCACTTTTTTCTCGTCATCTTTCACTGGGAAAGATGAGCAAAATGGAGAAGTCGGCTAAGAAGCTGGCCGAGATTGTGGCCTGCCGCCAGCTGTTGGCAGAAGACATTCGGGCTCAGGCTGAGATCCTGGTCAGCTGCGATCGCAGTCAGTCTGGTAGATTGCTGCAGGAGATAAAGATCATGAAATCTTATGAGCTAGAAGTGCAGAACTCTTTGAAGCTTGTCAAAGGTCTGCCTTTAGAGTCCGACGAGTTAGCATCTGAGCTTAGAGAGCACAGGATGCTTAGTAATGTTATCATGCGCAGCCTGGCAGTAGAGAGTGAGATAGAGTTGGGGCTACAGAGGTCTGACTTGAATGGGGGGAGGGCCTGTGGAGAGTCCCAGCAGTTGCGTTTGCCTAAACTTGATATAAAAAAGTTCAGTGGTGATCTGGAGGACTGGCCAGCTTTCCATGAGTCTTTCATGGCAGCTATTGGTAGCACTGGCCTGTCTGATATCCAGAAGCTGACTTATTTGAGGTCACTGGTGGTTGGGAAGGCTGAAGATGTTGTTGCTGGCCTTCATCTGACGGGTGCAAATTATCCAGTTGCACTCTCGCTGCTGAAGGAAAGATTTGGTAGAGAGGAGCTGGTTGTCAACTCGCATGAAAGAAAACTTGTCCAGATGCAGAGCATGGATTCTGATTCTCTTCCTTCACTGCAGACATTTCTGAACAACTTAGAGTACCGCTGTCGTGCACTGAAGGCTCTTGGTGTGGATGTGGCCAGTCACGATTTGATACTTGCGCCCCTGGTTGAGTCAAAGATGGCTCCCAGTTTAGCTGTTCATTTCAACAGGCAGAGGTCAGACAGCAACCCCCCAACACTCAAAGAAATCATAGGCTTCCTGCGCAGTGAGGCCATGATCAGGGAGAAAATGGAATATGAAAACTCATGTGATGAAACAAAGCAGAAAAAGTCTCTAGGATCTGTACATGCCTTGACCACTGCTACACAGAAGTCTCCTCAGTCTCTGTGTGTGTTCTGTGTTGGGAAACATCCCAGTTACAGCTGTGGGCAGCAGATGGGTGTAGATAAGCGCCTGGCTCTGCTTAAGAAAGCACAGGCATGCTTTCGGTGTCTCAGACCTGGCCACCTGTCTGTCAAGTGTCGGTTCAGAGTAAAGTGTAAGACCTGTGGAGGTATGCATCAGACTGTGCTGTGTCGTAAGGCATTGCTCACTGGGAGCGATGCAGCATCAGCCACTATCCCAATGACTACCCCACCTCGTGGTAAGACTGTGAGTCTGCCTACATCTGAGGAGCAGGTGATAGTTGGCTGCAGTTCCTCTGGTGAGGCAAGTAAGTTTGTGTTGCAGACCGTGTCTGCTGTCCTGAAGGCAAACTCTGGAAGCCAGAAGGTGAGGATCCTCCTGGACACTGGGTCTCAGCGGTCTTTCATCCGTAAAGATGTGTCAGAGGCACTGGGCCTCAGTCAAGTGGGTAAAGAAACCCTGGTTATCAGTGGTGTTGGTGGTGTGCAGGCTGCCAGTGGTTCATCAGCTCACAAGAGAGTAGAGCTGAAGGTGAGTGGAGCAAAGCAGTCTCTTGTGATGCAGGCTCTGGAACTTGATCACATCTGTTCCCCAGTGAATGTAGTCCTGGGACAGGAGGTGAAAGAAAAGCTGGCAGCAGTGGGAATCTGTCTGCCTATTGGTGAAGATCACGAGGCTAGTGAGGCTGTAGATGTCTTGATAGGGGCAGACTTCTACTGGAGTGTAGTGACTGGACGTGTCTGTAGGCTGGATAAGTCCCTGGTGGCTCTCGAGACTATATTTGGCTGGATGGTGTCTGGATGTGTGGACAGTGTCTCCAGTCCATGTGCTGTGTCTGAGGCCACTGTGATGTTTGTTCACACGCAGAGCTGTTCTGAGGACACTGACTGTCAGCTGAGAGCCTTCTGGGAGATAGAGGCAGTGGGGATAAATGATTTAGATGAAAGCAGAAAGTCAAAGCTTGACAAGGTTACTGAGATCACTTACAGTGATGGTCAGTATGAGGTGACCCTGCCTTGGAAAGGTACGTCCAGGCCCCCAGCCAACTTTGAGGTGGCGAAGCGGCGTCTGGAAAAACAAGTAGATCGGCTTCAGAAGACCCCAGGGTTGTTGCAGCTGTATGAGAAAGTTCAAAGTCTGGTGTCAGATGGGTATGCAGAGTTCCTTGGGGATTCAATGGAGCCTGTTGCAGATGGCCACTACCTACCTCATCGGGCTGAGGTTCGTGAGCAAAGTGCTACCACCAAGCTCCGCATTGTTTACGACGGCTCAGCTAAGTGTAAGGGTCGAAGCTCCCTCAATGAGTGTTTAATGCCTGGCCCCAACCTGAATGCCAAGCTGTTTGACTTACTGTTGAGGTTTCGCTGTGGTGAAATCGCCATCTGTGCAGATATCAAGGAAGCTTTTCTGAGGGTCAAGCTGAGTGAAAAGGATAGAGATTTTGTACGATTTCTTTGGGTGGAGCCGTCAGAAATAGACCAGGAGCCCCTCAGGTTCAAGGAGTACAGGATGCGCGTTGTGGTGTTTGGACTGACCTGTTCACCGTTTCTGTTGGCTGCCACCATGCAACATCACTTTGCGCGACTTGAGGAGCTCTACCCTGATACTGTTCAGAAACTGAAAACCAGTTTCTATGTTGATGACCTGATCGTTGCAGTTGACACAGTAGAAGAGGGGTTAAAACTGTATCATGAGTCACTGAAAGTGCTTGGAGATGCCAACATGGAGTTGAGGAAGTGGCAAACCAACTCAGCTGAGTTGGCTTCTGAGTTTGGAGACAAAAGTCTTGAAGTTGTTAGGTTGGACAGTAATGAGCAGAAGTTAGCTGTCTCAAAGGTTTTGGGCTTGGAGTGGGACCGCGAAACAGATCAGTTTCAGTTCGCTGTAGCTGACTGGTGTGATGACTTTGAGTTTGTGCCTTTTTGGACCAAGTGGAAGATCTTGAGCTGGTGCTCAAAGATCTTTGACCCGCTTGGGTTCCTGGGTTCCCTTTGTCATTAGGGCTAAACTCTTGATGCAGGAGCTGTGGCAGGTAGGTGTGGAATGGGATGAACCTGTGCCTGCTGCCATAGTGGACCAGCTACTGGGCTGGCTGAGGGAAATTAATCTCATAAGAACTGTGAGAGTCTCAAGGTACCTGTTCAGCCAAGCCAGGCGTGATGATGTTCGTGTTCACATGTTCTGTGACGCCAGTCAGAGTGCGTACTGTGCCGTTGTCTATGTGGTGTCTCCTGGACAGAGGGGTAAGCTAGTTGCTAGCAAGACCCGTGTAGCACCACTCAAGAAGCTCACGCTGCCTCGGCTGGAGCTCATGGCAGCGTTGATTGGTGCACGTCTAGCCCAGAAGGTGTGCGGTCTGCTTGACTTGCCGCTGAGCGTTTGTCGCTACTGGTCTGATGCGCAGATTGTTCTGCACTGGGTGAAGGGGAGCTCGGGGAGGTTCAAACCTTTCGTGTCCAACCGCGTGGAAGAGATTCACTCTTTGAGTAACCCTGCTCAGTGGAGCTACTGCTCCACCTCCGAGAACCCAGCTGACTTAGGTACCAGGGGTCTCAGTGTGGCCAAGCTGGTGAGCACTGATCTGTGGTGGCATGGTCCGTCATTTCTGATGTCGGGAAGTGTTGGGGACGGGCACGACGAGGTGTTGGTGAATGTGGATGACTCTCTCGAGGAGACATCACGTCCTGAGCTCAAGGCAGAGACGCAGAATCTAGTGTGTCCAGTGCGCGCAGTGAGCCAGGTCGAAAACCCCATACTGAATTTGGCACGATTTAGTTCATTACATCGAGTGCTTCGAATCACTGCGTACTGTTACATGTTCGTTGACAAGTGTTTGAAGCGGTGTTCACGCACTGAGGTGCATCTTTCAGCTGCATATATGGCCAGGGCAAAGACGTACTGGATCCGTAAGGCTCAGGCAGATGCGTTCTGTGATGAGATAGAAAGCCTTAGCCGGGGGGAGCTCTCAGTTCGATCAAAGCTAGCACCGTTGAACCCGATGATGGACAACGACGGATTGCTGAGGGTTGGAGGCCGGCTTGATCGTTCTGAGCTGAGCTACGAGAACAAGCATCAGATTATCCTGCCTCATAAGGCCAGATACGTGGAACTAATGGTCATGAACCTGCATCTTAAACTGTTACATGCTGGGGTGCGTGACGTGATGGTGGAGTTGCGTCAGCAGTACTGGGTACCGAGACTAAGGCAGGTCGTGAAACGTATCATTCATGGATGCTCGGTCTGTAGAAGGTTTGCAGTCCGGCCATTCACGACGCCGACGAGCCAGTTGCCGGACTTTCGGGTCACCAAGTGTGCCGTTTTGATGTGGTAGGGGTGGATTTTGCTGGGCCTGTTTATTTTCGGGAAAGTCAGGAGAAAGGATACATTTGTCTATTTACGTGCGCCGTTACACGGGCGGTACACCTTGAATTGGTCACGTCGCTGAAAGTAGCCAGTTTTCTCATGTGCTTGAAAAAGTTTATTGGTAGGAGAGGACTGCCCTCTGTCATTGTCTCGGATAATGCTCGGACGTTCAAGGCGGCAGCGAACGCCTTGGATAACCTTTGGGATCTGGTGGACAGTGAAGAGGTACAACAGTTCTGCGCTTCTCGCAGTGTCAAGTGGGACTTCATTGTGGACCGCGCACCTTGGTGGGGTGGTTTCTGGGAAAGGTTGGTAGCAGCCATCAAATCCCCGCTGAGAAGAACGTTTGCTGGGAAGTCCCTGACCAAGGAGGAATTTGAGGTGGTTCTGTGTGAAATCGAGGGGATTCTGAACAGTAGACCACTCACGTACGTGTACTCTGATCACCAAGATGGTGAGCCGCTCACACCTGGACATTTTCTGAGTGGCAAGCGCCTACTTGGGATCGACCGACCGGTCCAGGAACAGAAGGACAACACCAACATTCCTCTTTCGGATCACTTTCGTTCCTTGGAGATTCAGAGGGATGTATTCTGGAAATACTTCTCCAAAGAATACTTGCCTGAACTGAGTCTTAGTCGACAGGCGACTGAGACAGGAAAGATGCGTAGAATTCGAGTTGGTGACGTGGTGCTGATTTCCGATAGCACGGGTAGACAGAACTGGGTCACTGGGATTGTAAAGCAGCTACTTACGGGACAGGATGGCAACACTCGCGCGGTCATAGTTCAGACCAAGAGTGGTACTCTAAAGAGAGCAGTGCAGTGTCTTTACTTTCTTGAGGGTGATCTTGAGTCGAATGATGTCGCTGCGCCTGATGTTTCTGCCGGGGGGAGTGTGGAAAAACAGACGAGAAGTGGCAGAAACATCAGGCGTCCCAAGAAGCTAGACTTATAATGGCGGTAGTTTAGTGGTGGGTTGGGGAGGCGCGTCGCATTTGTATGTTTTTGTCCATCTATTTAGGGAAACATATGGTACAATAAAAGCAAAATTTCGGTTTTCAAGGCAAAACAGTGAATAAGATAATCGTTAAAATAATTAATTCAAACTTTGGTTTAACTTTCCAATGTTTCTTTTCATAATAGAAGGGATAATTTTCATCTCTAATTTGCTGACCTTGACCCAACCTTGGCCTGAGTCAATCTCAAACTGGACCTTCCAGAACAACGTCACTTGGCCTCGTGAGCTCATAGCGGGCGTTACTGAATTGTGGATGGTGGTGCTTGGTGCAGTTAAGAGTGGTTTGTGAGAGGAACTTGACCTTTCTTTAGCCTTTTTGTCTTTCCTTCTTTCGTAATTTCACCAGCCCTGACTTTTGACTGACTGTGGACTGTTTTTAGGGCTTATCCCTACCTCTTTGTTCCCTTGTTACTTTTGCCTTCTCCTTTAGTTATTCTACGAACCAGCGTAGGTAAGTTGATCCGCCCAGCGGTTTGTGTGATCGCATATTTATGATCACCTTGCATTCAGATCAAAATCTGCGGTGCTGTTTTTCTAACGTCAAGCTAGATTATCACTTCTACCAGCAAAAAAAGCTTCGTGCGAATGATAATGTTCGGTGTCCTTGGAAGTTGTAGCAGATGTCGAAAACTCATAACTTGACAGAGGGCATGAAAATGACTGAAAGTTTTTTTCAGTATATGGTAGCAACTTAATATACATCTATGACGCAAGTGGTACGATGCGTCAGATTTGGTTTTCTCGCGGGAATAGAAACAGTGCTTCAAAGGCTGCTGTGTCGGCAGTAACACTCCCGTTTCTGGCCTCTCCTATATGTAGAATTTAAAAAAAAACGTCGCTGCCACGTTTCGTATCCCCTGCCCTGTGAACTGTTGCACTAAGTGATCACTCTTGTGGTACACTCTGCAGAAAGGCAGAAATTGATTGGTGAGGAACTGTCCGTTCATCGGTATTTTTGTTGCATTTTTTTGGGGGGGGTTATGTTTTTCTGCGCTCGTTACTTTGGTTTTTCTCATGCTTTAGTTTTGCGCTCGTTGCTTTGGTTGTTCTCTTCTCAAGCTTTAGCCCATGTGTGATTCATGGTTTCAGCCAATAGCTGTTTGTACAAAACTCCCAGTGAAATGCGCTGGTGGTATTTTGGATCAATCTTTTGTTGTTTAAAAGGAGCCCACCATTGAGCTGAGAAATACATGCAGTTGGTCCCAGAAATGTTGCTTGCCACCTTTCCAGCATGCCACATAATTAAAAGACAAGTGCTTTGCTACCTTTCATTTGCTTATCCCACATCAGACAGCGTGATAGATGTATGGACAACAGGGACATTTATGGTTAATCACTATGCAGCTCTGTGAATATGGCTGTCAGAGATAGTTTGATAAGAAATTATTTTCTAGGACATCTAGCTCCAGTTTGACTGCCCATCTTCGAAACACATGATATTCTCTTGAAGAATGTGGGAGCTGTGAACAAAAGTTAGGTCATTATACATTAAATACCATTTTAAGAGTAGCACTGATAATTTACTTAAATATATTTTCAGATTGAACATGAGTCATTCATCAGGTTATAGTCCAGCACCTTCAACCAGCAAGACTGATGGTTTATCAAGTAAAGTTAATAAAGGAAAAAGAAAGGCAGAAGCTGTTGAGGGAAAACCATTGAAAAAGAAGATTAAGGTGAGCCTTAAGTGGTTTCTGCCCAAGTTCTATCCCACATTTATGTATGTTTTGATTGATTTGATAGTACGTTTACTGTAGACGCAGGTCTGCGCAGCAAACTGTAATGAAAACTGATATGAATTTATCCTTTTTAATTGTGTAAAACATGTTATGTTTAGAACAAACAATCTTTCAGTCTATGTGTCCATAGCTTTTTCTCTGGTTTTTCATGCACTATTGAGATTCATGTGATATATCCATAATATAGTGCATTATATTGTATGGACTGACAGAATGCTGGTGGTTGCCAAGCCAGGTCATAACAGAACTAATGTAATATTGTTTTATCTTGAAAAAAGTTACTTTGCTTTAAGTCCATAGCATTTATCAGTCTTGTCTCTTAGTATTTGTTGGTCATAATGGTCATAATGGTAATATTTTTCATGGTCATATGGATTCTGCCAGCATGACTCACCAACAAATTTTCCTTGCTTCATTTTCAGTTTGTATGTCAGAAAGATTCCTAAAAAATTCAAAGACTAGTTTTTTTTTAAGGCAGATAAATGACTGTGGCAGAATGACAGAGAACTGTGCAAGGTAGGCATTTCATTAAAAAATGAGTGAAACACAGCCTTAAACAGAAGTTTTTGTGGCCCATGTTGATGTTGGCATCTGCAACAAAGGGTAAAATGTGCATACTGCATTGCCCTGTTCATGTATTTAAGTGTGTGAACCTGGCTTTTGTATGCTTTTCAACACCTATGTTGCATTCCTGGCAAGGTTTAAGTGATAACATTGTCCTGTTCTGTGATTTGCTATGTGACTGGAATGACAGAAAACCACAGACATGACTCTCAGATTCATTTAAGTGTCTTGTGCTTCAGCAAGAGTCTGAGGTATATGAGGAAGACGTGCACCTGAACATTCCTGCCATGCTGTCCCAGCAGTATCACCTCGACCTGGACGTCTCGCTCAACATTAGCCGTTTGCTGGAAGATGACCACAAGGTGATGTTTGATATGTCAAAGACAGTTTGTAATATCCCTTGGCATGGAAAGACCGTTTCATTGTATTCTTTTAGCAACCCATCCACGTAAAAACCCAGAAAATTTGCATTTAATAGGCCAAGATTAAATCAGCAAGTGTCCTGTGCAAAGGACTGAACATGTGCCTTGGCAGTAGTTTTTTTTTGTGGAAAGGTAGGTGTGGGATGGAGACCATGTTTTTAGTATGGTAAACAGTTTTTCTCCTTTTCATTTTTGAGGAAAAGGATTCGCCAGACATAAAAGCACAGGTGACCACAGAGCTGCTGACATTAAAGGCTTTGTCAGCACTTGTTTGCTATTTGATACAATATGTGATTGACTTAGACCACAGATAGGTGCAGATCATTGTGCTTTGGTTTGGGCCTGCTTTCCTTGTCTCATGTACTACTTTGTAACTCATCAGCCTCCTTTTCATTACCCACACATTGTGAATGCCACACATGTGCCAGGGTCCTGATGGGATGCAGATTATCCTTTTGTGTCAGATTCTAATCCAGCCATTTCCTTTTTTTGCAGAGTTTTTTCCATTCCTTTTTATCGCAGAGTAAGTATTGCATCACATGGACATTGCTTCACCCAAGAAGGAGACTACCTTTTGGAGTGAATGCAGTGATCCAATTAGGCCTGTGAGGGGCTGAATAAAACATTGAGATCACCTGCATTCTGTCAGGATCCTGGCACATGTCTGGTGAATACAGTGACAGGTTTGACCCAACTATGGATGTCTGCTCAGGTTTCGTTTATCGCCCGGTACCGCAAGGCGCAGACCAACAACATCGACCCAGAGCTTCTTCATGAAGTTGCTGCCTCCCACAACTATCTTGTCAACCTTCAAACCTCTGTCACCAAGGCCTACAAGCAGCTGAAAAAGGATGAAAAAGTATGCTGATGATTTTATCACTATATTGTGTGTCTGTTTGGGAAAAGTGTTGTTTGCAGCATTATTATTAGTATTGGTAGGTATTGAGTCATCATATAGGTGTCTTGGGTGTTATTAGTATTACTGAAGAAGTTTTGGAGGTCCTTGAATCATACACTGAAATCTTGAGTTTGGAGGACAACTTTAAATGCATGGATAGCAATTTCTTCTTTGGGAAATTTGCTGTTTGTCAGGTGTGATGAATTTGGCTGCTAATGATATCATGGTGCAGTGATGATCTAAGGCTCTAGCCACCCCTCTTCAGCCTACTCAAGCATGAAGGCTCCCTGTTGTCCAGAAGGCAGATTAGATCCTGGATCTGTTCTCTCCTAACAGTGTCAGTATCTAATGCTGCCAGAGGAGAAGGCCTACCCTCAGGTTGAACCAGTGTCCGGTTAGCAGCCAATGAATGGTATGGCCTGGTTGTCTCCAGGTGACTCCAGAGCTGCGTCAGGCCCTGGTCTCCGTCTCCAAGAAGTCCGAGCTGGAAACGCTGATGGAACCGCACAAGTGAGATGTGCTTCATCTCCTTTTAAACAACATTTTTCTGATTGCCAACATCTCTTCCGTGTTACAGTAAGCTCGTTGATTTTATTTTCAGACGTGATCCAGTCACTGGACGTCTAAAAATCTGAAAACCTCTGGAGAACCCTGCAAATGTAATATCGATGACAACTTGTCTTCCCTTTACTATGCTGACTAATTAGTCACTGGTTCCGGCCGTGTGTATGGTCGCTGGTCATGGCCGGATTGACTGCTTCCACAGATACCTCTGACGTTTCATGCTCGCAGGAAGGGTCCGCGCACCACACTGGCTAACCGCGCCCGCGACGCCGGGCTGGAGCCGGCCGCACTTCAGCTTCTCCACGGCACCGCTAGATGTCAGCCCACGGCGCTGCTGCAGGCCGGTCGGGAAGGCCGTTCCTCGCTGCAGGAGATACATGCTGGTCTAGGCCACATCATGTGTGACGTCATCAACAAAGATGCGGCCATTCAACAGGAGGTTTGTCTTCCGTCGATAAAAGCTCTGCTAGTGTTGCATCTTTGATAATGTTGTGATAGAGTCCATGTGAGTGAGATTGTTTGACAGCTGAAACGTAATTAATCGCTTTCATCAGTTTTATGTAATATAACTATCACTTGGTGAGAGAAAAAGATTCTCAATAGGAATAATTCTAAATAGTTCAGGAATAATTCATCCCAACATATGCAGTCATTTTATCATTTTTCTGTAATCGAATTATCACTTAGTGGCAGAAATAATTCTTATCCATAGGATCTGCCATTTTCATCTTGTGTACGCGGTTTTTCTGGCTCCTTTGCCCCATTTATTGCTGCTATATTGCATGAAATATTTGCAAGAAAAACGTGAACCTCGCCTAACTAAATGGCTGTTCTACCTAGATCCAATAAAAACAAACCTAGTGTCTTGGGTTAGGCTAAGCAGCAACTGCGCTGCATACTACTGTTAGCGGCTTAGTACCGGAATTACAGGACTCGATTTAGCAATTGTGTTTAGTGTCAGAGTGCTTAAACATGTAGTTTTTGTATCGCCGTCTTGGGTCACCTTGTATCTCTTAGGATCTATCTAGGCGAGGTGCGTTGATCACAGCTCTTCATAATATATGCCTTTCTCTTTGAGTGCAGCGTAACGTATGTGGCTGGTTTACTCCGCATCTAGAAATGAAGGTCGCGGGCCGTGTGTAAACTGAATTTTTAGTACATAAATTTGACCCAAATGGTTCGTTAGGGTGATTTTGGGAATCGGAACCCGTGCTTGGCGTAGCTTGATGCATAGACCTCGACCGTTACACCCGACCGCGCAGTTCCGGGTGACCGCTGATGTCGTGGCGAAAGTGTAACGTGCCACCGAGGGTGCGACACGACCGCGTAGCCAGCATTGCTAGCTAGCTGCCAGCAGCTGACCTGCTGGTCATATATCGAGCGCCGAGGTTGCTCGGACCCGTCTTGCCAGGACGGAGAGACCAGCGCTCTGCAAACTGAGATACCGATCATGGCAAAATGTTGTTGGGACTAATGTATCACACTGGTACTTCAGCAGGATGGTACCATGGGGACACTGTCATCGTAGTGGGAATAGCCGCCAGAAAGACATAAATTGAATGAAACATTTACACATCTCAAAGGCTTCCGGGTTGCATTGAAAATGGCCCAATAGGGAGGTTTAACCCTTCAGTTCCTGCTGGTGTCATGCCTGATTCTTACCCCATCGTGTATTTGCTCATCGGCATTTCCCGGGCTGGGTACAGCGGACCGTTACCCTCTCTTCTCCTCACAGGTGGTCAAGATGGCCTCCCACCGCGGCATCCACCTGGAGACCAAGCAGAAGACCTCCAAGACGAAGCCGGACAACGACCAGAGCCACAAGTACAAGAACTACATGCGCTTCCGCAAGCCGGTGGAGTGGGTTCGCAGCTTCGAGTATCTGGCCATCTGTCGGGCCGAGGACCAGAAGTACATCACGGTGCGCGTGGACGTGCCGGACGCGCTGCGGCAGCGCTTCGGCGACGTCTGCCGCAGGCGCTTCCTCGGCAGGTGGGGCTGCCGGCGTGGCCGGGCGCCGGTTCGGCGTGGAGGGCAACGCCGGAACGAATCGATGGTGGCGTCCGTTCCAAGTTTGGTGCATACGGCGCATGACTGTGTGTTGCAGGTCACGAGGGCTGGATTAGAGGGCTTGCGTGATCTGAGACTAAAAACAACGTAACGCCGATTGCAGCTTTGTTCGTGATGCTTTTTCGACTTGCGTTCGAAAAAGCATCACGGTTCAGCAGGGATTGTAGCCTCACCCACCTTCGTTTGGGTCGTTTGTTTTTTTCTTTTCTTTGGAAACGGAACCGTGATTATGCCCTTGCGACCAGTCTTCGGCCTTCGTTCCGTCGTACGCCTGACCACAAGTCGTGGCAGAACTTTGGCTGTCATAGGATTAGCCCATTACACGGTCCTTCCATGAGCATCTGACTCTCGCCCTGCACTCAGGAACGTGTGATGCATGGAACCAACGCATCCAAACGGAATCTGCCCTGGCATTGGCTCCATAACAAAGTGCTGTGCATTTTCCACACACTGAGCATCGATATCTAGTATACAATTCATCTCACGATACATAACATGCAAATACATACATAACTCATACATCTCACATACATCGGACTGCACACAACATGCACAGCATTGCATTTCACTGTGCTTTTTTAGTATTTTTCTACCCGCCATCTACACCTGTATACTCAGGCGACTGAGGGTGCTTCCGCCCCAGTCCACCACTCTGCCACAATATCTAACGTCTCACAACCCTTGAGCCCGACCACCAGCTGGCTCCGTCCCCCCCCCCCTGTTTCTGACCCCCGCGCCTGACCGCCGCCCCCGCGCCCTCCAGCGGCCTGCGGGACGACTACCGCGCCTCGGCGGTCAACCAGGCCATCGCGGACGTCTTCAGCAAGAGCGTGACGCGCCAGCTGGAACGCCAGGTGCGGGGCTCGCTCAAGGAAACCGCCGAGCGCGAGGCCATGCTGGTCATGTCGCGGAACCTGAAGGCGAAGCTGCTGACGCCGCCGATCCGGGGCCGCGTCATCCTGGCGCTCGACCCCGGCTTCAAGGCCTGCAAGGTGGCGGCGGTGAGTGTGCGGCCGGGACGGGCGTGGAGTCGGGAAGGGGAGGGGGGTCCTGCATGGCTGGACCACTGGAGCTTGGTGGACGTCATGGCTTAGTGTCCGTTGAACTGTGCAGCCTCCCCGCTGGAATTTCGCCAGTGATCAGCCGTGACGTGGGACGAACGCTGAGACGGAAACGCCGCGGCCGACTGCGGCGTTATTTCGTTTGTCCGTCTGTGCGGCTCAATAAAGACAGTGTCACGAATTATCGGCGCCGAGGCCTGCCAGTCTGCCTGGTTTCTGAGCGATGAAATAGATGGCGCTGCTGTGTTGTTTTGTGCACCATTAGGCATTACTGCTCTATCGTTGTAGCGAGCACCCGTTTTTGGGTCGTAGTGGCGTTGCCTCTGAGAGTACCGAACCCCGACGCCCGCCATGCAGCGTTCATGAGACGAACGTGTCGCTGGGAGCCACAGGGACGACATCCGATGTCGCTAAAGCCAGTCACTGTCCATATCTTCCTTCAGTTGTGAAGGCATCTATTCATCGCTTGCCATCAGGCACTTTTCGCTGTTTCTGTTCGTGGTGTTTCATTCATTGCATCCTAACAAATGTCAGCAAATCGTTCGTATCAAGTGAACGAATAAAAGCACAACGCTAGACTAAGTGGCGCGTACATGCTCGTTACAAACACATGAGTCTGCATGGAAAAGGAATACCATCAACAAACCCTGTTTATCTGTATCAGTATGCATGCCCGATGCGCTTCCCAAATCTCCCTCCGACTCCCTGAGGACGCGGGGTTGTGCGCCGTCAACAGGCTCCGTCCGCCGGCAGGTGTCTCCCCAGGGCGACCTCCTGCACACGGCCGTGCTGCACCCGCGACTGGACGTCCGCTGGCCGGCCGCCGCCGCCGACCCGGCCGCCCTCCAGCTGCGCGACGTCATCGGCCGGCACGGCGTCTCCCTGCTCGGGGTCGGTGACCGTCGCCGGCGCGGGCCCGGCCGCTGGGCGGTGTATTGGCTGTTCGAAGTGCTGTTCGTGTCGCAGTGTTTGATGGATGTTGGGCGGTTGCGAGGTATCGCCATTGCCGAGTCGGGTGGGTTTGTAGGCGTTCCTTGCTGTGCCAAAATCTTTCACAGTCTGGCTCGTTCTGGGGTCTTTTGGTATGGTTTCACGTCGGCTGACCTGACCTGACCTGTAGAACATGACTCCACCTGGCAGCACGTAGTCGGGACAGCACGCCCCGACTTGACGTGACTTGATGTGATCTGACCTGGCAGTACCAGATATTACTCGGCCTGACCTGGCGTAGACGTTACCAGACTTGAAATGATCCAGCACTAACTTACCAGCACTACCTAATTTTACCTGACCTGGTGTGACGTCATTTTACCCGGCATTACTCAGTATTGCCAGGCCTGGCCTGCCTTAGAGTTACCCAGAATTCCCGACGTGACTTGGCCTAGAGTGACCTGACATGACCTAGGCTTCTCCGGCTCTCCCTGCCCTGACCCGACTGGGACATGGTCCCCAGGTCGGCAACGGCACGGCCTGTCGCGAGACCTGGCAGTACGTGGCGGAGCTCAACGGGCCCGGCTGGTTGGCCGGGTCGCCGCTAGATGTCACGCTGGTCGACGAGGGCGGCGCCAGCGAGTACTCGACCACCAAGGCGGCCTCGGAGGAGATGCCGGAGCTGGACTGCAGCGTGCGCAGTGCCGTCTCATTGGCCCGCAGACTCCAGGACCCCGTCTCCGAGTATGTCAAGGTAGGCGGCACCGTGTGCTGGTCATTTACGATCGTGTCAAGGTATGCGGGTTTGTTTATTTTCCATTTCCAGCTGTGTAAAGGTAGACGGAACGTTTTTTACGGTACTCCGTGTGTCTGTGAATAATGTTTGTTGTTTAGGTAAGACAATAAGGTAGTCGGTGCCTGTATTGTCATCATGCCGTGGCCTTCTCGCGTGACCCGACCGTAACACGCCATGACCTTGACCCGACCAGGTGGACGTGACGTGCCTGGGGGTCGGCATGTACCAGAAGGACATGCCGGCCGCGCAGGTGAACCAGACGCTGGGCGACGTGCTCTCCGACTGCGTGGGCACCGTCGGCGTCGATCTGAACACGGCCTCCGTCCAGCTGCTGAAGAAAGTGCCCGGCCTGAACGCGGGCAGGTCAGTGACGTCAGAGCGATAGCCGTGTCGCGTCGTGTCGTGTCGTGTCGGCAACTCGGTTGGTGGAGCGTCTGTCGCCCCCCCCCCGGCCCAACAAGGTGGATTCGAGTCGCCTCGGCGTTCGATGTTTATTCACAGGTCATTTGACGACTGACATATAGAAGGGAACACTGGCTACCGCGCGACCGCGTCGTTTATGTCAGCACGTTAAACTTCCGTCTCTCGGTTTTGCCGTTAACATGGATTTGTGCGATCAGGTGTAGGGTTCATAGTCCGTGCGACAAGCACTGCGTAGCGCCAGCTCTGACTCCAAAGCACCATACCAAGACGTTCAGATCAAATCTGTAAAAATTGCACCCCTGCTGCAAAAAAAATCTGTATAAAAGCGTACCACTGCTGCCGGCGGTGGGCGGCACCACGTGTTGTGGCTGTGCGCGCTTGTCAGCCGAAAGGTCCCCGGTCTGAGTCCGGGTAAGGACGGCCTTTCGCCCTCCCCTCGACCGCCGACGTCAAGGGTTGCGACCCGAAGTGAGTTTTACAGTCGAGAGCGGTGGTAAGTAGGCCGGTGACAGAGGGGGTGGTTGGGAGGTTGGGAAGGTTGCCGTTCGATGGAGATGGACACAGACGGTAAGCTGGCGTCTGGGATGCCGTGTGAGACGGTGGGCGTGATCAGAAGTTTCGCGGGAGAAGCACGGTCTACCCGAATTTTGTGCTCGTCGAAAGGTTTCTGTTCACCCCTCTGTTCTGTGTTGCAGTTCTGTTTTCTGCTTGCTGTTCTTTGCAGAAATAACCAAGTATCTTACCATTGATACGATAATAATTAAGACAAAATGACCGTTTTTTTTTTTTTCCATTTCAGCGATACATTATCAGTGGAGTGAAAAGGAGAGAAAGCTAGAAAGGCAACAAAAATAGGAATGGAAAATTTATCTTAAAACCTGCGAACGTGATAAAATGTATTCCAGAACTTCCAAACAGGTGACCGCCTGCTTGGTAATGCCGCCAGCCAAGGCAGACTCCCAACCCGAGCACAGTCTCCGAAAAAACATCCGTACTGCCCCAGGTGTTACCACCAGACAGTGTACGGCGGCGGCCGCCCGCGCCGCCAGCGACCACGTGACAGTCGATCCCGTCAGGCGCCGGCCAGCGTCTGAAGCCGCCCGGCCGCCGCCCGCGGCCGCCGCGACCCTGACCTCGCCCCGCCTCGCGGTGACCCCGCTGTGACCCCGCCTGCCGGTTCCAGCGCCGAGCACATCGTGCAGAAGCGGCGCGAGAAGACGGTGTTCGTGAACCGGCAGCAGCTGCGCACCGTCAAGGGGGTCGGTCCCAAGAGCTTCGAGCAGTGCGCCGGCTTCGTGCGCATTCTGCCCGCCACCGGAGCGGCGGCTAAGGTCGGCGGCGTGGCGGCGCCGTGGGGAGGGGGACCGTTGAACATGCTCGGCCGCGCTGGGTTTAGTCGTGCTCGGAGAGATGTTGTGGGTGCTGCGGGGATTTTGGCCCTCTCTGTTTGTGATTCGGGCAGTGTTTGTGACGAACAAATGGATCATTATGTCGTTTTCTGTGACCGAAGTTTTGAGCATTGTCTTTGCGCGCTCATAACGTCACATCATATTATCACGTTAAGGACAGATATCGTGGAAGAGCTAATTACAGTGGAATCTGTACATTCGTTAAGGGTGGGAGCATGTGACATTTTGTTTGCCATGTAGTTTTTACAGTTTCAGAGCTACTGTTAGCAAATTCTAATGTTCTTATGTTCATGCTGACTGGATATTCGTGACGGTCTTTTCTCGTAAAGATGCAGAAGACCAATGTGTCATGTCAGCGTGTCACGCTTTGGCCCGTTTTCGTGCAGAAGAGGAAGATGACGCCGAAGAAGGGCAGCAAGGCGGTGTCGTCGGACCCTGAACCGCTGGACCAGACCATCATCCATCCGGAGAGTTACCCCGTTGCGAACAAACTTCTCAAGGTAGTGTCAGACGAGGCTGCTAGGCCGTACATTTTGTAGCCGATGTAGCTGTTCAATTCGGTGATTGCTGGACTAGGCGAGGTGGTTATTTTATGTTGTAAGACACTTAAAAGCGTATCACGTGAGTGGTGTATTTGCATCATTGAGCAAAACCCCGATCTTAAATCAGCGTCGTGCGCTATTTAAACGCGTTTTTCTTCCAAGATTATATTTTAACCCTGCATTGGGTGGGATTTTTCGCCACCTTCCATTGACTTCTTTAGTTGGGAAGGAGGGGGGGGGGGCATTTAAGGTCCCACACACCTATCTCGAGAACAGGTCGCCCAATGCGGCTGATTTAAACGGTAATCGATGGCGCCGAACCGTGCTGTCTTGTGACAAATGCATTTTTTTCGTACTTTTGGGCCAGTGATGGCGTCACAGGTCAAACACCCAAAAAAGGTCCTTTTCTCCAGAGTTGCCTGATCACGATGAAGAGCACACCGAAACTGAAGTTTACATTGCAGTATGTCTGAAGTTGCTTGCTGTCATGTTCTGAGACCCAAGGTCATCAAGAACATTGCAGCATTTTGTGGTTTCAAACTCGTATTATCACTAGGACGCTAGTGAACTCCATCTGCCACCTCTGGATGACCCTGCAAATCAATTTGGCCCATGTTGCGCATTTCCGCGGAACGTTGTAGACCGTTGCAAAGGCCAATATCTTCACACCGACCATCCGGAGCGTTAAACGTCACTTTGCTGGCGAAGGTGAAATCTACTTTAACCGCTGAAAGTCACACTACAAAAAAATAACTGCTGCTTAAGTTGTACGTGCAGTATCTTACAAGAGAACTGAATGTTGTACCCTGCTGTATCCATTTTTTTCATTTTCGGAATGCGTATTTGGTCAGGATGACCAAACATGAGGTCAGTGGTACTCAGTATTGAGCTCTCAGGTCATGCTTGTATGCAAGGCAAGCCACTGTCTCCATGCGTTGTAAAAGCATCGATAGTACGGTGGCGAAGTAAAATTGAACATGGGATCGCAAAACATTAGTGTCCTTATGATGTCATGAAGATGTGACCTGGGATGACCCCATTGCCGTTTTTCTTTTTTTGTCAGTATGCACACAGTTGATTTATACAAAGGTTCTGAAAGTTTCAAGACACTGTATGTGTCTGTGTTTGGGAAATACGTAAGAAATGCTTGGGGGAGGGGTTAAACGCCTCCCCCTCCGTCATTGGCGGGTTGAAGTGGTGTTCTTGCTTCTTTCCAGCAAGGTTTTAAGGGAGAGAGAATTGTGAGAGGCCGGTTGATTCTGTTCCTGTGCGGCGCGACTGATAACCACCGGTATCTCATTGGCTGACACCTCATTTCGTTCGCCACCGATTGGCCGCCGTCTCGCCCGCTCGCAGCCGATTGGTTGACGTCCCACCCCGCCGGTAGCTGATTGGCTGCTCCTCGGCGGACGTGGGCCAGGAGCGGCTGGCGGGCCGTCTGACGTCATACTGCGATGGACGGAGCCGGGAGCAGCTGGCGCAGGAGCTGGGCACGGACGTCCACACGCTGGAGCTGATCATCCGGGCCCTCTCCGAGCCGGGGTCAGTCTGTGACGTCAGACGGGGGCGGGGCCTGGTGGTGACGCCACGGGCCCAGGGAGGAACTAGGTGGTGGGTTGCTGAACTGCTGCGGGCTGGCGAAGTGTGACGTAGAAGCAACAAAGCACTACGTTGACGTGAAAACAGTCTGTTTTTCAGTTCGAAGCCATTCAGCTCAGTTCATCGCGATAACTGATGCTCTTACTTCGAACCATCAACATTCTTCCCGGCGTGTGGCTGCCTGCGATTCGGGACGTGAACGGCCATGTAGTGTCGATTCGTTTCGCCACATGGCTTTCCCTGTGGAAAACCTTCCCCCACATTTGAGTCACGGCACGCAGCACACAACTGGTCCCATGGCGTGCGAGCGTGGCGAATGCGTGCGCGTCCCTTTGCCCTTGGCTCACGTGTCTGCAGCGTGTCTGCGGCCACCCCATAACGCCACCGCGGCGCGCCGTCCGGCCAGGTACGACGAGCGACAGGAGCTGGCGGCGCCCATGTTCTGGAAGGCGACCATGCGCGCGAGGGACGTGCGGAACGGCGCCCGACTGCGAGGCGTCGTGAGGAACCCCACCGAGTTCGGCGCCTTCGTCGACCTCGGTGAGGCCGCCGGCGCACGGCGCCCGGTTTTGGGGACGTCTCGGCGTTGCCTGTCGATTGTTTTTAGGGAGGGGGTTGTGATTTCCAAGTTTGTTTTGTGGGGATAGGCAGTAAAAGTGTCAAGGTCAATGAAACGTCTTCCTGATACACTGACGTTGGGTTCTCCTTTTTTCGGTCAGCATGAATGTTTCAGACGAGGTTAATGTATGGACATTGCTCTGGACATTATTTTGTGGAAAGTGCCCATCCTACATCATTCGTTGTGTTTTATCCGAGTTTTATTTTTTATTATTTCTTTAACTTCTTTTCCCATCGCTGTTTATTAGCGAAATAGCGTTGTCACCTTGTGCAGCTGTTTGTTGCGCACTTTTTGGGAGGCCTTAGCAGGCTACCAGAACGTAACAAACGTGGCAACAGCAGCATGTTCCTTTGTGTCCATGTCCATGACCCAGAATGCTGCGAACGGATCACGACCCTGGCATGTCCCTTTGGACGGGTCACGGCCCTGCTATGTCCCTTTAGACGCGTCACGACCCTGGCATGTCCATTTGGTTAGGTCACGACCCTGGTATGTCACTTTAGACACGTCACGACCATGACATGACCTTTTAGACGGGTCACGGCCTTGGTATGTCCCTTTAGACGCGTCACGACCCTGGCATGTCCCTTTAGACGCGTCACGACCCTGGCATGTCCCTTTAGACGCGTCACGACCCTGGCATGTCCCTTTAGACGCGTCACGACCCCGACATGTCCCTTTAGACGCGTCACGGCCCTGATATGACCCTTTAGACGCGTCACGACCCTGACATGCCCCTTTAGACGCGTCACGACCCTGACATGCCCCTTTAGACGGGTCACGACCCTGGCATGTCCCTTTAGACGGGTCACGACCCTGGCATGTCCCTTTAGACGGGTCACGACCCCGGCTTCCCATTCCCCGACTGCCATCCCTCGGGCGTGCTGTGACCGGGGCCGCCGGCCGCCGCCAGGCATCGGCGAGTCGGGCCTGATCCACGTCTCCAAGATGGGCTCGGCCGAGCTGCGGGTCAACGACCACGTCGAGGTCGAGGTCATCAAGGTCGAGGACAGGGGCTTCAAGGTCGACATCGGCCTGCGCCTGCTGCGGAAACTGGACGGGCGGGCCGCGCCGCCGCCTCGCTAGGGGGCCGAGGTCTCTGAGCGAGGGGGTGAACTGCTGTGGGGTGTTGGCGGCGCCGTCAGTGAGACAAGACGAAGGCCGTGCGCGTGTGTTTGCGGCCTTCGACGAGTTGGAGGTCGCTGACAAGACGTGGCCGAAGGTAGGAGTGGGGTGACTGAAATGGGTTCGTCGCGGAGTGTGATGGATTTGGCCAGCGTTTGGAGTTGGTTGGGCGAGTACCGTATCATGTGGCTTCCATGTGGCTTCCTGTAATTTCTATACACGGCGTGGTGGGGTAGATGCTCTGAATCTGCAGCGTTCAAAAGCAACATCTGTCGTTCAACAGTCGGGACTCGGAATGCGAAAGCGCAAGACTGGACTTCAAAGCGAGTTCATGCGGTCGAGTTGAAACGCTGTATCCCTTTCGCCTGTAGTGTCCGAGTGTAGGAGACGCGGACCACTGACAAAAACCGCTCGGTTTGGATTCGGATCATCCTACGATGATAGGATGATTGCAGACCAAGTTTGTGTGATGCGGAGATGTTCCTGTTGACCTGTGATCCAAGTAGCTGTGGACTGGAATACACATTCCAACATTTGACCGCATTTTGCAGGAAGTTATTAGCACGTATGTTGTTGTGGATTGCATTCGAAGATTATTAATAGTTTTTCGTTGAAACGTGTGCTGGACGACGAGTTACTGCGGCGTCTACGACACCTACGCTTTGCATCTGGAAATACACCGAAGAGTTGGCACATCACCTAAATCTACGAAATTTATGTAACAGTTATTGCCCATTTCACCCAGCTGTAACTCGCTCGGGAAACGTGGATGTCAAAACAATACAATTACAATCTCGCGATGAACAAAGCTACTGAGCTTCAAAAATAGTCGCAGACAACTGGCGACCCAGTTGGTCCTTTCGATTAAGACTGCCTGCAGCGAGACATGTTTAGCCTTTGGTATTCAACAGCGTGCATGACATTTCATCTCGCACGCCTGTATCAGTCCCCCGAACTAAAATCAACAGTTCAGTGTGTTTCCCGGACAACACACGACCGAGCAGACTGAGCATCGAACATCGAAGCAAACTTCAAGAACCGCTGTCTCCACCACTCATATTCTTCGGGACGAACCACCGACGCACACGACAAAAAATGAAATAACTCGAGCCTCGGCGTCTGCAAACGTTGTTCATCACGGCGGAATTGCACTGCGCCTGCGGGCCGCTGGAAGAAGCCGTGTCGGCTGTGTGGCATGCCAGTTCGGCGTTCTGAAGGCAGGCAAACCTGTCACGGCCTCAGTGCCAGCAGGCGCAGCCGCGATGGCCAGTCTTTCCAGGCAACCTGTTTGCAGCAAAGGCGCAGTGGTCCTGACGGAGGATCGCTTACCCAGCGGCGAACCGTGTTTCCTCGGGAGACTACGTGACGTTCATGCCCTACCGGTTTTGGAGGTTCACAGAATCCGGGTCCACGGCCAGGTTCGTGGTTCAGTTCGACCCTTGCCAGGCCCGCCCCCTCCCCCGTTGGCGCGGGGTGACAGGTGACAGGCGGTGGCCTTCCGTCCTGCTGGGGGGAGGGACTATAGGTCATCGGACAGGGCGACCGGCCGGCGGTCGCCGCCGAGACAGGACTGCCCGCAGTGCCACAGCGGTCGGGGAGGCTGCCATCCGGCCTCCAGCGACGGCTGTTCTTCCAGACTCCAGGCGCTCCTCAGGATCGCCAGGAGACGCGCCGTGAGCGGGAAGACGCCCCCGGAGGTCTACAGAGGCTCAGCGCCAGCGGCCGTTGCGCGAGACTACTGCCGCGGCATGCTCAGAGTGGGCAGGGAGACAGGCCGGAGGATCGAGTTTCCAGGCGTCGTCCGTTGCGGACACGGGCCGGAACAGCTGAAGATCGCTGCGCCCGCCTCCGGAACCTAACGGCGCGCGAAGCCACAGACGATATTGCGTTTTATAGCGGAAGACGCCGCCCCGTGATATCGACCATTTTCAGCGACTGCGGGCGGTCTTCGCCGGAGTCGAAATGTCGCTCGACGTGCTGAAGATCTCGCTCGGCTGGGTCCTGCTCGCCGCGTTCGGGTCGAGCACGGACGTCGCCCACCCGCTGTGGCTCGTGTCCGCCCACGTCATGGTGGTTAAGCCGAACGCCCCCTTCCCGGGCAAACTTTTCCCCCGCGGCCTCCTGCCGCTGGTACCGCACCTGCCGACCGTGAACGGCAGCGGCGGGCGGCCGGCCGTCGGGGCGGTGAGAGCGGTGAACCGGCTGCTGCCGGTCAACGTCGTCAGGCTGAAGACCAAAGAGGCGGCGAAGGGCGCCGGCTTTTCGGCCGCCTCCTGGAAGATTCTGCGAGGCTTCATGCGCTTCCTCGTGCCGCAACGGCCCCAACGCCGTTCCGTCGCCGGCCCGGCAGCGACTACCCCCCGCCCGGCCGGCCAACGCCCCGCCCCCGCGCGGCCAGGCCCCAAACGCCGGCGTGTGCCGCTGCGGCGTCCGCTCCGTACCTGGGAGAGGGTCAGTCCCCACCCAGCCGCCGCCCGTCCGCCTTCCCGCCGCCGCGCCGCCGCCGGCCGGCTGCCGGCCGGCTCCCACGTCGAGGTCCTGAACGCGACGCGCCTAAGGGGCGGCGGCCGGCACTCGGGCCACCACCACCACCATCACCACCACCACCACCACCACCACCACGGCCACAGGCCGACCGGCCGCGGCGTGGAGCGGGTCAACGTCACGACGCTGTACGGCGGCCGCAGCGCGCGCTGCGCCTGCGTACCGGCGGCGACGTGCGTGGGCGGCGGCCGCCAGACGCGCCGCTGCCGGCCGCCAAAGGTCTGCTGCCCACGCGCCGCCCGGTACCGGCCCAGGTGCGGTCGCCTGGTCCGGCACCCCATCAGGGAACAGGTGAGAGGAAAGGCCCGGCCTAGGGAGGACTGTATCCGGCGTGAGTCAGGTGTTGCTAGTGGCCGTGGCAAGTGACGGGCACGAGCACGCTTGCGGGCTGGAATGCGTCGCTGGGGAGGGTCGAGCGTGTGTTGGGTTAGACACGGAGAATTCGTTTGATTGCACGCCAAAATGAAGTCAACGCGTAAGCTGTAGGTCAGTCATTTGATCTGGAGTTACCGCACACCGTGTGACTACAACTGCAAAAGCAACGCGCCCGAATATAACTCTAGTTGTGGGAAGCACGCTGCACCTAACGTTTTCTTTTAAGTCCAAATCCTGGTACAATGTCACCATGTCTGCGCATGCTTTCTCCGATAGCCACCAGATGTCTGCAGCTGAACGCTGATCTGGGGACAAGAACAGAGCCTGTCGTTTGTTTGACCTCACGCCACGTTCGCGCCAAAACTACTGGGATTCTCACCGAATAACGTGCATAAGATCGCGGACACGCGAACTTAAGTTTTCGTGCAAGTTTTCCTAAAACTAATGAAAGTCCGTAGTTTTGGAAGTAGTAGGAAATTTTCCAAAGTTTTGAGATTGGCCGTTAGCACTCTGGCGGCGAATTTCATGGCTCGCGGCCTACTTCATCTCAGCACCGCTAGATGTCTGCATATGCGCTGCGCCCTTTAGACAACCACCACCTAGCGGTGGCCTTCAAAACATCAAATGCATTTAATGACTCCTAGATGTCCTCAGGGATCCGACGCCAAGGTGGCCGTTGCGCCCTGGTCGGTAGCACTCCTGGTGAACCTGCCAGCTGGTGGCGCAATGTTGTGCGGTGGGGCTCTTATCCACCCGCAGGTGGTGTTGACAGCCGCTCGCTGCGTTGCCAAGTGAGTACCGGAGGCGGGGGTCAGGATGACGCAAGCCGATGCCGGGGTCGCATTTACGGTAAAGCGGAATGGACCACGTCCCCGAAATTATCAAGGTCTCAAACAATATCGTTTGCCCCAATTTAAGAGACAAATTTTTACCCTTCCCCCGTACCCATAACCCTAGGGCACATTCCCTATGAGGGAAGCTTATTCGGCCCCCCTCCAAGATCTCAAAAACTACCCGTCCGATTAAATCGCAAAAAAACAAACAGTCGAGTCGCTGTGGTGTAATTTACATTTTATAACAAATGATGAATCTTGAAAGGGGTGGATACGGGGGGAGCATGAAAGTCAGAAAAAAGAGTGGTATAACTTGTTAAAAATCGGGTCTAATCGACGGGACTTTTTTAGTTGGCCCATACGTTGGAAACTTTGAGAAAATTCATAGGCGTTTACAGGGGTTGGAAAACAACAGGAAAATTTTCGTTTAAAAACTAAATTGACCTAAAACTGAAAACGTTTCGTATTTAGTTTTTCTTGGTCAATTGGAAATCGTTATTACATGTTTGTATTACGCCGACATAAGCAGTGCCAGGGACATGAACAAGGGAACTGTCATGGCCGTACCTTATCAAATCCACTTACGATCTTTGACCTTAAATGATCTCAAATAACCCCAGGGTCACATGGTTTTGAGTTCATTTCATGATATTTGCAAACGTTTCTGTTCATTTGAATAAGTCTTGTTTATGGCCGTCGTGACATAGGGCACGCCCGAGGACATTTTAGGTCATAATCCGGTGACCCGGCCCATATCAACCTGAAACTTCAAGCACAAGTAGACGGCACTGTGCTAAGTCACAAATGTTACGTATTTTGCATTTTGAAAATTAGCGTCAAAAATCTTTACAAGAAACCAGACCTTGGTGTTTGACCTTGACCTGACCTTATGGCGTGACCTCAGATCAACAGCAATGGTGTTCTATGTTTGCCCAGCTATTTATCTATACACTCATGTAAGGTTTCAAGGTCAATCTTAAAAGCTCTGTTTGTGGCAGCCATTTCTCTTTCACATTCAGCAGTGCCAGACAGCCTGAGGTTCCTCCCATAAATTTGGCTTGGCTTTTCCTCTGAGGAAAATGAGGTTATAAAAACCTGGCATAATACGTATAAAGAATATGTAGAAAAGCCAATAAATTTCGCAAAGATAGTTCAAAAACCCTGAAAAAGGCGAGTGAAAACGGGGCTTCTGAAGCCCCATCCATACGGGAATAGGGTAAAGTTTTCTGTAACAAACATGAAGGTGCACAGTGCGCAATGCCCTTACTGCGCACTGCTCACTCCAGTGAGCAGAAACGAAATGCTCACCGTTTTCGATACATTTTAGGTCGTACCTGAAGCGCAAGGAGCTCAAGTCCCGCGTCAAATGCGAAACTCTTGACCGCCGAAGGCGTCGTCCGTTCACACAAAGGCACCCTGCGGTAAAGGAGCGCACATGTGACATCGTGCACCCTTGTGATAGGACATGGGCGCACTTATATCAAAATGAAGCGCTTGTTAAATTGCGTAAGCAGCCATAATATAGCTCATTTACGCCCGTTCTTAAAAAAAGTAAATAGTCAACACATAACATGACACAGACAGGACGCTGAAGGCACAGAGGTGTCTTTGCTATGATGTATAGGCGCCATGGCGTAGGAAAGGCGCCAATCGAATTAGGCGTCCTTCTGGCAAGATTTTGGCGCCTCCTTCGGCGCGATTTTAGCGCTCCCACAATAGTGTTAGTGACTCTAAATGAACCCCTTCCCCGGCAACATCCTAGACCCTCACTGGCCCCGAACCGTTTGATCTTCTCCAAATGATCAGATTGATTCGGATGACCGTGTTTTTCCGTGTCCCATGGAGGGAGATGGCGTTTCCGTGCTTCAGAAGTCAATATGGTGCTCTTTCACTTGTAATAATTTATTTTTTCAGGTTCCGGCGACATTGGCCTTTGTTGTTCATATGAGTATATAATTCGTGGATACTGAGTTTGCGTACACAGTATTTACTGAACAGGAATCAATGAGAGCACTGCGATGCAGGGGCGTAGCCAGGATTTCGCCAAAGAGGGGCCAGGAAAACCTAACCCCCCTTAAAACTGTGAACTCCTCGGATTTCGGCCACTTTATTTCCGAGTCCCGGAAATGTTTGTTTATTTTCTTATTTTGATGTGTAAGGAAGCGTTAAATTTCAATCCTAAGGGGGTAAGACGCCCTTGCCCCTGTTGCGATGTCGTATCGCGCGCCGGAAATAAAACCATGCAAAATTTGTAGCATCTAGCGGAACGCTATTGCACATAAAGGTAAAGAACAAATTAATGCTGGCGGCTCCAGCATGCTGCACTTGTATGCGCTGGTGCATTTAGCTTAGCTGATAAAACAGCCACGCATCACCGACACAGAGAGGTGGGACGTATCGCACAGCTGTCAGACCGAAGTCAAAATGCGCTGCCGCCATCTGCTCACCGCAGCAGACCGCAGAGCGGCGCTGATGCCATCTGCCCACCGCAGCAGACCGCAGAGCGGCGCTGCCGCCGTCTGCCCACCGCAGCAGGCCGCAGAGCGGCGCTGATGCCGTCTGCCTACCGCAGCAGGCCGCAGAGCGGCGCTGATGCCGTCTGCCCACCGCAGCAGGCCGCAGAGCGGCGCTGATGCCGTCTGCCTACCGCAGCAGGCCGCAGAGCGGCGCTGATGCCGTTTTCGCGCGTCCTCAGTCTGCGGGAGCTGCACCACCTGCTGTCCGTCCGACTGGGCGACCTGGCCGGCGTCAGTGGCGGAGCGCGGTCGCCACACCAGGAAATCCAGGTAACCCGTCGCACGGGTGGAGCCACGGCTCAGAAATTTGGGGGCGGGGAAGGCTGCCTGCAGTTCAAGAGTTTGCAGGGCGGGGGTGAAAGCCACTTTCTTCGGGCGTTGCGTGACAAATTATGGTTGAAATCCCCTTAGTTAGATTTGAAAGCTCAGGACATTGTGTGACCAATGAGGCATACCTATTTTTACCTTAAAATTAGAATGAATAAAAGGAAATGTCATTTCTGGAGAACTGCGGGGGACATGTCCCCGCAGCCCCCTCAGAGACTACACCCATGACCCGACGGACAGACGGGAAATCGACCACTGACGAATCGGTTAGAGAGTCCGTGGATGACTGGCATGAAACGGTCTTGGAAGGTATTAGGCGCGTTTATATGGGCATTTGAAAAGCTGCCAGATTCCCGGCCAGATTGGTCAGGGTGCACCTTTCCGGCGAGTTTAAACATCCGCGAGGTTCTGGGTTTCTTTCACGTTCCCTTCACTTGTTGTTAGACATGGCAGTTTAAACACCACTGCGACCTATGCTGGTTTACAGGAAATTACTGCTGAATATAAACTGAATCTGTCTACCAACCCACTTACCTTCTTTAGGTCTCGAAAATTAGAAATCGCTTCAAACACAGACGGTACGATCTTAAACAAGGACCTCGTGCACAACGAGTGAAGGAATTTTCCGCTCCCTTGCCACTCTTCCTGACGAGCGGCCAGGCTGACCGGAAGCTACCATATAAACCGCAGAACACGCGAGAAAATTACTACGCGTGGCATGTAGTACAGAAAGCCAAGATTTCTCCTTTTATATCAAGCTTTTTGCATTGCAATCCATTCATTCTGTCCCGTGATGTTAAAATACGCATTTCCAGAACCCTGCTTTTTGAATCAGCATTCATTTTAGAACTGGTCAGTCCGGCCAACCTGGCCGGGAATCTGGCAGCTTTTCAAATGCCCATATTAACGCGTCTTTTGGCAGTGTCATGCCGATGCCGCAGTGCTCAGCGGTGGCGGCTGTTCATTAGAGGAAACTGAGGCACTGCCTCACCAAAAACATCCGGACATGTGGAATTTAATCACACGTAATGTGCGTACAATAACGTCCTTCATAAACTTGAATGCACAGTGAAACTGGAACAATGTGCTCATTTTGTTCACGCATTCACACATCCATCAGCATAGCAGGGAACATGCCCGCAAGGACGTCCCATGCCGCGCCGTACCCCCGATGTCCACGCAAGCGTGCGACGCAAGGCCGAAGAGGTAGCCAGCTCATCCACCTCAGCCAACGCTAGAATCCATTGTAATGTAGCGCACCTGCGAAACTGTACGTCGGTCGCCGCCAACGCAGCTGATCGAGCCCCTGTGAGGCGAGACGCAGTATCGCCTCTGGCCGCCGCCACCGCGGCGCCACTGTCAGGTTCACCGACGAAGGGTGTTTGTCAGCACGAGCTATCATTAGTGGCGGGAGAAAGGAGTATTTATGTTGGATAACTATTGACTAAAATGTCTTTCCGTTTCGTCTAAGTTTAAAGTGTTGGGTAGAGGTTCTGGAACTGCGCATGAATCATTCAACAAGAGCTGTATTCCCCCGTAGCAGTGATGATCATCCATCCACCCTTGAAACAGGGGAGAAGTTTCTGCCTAGGGCGCTGCACGCGAGCGTTCTGTCGTGAGAGTTCGTCGTGGCGGGGACTTGGTGCATGGTTTCTTTGCAGACAACAGATAAAACACCGGAAATGGTGTGTCATGTAACATTTCGTTCCTTTTATGTAGGTACGTCAGCCTGAAAAGGCTCGGGTATCATTTGCGGTTTAAAGCTAGAAAACGTAAACGTAAGATAACGTAGGACATATCGCCGTATATGGCAGTTTGGTGCTACTTTTTCGCTGCGCCTCAGGTGTCTGTGAGACCACGAGCAGCCACTGGTTCTCAGACCCCCTTGTATGTAACGGACTGTGTGATGAGCATTTTTTTCGTAGTACCATGACAGTTTTGGCAGTTTTGGCAAATGTGTTCAGCTTAATGTTTCGAATATATTTATAGCTTTACGATGTGAGCCGCCTGAAGTAGTTCGACAAAAAACGTACCTGTCCTGCACTTCAACGGGAAGCGTTTGGATGATTATGGCAGCTGGAAACAAAACTCGTCTTTATTGAATCTTTTTTCCGTATTGCCCGTGTTTTCTGGCCGCCTCCAACTGGCCACAGATGATCAGAAACTTTGCCCGTGGAACGAAGAAGTTTCGTCTAACAACAGCACATTTCTCGAACCCACAACTTTTCCGCAATTTCCCCGGCCTCCGCTGACAAAGAACCACCACCCGTACCACAGGTCGGCAAGATCTTGGTGCATCAAAAGTACAACTGGCTCAGCAAGAGGAACGACGTGGCGCTGCTCTTCCTGAACTCGTCGGCCACCCTGAGGCCTGGCGTGGACACCGTCTGCGTCCGGCCGCGGGATGTGAACGCCACCCGGTGCCAGCTCGCGGCGTACAGTCTTTACGCCATAGGTAACGGTGCGGATGAGTCTCTCTGCTGAAACGTCTGCATCGTTCTTGCGTCTTTTACTGGACTTGCGCTAGTCTTCTGCTAGTTATGCTGATTTTTTGCCTTTGCTTGTATTACATTTAGCAAAAGCGTTTCTTAATATTTGGAAATACCTTCGTAAGTGGTCTGAATACGCGTTTGGAGTGTATGGAGCATACGGAGCTCACAATGTCGACCAGCATTGGGCCCAGTCTAACGGGGTTTATGAAGCACGCCCGAAGTGCGTTGTCAACACGTGTGTCATATTCAAGACGTAGTTCGAAATTGCCTGACTGACGACCCTGTAATGGTTTCTCTGTCTATCGACATCTGACCTCTGGACTCCGGTGCATTACCTCTTATCTTTGTTTTGTGATCATGGCATTCAGTCCTTGTGGGCCGACTTACTTATCATGTCTGACAGTGCATGCACCTCTGACACACTTGTTCTCACCTTCAATCCGCAACGCCCGACCTTGACCTCTGACCTGCGACTCTGGGCCTCCGGTTTCGCAATTGCACCGTCCACCAATGAGCTCTGCCCTCTCAAATCGAGCACCTGACCGGCGCACAACCCGCAGGGCCGTCCATGACGCCGTTCCTCCTCAAGGCGGCCAGGCAGACCTGGCTGCCGTTGAATGTCTGCACGCGCGCACTGCTGACCACCCGCCGCGGGCTCTTCTTCCGGCTGCGCCGGAACCTGATGTGCACCGCGTCGGACCCGACGTGTGCGCTGGAGCGCGACCGGACGGGTTCACCTCTGACCTGCGCCGACCCTCGCACGGGCCAACACCAGCTGACGGGCATTGTGGCAAACGGCGAGGCGTGCCCGGCCGCCCTGCAGCGGCCCGGCTTTTACACTCGCATCGGGCCCTTCTACCGCTGGATCGACTACCACGTGACCAACCACTTCCGCTACTTCGAGAGCTACTTTGGGTTCAACCAGGTGTAGGGAGGGTGGAGGTTCGAGTGGCGAAGGCTTAGGGTGTGCTTGAATCGATGTTATTCCTGTCGAAGGTGGGTTCGATTGACTTGGGAGATGATCGCTGCTGCTTTGTGACATTTATTGCACTTCAGTGGTTCGTCGATTGACTCAAAGAAATCGAAAAACGGTCGAGTTTTTTGAAGTTTAAGGCATGTGAGGTCCAACAAACATAACGAAAATAACGGTTGTTGCAGACAAATAGTAGCTTTGCGATAGGACTAGCGTTCTACGCAAGATTACAGTTTGAACATTATCAGCCGATATCATTCGGGGATAACTGATGGATGTACCACGACCAAAGCCAGGGTCAGTGAATGCCAATGTGAACCAGTTTGTGACCTCATCCAGATTTACCTCGTTACATGTCGATTTGTATAAAATACGTATTTGAAGGACCTGATAAAAACACGTTTGCTTATATATATATACACACACACACACACACACACACACACACACATATATATATATATATATATATATATATATATATATATATATATGTAATTTCCGCGTTTTACAACAATCAAGTCATGTAACTGGGCTCATTATATGAAAATAGCTTTAGTGCAAACCGTTTAGATATAAGCTGCTTCGGGTTAAAAACTTCACCCAAGGTCACTGACCTCGCTTGACTTCATCTGACTTGCGAACTACATTTGCGAATGACCAAATGAACCGATGTCTATCTTCACCGATAATACGCTGAATTATGCGTTTCGCGCCCTTATTTACACTTAAGCTACATCAATATCCCATGTTGCTCAAAATCTGATCTGCAAAAAATGAAAAAATGATGCCACAGGTCAGTGACCTGAGATGGCCTCCACCAGAAATTTTCACTCAAGACGTCAAAGAAATGGGAGTTGTCCGTTCTACGTTTTAACGTTCTAACATGTGCCCTTTTCCTGTTTCGTTTGAAAAGGCCGTACGGAAAGGCTCGTACGGACCGAGAAAGTGTCCAAACTTGACCTGTCGACCCCATTTGGTGCTGGGAACATTGATCTAGGGTCATAAAAATTGCACACAGTGTAACTTATTAAGACCCTAACCTACATTTAAATTTCACGTCTCTATCTCTTTCCGCTTCCGAGATCGGAGGGGGGCTCAAAAGTGCCTCCATTCCAGCGCGCGTTAGCGCGAAACCCCGTTCCACTGCGCATGTCGAACCCGAAGAGACTAAGACATCCTCCCCATGGTGATATAGAAAGTAAGTTTATGGTTAAGCACAACACAGCTTCAAACGGTGACTACAGCTTTTAATAAAAGTACCATAAAACGTATCCAACGCGTGGTTTGCTGATCAGAGTTGTATGGCGTCCAACAACCTCAGTTTTTACTAGCTGCCCGCAACCGTTGGCTACTGCACACCTCCTGGATCATTCAGATTGGTTTTGACAGATTTTTAGCGAGTTTGTCAGACAACACACCTTGAAGGACATAAAGCCTTCAGACCGTCCCCATTTATTATTCGTTCGCCACGAGGTTGCTCTACAGTTTTGTCCCATGCCGTCGGTAGGACTCCCTTCTCCGTTTTGGTAGACACGTGTATTTTT
Organism: Capitulum mitella; assembly: GCA_030062745.1. Classification (NCBI taxonomy): domain Eukaryota; kingdom Metazoa; phylum Arthropoda; class Thecostraca; order Pollicipedomorpha; family Pollicipedidae; genus Capitulum; species Capitulum mitella. The sequence continues at coordinate 15,872,040 of CP099851.1, read as the reverse complement.
GGAAGATTTTGTTGTCAGAATTCCATTGAAGCTGACTATGGTCCTCCGTATGACTGTTATTCGCTGAAATCAATTTGTTCTTGACGTCGAACAAACTGATTTCAGCATATTTTTTGGCACCAAAATATTTTGCAACGATGCCAAGCTTAGTGCAACCTTCCCAAAAAACTTAGAGATGTTTCACGGAAGCAATCTGGCAATCTAGCTAGTACTGGCAACAACGCATGTTAGCACGCACTGGGGCTGAGGTCAGTTTGCCCCCTCCCCCAGGCTTTTCCAGAACAGATCCGAGCACTGAGGCACAGCCACACCAGATTTGGCACACATATACCAAACTGAACAATGGATCCTTTGGTTTTAAAAAAAATTGCCACGGTTGTTGAAGACTATTAACGTAGAACGGGTTACAGTCACGCCATGATTTTCGGAAATGGCCATTTTCAGGTTTCACTTAAAAGTGCTGCCACGGGCAGAGGTTTACGGACAGGCTTCCAAACTTTACATGACTTCGCAGACAATTAACTGAAAAGATCTAATATACTTAAGCTGGTCTCGAGGTCACGTCAAGGTCAGAAGTGAAGAAGCACTTCAAAGCACAGACCTTTCATTTCAATGATCTAAGCCAAACTCCTGGAGCGTATATAAAGGGCCGTTTCAGCGTCTGTCGGTGTACCAAATTTCAGGTCGGTGTCGGGTGAGGCTCCGGAGAGATGACCATAAGTACGGTGTGCTGACGACTACCCGTTTCTGTAGATGGAAAACAATGGAACGGCGCCAATTTCCTGTTCATTGCCTAATCCAAGGCCAAAATGGTACAAAATAGTGTGAGATGATGACCGAACATACGTTTCTATGGCTTTGACCCGTTCTAGGTTATCTGGGGCCATTAATCTAAGATGAAATGGATTTGTCTTTGCGTACCTTTTCCTGCAAAAATTGTTTTATTGGACGTTTTGACGCTTATTTCGCTTTCAGCGCCCACAATTACCTCGGTATGGTACGTAATGGATTAAACAGGCGTCAGGGAGACGTTTGTCAGGCGGGCTGTACATTCAGTCTCCCATTCTGTGCCTTGACCGCCCACTGTTCTGAGGAAATGGGAGTGCCCCATGACGTTTTCACTTGCCAGTGCCAAACATCCAATTGGCGACGAAATGATAACGGACTTCGGCAGCTGGCTTCGATCTTCGCGGCATATACCAAAAACACATATATTGCCTATCGCATTGTTTTGTGCCCCCGAAAAGACCGTTGCATTCAAGCGCTGTGCTGTCGAAGAACGGATTTCACAGCACCAACGAGTGTAGCGAGAAGCACAGACTTTGACCCATTCGGCCCCATTTAGCCCTGAAGATCGCAGTCTAGAAAGATCAAGCTCCTACTCAAGGGAGCTTCTATAAAGCTGCATTTAACCTGTTAATTTGATGGCTCTAGCCTCGTTAGTTTCGGAGATCTTAGAGGAAGGGTTAAGTTGACCTCCGACCCCTCCCTCCCAACCAAGCGCGTCCCGCCCACCCCTAGAGGTGTAAAGAAACGTATGTGGACGTGTCTTCAATGCTAGACCAAAACAGTTATTTGGCATGAACCGAAACAAGACCAGGATTTGCATACATCTGGTACAGAAAACTCCTGACGTAAAAATTTGCCTTCGGAGATGTTCTGCCTCTGTGTCATGTCCAGTTGGAGGTGCGGGAGAGATGTTTTGGCCCTGGCCGACGGTACTTCAATGGGGTGCGGCGAAGGGCAGCGATTCAGCCTATTCAGGTACCTGCCAATTCAGGTACAAGTTTTTTGTGTCTGAATTTCGAGCGGTATATTACTTCATTTCATCGCATTTCAGAATATTTTAGAATCAGACGTAAACATTAGACAAAAGAACATTTACGACATTTTTAGGTTTATTAAACAAATAGCAAACATGTATTAGATAAAACAACATTTCCTTCAAACAACTATAGCTACATTAACGTATTTACATTAACACACACACTGCTGCTAGACGCAAATTTGCGGCAGTGGTTCTGGCACGAAATCTACTCGTTCAGACCGCTGTGGTATTGTTGGTTTCCATACGCTACCTGCTTCAAAGCGATCAATGCGGGTGGCCTGTCTTCTAAAATCACACATGATACGGCTCAGACGATCCCTTTTCGACACGGACCTCCGCGTTTGTTATCTGCCAAAACTAGGCACACATCTTGTTTTCAACCACACTACCTCAAACGCGCGACGAACCTTTTCATTCACACCTTGGATGTCCAGAAATGAAAGGTCTGTCTCATTTGGCTCGTAGGAGAACAGATAGAACCCCGCCCTCTGTAGCGCCAGGAAGCTGCGATACACCTCGCGGTAAAATTCCACGTGGTTTGCCAGCGGCAGGTGATGGTGAAAGTGTAGCTCCATGGCGAACTGTTCTACGTTCCTGAACAGAGCAGACTCAGGTCCTCGCGCCACCTGCTGGAACAGCATTCCCCACTCGGCCTCCTCCACGTCCATCTTCAGGTAGTGGATGTTGCGGTTGGCGTGGCCCAACCTCTCGACTATAAAGTCGAGCGTGCGAAGCCTCCAGCCGTTTTCATCCTTCTTGATATTCTCACCTGCCACGCCGTACTTGTGAAAGTAGATGGTGCCATTCTGGTTGGCGGAGGCGTTGATGGATGGGTCGAAAGCATGCACAGCGCAGCCGAAAATCTCCATGTCCCAGTCGAACGTCCAGTCGTCATTGATACCGACAGAATAGACGAGGCAGTGCTCAGTGGAGAGGAGACCCAGCTCTTTGTCCATGCAGGCGTACTTTTGTCCGTCGATAGTAAACTTTCCGCCTGCGATCCAAACCTGAAGTATAGGGCAGTTGGTCGGTGGGCAGTCTAACGCCGTGCGTGGTGAATCCGGTGAGTTATGTAAATTAGGCACCACTTTGCGTCATGATGTAACAAAACTGCAGCAGTGCCTCTGTACTGTCCATAGCGCTTCATGTTCATTCCCGGCAACGGCATCCTATAGCACCGACCGGGTGCACTGTGAACGTTCACAGGGCACCGCATCGTTAAGTATGAATGTAGTGCATTATCACCAAGGGGCGTCTTCAAACCGCCTGCAATAGGTAGGTAATATCTCATCCCTCAGGAACACGCAGTTGACTTCGGTGTCGTTTATTGGGCTTGATTAAGTGTGACCCGATGTCAATGGTACGTTACTTTTGAGCCGAAATATTTCATTGCGCTGTTGTGTACAGTAACGTTGACGTATTTCATTAGGAACAGAAACTTCGCCGCGCTGGTGTTTAGGGATGCTGCAGCCCACCGGTGTGCCTGTGGCCTCCCTGGGGCCAATCATGACCTCTAGATGTTCATAAAAGGCTGTCATCACGTTCTGTTGTTGTGTACCCTCTTGCAAACATTAAAGTTTGTATGATCCGAAGGTTCTCCGAAAACCGATTTATATTAAGTATTTCCTATATGTTATTTACATACGTATTTTTTATTGCCTTTCGCCGATTTTTTTTGATATGTCTGTTGACCACAACGTAATGATTACCTCTAAACTAGCACTCACCCCGATTCCTCCAAACTTGACGACTTTTCGACACGTCCTTTGGTTAGGCGTCGTGAGGTACGTAAACAGATCCCGCAGCATTGTTGCGCTGTCTTCCGCCATCGGAGGCAGTGCGTTCACCTGCATGTCCGGTCGGCAGGGAGACGCTGATGAGCTAAGAGATCAGAGCGGAGAGATTAACAGCAATGAAAAGAGGAAGGACATTGCATGGCGCTTATAGACACTTGTGCCCGAAATTCGGGGCTCTTAAAACTGCATGAGTAATTTCAGACATTCGTGGTTTATTGATGTTTTCGGACGCGCCGACTACTGGAATAACTTCAAACATAAACATAGTGAACAGATGGATAGATAAAGAAAGTCACATGACATACATTCATATTTTTCTAACCATTGGGGATTAAATGGGTCTACGTGGTTTAATGCTAAACATGGTTGGAAACTCGTCATTTGCTGTTACGTCAGGAATGGTTAACGTGGAAGTAGAATCAAGTATCACGGGAGTGGCACAGGACGAATAACATTTTTAAACAATATCTGATTATGTTTTGTAAATGCCGAAATAGCACGATTCGAAGACAAATATATCAGTCGAGTGTGGTGCCGTATACACAGCAGTCACCCAACGTTAAACAGTTCATGGAAGTTGCTTCTTTACTTTACTTTTTGTCTTGCTTTCGCTGCCTTTGTTTCTTACAATCGAAACAGTAGCGATTCTAAAATGTGACATGACATACGAGACAAAGGTTATAGCATTCGAAAATGTGAAAGGCTCAGGTGAGAAACAGCGTACGACTGCGTGACCTTGCAGCCAGACCTCCCCGCCCTTCCGCCAGGGTCACTCGGTGCTCACCTGATCCCGTCTGCCGGCCGCTGAATCCTGTGCCAGATGGTGACCACCAGCAGCAGGTAGAGCCCAAGCCCGGCGGCGACCCTCCTCGTCGTCCCACGTCCCATGGGCCGGCCGCACGGCGACCCGAGGCCGCGCGGTCGCCCCGGAGGCCGGCCGTGCGCGGCGTCGCACCGTGCACGGTTCACTGTGCTCTCTGCAAGGGACGGCCGGGCGGCGGCCTCGACGCTGGCCGGGTCGCTGACCGCGCCGGCCGGCCGGTGATGGGCGCTGGAGGCTGGGAGGCCGGTCTGGGAGCGCTGCAGCGTTTCCTGGGATGGTGAGCCGCACAGCGTGGATTAGAATTGGTCGTGCGGAGGACGCCGAAAGCAGCGCTGTGTAATGCTGCCCATGACAGGTGTTTAGGAAACTCTGAAAGAAAGGTAAAAAGCAAGTTGGATAGACATAAACGGACCACGCAATACAGATAGCAAGAGAGGAGAGAGAGAGGGACGTGGAGGAGGGGAAAAGAGAGCGGTAATGACGGACACGCCACTCGCCATTTTTTTCGAATTTCGGGAATTGTGATTTGTGGAACACGCAGGCAAAAAGATCCTGTTCTGATAGCAAACATGAAATGTGTCTCTCCTTTTTGTTTCCTCCACGTGCCATCGTGCGCTGACTGCCGAACAAGGGCCATTCGAAAAAAATGCAGTCTTCGGAAGGTTTTCGTGTCCTAAACCGCTTTCTCATATTTTGTTTCATTTGTGTAGTGTCCGTCGGATCCGCGACCGGAGCATTACAAGCCAGACTCCAACCGCGCGATGATTCAGCCAAAACTGCATTCAGTGCAGTGCGGGGTTCAGTGGAAACCAGGCTTGACTGACGTCAGAGCCGTCAGACCAATGACCATTCAGGCGAGGAGGCGACGACACTGCATTCTTCCCCGCGTAAGAGAGAACGCTAGGAGCGGTCCACCTGGTTCCACCGATGGGCCTCATCCCATCGGACCCCACCTGGATCCGATGGGACGAGCTCTGCCGGAACCGTGACCTTCCTGGTGACGCCAGCAGGTGTAACAAACAAAGGACTCTGTTCGGCAGATGTCCAGTGGTCTTACCGCGGCGTTGTATCCCACGCGGACGGCTGGAGCGACGATTCCCATCCGCTGGTCGTACGACGTCTTCGTTGGCTGACTGCCGCTTCGTGACTATCGCCGCCAGGTGGCTGTCGACCGGGGCGGCAGTTGCGGTGACGACCCACGAGGCGACGCGCATTCGGCGCCCCTAGAACAGCTCGGAGAGCTACTTTCCGGTGGTTTGTGTGGACTGGCCCGATACTAAGCCAGACACACTCGTGCATGCTCCAGGACATCGCTGGCGTCCACCTGCCCTGGGCGATCCACGATTTGGGCGTCTTGTTGAAACGTTCCACGGCGGCGTTACCTCAAGGCCAGCGCATAGCTGACTTCGTGTGGCCGGCGCCTCGTTGCTGGAGACAGGCTTCAGACTCCCGATTGACGAACTGCCTTCTGTCGTCAGACACCGGATCGTCTGGGTATCTTTCGCGAGCCCAGACAGTGCTGGCGAACCTGATCTCATCTGCGGACCACGGTAGGAGTGTCAGCGCCACTCCGCCCACTCGCTGGGCGGTCCTGAAAAGTCCCGGCAGACTGCAAATCGAGCGGTTGGATGAGCGGCGCTGATGGGGGCGACCGCGTTGATCCCGAGCTTCGACCATGGCCGCTCCGACAGCGGCACGGACTACAAGGACGCCGGACGGGCGCGCCCACTCACCGCCTTGTCGCTGGCTTGACAGGGGGCACAGCGACTGACGAGTTCCTCGACGTCCCTGTCCATCCCTGGCCACCAGTCCAAACTCCGCTCGATGTGCTTCGTACGCACGATACCGTCATGTGCGTTATGAGCAAGCTGAAGGTACGTGCTTCTCATTTCGCGAATGATGAGCCCTTGCTGGGGACCACGAGAGCAAGCTGAAGGCACGTTCTCATTTCGCGAATGATGAGCCCTTTCTGGGGACCACGAGAGATGACGTCGTCAGCTGACACCGTAAGCTGGTACCTGACGTTGAAGAAGGGTCGCACTGCTTCCGGACACTGGCCAGCGACTGCTCCGCAGTCGCTGGCCAGCCTTGTCGCACTTGGTCCCGCAGAAGCAGGGGTTCTTCTTCAGCGGCCGACGTGGAGCACGCGTCCTGTTCGGCGACCACTTCGTCAAACTCGTTGCCGACCTGAGCGATGACTCCATCGTCTTCGCCGCAGAAGGCTGGTGACGGGGCTCTGTCGAGTTTCAGGAACACCTCGGGCAGTGTCATGGATCCATCTGACAGTTTCAGGGACACTTTAGCCTTCTTGGGTTTTCTCCTGTCGTCCCTAGGGTTTTTTTGCCGTTTAAGAAACCCCTTAGGCAGTGACAAGGGCTCTCTGTAAGTCTGTTTTTGCCGTGACAGAGGCGCCCCAGGCAATGATCTAGGGAATTGTCTGGACGTCTCAAGGCTTAATAGTTTCAGGTGCCCCTCTGGTTGTCTCAGTGGGCCCACTGTTGTCTTAGGTACCCGTCTTGTCGTCTCTGGGGAACATAAGTGCCGTCTCAGGGGCCCTTTGCCGTTACAAAAGACCTTTTGGCGATTTCAGGGCCCCTGTGCCATGGGCCCTCTGAACGTCATCGGTAGTCTTTACTGTATCTTTACTGTATCAAGGGCTTTTGTCTGTGTCATGGGTTATAGCTGGCAGTCTTCAGTCCTCTGTAGCCATATCAGGGGCCTTTGTTGGCGCTTCAGGAGCCTCACTGGCAGTCTCAAGGGGAGCTTTTCTTTGTCAGGAGCCCGCCTAACAAAGTCGGGATCCTCAGGCCGTCCAGGACCCCATACCGTCTCATAGGCCCTCCTATCGTCTTTGCCTCGCAAGGGCCCTCTGCTGTGTAGGGGCCCACCTGGCCGTCTCCAGGACCCACCTGACCTTCACGAAGCCCCCTGACTGTATTAAGAAACCCTCAGGTTTTCAGAAAGACCATAGGAAACCATTTGGGGCCCCTCTCAAGGATGAGAAGGCTACTGATGAGCCAATGTTGAGGAGACCCTCTGGCTGGCCAGGGTCTCTTTATGCCGTGCTAGGTACTCTCTTAAGTTCTTGCCGTCTCAGAGGTATCTCTGCACTTTGAGCGGTTCCATAGACCCTTAGCCGTGTTGGGGCCCATCTTGCGGTCCCAGGGGCCCATGGAGAGTTTCAGGGCCCTTCTTTCCATCTTAAGGGCCATCTTGCCGTCTCAGGGTCTCATTAGCCCTCCCGGAGGCCCTCTGACTGCCTTCAGCTTTTCACACAGGTCCGTGAAATCGCTTCGGGACCCTTATGTCATTCCAGGAGCCCCTATGCTTCTCTAGGGACTCATTCCTCATGTCGGCCGTCTTAGGGGCCCTGCGTTCTCAGGCCCTGCGTTGTCGGCGTTCTTAGGGGAAATCTGACGTGTTGGGGTCTTGTTGTGGTCTCAAGGGTTTTTTGAGAGCTTCAGGAGCCCTTCTTGTGTCTGAGGGATCATTTAACCTTCCCCGAGGCCCCCCGACTGCAGCAAGAACCCGCTTCGTTTTCACAGAAGCCCCGTGAAGCTCATACGGGTCCCATTCAAGACACCTTTTGAGTATGAGAGGGACCTCTTCGGAGCCCCTCTCGCGGCGCCCCGTCTCGGACCTTGAGGAATCGCCCCCATCCCCCGCCCCCTCTTTGGATCCGCGCCCGCTACTGTGCAGGAGAAAATTTCCGTGAATTTTACACGACTGCTTCTTAACCCTATTCCCGGCAGGGGGGGGGGCGGAATCCGCCCCCCTCGGATTTTTTGCTTGCAAATTCCAGGCTTTTTAACGCAGCTTCACGAAACTTGGTGACTTTTCCTAGGTATTCCTTCTATGTGCTGTGACGAAATCTCAAAATTCTATTTTGCTCAGGGGCGGAGCCAGGTAACGTTTTTGGGAGGCACCTCATGCCATTTTTGGCCATGTTCAGGGTAAAATGAAAATGTCTGCCAAAAGCAGAGTTTTAAAACTAGAACTTAAAACTTTATATGGATGTATAGTTAAATAGTTAGGCAATGTGCACACAACATTTTGTTTATCCGAAATCACTTTAAAAGGTCAGGTCAAGGTCAAAAGTCAAAATTTATTTTTTTCAATAATTTCGGCGTCGTTTTTTCAAATGCCAAACCCGGAATATATATGACGTAGAAAGGTACCCTTTACTTGTGAACCAAGTTTCAGCTTGATATCAGGTCGGGTCACGGAGCTATGATCTAAAATGTCAGTGCGCGTACCCTATATCACAATAGCCATAAAATGGAATTTTTGAAATAGAGTGAATTCAAATGATTGAAAACGTTTACAGATAATATTAAATGCACACGAGATCATTCCAAGTGACCCCAAGGTCACTGGAGGTCATTTGAGGTCAAAGGTCACAAGTTGATCTGAGAAACGTGTGACCGTGACAGTTCCCCCTTTTTCACGTCCCTGGCACCACCTGTACTAACATTATACAAACATTGTAATGCGATTTGTACTTCTTTAGTATAGCATGACTAGCAGAAGCCAAAAAAGGGTGTTTGCCTATTTTGTTCATTCAGTTGTTAAGAAACTAATCCTCCTGTTTTTGAAACCCTGTGAACGCCCATGAATTTTCTCAAAATTTCAGATTTGCGGACCCATGGTAAAAGCCCTATCCATAATCTCTCGATTGATGCCAGTTTCATCGGAATCGGTCCATAAACAACGGAGTTATAAGAAGTCCAAAAGTACCCCCCATTTTGACATTTTTGCCCCCCTGTATCCACAAATTTCAAAACTTTGGGAATTTGTTTTTATAAAAATGTAGTTCACGTCACGGCAAATCGATTGCCGTTTGTTGCGATGAAATCGGATGTGTAGTTCTCGAGATCTCAGGGGGGGTCCGAATCCGCCCCCCCCCCTGCCGGGAATCGACCATACCGTCTAGCCCTCCGGGAATAGGGTTAATTATGAATTGCAGTTCTTGTCCAAAAACTAAATATTGTAAGACCTACAACCATAAAATAAATAGACAGATACATAAATGAATAAATAAAGTCGCCGACATTTGCTCAGAATTCACAGAATTCAGAATTCGGTTCACATCTGTCGAGAGAGAGAGAGATCAAGGTTGTCCGCGCACAGGCAGCATGCAGGTGAAGGAAAGTTAGCACCCCCAACATTTTTGGAAAAATCTACCCTTGCATTTATTGTAACACATCATTGCAAATCAAGCATGGGAGGTCAGAGAGAATGTAGCTTTGGATAGCCCTGGCTTTTGAAGATACAGTAAACATGTCCAAATGCCGACAAATGGTATTAGCATATACTACCAGTGGTTCGGAGTGGTGTAAAATATCGCATAGACTCACTTTCAGAATGAAAGTGACAACCCAATTCGCTTTTTACTTTAGCTTGTTCTTCTCTATGGTGATCAGAAACCGAAAAAGCCATCCGATAGCACAACAGTAGGTCAGAGGCTCCTCTAGAATGCTGGAATATTGTTGGCTTATGCTAAACAATGCTGACGTCACAGGCATGCGGAGCGGAACAAATAGCGAATGGATTTCCCGGGAAAAACTGTCAGTCATACACGACCAGGGGCGGCGCAGCATGGCGGAATGGCAGAGGGGACAGTTGCCTTTCCTGCCGGCAGGCAGGAGGCAAGAGTATGTTTTTTGCCTCCTAAGAATTTTATGGGGCCCATTTCACCCAAACTGAAAGCTTTGTAGTTACAGAAATGTTATTAAAATTCAGATCAAACAGGCCCCATAACTAAATGTCCTTGATCGCGTTCAGGAGGCCATTTCTGCACTAAGAGGCCCCTTTTCTGGATCAGGAAGCCCCTTCACGAATAAGGTAGCTCCTGCTCGGGATCGACAGGCCCTGTTTGGTGTTAAAGAGGCCCCTTTTCTGGCCTCGGGAGACCCCCTTTAATCCTATTCCCGGAAGGGCTAGACGGTATGGTCGATTCCCGGCAGGGGGAGGCGGATTCGGCCCCCCCCCCTGAGATCCCGAGAACTACACATCCGATTTCATCGCAACAAACGGAAATCGATTTGCCATGACGTGAGCTACATTTGTATAAAAAGAAATTTTCAAAATTTTGAAACGTGTGGATACAAGGGGAGGAAATGTCAAAATGGGGGTATTTTTGGACTTCTTATAACTCCGTTGTTTATCGACTGAATTCGATGAAACTGGCATGAATCGAGAGATTATGGATTGGATTTTTACCATTGGCACACACATCTGAAATTTTGGGAACATTCACGGGTGTTCACAGGGTTTCAAAAACAGGAGGATTAGTTTTCCAACACCTGAATGAACAAAAAAGGCAAAAACAGTTTTTTTGGCTTTTGCTAGTCATGTTATGCTAGAAAAGTACAAACTGTATTAAAATATTTGTATAATGTTAGCACAGTGAAAAAGGTGCCAGGGACATGAAAAAGGGAAAACTATCATGGTCATATGCTCCTCAAATCAACTAATGCGACCTTTTGACCTTAAATGACCTCCAGTGACCTTGGGGTCACTTCGTATGATCTCGCATGCATTTAATATTATCTGTAAACGTTTTCAATCATTTGATTCATTCTATTTCCAAAATTTCGTTTTATGGCTATTGTGATACAGGGTACGCGCACTGACATTTGAGGTCATAGCTCCGTGACCCGACCTGATATAAAGCTGAAACTTATACACAAGTAGAGGGCACCTTGCTACGTGATATGTATTCCGGTTTTGACATCAGAAAAAAACAGCGCAGAAATTATGGCAACAAAACCAAATTTTTACTTTTGACCTTGACCTGACCTTCTAAAGTGACCTCAGATAAACAAAATTATATCTGCACATTGCCCAACTTTTTAGCTATAGATCCATATAAAGTTTTAAGTCCTATATTAAAAGCGTTGTTTTTGGCAGACATTTTTCTTTTACCCTTAACATTGCCAAAAATGGCCTGAGTTGCTTCCCAAAAACGTTGCCTGGCTCCGCCCCTGAGCAAAACAAAATTTTGAAATTTTGTCACGGCACGAAGCAGGAATAGCTAGGAAACGTCATCAAGTTTCGTGAAGCTGCGTTAAAAAGCCTGGAATTGACAGGCAAAAAACCCCAGGGGGATTCAGCCCCCTGCCGGGAATAGGGTTAAAATAAGGAGGCACCAGTTCTGGATCAGGAGGCACTCTCTATATATTGGGAGGCTCCTGTTCTGGAGCAGGAAGCCCCTTTTACGCATCCAGAGACCCTTTGTTCCTGATCAGGAAGTCTTGTTTTGGGGTAATAAGGCCCTTTTCTGGAATGCAAGGCCCCTTTTATGAATCGGGAGGCCACTGATCTGGATTAGGAGGTCCTTTATTTGTATTCGGAAGCACTGTCCTGGAACAGGTAGCCCTATTTTGGGATAAGAAGCCCTTTCGCCGGATCGGAAAGTCCTTGTATGAATCAAGAAGCTCCGCCACGAGGAGATCTCTGTTTGTCTGCGAGGCCCGGTGGAAATTCCTGCCCTCGCCCCCCCCCCCAACTCAGAATCCGTGGCGCCGCCCTGTACACGAAAAACATCCGGAACAGGAGCTTTGATGTCCGAAGGTACATGGCGCATATTTTGTTAACCCCTTTTTCCAGCTGAATTAGTCAGGTCAGACCGCAAACACACCGAGTCGGCGTGGATTAACAGACGGCGTGGATTAACAGGTGCAGGCCTGGTCTTTGGCTGCCTTTTGAAGAGTGCAGGTTTGGTTTAGTGTTTTTTGGCTTTGACTAACTTGTCGGCAGAAAAAAAAATTATGGAAAGGTCCCACAATCAGACTTACAATTGCCCGAATGTTGTTGTGATACATATTAGGTCCCGGACTGCTTTTCGTTCATGCCACCGTATCATGTTTGGTGAATATGCGACTTTTCACACGTCTGTGCCGGGACCATATGCCTCTGCCGGAGTCAGGTCCTTAGCAGGCCGCACTAAGCGACCAGGCCAGAGAGAGAGTGCTGTCCACACACCGGGCCGATCCTGGTTCTTAATTTTTACCTAGTTTTTTTTATTCTGTGGCTTTATTTATTTGTTTATCTATTTATTATTGCGCATCACGTAGTCCGGCCCGGGACCAACGTTCAACTGGGCGTTGTCGCAGTACCACACCGACGTCAGACAAAACATTTTAAATCAACCACCGGGATCAGAGATCATGCAACCTGCTGACAGACATCGAGATATATATCTACAGCATCACGTTATTTCAGAGACAGATTACTTTCTTGCAGTCTGCGGAATCTTTGAAAGCACGTGGTTGTTTCAAAGATGGCGGTGCAGGAGCCGGTGGGAATCGTCAGACAGTTTTCAAAAAACAATGTTGTGGTTTATAATATATCTGAGACTTTCTCTCGTGCCAATATGCGTAGAGCAATGGAGGCCACCTGTTTTTCGCGCGCAAATAAAACTGCAAACGTTTGCATTGTCTTTTGTGCCCCAACAAACGTTTTGGTGGTGACAGCAGCCCTATCATCATACGTACAAATCTCCCATAGTCGTGTTCATGTTCGACAAGCAGCGAACAATCCTCCACTGTAAATGGACTAAGTACAATGCCAATGCATTTATAAAACATGAAATGCGTGCAGATGACAGTTCATAAATGCAGATAACTGGCATGGTTTGCCTTGGCATCGTAAAGTTGCAAGAAAAAAGTAGGGCTTTGTTATAGCGCAAATGTGTGTATTGTGACCTGTTAACCCACATTGTTCCTCTCAATGCAAATACTTGTGTTCACACCACCTTGTAACTCTAAACAGCTGTTCCGGTGGCGGTTACGGTTACGTCGGCACTGTGAAAATGTTTACAGTGAAGGCACAGGAGTTCACAGTGGACAGCGACAGACCTCAAGCGAACAAAGAGCGGCTTCGCATTGCGCGGCCGAGACGTTGTCGGACGAAACAGGTGATGTGATAAAACAATCGTCGCAGCACTTTCGGCTTAAATTTAGAGATTGCTGGAAAATTACGTCACAGTGTCACGCATTAGACACCGTGCCCTGCGTTCCGGCTTCTCCGTGTTACAGAGCTGGCAAACGTCACAGTAAACGGAACAACTCCGGCCGCGCCTCCGCGTCAACGCGTAACTGCAAATGGCAGTCGTGATACGTCATCAGGAACAGGCGCTGATTGGCCCTCCAGTGACCTCTGGCCCTCAGCGCTGACCAAACAAGCGGAGGCGGCGGCGGCGGGGTGCCCACATTAGCATACGCACACACGGCGAGGCGCGATACCGAGTAACGGCGGAAGCGGCACCGTATAAAGCCCGGGCGAGGCCCTCCGCAAGCAGTTGGCGGTGCAGTTTGCAGCTGGTGCAGTTGGTGGAAACGGGACGCACGGTCCTTCTGGTCTACGATCATGCTCCGACGGCTGACGGTCAGTCCGCAGCTTGGCCGCTGCGGTCTGTTGGTCTGGATATTCGTTTCTGGCAGTTACAAGGGTGTCCGTTCGTTAGGAGACCGCAGACTTTAGGAGAGGATTTGACGCCCAGCTTGCTGCCAACCACTGTGTGGAATTATAAGGATAGCGCAGAAAACACCGGAACGATCTCCTTGTGTAGTGACATTCAAACTGAGCATTTGGACTGCCAAAATACGCAGATCTGTAGCATCGATCGGTGCTCGACTCGAAGCTTCCAAATAGGCTTGCACGTTTGGCAGGAAGCGGTCCCATGAGCTCTGATATTTTTTTAAGTTTTCCCATTTTTTTTCAGTTTTGTTCAGTCGAGTCCCAATGTTCTGTTACAATAATGTTTGGTAACAGAGGCCATGATAAGCACGGTCTGTTACAGATAATCTAAGCCCCACATCCGGTCACGTGATCCCGGCTAAAAGGCGACCGTTGACTGTCCCGAATCCCACCCCTCCGTGCAGGCGCTGCTTCTGTGGCTGGGTGCGACCCAGGCGCTGACGAGGGACGGCACATACTGGTCTTCGGCCGGCTCCGGACTGCTCGGAACCTCTTTCGGCGGCTACGGCAGCGGCTACAGCCCGTACTACGGCTCCGGCTACAGCTCTTACGGCAGCGGCTACAGCCCGTACTACGGTTCCGGCTACGGCTCCTACGGCAGCGGCTACAGCCCGTATTACGGCGGCTACGGCTCGTACGGCTCTGGCTACGGCCAGTACGGCGGCCGGGGCTACTCCTACGGCGCCGTGCCGTCCGGCTATCCGGCGTACGGACGTGCCGGGCGCAGGTGAGCTGCCCAGGGTCCCGGTCGGGAGTTCAGCTAACCGATGGCCGTACGCTGCGGCAGAGAACGTCGGTAACCATGCTTTGTGTTGGTCTTAGCCTTGCCACCAACACAGTGGCTATATGTCCTGCGCCGCAAGGCAGAGGAGAACGAGTAAAGACGTCCTATCAGCACACGACACACGCAAGTACCTCTGCAGCCCGTACGGACCATTCACATCGCGGTCGGAGCAGCCGCAGCTGCCGTGATTGCCGTGACTGCCGTAATCACTGACGCAGCCTCCGTGACCGTGATGAGGAGCAATGGTACGCTGTGCCACCCGCATTTCCCCTGTCCGTCGTGGTCGTCGCGATCAAAAACAATCGCCAACGAGGCACGACCAGAGGATATTGAAAAGGGTGAATCGAGACATTTTCTAAGACATATGTCGATGCAGTCCGTAAATGTCCACAGATGTTGTGTCGGCCTATTTTTCTGCCAAATGCAACGATATTCATTTAGTTGTGACGCAAAGTCATTCCACAATTCAGGTCATTTGCAGGGCATGGTCAGCTGTGAGGGTCAGCGGGTTTTGCTGATGGTCAGCCCACGCTGAGTTTTTGGTTGTGACCCGTGGCGGGTTTTGACGTACCTGTACCTGACAGCGGTAGTGTTCCGAGGCGTGTTGTCAGCAGGTACAAGAGACCGACAGACCATTCTCTGGACATGACAGCGGTACTGATCCGAGGCACGCTGTCGGCAGGTACAAGAGATCGACAGACCAATCCCTGGACATGACGGAGAGCTCGACGGACCAATCCCTTGGCCTGACGAAGAGGTCGACAGATCAGTCGTTGGACCTGGCTATACTGCGTCTGATGGACTCTGTCCGCCTGAACGCCGCCGCGAAGGACCTGCCCTTCTACCCGGACTACCCGGGCCACTTCATCCCGGGCAGACCCAACCCGGGCTGGCCCTACCCCGGCGGCAATGGCGGATCCGGCTCCTACGTGCCCGGCCGCAGCGGAGGATCCGGCTCCTATGTACCCGGCCGCAGCGGAGGATCCGGCTCCTACGTGCCCGGCCGCAGCGGAGGATCCGGCTCTTACGTGCCTGGCCGCACCGGAGGAGGAATTGGGTCTTCCCTTCCTGATAAGAGCGGGTAAGGCAGCCGTGGGCATTGTTTGTTTCGTTAAGGAGAACTGCTGGGCTGTTGAAAGTGCAGCCGAATCAGCTGTCGGTTGGTGTGTTACAAATAAGCCCATTTTTTACTGTTTGCCGCTTAAGTACACATCAAGTTAGCACCTGAAATGTCGCCAGACGAAAGCGCAATGTTTTTACGGACTGCACGAGGTTTGCCCGTTCTCGGTAATCGGCGTGACACGCTTGACTCCCAGCTGACTGGGACAGGCGATTGAGGACGGTGAAATGTCGCCTGCTATCGCTGGAACATTGCAGTGCATCAATCTTAACTACACTGTACCTCATGGGATATTGTTTCTACTGACTGCGTGTGAACAAACTACTGGCGTATCTCCTCCAACGGATTTTGTATGACAGAACTGCTAAACTCTGTTACAGCTGAGCCGTTTACCCAGCGAGTTCGTCATGCAGTCGGGGAGTATTGTCTAATGCTATACATTCAGCGTAACGAGTCGAATCCCTGATCGGCCGAAGACTAAATGATCGGCCTGAGATCACGAAATCGTCAAGGACGTGGCGACTGCGGGATCATCCACATCCGCATCAAGACATCCACCCGAACGTGGCGCGCAAGCGCAAGACCACGAAAGACGTTAATAATACAGAAATGCGCTGACGCTTGCAGCCCATTTGGTGGCGGTAACGTGACATGTTTGAGAGGCGAGATGTGGTGTGAGCCTTCTCAGCTTCTAATGTTACGCAGGAAAAACTTTCCACTTGCTGGATATGGAATCATCTATTGGATGAGACTGCATATACCGTGCAAGAGAAAGAGGAAATGAAGAGAAAATAAAAAAGAGGCTTAGTAATTTTCATGGGCGTAAGACAACGTTAGTCACTACGCTCGCTAAAATCGCCGCCGTGCCATGAGACACAGGGCTCAGAGTCAACATACGTATCATAGCATACCTGCGGAAATATACAGCCACACTATATCTCTGTTTATCGAGAAACAGCTCTGAACGGCCGGCCAGCAGGTTCCAGAAGTGATCCGGTGCCTATCGAGTGTTCGGCGCGGGATGCCGAGGCGGCTCTTCCCCAGCTTCACAGAGTCCCTCACGCACCTGGAGCACCGGACTGAACGTTCAGGAAATCCCTGACCGGTGGCGGCTCAGTCGAAGGGGCTCCGTTTTACAGGCGCACTGGAAGGGGTTCTTTTTGTACCCCACAAATTTTTTCTTAAAAATCTCAAGAACAAATCGGAGCTGATGACTGATACTTTGTGACATTTATAGCAACTGAATAACTCGTCGATTGACTCAGAAAAATCGAAAATCAGCCGGAAAGTTTTGAGGTTTCGAGCATTAGAAGTCAGGCAAACATCACGAAAATAATGCTTGTCGCTGACAAGTGAAAACCTTGTGAAAGGACTAGCGCTCTACCTAAGACTGCTGTTTGAACACAGTCACGCGACGTCATTCGGGCATAAGTGATGGGTGTACCAAGACCAAAGCAAGGTTCAATAAGGGTCAAGGCCATCAAAGGTCAAGGTCGAGTATCTTGTGGCCTGGCCCAGATTTGCTTTGTGACATGTCAAATTGTATGAAATATGCATTCAAAGACACTAACAGAAATACTGCGCGTGTATGGATACGCTTATGTATACCAGGGTTAGTTAAGGTCAAGGTCATCAAAGGTCATGGACAGCTTTTTTGAGACCTGGTCCAGATTTGCTTTGCAATGCATCGATTTGTATGGAATATGCATTCAAAGACCCTACTCAAAATACGTTTGACACATTGATACTCATATGTATATACATGTATACATACCCATTCGTACGTAAATATGAACACTGGAAGTGATCAATTGTACCGACGTTGGCTACCTTAGCTGAAAATACACCAAAAGATGTGTGTAGCGTCCTTATTTACACTCGGGCTATCCTGTGTTGTTTGAAATCTGATCTGCAAAAGATGAAAAATGACAGCATAGGTCAATGACCTGGCATGACCTCGAACCCAAATCCTTAGTCAAGACGTCAAACGAATGAAAATTGTCGTATTCCACATTTTAACGCCCAAACAAAAGCCCTTTTCCCGTTTCGTCCGAAAAGTCGAATGGCATGGCCTGCACGGGACGAGAAAGTGCTCAAAATTGATTTTTTCCACCCCGTATCCCATCTAACCGTCACTGGGCAAAGTATCAATGACTTCCAGCCACTGGCCTGAGGTCACGTCACGAATAACTGTAGTGAGTCAAAATGTACCACCGTCAAAATCGACGATGAATAACTCAGAATGGGTAGAAAATGGCAAAACTAGCTTGCACAGACGTAAGTAATACCAGGAACCTGAAAAAGTTTGAAAAAAGTAGCATATTTTGGAATTAAACAGGCTCTCGCGAATAAAGCTCCGCCAACTTTGTAGATTGGTAATTAATCAATCTTTCCAAAATTTAAGCATGAGAACGATCACAAGAACCACAAAGATCAATGACGTTTACATAGATCGGTTTTTTCGCGAAAATAAAGGAACGCTAAAATTAGTTCCCGTCAATTTGTCAACGCATACGACAGCGGCGCACACCGACAGCTGGCGGGAGAATTGCCGTGTCTTTAACTTAACGTTTCGGCGTATATATTGAACAAATCTGGGGAAATTAGACGTGTATCGGCATCCGTGGACCTTTACTTGTGCGCTGGTGCCTTTACCCATGCGTTATTGGTCACAGCCCTTGAGATTCAGGCCATTTCTCGGCCTCACGCAGTGGGCTATGAGAAAACATATATAGTACATAAATTGCTTACATATTATCCAAAACTAAAAATGAGACCAGTTTCGAGCTCTACTCGTCACAAACTTTCCAACGGTGTGCTTATTTTTATCTTGCGACCAACCGTTCATGAGTTAGAGGGGGGCAGCCAACTGCACCCCCCAGTCGCCGATGTTCGAAACGGGCCGACGGTCGGGCGCAGGTTAACGTTTCAAACAAGAGAGATAAATGAGCAAAAATATCTGATCTCTTTTCAAATTCCTCGCACAACTATTGGTAGTTCATATTTATATAAAACTGCATGCTGGTTTAGTATAATTGTTTTCAGCACGTGTTAGGCCCCATCAACATGTAAAAACATCCAGGAAAGATGATAACAGACATGGCCACCATGCGGGGTACTCGGCTTCGTCACTGATGTATGCGGTAATGTATACCTCCATGTCAACATAATACCAGACTCTCTGACCTTGGGTGTAGGCAGGCACAGCACACGCACCAATATTATCGCATCCACATGCATTATAAATTAAAGGTTAAGCCCTCCTTCACTCTTCTTTTCTGGCAGCACCATTGCAAACTTGAGCGGTGTAAGTGTAGAAAAAGTTCACAATGGCTCCATTTGGATCCTTTCAGACGGCAGAAATTCGCATAAGTGTAACAAAGGATAACTTGCACATTACCCTCACTTTTGTACTCGCTGGATACGTCATTGATAAATATTTCAAAGTATGTTGACCTTGAAAACATGTTTTCAATGTATTAGTCTTATTTCCATTCATTCTGAAAAACCTGACAACAATATCTTCTCCCTTGGCGGTCAATAAACATGACGCAAAACTCTTTTTGGCTCCTAACATCGCCATTGAAGGTTTGCTTATTCTGAAGCACATAGCATCGTAGATTAGGTCACAAGGATTCCTTTGAGCCGTCTCCGAGCAAAATCTGACAGCCATTTTCCGAGATAGGAATGAGGGGTGGGATAATAAGCTCCCCAGCGAGACTAAAGTCTGAAATTTAGGTCGGTATAAAAGATTAAACTACCCTTTTTATTGCCAAGAAAGTAATAAAAAAGGGGCAAGTAGCACAGCACCGAAATGTTGGGTACTGAACTCGATTTCGGTCGCAGACAGCACTGATTATGTGTCGCGGTCACGAAGTATCAGATGGTTGCATAAGAAAATGCTTTATTTCCATTTCATGTCTGTTGTCCTGAATGCAAAAGCCTTCATTATAAGAGGCAATGGTAATGACGACTCCCTGACGTTACCAAGGTGTGCCGGAGCTCATCTGGGGCCATATCATTGCCTCTTTTACGCAGAAGGAAATTTTCGTAAATTTGGCATGATTGCTGCCTAACCCTACTAGGGGTTTCCGCATAACGCAAACGTATGGATATACGACCCCTCCCCCTCCCCGTCTATTTCCATTCCGTACGCCCTAGAGCATCGCAGAAGAAAAAACACCGTGTTGCCCATGACCAAATCTCGCAAACGGTATTCCTTTTTAAGGTCTCAGGCCAACGGGTGACCCTGTAGGTCGGGTCAAAGGTCTAAGATTGGCAGAAAGTGGCACATTTTCAAGTTTAAGCACAATGAACGGGAAAGAAGAAATGATGATGAAACGAAACGGATATCATGGCGTTGCCCCACATGATTGTATCTTACCCATGGAGTCCGATCCACGTCAGGGACGTGGCCAGGACTTCGCCCACTGGGAGGGGAAATAGGGCCAGGGAGGCCCTCGTAACCAATGGGTACCCTTATAAGCAATGGCGGCCCTCGTGATTAAGCCACTGTTGGCTTGTGAAGGGGCCCCACTGGAGTGTGCAGGAGGCCCCTGTTTACCTGTAAAACGCTCCCGCCGTTCTGACGGCGCCCCTTACTGGTCGACATGGGCATCTTTACAGGAGAGCAGGGGCCGGTGACTGAAAATTTACAAGTCCCTTCTAGACTGTAGCGGGGATTCCCTGTCTGTAAAGGGCCCCTTACCGGCCTAAAAATGGTCTCTGTCGGCCTCTGGAGGGACCTCCTGCTGGTAAAAACGGCCTTTTTACAGGACCTCCGGCCTGTAAAAAAGGTTCCTGCTGGACATCAGAGATAGCCCCTGTGGGCTTGTAAGTGGTCCCGCTGTAGTTTAACCCGCGCACGACCATCGGTCGGTTACGATCATGCCCAACTGGGGGGGAGGCAGTTGGCCGCCCCCTCTAACTCACGAACGGTTGGTCACACGATAAAAATAAGCACACCATTCGAAAACTTGTGACGAGTAGAGCTAGAAACTGGTCTCATTTTTAGTTTTAGATAATATGTAAGCAGTTTATGTACTATATATGTTTTCTCGCAGCCGAATGCATGAGACCGAGAAACGGCCTGAATCTCAAGGGCTGTGACTCATAACGCATAGGTAAAGGCACCAGCGCACAAGTAAAGGTCCGTAAATGCCGATGCACTTCTAATTTCCCGAATTTGCTCAATATATACGACGAAACGTTGAGTTAAAGACGGGAATTTTCGGGCCGCCTGTTGGCGTGCGCCGCAGCCGTACGCAATAAGGAATTAACGGGAACTAACTTTAGCGTTCCTTCATTTTTGCAAAAAAGCCGATCCATGTAAATTTTATTGATCTTAGTGGTTCTTGTAACGGTTTTCATGCTTAAATTTTGGGAAAATTCATTAGTTGCCAATCTACAAAGTTGGCGGAGCTTTATTCACGAGAGACTGTTTATTTCCAAACTATGCAATTTTTTAAAACCTTTTGAGGTTCCTGGTATAACTTACGTCTGTGCATGCCAGTTCTGCCGTTTTCTACCCATTCTGAGTAATTCATCGCTGATTTTGACGGTGGTACATTTTGGCTCACTACAGTTATTCGTGACCTGACCTCAGGTCAATGGCTGAAAGTCATTGATACTTTGCCCAATCACGACAACTAGATGTCTGCTTGACTCCACACTAAAAATGTTATCAAATATTCCGTCAATTTCGGAAAAGAGGACGACATGTCCTAAAAATGGGTTTGACCTTAGGTCAATGACCCAGAAAACTTTGAAAGATCTGAGATAGCAGATGTATTGCATCTATCAAGTTCACTAATCCCTGAAAGTATTATTGAGATTTCTTGTTTTACGAGAAAGTTACAGGGCGTTAAGCTTTTTTGGACATAGGTCTGTTTGACCTGACCTAGGTCGCACACCTTTCGTCAAAGTTTTGACCTGAGGTCGAAACTTTGACAAAAGGTGCAAAAATGATGAAGCAAAAGGTGCACGAAGTTTCATGGTGCTGTCTTCATGGATTGCGCGGTCATCTCGCAATCCTAGAAAAACCTCAGGGGAGCGGTCAATCCCCCCAGTCCGGGGCGGGTTAAGGATGTTTTTGATGACCTGACGGGCGTCCTTTATAGGTCGGCAGGAGCATCTTTATAGGCAAGCAGGGGCCTCTTTACAAGCCGGTGGGGAATCTCTCTACCGACAAGCAGCACCCCTTTTACAGGTCGGCATGAGGTTCCTCCAGAGGCCGACGGGGGTCCTTTATGGGTCGACAGGGGGTCCTCCCCAGACAGTTACCCCTCCCCCTACAGGCTAACAGGGGCCCTTAAACACACGTTCAAAACAAGCGCTCTTCTTCATGGCACACGAAACCGTATTGTATTTTCGAGGAACGTTTCTTTTAGGTTTGTAATGCTTCCATAACGCTCGCAGTGTTCTAATTTTGTTCTAATTATCTGTTTCAGAAGGTGCAATGTGCCCTGCTGGCAAGCACGTAGTCAGGGATTTTCCTCGGGGGAATGCAGATGTCAAATTTTTGTCATGTGCTACTGGCATATGGCGAAATTTATAGGAAAAAGCAATAATTTTATGTAATTTGGCTCATATTTAACGCGTAGGAAGACATATGATGTTTGCTTTTGCACCATATATATGATCACTATTCCGTATTCGTGAGAAATCGCCTCATACTCTCCAAAGCACTAGGGCCTTTGGCCCCAGTGCTTTGGGGCTCCGTGGGACCTTTGGCCCGGGGGGAGGGGAAAGGGGCCGCTCGGCCGCCAGGGAGTCCGCTTGGCCTCCAGGGGGGCCATGGCCCCTTTGGCACACCTTGGCTACGCCACGGATCCAACTCATACTAACCGGGACTGCAGAAGGTTTTAGTGGACAATAACAAATGCTGAATTCAAATGTAACATCTGAATTAATCAGCGATATTAACGAATGACATATAAATGACATCTTAGATCATTCAAGGCCATCTCAGGTCATCCAAAGTAATCTTAATCCGGTCACCTAAAGCTGCCCCTGTTCAGTGAAAAGTCGGATTAGCTTTTAGCCGTTTGCATACGTTAAAAGCGTTTTCTGAGTTGATATCCGATACAGAATCCAATTTTACGCATGTCATGGTGTTGTGGGCTCATCACCCCGCGGCCGGCACTGCTCCGCCCGTCGGAACAAAATACAAACCTTCGCTGCATTCCGCCTTCTTTTAATGACATAAATGACGAATTGCTCCGAATTTACGCCATTCCATTTCTTACGCCTCCAGCAATCCGAACATCTGGGTTGTTTCGCGACACATATTTCCCATCGCATTTTCAGAGATAAAAAGTATAGTGTTTCCTGCCATAGCTCATGACCTCAGTTCACACCCCCGGCAATCCCTGCAGTAAGCATAGGCCTTATACATACATACATACTATATATATATATATATATATATATATATATATATATATATATATATACATCTGTATATATACTGACTGTGACGTTTCTTCCATTGAGGAAATAATCCTGTTCCCGGCAGGTGAGCTGAATTCGCCCTCCACCTCGGTTTTTTTTGCTTGCCAATTCCAGCGTTTTTAACGCAGCTTCACGGAACTTGCTGACTTTTGCTAGTTATTCTTTCTACGGACGGCGACAAAACTTTGGGCGCCGAATGACCCTGCAGTCGGTGCGCCCCTAAGCCCCAATAACCAACCAACCAACCAAGGCGACAAAACTTTGAAATTCTGTTTCGCTCAGGGGCGGAGCCAGGCGACGTTTTTGGGAGCAACCTCAGACGAATTTTGGCCATGCTGAGGATAATAGGAAAATGACTGCCAAAAATAACGTTTTTAAGATAGAGCTTAGAACTTTGTATGGATGTATAGCTAAATAGTTTGGCAACATGAAAATACGACTTTGTTCATCTGAGGTCACTTCACAAGGTCAGGTCAAGGTAAAAGTCAAAATTTGGTTTTATAGTAGTAACATCGGCGGTATTTTTTGAAATGCCAAAACCGGAATATATATGACGTAGAATGGTGCCCTCTACTTGGGTATCAAGTTTCAGCTTGATATCAGGTCGGGCCACAGAGCTATGACCTAAAACGTCAGTGAGTGTACCCTGTATCACAATAGCCATAAAGTAAATGTTTTGAAATAGAGTGGATTCAAATAATTGAAAACGTTTAAAGATAATTTCAAATGCACGTGAGGTCATTCCAAGTGACTCCAAGGCCACTAAAAGTCATTTAAGGTCAAAGGTCACAAGTTGACCTGAAAAGCGTGACCATGACTGTTCCCCTTTTTCCATGTCCCTGGCACCGCCTATGCTAACATTATGCAAACATTGTAATGCGATTTGTACTTGTTTAGCATGTCATGACTAGCAGAAGCCAAAAAAGCACTTTTGTCTTTTTCTTCATTTAGTTTTTGGAGAACTAACCCTCTTATTTTTAAAATATCATGTCATTCATGTATTCTTTCTGCCTGACACTGACACAACTGACGCCTTCATGGGCGATGAACGTAAACAAAATATACACACATCAGCGATAACAGTTAAGATCAAGGCCCCCTTCAAAGTAAACAGGAAAATGCTCGCGGGCTGTATTCAGATATGTGTGCTGCAGAATGAAAACTAATTATACATACTTTCATGCGAGGGCAGCAGAAATACGCAAAGTACGGAAACATTCGTAAATTACGTAATGTCAGTGGGCATTGTGATCAGGTTCCTCCAAATGGTTCATATCAAGAGCTGAGCTTAAAAATATTACGAGCGAGAGACGTGCATCTGCAGTATGATTTTATTTCCTTGATGCCTTAATAATTGTGCGAGTAAAATAACAGAACCTCCTGCAACGAAAATCAAGGTAAGCGAAATTCGGACAAAAACATGTTTCAGGCTGCTCAGCCATTGTTTTCATCCACGAGGCGAAATATTACAGCTTTGATTATGTCTCACCCGTTGCGGAACCCTAAGCGCGCCAATATATTTTGATTGTATTTTTGCACTCCAACCATTTTACAGTGAGACAAAAATGAGATCGTTGTGAACCGGCCGCGTTGGCGCGCGAAAACGGCTGACATTCTTGCACTTAAAGATGCGGATTGGATGCCCCAGAGCGTATACCATGTTTCAGATGGATCAAACAAACCGTTAGGAAGTTATCCTCGGAAAACATTTGGGGGTTGCATTAACTCCCCCTCCTCTCCCATACGGCGAGGGTTAATGAGGAATTGCAATTCTTGTCAAAAAATGAAACATTGTAAAATTTTCTGTCAACCAAAATAACGTCACCTAAATCCACCCAGAAACTCACGTCTGGGGGAGGTAAGATTGTCCGCAGACAGGCGGTATCCTGGTGAAGACCAATTAGCATTCCCCGACGTTTTCAAGAACTCCACCCCTGCCTGTATGTCTGTATCGTCGTACGTCATTGAAAAAGAGGGGCCTGGTAGGCTGCAAATAGCCCGAGCTGTTGAAGATAAGGCAAGCCTGTCCAAAAATAGACAAAATGTAATCTACGTATAGTCACTTATACCATTACTTATACACTTATGCGTATAGTCATCATTATATATATCATATATCAGACTGAATTGGCAACTCCCGCTTTTTTCTCGACACGGACGTTTTTCAGTAACAGCTTTCCTTTGGACACCAAAAGCGTGGCGCTTTTGCGACACCGCGGCGCAGCTAGCAAGTAAGATGGGTTTCTTAAGCCTGCCTCGTTAGCTTAATGGACAGACGTTCGGACTAACAATCGCAAGGTTGTGGATTCAAAACTCTTGATCGGTGACACGTATGGTATAGACTGGACACCGATCGCTTGTGCCTATGTGCCCTAACCCAAACGAGCCAAACAACCGGCTCCCTTAACACGGGTAAGATAGGACGTTTCCAGCGTTTTTGGGCGTATTTGTGAAACCAAGGAGAATTTTGGGGATCCGACGGCAGGCTTATAACTGCCAGGTCATGGGAAATCATTTCAACAAAAGAACTTACCCTTTTCTTTACCACAAACTATTTTGCATTGGGGCTTAGATATCATTTCAGCATTGCTAACATAATCTTTTCGTAGTTGTTTATAAGATGCACATTTCTTACTAAAGTTATTTGTATTATCTCGCGTAAGACATTGCTTTTGAGTTGCATCTTTATTGCGAAAGTTATTTGTATTACCTCATAGTTTATGGTGACTCACTTATAGAATTGTACAGCTGTGATGGATCGTAATATAATTCTGTGGTACATTTAGAGGAATTGGGTGTAATAGGCGCCAGTTGGCATACCGACAGATCTCGCCCCATCATTTCAAACCTACGTCGTCGCACGGAGTTGCGAGCGTGTTTTTCCGCTTGAACTAGTGCCTCCACCCCCTGCTATGCGCACGGCTACAGGTCAGCGCTCCTTTGCGTTCCGTGCGGCCTATTGACATGATTTACCTGTGGAAATGAGGCGTCTGGATCCGACAAGGTTTAAACGCACGGCCATGTCGTTCTTAGTGCAACAGGTGTGTCAGCCATTGTGTACTTCTGCCGATGAATGCTTCTATGCTTTTGTCTTTTCATCGCCTTTTCGTCTTTTTTCTCTTACCGTCTTATGCACTTGACTAATGAAACTGAATAGGTGCTTGTCTATGAAGTGTCAGCTGACGTCAGTACTAGCAGCAGAAGCCCGTTTCCTCCAAATATTTCGCGGACTTACGTTCAGACTAATCACGGCTACACTCTTCAATAACTGAGTCAAAAAAGTCTGAAAGATAAGACAAGAAATCTTATAGGTACATTAATCTGAAAAAAACTGTGTCTTACGCACAATTACGGTATTTTGCCTACAGACTTGTCCTAGCCATGCTGAAGCAATGCTTAAACCTCATTTTAAAATCGCTTCTGCCATAGAAAAGGGCAAGTTCTTATGATGGAATGATTTACCGTGCCTTGACAATTATATTTCTGTCACTGGACCTCAACAAATCGCCTCGTTTCGTAAGTATAAGCGAAAACGTAAAAAACGCTCAATCTCGCCTGTGTTAAAAAGGGCCGGTTTTTACTCGCCAGCTGCGCCACGCGTCTCATGCGCACCGGGTCTCGCCTGTTTATGATGTTAACAGAGTGTTGCTAATCAAGTATACCTCATCCATGCCACGAGTGACGCGGAGTTGTGTAAAACATTGCATGGACTCATTTTCACGATAGCATATTCCAATCCGCTTTTTGCTTTAACTTGTTCTTCCCCATGGTCCTCAGAAACGGAAAATTCGTCCGATAGCGCAACACTAAGTCATAGGCTTCTCTAGAACGCTGGAATGTTCTTGACTCATGCCAAATAGTGATGACGTCATAAGCATGCAGAACGAAACAAAAAACGACTGGATTTCCCGAGGAAAACTGCCGGTTCATACGCCAGAAACACCTGGAACAAAAACGTTAAGGTTGGAAAGTGCTAGGTGCATATTTTGTTAACCACCACTCCCGCTGAAGGCGTCAGGTCAGGCCATACACACACCAAGCCGCAACAGACGTTTTGGATTAGCTGGTGCAGGCGTTTGGTTGTTTGCGACAGGTAAACGTTCGCCCGCTTTGCGCGTGCCGCCTCATGTGAAGGTTTTTGCAAGTGCGCAGCTTGGCGATAAGACGGCAGACAAAGCAACGTACACAAGTCTTGTCCGGCTAAGTGTTTTCTCACCATGAACATTACAAAGGAAGCATCTGTAGATGTAGAATGCAAAAATGTAAATTTTCGTGCGTCAACACACCTCAAGTCATCAACGTTGACAGGCGTCCAGTTGGACCAGGGGTAATGGCGACATTTCAGATAACAAATCCGGTATATTCATGACGTAAAAGGATGACCTCTAATTGTGTATCAAATTTTAGGTCGATATCAGGTTAGGTCACGGAGCAAGGACGCAAAATTTCAGTACGCGTACCCTATATCACACGGCCATAAAATGGAATTTTAGAACCAGAGTGCATTCAGATGATTCAAATGACTGGAAACGTTTTGAAACAGTATGAAATGCACCCGAGATCGTTCCATGTGACTCCGAGGTCACTGGAGGTCACGTAAGGTCAAAAGTCGTTAATTCATCTGATGAACACGTGATCATGACATTCCCCCTTTTCCACGTCCTTGACACCGCCTATGCTAACATTATACAATCAGTTACCTTCATACATGCATGATTTTGTCATACAGTTTATACTTTTTTAGCACAGCATGACTAGTAAAGGATAAAAAGATGTCTTTAGCTTTTTTGTTACTTGAGTTTTGAAAAACTAATCCTCCTTTTTTGAAACCCTGCGAACGCCTACGAATTTCCTCAAAATTTGAAATGTGTAAACCAATGGTAAAAGTCGCATTCACAGTCTCTCGATTCATGCCAAGAGCATGAAAACTGGTCAATTAACAGCAGAGTTTTTATAGGTCCAAAGAATATCACCCATTTTGACTTTTTGCCCCGGTATCCACCCCTTTCAAAGTTTTGAAAGCTTGTTTTTATAAAAATGCAGTTTGTACCATGGCAAATCGATTGCCGTTTGTTGCAATGAAATCGGAAAGTGCAGTTCTCGAGATCTCGGGGGGACGACGAATTTGCCCCCTTCCCCCGTCCCGGGAATCGGCCAGACCATCCAGTCCTCCAGGAATGAGGTTAAAGAAGGCTTTTGAGCCTAAAAAGACGTACTCCGAATATACAGGAGGGCTATGTGTGCTATGAACAGAGGCCTATGGTCTGAATGAGCGTTTAGGGCCCCTGCTAGTCTGAAGGGGGTTCGCTGCTTGTCCGGAGAGGACCTAATGCCGGCCTATTTAGGGTCCTTGTTTGCCTCCGAGAGAGAGGCAGGAGGAAAAGTGTTTGTTTGTTTGCCTTGCCTTGCCTTGTTTTCCTCCTCCTCTCTCCTTCATGCCTCATGCCTCCTTTGGCATGCTTTCATTGCCTCCGGGGGGCCTCCTTTCGTTTTGTAAGAAGCCCTCTGCTGGCCAGTGAAGGGACTCCCCTGCCGGGTTTTACAGGGGCCCCGCTGGAGTATGAAGGGGTCCCGGCTGGCCTGCAGAGACGTCCCAGCCGACATGACGGGGACCCCTCACAGGAATAGGCTGCTTCTCTCCACAATGCTGCTTGGTTTAGTGCTTGCATTGTGTGATTTCCTTAGCTCACGGTGGTAACGGTTTTTAACGAACTCTGTAGGACCCGTCAGGTTGATTGCAGTTCTCAGTGCTCTCTACTCTGCGTTAACAGATTCTTTTTGAATAAGTTCCCAGTCGTCCAAGAATGAATGATTTCAGTTCTTGTGCCTTCTTCTGAGAACCAGAGAAGTAGCAGGTATTGCAAACATTCTTTGAACACCGGTCGGTCAAACATTCTTTGGCAAATTGATTGCCGTTTGTTGCGAGTCGCCTGTTTGTTGCGAGTCTGAGTCGCCCCGACGTCCGATATTTGACCTGCAGGTCAGGTGGCAACTGGCCAAAATGATGACAAGACTACCACACGGTCGCCCTGTACCCTCCATACCTTTCGTCGTAAGTTCAGTCGATATCTGCGACTGTGCAATCTGAGGGGTCGGATTTCAATCTGAGGGGTCTGATCTCAATCTGAGGGGTCGGGTCCTGGACAACAGGCTCTGGTTCACACTATCCACCGGCCCATAGCATCATCCCAGGAACCCATTACACTAAATGCAAAGCCAAAGGCACTGAACTGCTTCCACTGGTGTGTGCTCCGCTATACTGGATGTAAAGATTTTCACATGCGCCCCTACGAGAAGGTTTGGTTGCTAGCCATCACATTTATTTCCCAATCAAAAAATAGCGGCAAAACAAAAACGAGTGTAAAGCACATCTGTTTTGATTCGGTGGATACCCAGTTTGATTTCTTCAAATTACCTGGTAAAAAGCAAGAAGAACGACGAGGAAAACAAGAAATGATGAAGATGAATGATAGTTTGGTTTTATGAATATACCATGGCGACTGCAGCCACCCTCGTTTTTGTTTTCGTTTCCTGATCCTCCATTGTTATTTTAATGTATTATAATCATCGCCTCTAATAAAGGTATTGAAATTGACCAGGTGAGGTAAAAGCAACTGAACAATAATCCCAAAGCTTGTAGAAAACTTGCACTCCATTCTTGCTACTCTGAATCAAATATTATTCACAAAGTGCTTCCAAATATGCCTTGAGATTATTCTTCTTGGGGCCGTTTTGTGTTTGACCAAGTCATAAAGCATTGTGACCAGATGGACTAATCTGACGTCACTCCGACCTTTGCTTAACCACATCTGGAGCTATTTTCAAGTAAATCCAGGTGATATTTCCCGGATTCGTCAAGAGGTTGCCAAACGTTAGGTTTCAGCGTAAAAAATGTGTTGCTCGCATGCGTGAAACCATTTATAC
This sequence comes from Capitulum mitella, assembly GCA_030062745.1. Taxonomy (NCBI): domain Eukaryota; kingdom Metazoa; phylum Arthropoda; class Thecostraca; order Pollicipedomorpha; family Pollicipedidae; genus Capitulum; species Capitulum mitella. Next base: position 15,841,830 of record CP099851.1, on the reverse strand, counting down.
ATCCATAGCGTGATTCAGGTGATGATCTACTTGAAAATACCCACCTTGCAATTGGGAATAGACCAAAAACGACCACTTTTGCTTTTCATGGCATTCGTCATAAAACAACCAGCTATGTAAAGAAGAAAAAAAAACAAGAAAAACTGAAAACCAAATGCCTTAGGCCAATTTGCGCGACAGCCTAGCTGAACGCGATCCAGCGAAGGCGGTGGTCAACTAACTTGCACTGTTCTCCACTGAAATTGCAGTAATAAAGTAATAAACCAACAAATGTGACATGCCAGCTCAATACATGCCGATGGCCAGATCGGCCGTTGTTGAGTCTATAGGCACCGATTCCTGGCGGTATGTCGTCGACGTGACAAGCGAGTTCTGGAGTACAGCTGTATTCGCGGTATTCCATGCCTTTGCGGCTCGCTGTGGCGCCGGCTGCAGCCGCTGTGGCGACACCGCTCGCGGCTCACACACGGTCTCGTTCACCGTGGCGTGACCCGCGGCACCGGCGGCGGCGCTGGTCGGGGCACGGATCGCACCGGTGGCGGCACTGACCGTTGCGCCAGTCGGATCCACCCGGCCGTCCACCAGACGGCTCCACCCCGGGCCGAGCTGAGGAGCAGGCGTTGGCGCCAAAAGATTCGCCTGTTTGGCAGGCGGACAAGATACGATGACACCAGTCTGGTCCCAGATTTAGGTCCCGTATTTAGGGTCCTGCAGGAGAACGGGCTGAGCCAGTCGCAGCGGCTCAGCCAGCCGTATAGGATCTGGGCGAGCGACAGACCACCCACCCGGAGTGTGTTACTCAGCTCGAGTAGGCCTGTGCAATCGTGCCGTCATCAAGATCAGTCCGGCTTGTCATTTTCTTCACCAGCCCCTTCACGGAACTTCACCGCCGTCTCACATGTCCGTTGGGCTGCGGGGAGACCGGCGTGGACGCGCGATGGTCGACGCCCCGCCGTCGGGGGAGGTCTCTCACGGTCCTGGCGGCGAACTGCGGCCCGCCGTCAGTCCGCAGGACCTGGGTCACTCCGGCGGCGGAGAATATCATCTGGAGGCTGCGGATCAGGTCGCGGGCAGTCGTCTCGTGCAAGCCCTGCGTGACGACGGGCCAACCAGACAGGGCGGCCACCCAGACCTCTGCTGACTGGGGAGGCGGAGACGGCACGCGTTACAGGACTGGACACAGTGCTCGATGTCCCGGTCCACTCCGGACCAGCATACAGCCTGACGGGTCCGCCACTTTGGTGAGGGTCACGCCCCGATGGCCGGCGTGGACGCGGCGCAGCGTCTCATGCCGGAGGCTTTGCGTCGCCACGAGACGCTGGCCGCGGACGACCAAACCGCCGTCCACGGCGTGTTTGTTTCGGCCGCCCCAGGCAGGGACGCAGCACAGGGTCCAGATGGGACCTGCGCTATGGGAAGCCCGTCAGAGTCGTGTCCTCTCGAGCGCGTGGCTCCCGGGATCTATGATGGCGGCTCTCCGCACCTCCGCCAGAGCTGGGTCCGGGAACGGGCTGGCAGGCGACCTGTCTTCCTAGACGTCGGCAACGATGGTGGCAACCGTGCTGTCGATCTGGTGACCGAGGTGTCCTGCTCTTCCGGGGCCGGACTCTCCAATGGCTACTGGGAGACGGCGCCAGGTATGGCGTGAAGGCGCCGGACCCTCCAGACGGCCACCAAGCCGAAAGGAGTGGGCCGCTCACGGAAGCGCTGAAGCCCAGCGTTCTCGACGTCAGCGAGACTCTTGTTGATGACGATCGAGACCAGCCGCCGGTTGCCAGTGACGACTTGGACCTGCTGCATCACACTGAGGCACGGTGCACATTTATTACACGCATGCGACCCCGAGCAGCTCCAGCCCGATGACTGCGCAGCAAGGCTCCGTATCAGGCAAAAAAGGGAGCCAGATTGGATGAGGCGCCAACACCCAGCGTCATCGTATTGCCGCACACCAAACCCGAGACCACCCGTGCGCAGCGTCGGTCTCCAGGGTCTCCAGGACGGTCCGACGGCGATAATCGAAGACGTCCAGCACCGGCAGTGACATGAGCGCCCGCTTGACGTCACGGAACGCCTCGGTCTGCCCCGGTGTCCACGGCCAGGTGTGTCTGGGACGCAGCAGCTGCCGGAGGGACTCGCGTCCACCGAGAGCTCGCCCAGCTAGTTCACCAGGACGTGAAACAGCCCGACGTCCGTCAGGCAGCTAAGCTGAGGCAACTCAACAATGCTCGGAATTTCTCATCGGCCGTGTAGCCGGTTGCGGTGATCCGGGCGGCGCAGAACGCGACCTCGTGCGCCGCGAAATGACATTTGGCCGGGTTGACTGTGATGCCATGTGCGTGGCAGCGCCCGACAAGGTTCGGGGAAATCAGCATTACGGATAATTTAGGTAACGCGGATGGAGATATCGCCCAACTCCTAGAATATGGTCTGGAAACGCCACCGACTCAGTCTAATTAATGCACATTAAAACGTGAGTAAAACGGCAATCAAGTCGTTTGTCGCGTTTCGCTAGTTTCAGTAGTTTTCTGGAACAACAGGATCATCACGCAGGAATGCTGTCGTGTTTCGAACTCGTTATGTCTATGCGACTCCTGCGTTTTGAGACGACCGAGTGTTTGTGCTTTTGGAGCTATTCCCGGATTTCCCAGTGTGTGTTTTGTGTGTCTTACTGTGAGCCGCCGTGGCCGCTCGGCGGCGGTCACCGGGCTGTGCCCCGGGGCGACCGGTCACGTGACTGACCTTGACCGCTCGGCGGCGGTCAACGGGCTGTGCCTCGGGGCGGCCGGTCACGTGACTGACCGCCGGCTCACAGGTCATCCCGGGCGGCCTTCACCGTATACAGAGTCGAGTGCCAGACCTCGCTGTTTCATGTGGATTGGCCCACGTTCAGAGTTTATTTAGCTCGATTCGTTGCCATTCGCAGACATCGTGAGCTCTTCTTGATATCGCTGGTATTGAAACGAATACCGCTTGTTCATTTACCCTAGTTTTATTAACTCAGTCCTCGTGTGACGTCAAGACGTTTGTGGAAAACAAACTAACGACGAAACACACGTTTTAGAACAAGATCATCAGACAAAATAGCCTCTCATCGGTCTAGCATCCAGAGAGATATGCTCGATATGTATACTACGTAATGCTATATAAATACTGCACAATGTTCCACCAATAGCAGCAATAGCATCAATAGTTGCACCAATACAGGTTAATAGGTTAACAGGTACAATACAGGTTGGCTAAAGGGGAGAACGGCATGCAAGAAAGCAATCCTGCAGAGCAAACCAATCACTCGTCCTCAGTCAATGCACAGCTGTAACTATGGGTATTGTCCTACATTTCACTAACGAAAAAAAATACCACATCATACATTTCGACAAACAGTCTCGTTACTTCGACAGTCACAAATCTTCAACTGGGAGAGATGTAAAGGCCTTTTGGGCAGGTGACAGAGGTTTCTTACTGCATGGTCATGGCATGACGTTTCGGCCTGAATTTATGACGCAAACCAAGATTATATCATGCTTTTGTGCAGAAAAATCACTTGTGCATGTGCTTTCCATGAATGTAATATACGCTCAAGCCTGAAAGCTGTGTATGTATGCATCTGCATATCGGAGTTTTACATTCCACTTGTTAGCATTGCCTCACTTGTTCGTTCGCGCGGTTTCTGTTCTTCGGGAGTACATTTTCTTCCTTGTGAATGCAATGGGTTTTCTGCAGAAACCAATCATTCCTTTGTTCGCACTCTAGCTCTTTAAGCTTTCTAGGCACTCCGCTGACACTCGACGGGTAGAAATGGTTTCGCCGGTTTCGAACGCGCTTCTTTGTAAAGTTCGACTTTACAAAGAAACGCGTTCGCAACAGGCTGAAAAGGCAGGTGTGAACGGGCCATGACTGAAGAACGCAGGCTGAGCTGCATTACGATATGCGTGCATATTTCATATGGCCTTGCCATGCGTGTTTCATGGGCAATGGTTTTTGTTTCAGAGATGCTACATTCTTTAGAGGAGGTCACGCTTATTTATTGGTATTTCTCAGTTCGGTTTCTCTGTCGATGATAAAAGTATTGCATCACTTAATTTACCATGCTTGAGGTGCCGAACTCCGCTCTATGGCATGCATTCCTGTGCGCGACACGGTGAACAGAGAGAAAGCCTGTTTCATTTCGGTAGACTCGGTCACAACTTCACGGAATGTTGTAGATGCAGTGTTCGCGTGTCCTTGTGGCGTTGCTGGTTTTGCACTCGCATGTATTTTGCGCGGTGATTTCTTGCTTGTAAACGCTGCTCAGATGCATTGTGAGGATGTTTGGTCGAGGGTAGAGATAAATTTCCTAACCTTCTCAGTAAGACCATTGTTACATGCCGAAATTACTATCGTAATTATGGAAAAGGCACGGCAAAGAAGTAAGTGTAGATGACATTCGCATGAATATTTTAGTTTCGCACATACAATTTTTCGATAGTGAGGAGCTGTGCGACAGCATTTGAATCGGATTACTGGTGACGATTAAGCGGACGTCGCGCTCACATACACTTCACTGACTTCTAGGGATTTGAAAAGATGTGCAGGACCACGTATTTGAAATCAACGCCCATTTTTCTCCAGTTTGTGTCGATGGCAGGGTCGCGTTTTGTGTAGAAAAAGCAACAAAGTCTCGGACCTTTTTCCCATGGCCAGAAATGTACATCCCTAGATGTCCGGAGAAAATCATATTGAGAGCGCAAGATTGAGCCAATGAATAATTACTGAAAGGCGAATGGAGATGTCGATAGCCAAACTCCAGTATTCGAATTCGTTTTTCTGCTCCTTGTGACGCGCAGAAAGCTGATTCCGCAGTCTACCAAACGAAGCGCACGGGATCACAGCGACGACGACGATGATGACGGAGACGCTTGTAAGAATTTGGGTCTCTTGGTTTTCTGATTCCCTCGTTGCTTGCTCGCACCTGATTTGTGCAGCTCGATTCCTCTTTCGATCGCATTGGACTTGCGTTGGCTTTTTCTGCCTCTGAATCCCTCGGCTAGTGAACTGGCAACTGGTGGCTGGCTGCTTCTGCCCCGTTGTGACAACAGTCACAGGATTCAGGGATGCAGGAGACGAACGAACTGGAGAAACATCGTCTGATATAGGAAATCGATCAAACTTTTCCTTTACGTTTATCCCGCATTGGTGTTCTTGCGCGAAGAGTAGTAAAATACACCCTTATTTGCAATCAGGAATTTGATGTTCATGAACTGTTACTCTTCCCTATTGCATCTATTAGGTCGTTCTCTCTTATTTTGTTAAGCAAGTCCTAGAGAACTGTAATATGGAAATTGGTGCACATCACGCTCTTGTGCCGTAATTGTCAGTGTCGGTATCTTTGCCCCGAGCCGGTCATGTTCAAGGTGAACTAGCTGAACGGCAATTCTCCGTCTTACCCCTGATTTTTTGCTGAGTCCAGAACACGGCGTTTTGAATAGTTCCGAATATGGAGAGAATCGAGAAACCCAAAAACAGACCGAGGTAACCACCAACATCTGCCAGCAGATCGGAGCCTGTGTAGGTGATGACTGTCTCCATTATTTTCCTTACTTCGCCCAGTTGCAACTGAACTTGTATGTGCTCGTCATTGCTGCTCCAAACAGTAGGTCTGATATAAAAACTGAATCGGTCGCGAATGCATGGTGTGGGACAGGTGCAGTTTCTAGAGAACGTTCGTAAAAACTTGTAGTAGGGATTAGTTTCAAACGTCTGAGCAAAATACCATGAAGCATCCGTTGCCATGCAAAGTGGTTTGCTGCCACGCGATTCCGGCTCCATGCTGCAGTTCAGGGACTTGAAATAACACTGTTTCTTACAAACGGAAAACTTTACATTAGGATCAACATCGCATGGACGTCGCTTAAGGTTAATTTCAATTTCGCGATCGATCATAACGTACATTTTTTCACGTGTGGAGTCATTTGCGACGACAAACAACGTCTGAAAGGCCGTCGGCGCACCCCAATAGTCGGGATCGTCGTTGACGATGATTGTGTAGCTGTACACAGCTCTACCGGACGGCGAGCACTGAAACTCTGGCAGCCTTTTCAGGAAAAGATTGACACTGTCCCAAGAGGGAATGAAGGTGGCACAGATCCCTCCACTTAAATAATCCAGTGAAGTTTTCCAGGTGCCGTAGAACGTTGTGAAAATTTCAGTGTTTGAGTGGTTACGGTATTCTTCCGTATCGTTCAGGCCCTCAATCATGTCAACCAGGCTCACCCCGGACAGGCGCAAAAAATCGACCAGAGACTTGTTAGCGAAGAGGGCGTTACGATCGTCTTCTGTGCCTCTATGCACGACATCGGCGATGGATTTTTTCATTATGCTGCAAGGACAGATTGTGATGGCTGGTCTCTGGAATTGGCTCTCCCACTTGGTCCGTGTTGAAGTGGGTTCCGCCTGGTACTCCAAGACCTTCCACGACGTAAAGGTGATCCAGACGACGAGCAGAACCAGGAGAGCTGCGTAGTGAGTGCACCTGCCACCGCTCCGACACAGCAACGCTTTCATTGTTTTCATTGGCATGATACTGATGGATTATACTGGGAGGGTAGTTTTCAGTAGCGTAATATGATTTTCTTTATGCCTCGATAGAAGGATCACTTCGTTTGCGAGCCGCTCGTTTGGTTCGTTTTCTGTCCCTGTGCAGATTTTCGGCACTTCTCGAACAGTGTGCCGGAGGCTCCTATTCACGTAGTTTGCTTTTCGGGATTGCGCAGATGTTGAACCTGTTCTCAGTATTGCATATAACCTCAGCGCCTCCTGGAACGTAGGAAAAAGTTACGACATTTTCCTGGTGAGGAAAGAATGGTATTACCCAGCGCGACATATATCTTCACTGGGACCTTTCCTAACCTTGGACAAGTTGAAAGTTAGGGTTTGTGGAAAACAACGAAAACCGCGCTGATTGCCTCTGCTCCCTAGCAGCTGACCTTGACCGGTGTTCATACCGAAAATGTAAACTTTGTGTCGAAACTAGAATGAACTTTCCGTTTTCCCCTTCACTTTATTCGTCGACTTTTCATGACATTAAATCAGAATGGTTTAGTTTGCCATTCAAGGGCCTAACTACACAGAATAATTAAAGCCATAGCTAGTAGCCCCGTCAATCGGTGCCTCAGTTGATAGAGCGCTGCTCTCCCCCTCCTTGCAAGATTGGTTCGAGTCGCCCCGGCGCTCGATGTTTGGCCCGCGGATCAGAGGACCTATTAAACTTTCGCAACAAATTCGGCCGTTACCAGGAATTGCGCGACCGGCGGCAGGAGCCGGGAGTCCATGCGACATGCTCTGCTTAGAGCACGGTGTCCGGACAAAATGGCGAAACGTGAGAATGGCGAATGCCTTTTTGACGAATGCCAGATGGCAAATGCTGAATGGTGATATGTAAAAATGGCGACTGGCCAAATGGCGAAGGCAAAATGGCGACATGTAAAAATGGCGACTGGCCAAATGGCGAATGGCAATATGGCGGCATCTCAATATGGTGACACGTTAAAATGCGACTGGCCGTATGGCAAACGGCAAAATGGCGACATGTTAAAAGGTGACATGCCTTGATGGCGAATGGCCAAATGGCGAATGGAAAATGGCGACGTGTTAAAAAGGCCATGTGCCAAAATGGCGAACGGCTAAACGGTGAACAGAAAAATGGCGACCTGTAAAAAGGGCGACATGCCGAGATGGCGAACGGCTAAATGGCAAACACAAACACAGACCAGATATATGTATATATACATATATATATATATATATATATACATATATATATATACTTAATCAGACTTGCATTAACAAGAATGTGTTTTCAGATCATATGTGGAGATATGTATATATATATATATATATATATATATACATGTATCCACATATGGTCTGAAAACACATTCTTGTTCATGCAAGTTGATTAAGTATGACAACGAAGTTAGTTGTCGTTATTTTCTTTCTTAAGCTCTCTGTCCTTCGTACAAACGTTCTTTATTTCTTCTCCAGGAAAAAATGCAAGCCTCCAAAATCATGCAGCGTTTCGTTGATTTCCCATGAACATGACAAGAGAAACATTTAAGCACATTACGCATCCATATAGCATGTCTAGTTAAGATAACGCACGCTTAGTGCAGTTTCTTCATGTGGGAAGGAGACCTACCTGGCAGGGGATGCCTTTCGATGACACTGGAGCCCGGCAAACTAGCCGGCCATCACGTCCAGCTCCAGCTCTGTGGTCCCTGGATGTGACATGCAAAAACGGGAGAGAGAGAGAGAGAGAGAAAGAGAGGGGGAAGGAAACGGACGGACGGACATTGTTGAGGATTTCCCAGGCCTCGCCACGTATGTGTCATGTGACACAGGTCTACATCCATTGTTTTTTTTGGAGGGGGGTGGGGTGGATAATGACAAGGGCTACCGATTGCCGTTCGGTTTTGTTTCTGGCCGCATTGCTAGAACCTCCTGAGATAGCAAAAGGGGGATGTACGAAGCAGCATCAAACTACTCGTAACTGTCCCATGCATGGTGATAATATCAGACACTTGGATCCTGTGGCAACGGTTTGGGTCTCGGAGGAGACAAACTATCATCAAGAGGCGAACTGGCAACGGACTAAAGAGGTCTGACCTGGTACGGGGCGGCCGTTTCCATTTGTCCGTTTATGGGCCGTTTCACCATTTATTTGTTTGGCATTCTTACATGTCTACGTTGCCATTTAGTCCTCCGCCATTCTGGCACGTCGACTTTTTACACGTATCCATTTAGCCATTCGCCATTAACCCTATTCCCGGCAGGGGGGGAGGGGCGGAATCCGACCCCTCGCGGGTTTTTTGCTTGCCAATTGCAGGATTTTTGACGCAGCTTCACGAAACTTGGTGACTTTTCCTAGCTATCCATTCTACGCGCTGCGACAAAATTTCACAATTCTACTTTGCTTAGGAGCGGAGCCAGGCAACGTTTTTGGGAGGAACCTCAGGCCTTTTTTGGCCATGTTCAGGGTAAAAGGAAAATGTCTGCAAAACAGAGTTTTAAAGCTAGAACTTAAAAAACTTTATATGGATGTATAGTTAAATAGTTAGGCAATGTGCACACAACATTTTGTTTATCTGAGGTTACTTTACAAGGTCAGGTCAAGGTCAAAAGTCAAAATTTATTTTTTTCAATAATTTCGGCGTCGTTTTTTCAAATGCCAAACCCGGAAAACATATGACGTAGAAAGGTACCCTTTCCTTGTGAACCAAGTTTCAGCTTGATATCAGGTCGGGTCACGGAGCTATGACCTAAAATGTCAGTGCGCGTACCTTATATCGCAATAGCCATAAAATGAAATTTTTGAAATAGAGTAAATTCAGATGATTGAAAACGTTTACAGATAGTATCAAATGCACACGAGGTCATTCCAGGTGACCCCAAGGTCACTGGAGGTCATTTAAGGTCAAAGGTCACAAGTTGATCTGAAGAACGTGTGACCATGACAGTTCCCCCTTTTTCATGTCTCTGGCACCGCCTATGCTAACGTTATACCAACATTGCAATGCGATTTGTACTTCTTTAGCATAACATGACTAGCAGAAGCCAAAAAAGTGTTTTTGCCTTTTTTGTTCATTCAGTTGCTGGAAAATTAATCCTCTTATTTTTGAAACCCTGCGAACGTCCATGAATTTTCTCAAAATTTCAGATTTGTGTACCCATGGTAAAAGCCCTATCCATAATCTCTCGATTCATGCCAGTTTCATTGAAATCGGTCCATAAACGACGGAGTTATAAGAAGTCCAAAAGTACCCCCCATTTTGACATTTTTGCCCCCTGTATCCACAAATTTCGAAATTTTTAAAATTTCTTTTTATGAAAATGTAGTTTACGTCCCGGCAAATCGATTGCCGTTTGTTGCGATGAAATCGGACGAGTAGTTCTCGAGATCTCAGGGGGGGGAGCCGAATCCGCCCCCCCTGCCGGGAATCGACCATATCGTCTAGCCTTCCGGGAATAGGGTTAAGGCTGTCGCCATTTTGACATGTCGCCTTTTTTACACGCTGCCATTTGGCCATTCGCCATTTAGCCGTTTACCATTTTGGCACGTTGCCTTTTTCACATGTCGCCATTTGGCTATTCGCCATTTGGCTATTCGCCATTAAGCAGTCCTCCATTTTGGCAAGTCGCCATTTTGACATGCCACCATTTCGCCATTCGCCATTCGGCCGTTCGTCATTTTAGCATGTCACCATTTATACATGTCGCCATTCAGCGTTCGCCATCTAGCACTCGCCAAAAAGGCATTCGCCATTTTTACATTTCGCAATTTTACGCTAGTACCGCTTAGCACATGCTCCGATCCTGAACATCACTCCAGAAGACTACTCGGATCATATTTATTTCTACTAAAAAAAAAAGAATTATCATTGCTGAGCTCAGAGATAGTGAAGTGCAACGATGTAATTTTTTATGGGAAAGGGCGGTGAGGAAAATATCCGAATTCCGACCATTAACAGTCATTGAACCACCGAGCCAGTAGATGCATCCTTCACTGACAGAAGAGACCCTCGAGAGCGTTGAGAGACCATACAGGCGTCAGTTTTGTCTCTGCAGAGAGACGCATTTTACGAGGACATCAGGGGGGGTCTTTTGGTCTCAGGCCTAATTAGCTTTGGTCAAATGTGACCTGCTGAACTAGCAGAGCTCCGTTCTCCGAAATTACTTAGCCGAAGGCGAAAAAAATTGTAGAATTTTAGTCCACACCATGGCTTTACACTCCACAAAGCAAAGCAGAAAACGCACAAAATTCCGTCGCACCATCTTCATTGTGGCGGATGTTATGCTCAGAGAAACATGAGTGGCGGGAAATTTTTGCATAACCATCAGTATGATGTTAAATCAAGATCGGCAGTTTCAACAGTGCGGTGAGCAGTCATGGCAGAATTCTTGGGTACGACAGGGGTACGGTAAGTATGCAGAGGCGAAAGCACCCAGATTGTCTGTTGTACGATGACTGTGTTGGGCAACAAACGATGTGCTTTAGCATTGCCACAGGAGGTTACGGTGTAAAGCTCAGGCTCCACTGCGCGCTTTTTCGTTTTGCGATTTTCTGCTTTTACGTTTTTGCATCACGATTTCCCACTTTTGCGCTTTTGCATTTTGCGTTTTTCCAGTTTTGCGATGAAATTTTTCGTTTTTTCATCTTCGCGTTGTTTTGAGTTTGTCCTCGTGGACTTGGACGGCCTAGCGTAATTGAGTCTAAACTGAGGTTTCTGCGGTTCAGAAACGTTTTTTTTTTAGGAAAGATTTCTTTTAAGATGGACCCAGCTTTTGAACGCCCGCGCCTCTTGCGCTTGCTGCTGCTGTGGCGGCTTCGGCAGCCAGAGCGGCAGCGGCAGCGCAACCGGCGATCCTGCTGGGTGCGTCCGATACTCCTGCGTCACGATCAGTGTGGAGAAAATAAAAGCCCCCTTATTATCAATGCAACCAATAAAGCAAGAAAGCTCGGACAAACGGCATTCGAAAGCTCCAAAGAAATCACGATGAAATTGCTCAAATGAGATTTTGGCCCAGGTCACCGTTTGATCTCCATAGGCAGGGTTGTCGATTTCTGGATTTCTGTAAATGATTGAGGGGGGGGGGGGACGAGCCGAGGGCCCGACAACCTAACCCTGCCAAAAATGTGGGCTTCTCAACGTATTTAGCTCACTTTATTTTGGCTAACGGAACTTTCTAGGTTTTTTGTTACCACTTATGAAATAAAGAATTGCATTTATCCCCATGTACAATGGCATATATATATATGCATTTTATACTCCAGTGTATCTATCTTTATATCCTCTGCCTATATATATATATATATATATATATATATATATATATATAGGCAGAAGGTATAAAGATAGATACATTGGAGTATAAAATGCATTTGTGTGAGAAACATGGACTAACGAGGTGCTTTGCAAGCATATGTGGCCAGCAGGGACGGATCCAGCAGCTCCGTTTGGGGGAGCAAACCAGTTCCCTGAGTCTACATGGTAGGTCAGCAGAGTTGTTGACCGGGGGCAAGGTGGCTGGTCGTGTGTTTTCGGAGTGTATTTCAGCGGTCGAGCATGGATAGCAAACCATCAACGGGGGGGAGAGGGGCTAGGCAACTTCAAGCTCTGGTTGAGCAGGAATACCCATGTCTTTTTGTGGGGGGAGTACAGCGACCATTTTGGAGCACAAAATTTTTCTTGGAATATAAATTTTCTTGGAATATATATACATTTTTTGGTGCTCCTTGACATGAGAAAACGACAGTTTTTCCAACACTGCCTCTGCCCAATCTGGGACAGGTTTGAGGGCACCCCATACCTACATCTCACTGACACACAGTTGGATGTGCAGCAAGAGAAATTGCAATATCCATGCTAGACAGGAGCTGGGTAGTCTAGTGATGACAGAATTATCCATGTGATGCTTTTTCATTATAAAAATTGATGTAACATGTGCGTTACCATTACCCATTCAGGAATTGACCTAATGACTCAGGGATGGACCCAAAATATTGGTTTATGCTGGTTGGGGGAGGGCAATCCCAAAAAGGTAAAGTGGTTTTCAAAAACGTGTTGCATTTTGATCCATTTCACCTTCCAGACTGTTTTAAAACAAGCTTTCCTCTGCCCATCTTGGTGGTTTTGTTCCCCTCCCCCCTCTGGATCCGCCAGTCTGCAAGTGTTATCTGTCCTTCATGTAAATGTTTCCATTCTAGGTAAGCACGCATGCAAATGACAGGTGTCAAGGCCCCTGAATAATGAATACACACATGCAGCTACCATCACTGCTATGATCAACATGTCTCTCGAGTTTACCTTGACTGTCCTCCATTCCAATTGCTCTGTCCTCTCCCGGTCCTTGTCCACCGTCTCCCTCCATCTCCGCAGAAAAAAAAATCCAGCCTGCAAACCCTAAATAACGCCAAGGCCGGCTAAACTTGGCACCCGCGCTCCTGTCCTCAAAATCAACTCAAAATGAAGGTATCTTCAGCGATATCACAAAGCGATCGACGCGATTGTGAGATGGAAAACTGCAATAAAGTTTAAATATTTAAACATTGTTGCGATTTCTCGTTTTTCGATTTTTCATTTTTTCGTCTCGAATTCCCGATTTTTCAGTTCCTCTTTACGATTTCTCGTCCTGAATTTGCGTTTTTCCATCTCGGTGTTGCGCAGTGGAGCCGGCCCCGTGTATTCCTATGGACGTAACATTTTCCGGTGACGGAAAAGCGCAAAACTGAGATGAAAAATCGCAAAATCGAAGCGGAAATTTGGAAAACCGCGCAGTGGAGCCCGGCGGTAAGAGGCAGCCGAGAAAGCGGGTCCTGCGGCCAAGAGAAACATCATTGGGTGTTTCTAGGTTCTGACCTGGGCATTGCCAACCATTGTTAAGGCAAGGCATCAAAACAAAATTCTTGTAATTTGTGTCGTAATTCTTGCCATAATTTTCTTATAACCTTTGATTTCAAAAGATATCCGTTTTTTAAGCGGCTAAAGCGAAGTTTGCTGATAATGATTATTCACGAATGCCCTCACAAAATTCGTTACTAGGTTGATTTATTTGCGGTGCCTATCGTCATCTAAAGGGCACAAGGCAGAAAAACACAAACAATTCCGCCATGTGAGGCTCCTGGTTGCGACACCAATGCATGTCGTTGTACATATAACCATTAACGTAACATCAGGCTTAGAGGCCCAGGTGCATTTATCCTGAATATAAGTAGTGATTCATGAACTTTCGCATCTATCGCAGATTACTGCAGTGTAAAACACAATTGCTAGTGACTGACGGTCTACACCGCCAATGGCACGTTTCGTTTCTCACCTGACTCGGAGACTGTCGAACAGGCCGACGGGTGCCCCCTGTCGCTGTCGGCCGCCGACTGTCACCCTCAGATGGCCCCCTCAGTCCAGCAGACACCGACGGCCCGCTACACCGTAAAAGATTGCATGACTGTAATGTGTTTTGTACGTTCCACTCGAATTTCTCCGTCCGGCACGATCCTTTTAACGGACACTGCACGAGATTCGCCTTAATTACTTTGGTTCTAATGGTATTACTAATGGTAATACTAATAACCATTCCATGAAGCAGCGGATTTGGAACGTCCTCCGCATGCCTGGTGCGCATTTCATGATTGCATATTCATTACAGTTAACTTGCGAACGCTGCCCGACATCTCACGGCATATAGCTCCTCACATTTTAGGGCTGTACAGTAAAAACGAGAATTCCTTGTAGGGTACTGGGAAAATAAAATAATGCTAAAAAACCTCTCAGAGATTCGTGAAACCGATCTTGCCCACAAAAATGCAAAATGTAAAAAAAAAAGATGCGGAAACCGATGCTCGCCATGGAGACCTCTTATCCAGTCCTGTTGATGGGTAAATATAGCGAAATAATTACGGTTATATTCGGCTTTATATAGAACACACGTGTTTACATTATTCCGACTGTTGACCTATAGAACGGATACGAGCCCGATAGTCTATACCTCCTGGTGTACCTCCGCGTGACAAGATTTACCCTGCCGTTCAAAATGTCTTAGTTTCGTGTTCCCCTATGCTAAAATTTTTGCAGCACTTCACAAATTCTTCGAATCCCAGACGTCTAAACTATCAAGGCTGTCCCCAACGTCAACCGAGACGAGGTCACCTGTACCCACTGGTTCCGACCCCTGCAAGGGCCTAGTCCATTGACCAGACATTCACTGGAAGAGGGCGTTTAACGCTCTCAGCCCTGGCGCATTTCACATAGATCTCCCAAACGACTGAATGCAGCATCCTGAAACTTTCAGCAAATTTTTTTACATCAGTTGCGCGCATACTGGCAATGACTTGTAAACGAGGCCATCTTAAACCACTAAGCTAAATGACCCCATAAAGATGATCATGTTTTGGGATTTGACGTTTAATTTAGTTCGCCGCCGTATTGTCGGTGCTTTTACATCGTATGATGGCTGTGGTTTATATTGCATATCAGGACTCCATATTAGACCCGAGAGTCTATTACGGAGTACTCATGCTCCATGACTCATGTTCGGTCATGTTAGGCCAAATATACATTTTTCATTTCCCGGTCCAATGAATACATTTTAGAAGAGAAACTACCAAACTGTTTTTTGATGCGGCCAGATACATTATCAGTTTTTCTTGCCACCAACAGCACGTCCAACTTACATGGCAGTTCCTTGCGATATCAAAATCTTCTTTGTAGTTTGACCTTTGTTGTTGTTTTCTTTGCAGATGGCAGCTTAGCGAGTAAAGTGGTGACATTTGTTCAACGTCCTGAATGACTGATTTGGAGAAATTGGTCTTTGCAATGTTGCTTAACATTCTGCGGAAATGCGCAACTTGGGACAAACTGACTTGTAAGGTTATCCAGAGATATCACATGGAGGTTACTTACGTGCTCGTGGTACTCCGAGTTTTACACTGCAAGCCAGTTCTGCCATTTTCTACCCATTCTGAGTAATTCATCGCTGATTTTGTCGGTGGTACATTTTGGCTCACTACAATTATTCGTGACCTGACGTCAGTTTAACCCGTTCCCGACTTGGGGGTAGTTGACTGCCCCCCCCCTGAGGTTTTTCTGGGATTGCGAGAGAACAAACAAACACAGAGCCACAAAACTTTGTGTACCTTTTGCTTCTTCAATTTTACATCTCCTGTCAAAATTTTGACCTCGGGTCAGGTCAGGTGCCTGACCGACGTCAGGTCAAACGGACCTATGTCAAAAAAAGTTTAGCGCCCTCTAACATTTTTGCAAAACAAGATGTCTCAATAATACTTTCAGGGATTAGTAAACGTGAGAAATGCAATAAATCTGCTATCTTAGACTTTTCGGAATTTCCCAGGCTATTGACCTAAGGTCAAACCCATTTTTAACACATTTCGTCGTTTTGTTTGGAAATTGACGGAATATTTCATAACATTTTTAGTGTGGAGTGAAGCAGACATCTAGTCACCGTCACTGGGCAAAGTATCAATGACTTCCAGTCATTGGCCTGAGGTCAGGTCACGAATAACTGTAGTGAGCCAATATGTACCACCGTCAAAATCGACGATGAATTACTCAGAATGGGTAGAAAATGGCGGAACTAGCTTACACAGATGTAAGTAATACCAGGAACCTCAAAAAGTTTGAAAAAGTAGCATATTTTGGAATTAAACAGGCTCTCGAATAAAGCTCCGCCAACTTTGTAGATTGGTAATTAATCAATTTTTCCAAAATTTAAGCATGAGAACGATCACAAGAACAACAAAGATCAATAAAGTTTACATAGATCGTCTTTTTTAGCGAAAATACAGGAACGCTAAAATTAGTTTCCGTCAATTTGGTACCGCATACGACAACGGCGCACACCGACAGCTGGTGGGAGAATTGCCGTGTCTTTAACTCAACGTTTCAGCGTATATATTGAACAAATCTGGGGGAATTAGACGTGTATCGGCATCCGCGGACCTTTACTTATGCGCTGGTGCCTTTACCTATGCGTATTAGTCACAGCCCTTGAGATTCAGGCCATTTCTCGATCTTATACATTCGGCTATGAGAAAACATATATAGGGCGTAAATTGGCGTACATATTATCTAAAACTAAAAAATGAGACCAGTTTCGAGCTCTACTCGTCACAAGCTTTCCAACGGTGTGCTTATTTTTTTTCGTGCGACCAATTGTTCATGAGATTGAGGGGGCAGCCAACTGCCCCCCCCCCCCAGTCACCCATGTTTGAAACGGACCGACGGTCGTGCGCGGGTTAATGGCTGGAAGTCATTGATATTTGGTCCGATGACGGTAGCTAGATGTCTGCTTCACTTCACACTAAAATTGTTATGAAATATTCCGTCAATTTCTGAAAAAAAACGATGACATGTCTTAAATACGGGTTTGATCTGAGGCCAATGATCCGGAAAACTCCCAAAAATCTGAGATAGCATATTTCTTGCATCTATCAAGATTACTAGTTCCTGAAAGTATTATTGTGATATCTTGATTCGAAAGATTCAGGGTATGATTTTGGGACAGCGTTGCGTGCATCTTGGTCGTGGCAATGTCCCAAGTGATATGCATTAATTACCACACAGTGTCGTCTATCCGTCTGGGAAGTACTTAACTTAGCGCAGCGTACCGCCACTTGAAATTGAACAGAGTTAATCTTTTGATGGTGGCCGTCTGCCTATGCCTTCCATTTCCACGTTTCACATCAATGAATTTGGTTCCATTTTCATTTTAAAAACGAATGGGACTGACCACAGACTATGCCACTCATCTGGCTTCTAATGGGGATAGATCTTTTGTAACAGAGATTTCTGCTTGGCTTGATAGCTGTGTAATTGGCGACCTCGTTTGTACCAACATTTCCCTTTGTTCAATAATTCTCTATTTACAAGTTCTCGCTAATGAACTCTTCGCTCATTTGTCAGAGAGACAAAGTTTCCACTTTCATCACCTATATTCTTGACATCAAACACTGGAAACTCACAGCACTAGCACTTTACCACGTCACGAATGTCACGGCATACACCGCATGTTGAGTCCAATGGAGAGCACACTCTTGTCTCAGACTAGAAACGGCTCGCCTTATATAATGCCTACAAACGGAAATGATGAAATGGTGCAATTATGAGGTCATAGGAAACCAATTAGGAGGCGTTTTGCGATCTGAATATTATGGAATGACCCGGCTTAAACCAATGAACGGGCGTGAGAACACACGGAATTCTGACAACTGGCTGATATAAGCCGGATGCAAGAGCTCAGACGTTTCCGTTGGCGTATGCTATTATAATTCTCGCCTCTCCCCGGACGAGGGGTGGATGCCACCTCCCAAGCAATGTTTTTGCGACCAAGGCAAAACAGCGCACGACAGCGCGGTGAAATTTGGCGTAGCTGACGATACTTTCATTGCGTATGTTTTAAAAAAGGACTGACCCCATGTCTCCTCAGGTCACCTAGCTGTGACGTCATTACTGAAGGCTTGTAGAGCGATTTTTGCGTCAAATGTCGGTTTGTTACTGTTTTAGGGCACTAGATACGTGTAAACGGCAGATGACAGGCATGGAATCGGCTCAGAATGGTAGCCCACATGCGAAAGGGTACGTTCGATAGGTCAATGACCTTTTCAGGGTCAGACGAGGAAAACGATCTAAGATGATCTTTTTGAACTTAGACCGTTGTTTTACTACTTTTTGGCGGACGTGACAAAGGAAATGATTTAGGCCTATTCGGGCTCAAATGTTTCATTTTTGACTCCGGAAAATCGTTTTATAGTTCGTGAGCATAAAGTTTGACGTAACCTACGAGGTCACTTGTTGACCTGACGAAGTCGAGCCGGATACTGTTGGATTCTTTGGGCACACGACTATCAGTCTTTTTTATCCCGAGGTGCATACATGTTTACATATCTTAACTTTCGGGTCACTGATGACGTCAGAGGTTAGATCAAACACCAAAATGTGACCATTTTTTTCTAGAAACGCATGATCACAATGAAAAGCAGGACGAGACTGAAATTTGCGATGCAACATGTTCCTGGCAGCATAATCTCACATTCGAAGTCCCACCTAACCCAGGGTCATAAAAGGTCAAGACCAAAAGCTGAGTCAACTTGGACGTTCGTTATAACCTGCCAAGCAATACATGTTTCCTGACCCATTTGGCAAGGAGATTCTGAAAAAAGGCACTTTCAAAGAGTCTTAGGCACATAGAATGCCTTTGAAACGGCTCCCAATTATCGCGCATATGCAAACTATAGCATTTTGCAGTGTAAAACTCGGAGTACCACGAGCACGTAGGTGACCTCCATCTGACATCTCTGGATAACCTTACAAGTCAGTTTGTCCCAAGTTGCGCATTTCCACAGAATGTTAAACAACATTGCAAAGGCCGATTTCTCCAAATCAGTCATTAAGGACGTCGAACAAATGTCACCACTTTACTCGCTAAGCTGCCATCTGCAAAAAAAAACAACAACAACAAAGGTCAAGCTACAAAAAATAGATTTTGACATCGCAAGGAACTGCCATGTAAGTTGGACGTGCTGTTGGTGGCAAGAAAAACTGATAATGTATCTGGCCGTATCAAAAAAACAGTTTGGTAGGTTCTCTTCTAAAATGTATTCATTGGACTGGAAAATGAAAAAAATGCATATTTGGCCTAAGATGATCTAACATGAGCCATGGGCCATGAGTGCTCCATAATAGACTCTCGGGTCTTATATGGAGTCCTGATATGCAATATAAACCACAGTCATCATACGATGTAAAAGCACCGACAATACGGCGGCGAACTAAATTAAACGTCAAATCCCAAAACATGATCATCTTTATGGGGTCATTTAGACGTGACTTAGGATAACCTCGTTTACAAGGCATTGTCAGTATGTGCGCAACTGATGTAAGAAAATTTGCTGAAAGTTTCAGGATGCTGCATTCAGTCGTTTGGGAGATATATGTGAAATGCGCCAGGGCTGGGAGCGTTAAACGCCCTCGTCCAGTGAATGTCTGGTCAATGGACTAGGCCGTTGTAGGGGTCGGAACCAGTGGGTACAGGTGACCTCGTCTCGGTTAACGTTAGGGACAGCCTTGATAGTATTAGACGTGTGGATTTCTAAGAATCTGTGAAGTGCTGCAAAAATTTTAGCATAGGGGAACACGAAACTAAGACATTTTGAACGGCAGGGTAAATCTTGTCACGCGGAGGTACACCAGGAGGTATAGACTACCGGGCTCGTATCCGTTCTATAGGTCAACAGTCGGAATAATGTAAAAACGTGTGTTCTATATAAAACCGAATATAACCGCAATTATTTCGATATATTTACCAATGAACAGGGCCGGATAAGAGGTCTTCATTGTCAGCATCAGTTTTTGCGTTTTTTTTTTACATTTTGCATTTTTGTGGGCAAGGTCGGTTTCACGAATCTCTGAGATGCCCTCCAGCCAATTTCATTCTCCCAATATCTTGCAGTGAGTTCTCGTTTTTACTGTACAGCCCGAAGATGTGAGGAGCTATATGCCGTGAGATGTCGGGCAGCATTCGCAAGTTAACCGTAATGAATATGCAATCATGAAATGCGCGCCAGGCATGCAAAGGACGTTCCGAATCCGCTGCTTCATGGAATGTAATTAGTATTACCATTAGTAATACCATTAGAACCAAAGTAATTAAGGCGAATCTCGTGCAGTGTCCGTTGAGAGGATCGTGCCGGACGGGGGAATTCGAGTGGAACGTACAAAACACATTAAAGTCATGCAATCTTTTACGGTGCAGCGGGCCGTCGATGCCTGCTGGACTGTGGGGGCCGTCTAAGCGTCTCTCAGCGAGACGGGCATAATCACACAATATGTTTCAACAAAATACAGTTCTTAGCTTCATCATAGCGTAGCGGACATAACCACACGTCAAGTGATAATCACAGAACACTTCACAACAAAAGGCAGTTCTGAACTTCATCACAGCGCAGCGGACATAAACACACGTCATGTGATAATCACACAGCACACTCAGTTACAACAAAACGGAGTTCTGGGCTTCATCACAGCGTGACAAACATAACCAAACGTCATGTGATATTGACACTATCACGCTACAACAAAAGAAAGTTCTGAACTTCATCGCAGCGCAGCGGACATCATCACGCGTCATGTGATAAAAACCCAATGCCTTACAACAAAAGGCAGTTTTAAACTTCATCATAGCGAGGCGGACATAACCATACTTAATGTGATAACCACACAACAAGAAACAACGAAACAATGTCTGCCACGCTTCACCACAGCGTGGCAGACATAACCACACGTCGTGCGATAATGACAAAACGCGTTACAACAAAACGTAGTTCTGACTCACCGCAGCCCAGCGGACATAAAAACACGTCATATCACTATCACACAACACGTTACAACCGAAGACATTCCTGAACTCCATCATCACTCACATCACCACTCTGGCTGGATAAGACTGTACGCTTCAGCTGCTGCTAATGCTGCTGTACACGATATCTGGATTATAATGATAACAGTACCAGAGAGTCTACGTGCATTCCGGCGACGATGGCAGCTGCCCCTAGCTGTTGCCCTCATTGAGCTCGGGATGACACTACTGGCAAGTCACGAGACATACAAAAGCCGCTCAGTTTGGTGGCAGTGTTCATATCACCCTTCGAGGAGCCGAATGGTGGTTTCGCTAAGCGCAGGACTGAAACGATACGCATCTGACAGAAAATCATGATGGAAACAGTTGACAACATATTTCTAAGTCAAGATGAGCTGCATTCACATTTTCTTTTGCAACGCCGGTCCAGTAATGCCCATTATCGTGCTAGGCTGTTCAAAATGGAAGAGACCGAACAGCACATGATTCGGATTGGCACACGTAATGTTTCACGAGTTAGTATGGAAATGCGCGCCTCCAATTTTAGTCATATTCATAGGTCCGTACATGACTGTTCCGGTTGACTGCATGACTGTTCCGGTTGTTGGTTACAGTACACTCACGCTTTCCGCAAGCAGGTCTCCATCGACACATTAATGCGTCGCAAGATCAGCAGCTTGGTGAAGGTGCGCGCCCGACTTTCGTTTCTGTCCTCGAAACCACAGAAAGATTGTCCTCTGATGAATGTCTGTGCGCGATGCCTAAAAATAAATAATGACTAAAGTGAAGCCATCTTCATTTTGCAGTATGAGTTGCTATCGAAATGAATGCTTTTTGTTACCTCAAGCAACAGTACTTGAGGTAACAACGATGCAAATAAAAACGAGCAAGAGTTAACAGACACAGACCAGGAAGACACCTTGGCGGGACGTTTGACGAGCGAGTTTTTGAACCTTCTCTACGTCTAGTTATGTGTGAGAAAGTGTACAGGCCCGATAAATGCTTGTTGGTTATCCCTGGCATCACCCAACTTCGCATTTCAGTAGTGAATATCACTTTACGACATCCCAACAAATACGGCTTTGGACAACACAACGCTGCTTGATAAGCGACATGACATATAACATTCAACTGACTTGACGCTTTACATCTGCACATTTAACGATTTACAAACCGTGAAAGCTTGAACGAGTGTGTAACAGTGTTACGGAAATTATCTAAGGATGTGGATAAACAGGCCGTTACATAAATACTTAAGACATCAACGATCCCAATATCATCCTTGCTAACTCTCCTCAGTCAGACGCCTTTCATCTCCCTACGGAAGCTCGAGATGAAGCAAGCCTGCTTGTCAGGCGACGATGGGATGGGAGTTTGCAGACTCCCACATGCGATGTCACCTGTATGACACAGCATCACACCACGCGAGGAGCCGTCTTCCTGCTGGACTTGTACTGAGACAACCACCCTCCAGTCCTCCCATGTCATGGGCCCTTTTCACAAGGTCACCAGCACCATAAGATGCTCCAGTGCTAAGGCTGTGTGGTGGTGGTCGTGACGATTTTGATGTTCTCACCATGATGTCGGTGCAAATGATTCCTTTCGCTCCTGGCACAACAAACATCATCCAGTGCTGGAACTTGCTGCATGCCACCAAACTGAATGGGACCAACCACACCTTGGGGGTGTCGATGGCCGGAAACTGGCGTTGCGTCTTCGCCGTCAGTGTTCTCGAATGAGACGTTGTTGCCAGCCAGCCGTGGCAGCGTATGCACGCTGAAGGTCAACACCTCATGTCCGATTTATCCGCGGCTGTCAGCAAATAGGCGTCGATGATGATGTCATAGAGCCACGCATGGTCCTTCAGAGACCACCAACTCTCGTTGGCGATTTTGTGATTGCCCACGTATACTGGGATCGACAATGCATCTGCTGTGGCCGCCAGGAGGGGATCCGCTGCTTTTGATGAGACTGCCCGCACTCTTCGATGTTTTGTCTTTGTTCAGGGGATCGAGCCCCAGGGGGACTGGCGATAGCTCCTTCCGCTCTCTGCCCCACACGTTATCACCCATCGGCGGTGCACGCTGGGCCATGTCAGCAAAACTACCAGCATCGTCCGAGTTGATCTCGATGGGGTCCGTCGATGCAGATGTTTACATCCGTAGTCGACTGGAGGAGAGCTGACAAGTTTGACTGGTGTCACGTCATGACCTTGGACTTCCGACGCGCTAGGTGGCGATGGATGAGAGCAGGTGGGAGTTGGTGACTCATCGTCCTTTTGTCCATTCAAGCTCCTTGAGGGAGTCCCCATGATGACTGGTCCTTTTTTCTGTCGGTATGGGGATCCTTTGTGCTTTTTCTTCTTGGGGCCCCACTGTTCCTCGGCCACATCAGGGGGTCTGTTTGGCTTGCCGGGGGCACACCTTTTCCTCGTGGTCTTCGACTGCTTCTTCTTTTCGTTCATCGCATGTTCTTTAACAATTGCCGAGATATCACTGAGGACCTCCCAAAAGAAGTTTCCTGCAAGCCGTCCTGTGGCATCGCGGAGCACGTTCACCTTGACTGTCTTAAAATAGCTCCTCCACAGCGGCGTTCTTTGGGGGCCAGTACCGCAGTCCAAAATGGCAGCATTGCCATGAACGTTGTTCTTAGGTGCCTGATAAGTTCGGGTGCGTGGAATCGGTTGGTTACCTTCAAACTGAGATCAAGGCGGCTTCGGACCTCAACTTCCACGCCGCACGAGAACTTCACAAACGGCGTGCTATCCCTCAGCGCTACGTTTTCCTTGACAGCTTGGTACGTCGGTAAGTCCTGTTCGTTGTCGTCGTCCTTTTTCTGCTGGTTTTCTGCCTTTCCAGGCTGTCGACAGGCTCATGTGAGATCGCCGGCATGCAGATCCTGGCGAAATACTTCCTTGACGTCCGCCATGTCACGCGACTTCATCAGCTGCCCAAACAGCCACATGTACCCTCGTCGTGCCTCCTTCTCTCTCGCGTGCTGCTTGAGCAGGGCCGAAAAGTTTTTGGCCACATGTGCAGTGCAGAGGGCGTACCTAGGACCACAGCCCCGAGCCTTGCCCGTCTCTGCAGGGTCTGCTTTCCGTACCTCTTCCTATGTGCTCTGGAGGTAACTCCTGAGGTTGGTCCCGCTGAACGCCAATAACACAGAGCAGATCAGCGCCCAGCTGAAATCCGTGACCACAACTGGAGGTGTCAGCTGCATGCGATGCAGCGCTTTGTACACCTCACGTGTGCGGGAGAGGAAGGCCTGGATGGAGCTTGTCGAGTGAGCGTTCGAAACCAGCACCCCAAAGGATAGCCTTTGGTTAGATCGGTGGACTCTGCTATGACGGCGTAACAATAAACAGTTTTGCCGCCGTTCTTACGGACAACGGATCCAGTAGAGTCCAAATGCAGTGTCGTTGGCGATTTCCGGTACATGTCCAACATGTGCTCCTTGTATATGTGCACATAAAATTGGTCTGGACAGCTCACGTATACGTCACCCTTAATCAGCCGGGAAGACGAATCTGCGCTCCGCGAGACTTTCATGGTTATGAAACAGTCTTAGAAAGCATCGCCAATGAAACGACCCACATCTCGTGATTCGGCCGCAGCATGACGTAGTACCTCCAAGCTCGGGACACCGGTGAAGTCCCCCTCTTTGAGATCAGTTTCATTAGCCAGGTTCAGACAGTCCCTTCTGATTCGGTATGTCTCCACACGTATCGTCGATTCGGCTGCCGCCGTTCGATTGTGCCCCGTCAGTGGTCTCTGGGCTGGTGGCCCGTCATGTTCAGGGATGCCATAGCGTACTACGTCCATCACGATGTTCTCAGTGCGGTTTGTGGGGACATCCCGCACCCGTAAGCGTACATATACCTTCGCAGCCGGAGCACTTGCATCTCGCGTACGCCCGCATATACGCATACTTTGGGTGTTGTTTCCGAGGATTGAGCTTGTGGGCTTGAAACACCCATGTGCAGCTGGGAGTCGTGACAGAACGCATCTTCTCCACCAACATTTCCCCCCAGCCAAGGGTCAATTTGTCGCCTGATGGTGACAAGCATTTCTGCCACTCATCAGCAGCAATCTCGACTTTGAAGTCTGTGGTGGCGATGTCCACTGGCTTGCTAGATCCTGGGCTCCGGCTCCGCTGGTCAGATGGCGCAGGACTGGCCGACTTCACAGCTGAAGAGCTCGACTTCGGTGAGGACGCCTGACCTGACAACTCCAAGGAGGATGCACGACTATGTGAATACAAACGGGGTCTCCATCTTTTGAAGCGTATCGCGGGACTATCGCCTTCTCTCGGGTCCCCCTTCAAGGACGACACAGAACTGCAGGGTCCAACGCTCAGGTTCTCTTTGAAGGACGGCGCAGGACTGTCAGGTCCCACGTTCAGGTCCTCCTTGGAGGACGACGAAGAAGCATCGGGTCCCACGCTGACGTCCTCCTTGCAAGGACGGACGCAGGAATGCACGGTCCCACGCTGAGGTCCTCCTCGAAGGACGGTGAAGGACTGTCGAGTGCCACGTTCCGGTCCTCCTTGGAGGACGGCGAAAAACTGTCGGATCCCACGCTGAGGTCCTCTTTCAAGGACGTCGCAGAACTTCCGGGTGCCTGTCTCCAGTGTTGGCGTGACGACGCAACAGTGGGCTGCTCACACTTGCCGGTGACTTCTGCAACCCCGCTGGAATGAAGGGAAACATTGTTCCTACCACAACACCTACTAAAACACCTTCATCACCTTAACATCCGATACGTCCTCCTACATCAGGACGAGAATATTCAACTGATTTTTCAACATATGCCAGGTTCCTGAAGCTTGCTGCCGCCTTGCCGCAGGTTGGCCTGGCATTGCACTGCAGCCAGGATCGGCCCTTTTTGAATGTCATGTCGGAAAATACACTCATAGATACTCTGGCGTTTTCACCTGGGCACTGGCAACATGTCTATCGGCGATGGTCGAATCCGTGTCGATATATTATTCTGGTCTCTGTGTTCGCCCACTAACTAGCAATAGAGCCACACATACATTGAACTACAGAGAAAGAGAGCAGGAGGGGGAGAGAGAGAGAGCGCAAAAAACGCCTTCTGGCGTCTGCAGGGCATGCCAAGTCAATGCCCGGCATTCTCGACTGCGCGTCGGCGGCCGGCAGGCGCTTGTCTGACACGTACTGCACTTGGTACGACTACCGCGTGAGACGAGCCTGTCACCCCGCGATTCTGACTCCGACTGGCCGGAGAGCTTTGGCGAGAGAAGCGGCCGGAACGCGGACTGATCTGTCCGCAGCACGGGGCGGCGACTCCAGAGGTACAGTCGGTCTCAAAAATATCGTAGCGTCTGAACCTGTCCGTCGACAGGTGGCAGTGTGGTCGGTTGGTGGGCCATGTGGAAGCTCATGGCGAAATTCGCACCACCAATAGCCTTGACAAGGCGCCAAGCCTCAGGGCTCGAACTACGGGAGGGGCGGGTTGTGATCGCACAGGCTATTGGAGAAAAGCTGATGAAAAACGGCTTGGTAGAAACATATACTTACCTCTGACATGAGTCAGTTCGGTTTTTTAACCTTTGCCGGCCGGAAGTTGATCAGAACCTCACTGCGGTTTTTCGATAATGACCAGGAGAATAAGAGAAGCAGAATCATAAAAACTGCGATAATTTCTCATAATGCTTTTCACACATTGTGCCAATATTTCAACTTGACGTCACCTGACGTCAGTGATCCAAAACAGGTCAAGTGAGACCATGATTTAAAAAAGTAAATCGTCGTTTTTTTGTGAAATGTATCGATTAACTTTAAACTTGCTGCATTCATACAGCACGTCAAATGCAACAGATCCGCTACCTCGAATTTTTCGGAAATGTTAAGGTTAGTTGTCTTAGACTAGTTAAACTCTCGTGTTTTTGACGCTGTCAGTTGAGATTGTGGGCCTAGTACGATGATTTTGAAGGTTGAGTATAGGCCCCGGTGCTTTTCACGCTTTTTGCATATGCATATTTACCTGTTAACCCGTGACCTTTACCCGTTAACTCGTGACCAGATGACGTTTTATACCAAATACGACGTCAGACCCGTTACCGGTCACCATAAATCATTGGTTTAACCGCGCCCGACTGGCAGTCGGCGCCGATCACGCTCGACTGATGGGAGACGGTTAACCACCCTCTCTAACTCACGAACGGCTGGTCGAAATCTGTGCCAAGTAGAGCTCTGAACTGGCCTCATTTTTAATTCTGAACAATATGTAAGCCATTAACCTCCCATGTATGTTTTCTCTCAGCAGACTGCACGAAACCGAGAACGGCCGGATCTCAGTCTGTGATTAATAAAGTCGACTGTGCAAGCCAATTGTGTCATCTTCTACCCGTTCTATTTAATTCATCGCTGATTTTGACGGCGGTGCATTTCGGTTCGCAACAGTTATTCGCGACCTGACCTCAGACAGGTAAGTAGCCAGAATTATCTTCACGGGGCCAAATGTCAAATGTTGTCATATACGACTGGCATGTGACAAAGCTTACAAGCTTTGTCACATGCCAGTCGAATGAAAAAGCATGAATTTTACGTAATTGTCCTCATTTTTAATCCACAGGAATACATATAACTTTCGTTTTTGCAACATATATATGATCAATATTCCGTATTCGTGCGAGATCGCTATATATCTAGCGTGCACTGCATGGCTCAGGGGGGCCATGGCCCCCGTGGCCCGCAATTGGCAACAGGTTAATAGCTGAAAATCATTTATACTTTGTCCAGTGACGATAAATGGATTGCAAAATTCCGTCGAATTCCGAAAAAACGACGTCTTATTTCGTCTTATTTCGTCTTATTCTTATTCCGTTGGCATGTCTTAAAAATGGGTTTAAGCTGAGGTCAATGACCCGGAAAATTCCGGAAATTCTGATATAGCTGACATGCTGCATTCATCAAGATCTCTAATCCTAAAAGTTTTATTGTTATATCATGTTTTCCGAAAAAAATTACAGGGCACTAAATCTTTTTGGTCATAGGTCGACCTGATCTAAGTCAGACACCTGACTTGGTCTGAGGCCAAAACTTTGGTACAAGGTGCAAAAATGATCAAGCAAAAGGTACACAAAGTTTTGTAACGCTGTGTCTGTTCGTTCTCTCGCAATCTTGGAAAAACCTAGTGGGAGGTCGACCGACCACCCTCCCCCAATCGGAGGCTGGTTAACAGTCTGAATGTTTATTAGCGGCCATATGTGCTTGAGAAGCACTGTTGCATGGTATCAGCTTCCTCTCTAGGACTGGCCTAATCCCATCTGGACCAGGCTGATCTGATTTAACGTTTTACAAAACGCTGCTTGTTTGCGATGTGCACACTTTGTATGGCCAGAGATAATGAAAATCACACTAATGCTTTCTTTCTGTTCAGTTTTTCTGCCCCATACTTCTTATTTTTGGTCTCTAAAATAAGAATCTTGGCCATGGCTTAAATAACTCCTCGCCAAATATGAGGCTTTTATACAGCTGCCGAGCCCGCCAACCGTTATCTGGCGCGTGGAGAAAATGCTTTAAAGCATGGGTTTCATGATGTAGAGGAGATATTACAAGCACTGTTGTCGCTGCATTGTATGCTTTGCCTTGTCCGTGTAATGGCATTGTGGAAAATGATATTACATACACCAAAAACTCCTGACCCATATGCATCAAAAGTCTCACCCAGGCTGGCCTTCCTTCACCTTAATGCGATGACAGCATACTTGATGTGCAGTATTAATACATCTGCGGCGTAGTTTAGCCCAAACAAATTGTTTTGGGATGGGAGAAAACGTGATTCCTTCCGTTGAAAAAGGCGATATTTCCCCATCATTTTCAGTTTCGTGTGAAATGGCCAAATATAACCTCAGGTGCCCTTTGACTGCATCCTATAGGCAAATAAAGCATTCTCCTTGGTCTAAAATTTTCTGACCCAAGTGAAGAACAGTATTATTACAGTTTTCCGCGAAAAAAGTGATTTTACCTAAGATGATCTGTAGTGGCCCCAATATTAATCCGCTCCGGGGCTTGGAGGGGGGCGGTTGACCGCCCCCCTGAGGTTTTTCTAGCATTGCGAGAGAACAAACAAGCACAGCGCCACGAAACTTCGTGTACCTTTTGCTTAATCATTTGTACATCTTGTGTCAAAGTTTTGACCTCAGGTCAAAAGCCTGATTTGACCTCAGGTCAAATCAGGCTTCTGACCTAGGCTAGGCCAAACGGACCTATGTCCAAAAAAGTTTAGCGCCCTGTGATTTTTTTTCGGAAAACAAGACATCACAATAATACTTTCAGGGATGAGTGATCTTGGTAGATTCAACAGATCTGCTATCTCAGATTTTTTCGGAATTTGTTGGGTCATTGACCTAAGGTCAAACTCATTTTGAAGACATGTCGTTTTTTCGGAAATTGGCGGAATTTTTTATAGCATTTTTAGTGTGGAGTGAAGCAGACATCTAGTTGCCGTCAATGGGCAAAGTATCAGTGACTTCCAGCCATTGACCTGAGGTCAGGTCACGAATAACTCTTGTAAGCCAAAATGTACCACCGTCAAAATCAGCGATGAATTACTCAGTATGGGTGGAAAATGGTAGAACTGGCTTGCACAGACGTAAGTAATACCAAGAACCTAAAAAAGTTGCTGGCTGCACGTGACCCCTTGGATCATGTCCGTCACGTGGGATATCGTTGAATATCCCTAGTGCTGGTCTATCTACCCACCAGATGTCAGCCGCCTAGGTCACTTCTGACGGCACTCATAAGCGCAGCCAAGGGGGTCCGGAGGGACCGCACCCCCTCCCCTTATGTCTGCCTTTTTTGCGAAAATCGTTAAACCTCGTCTTCCTGGCAAACGATTGTCGTATGATTTCAGTTCACCCTGAGCTCCGAACCCCCCCCCCCCGCTTTGGAAAATCCTGGCTGCGCCCCTGACGGCACTCGCAGGCCTCCGAGTCCAGGTCGAAACACGTGCCTGTGGATCGCCACGTGGATTGCAGGTGGGTGCAGACCAACAATCAAGCGGTCGTGTCACGCACTCGGCGGGGCGTTAAACTTTCTCCACGTAACTGGCGCCTACCCGGAATCGCACGGCTGAGCGTGTGTCTCAGAGCGCGCATCCACCTTTCCGCCTGCCGCAGGCTTTGAGCCCGGTCGTCGCCCGAGAAAGTAACTTGGGCCAAACGGATAAATAAATAATTAAACGAATTAAAGTCGTCCGCGGTTTCGGTAAACAGCGACCAGTTGACAGCCCCATCGTGCATGAAGCTCGCTGCAGGCCAGACACCCCTGGCTGTTGATCGAGCGCATTCCGAACAGCCGGCTGGGCGGATAGATTACGTCGTTGCCAGGCGGTCACGGCGCCACCCTTTCACGGCCTCCGACGCCGCCGGTGAGCCCCAGCTAACGCTGCAGGCAGTCCGGCCTCTGAGGAAGAGCGCCGACGGTCATAGGCGTAGGAACAGGGGCGTGGGCCATGGCATCAGGTTTTGAAAATTTAACATTAGCCCTACGGGTAAAAACGTTTTTGGCCCTCCAGCACTTTTGGATGCCTCTTCGCCCCAGCCTAAGGAAACGGACAGCTAAGGAAAGTAACAGTCCAGCCTAAGGAAACGCAGAGAGATGGCCACCTGGGATGCACTGTACAAGATATTGCATTTCAAAGCGAATAAAACAGAAACTAAACACAGGTAGCGTGGATGTGCGGCCTTCTGATCCCATAGGTACCGCGCAATGGGTATCAAGATAGACAACTTCCAGACAGGTTGTTGCGCGTGAGGCCCGCGCATGCACGTGCATACATGCATGCATACATGCGGCGATGGAGCAGCGCTGCACGCCCTCTCCTGATGCTGTGCCTCAAAATAAACAGAAACAGGCCCATCGCGCTCCAGACGGGGCTGCTGGGTGTGCGGCGTCGGTCTGGCACTGGACCGGCAGGTCGCTGGTAGCTTCTGCAAATCTGCGGCCGGTGTCCTAGCAACAGTGGATCGGTCACTTGACTCCAAGAGCGCTGACAACGTTCGTCAGAAGGAAGCCTGCGGCAGGATATCCGCGCGTTGTGCGTTTTAGGG
Organism: Capitulum mitella; assembly: GCA_030062745.1. Taxonomy (NCBI): domain Eukaryota; kingdom Metazoa; phylum Arthropoda; class Thecostraca; order Pollicipedomorpha; family Pollicipedidae; genus Capitulum; species Capitulum mitella. Next base: position 15,810,849 of record CP099851.1, on the reverse strand, counting down.
CGGGATGCAAAATGGTTTGGTTGTTTCTAAATTGACGCAAAAATAACTCTGAAAATGAAGCATTCTTTAGATACACTCTTAATGTGGCCGAAAAAAACACATGTTTTGCCAAATACACGTGGCCGCTTAGTGAAACTGGCAGAAGCATGCAGTTAATGAAAACGTTTGTTGCTTTATGTCGACAGAACAACAGATTCTGAGATGCCTCCGTCAGTTTTAAGGGCCAGCCAATGTTAACGGCACAAAAGGCCAAATATAAATGCCCGGTAGAAAATAGTCCTAGCAGCATAGGGGACGGAGTGCCTTCTTTTTTGCTTGTCTGAGGACCTGATTGCTTGTTTGCTTGTGTCACTGCTTGCGCTTGCATCGTTGATTATGAAAGTCACGAGATAAGGAAGTCCAATGACAGACTTTGCTTTCTCCAGAAAAAAAACTGCATTCTAAACTAGATTAGTCTCGTTTGGTCTCCGCTCCAGACGTTAAGACATCAACGTTACGTAAAGCTCTGGATTTTCCAGGTGGTGGGCAACGTCGCCAAGGCGCGACCGTTACCTTCGACCGTTGCGAAATGGACTACCGAAAACATGATCAGCTGCTTTATTTTTGTCGAGCACCAAATATGCATTAAGAAGCCCCGAATCCATTCGGGCATCTTCAGTGGGGCGACTTGCAATCGCCTCGTATAAGCTTTCTCGCGTTTTTCCTTCTCCTTTTCCGCGGTTCCGAAGATCTGAAGCTCAGCTGGGTCGTCACAGAGGCCACACCTCTGCTCCCGGAACGGAACGGAACAGCCAGACTGCGGGCTGGAACGAGGAACGCGGTCGTTCTCCGCTCCTCAGCGGCGGCCATCTGACGTCACTCCGGGCGGCGGCGCGACTTGGCAGGGCAGCCTAGTACCCGGTGCCGTGGGACACATCCACCGGTGGTGGATGAGCCACGGCCTTTGGAAGTTTTGGCAGGGCCACGTGCTGAACAATTTCCACCGGCACGGCCTCGTGGTGTTGCGTCAGCCGGTCAGAGACCGCCCCATCGCCGGGGTGCTCGGACAGCTTCTGCGTGATCCACGGCAGCAGATGGGTCACGCTGGCGTAGACGCCCGGCACGCCGCCCTCGCCGCAGCCGATACCCCAGGCGACGATGCCCGCCTGCACGTACTTGTGCGGGTCCTCCTTGCTGGGACAGGCGAGCGGCGAGCCGCCGTCGCCCTTACACGTGTCCACGCCCGGCTCGCCGCCGGCGCAGGTGAACGAGTCGTGCAGCTTGAACCAGCGGCCGAGCCGCGTGGTGCGCAGCTTCTTCTGGCAGTCGGCGTGCGGCACCACGGCCAGGTCCACCTGCTTCATGATGTTCTGGTAGCTGCCGCCCTCGAACTTGTCCCGCCCGAAGCCGGTGGCCACGCAGTGCGAATAGTCAAAGTTGTCGTCGATAGATGGCAGGCAGATGGTGTCGATGTGCGGCTGCAGCTTGACCTTGTGATCCAAGAACAGCAACGCCACGTCGTTGAAGAGCGTGCGCTTGTTCAGCTTCTTGTGTATCTCGACGTGCGCCACGTTGAATTCTTCGTGCGGGAATACCTCGGTCTGCCGGCGCGTGTCCCAGTCTCCCAGGCGGACCACCAGCTTGTTCGTTCGCCTCCTGAAAGAAAATCACCGTGCATTAACGTCAACTTCGTGCCGCAACCGATCAACAAGATCGGTTGCGGCCCGCCGATTACCATTCATCAGTTCTAAGGCCCGCAGGTCATCAGTCATCAGTCCTCATCATCATCTTTACTGGTCGCTGTTCAAGTGAGAAATCGGAACAATAACGTCGCTTGGTGGAACAAAGCATAGAGTTAAACCTGCTTTGCGCAAATATCTACTGACAGCTTGTGAACTGAGGCGCGAAGGTTTCATGATCGAGGAAAGTGGTTGGACTTCAGAGAGTAACTGAAATGTGATACAGAACGGCACTGGTAACATTGGAAACCCTTAAGATATACAGAGTACGATTCTGAAACGGATGTAGTACCACGCAGTTAGAATGTCCTGCTCTAAAAAAAGTGATCAGATGAGACGTTGTCCTTACCCTCTCACGCAGTGGCCGGCCGTTAGAATGACGTCATCAGCGATGAGCGAACCGCCGCAAAGGTACTTCTGCCAGCACCTTGCCACCCTGGTGGACATTCTCCAGCAAGATGGCCATCCACGGGAACTCGCCAAACTGGGACTCGCTCTCCTGAGACGGGACAGGCCGATGGTGACCGGTTGGACGAGTCACCCGCAGACACGGCGCCCGGCAGAAGAGACACGTTCCCCAGCACCAAATGACGGAATCTCGCCCCAACACTGACTCTATCATGAGGGAACACAAATTCATGCGCGTTAAACGCCTTGAGTTTTCTACCGTCAACAAAAGAAATCTGTCATGTACATACGCGCCTGGGTAGCGCACAAAGGAACCGACAGCAAAAAGGGCAACGTATCAAATGACTTTAGCTCTCTGTCAGGTTCACAGTCACTGTGGATACTCTGGCCTACCACAGGTCAATCGGTATTTCGTACAACCCGCTTGGCAACGTTAACAGCTTTTCCTGTAGTAAAGTCCGAATGGCACCCGTGGTGAGCAATCCATGTTTTGCGGCGAACACGGTGTCCATCTGCCCCACCTTGAAGCCGTCAAAGGAGACGTGGATGCCCTCCGGGTTTCTGTGTCCGCAGGAGGGATGGTAATCCTCCTCGGTAAGTTCCTCGACAATTTCCGGCACCGGCGTGCTGCGTGGCGCCCGGCAGCAGACGTCCAGGAAGCCACGACACTGGGAGTTCGACTTGGATTCTTCCGTATCCTTGCCGGGGCCGAAGCGGATGTCGATGAGGCCGGCGCCGTCCGTGATAACGTCGCCGTCTTTGCAGAGGTAGTACGGCACGCACAGGCAGTCCTGCTGGATCTTCTCGTGCGTCTCCTCGTAGCCCGACAAGACAACGACGGAGGAGGACTCTTCCCTGGTGGAGGAGGCGGCGGCAGCTTCGCCGCCCGAGGCGGCCGCTGAAGAAGCACCTCCGGCGGCGGCAGAAGACGCCGCCTGCTGTCCTGCGGCGGCAGAGGAGGAGGCGGCTCCTCCTGCAGCGGCAGAAGAGGCAGCTTGGCCTTCGCCACCTGCAGCAGACGACGAGGCAGCTCCCAGGCCAGCGGCAGAGGAGGAGGCAGCTCCCCCGGCAGCAGCGGACGAAGCGGCTCCACTATGTTCTTCACCACCTCCAGCAGCAGCAGAGGAAGCAGCTCCCAGACCGGCAGCAGAGGACGAAGCAGCGCCTCCGGCAGCAGCGGACGAGGCGGCTCCATGCTCCTCGCCGCCGGCAGCAGCAGAAGAAGCAGCACCTTCCAGTCCAGCGGCAGAAGATGAGGCAGCCCCTCCAGCAGCGGCGGACGAGGCAGCCCCATGTTCCTCTTCACCGGCAGCAGCGGAAGCAGCAGCACCTCCCAGACCGGCAGCAGAAGAGGAGGCAGCCCCTCCAGCAGCGGCGGATGAGGCAGCCCCATGCTCCTCGCCGCCGGCAGCAGCAGAAGAAGCAGCGCCTTCCAGTCCGGCGGCAGAAGATGAGGCAGCCCCTCCAGCAGCGGCGGACGAGGCAGCCCCATGTTCCTCTTCACCGGCAGCAGCGGAAGCAGCAGCACCTCCCAGACCGGCGGCAGAAGAGGAGGCAGCTCCTCCAGCAGCGGCGGACGAGGCAGCCCCATGCTCCTCGCCGCCGGCAGCAGCAGAAGAAGCAGCACCTTCCAGTCCAGCGGCAGAAGAGGAGGCAGCCCCTCCAGCAGCGGCGGAAGAGGCAGCCCCATGCTCCTCTCCGCCGGCAGCAGCAGAAGCAGCAGCACCTTCAGTCGCGGCAGACGAAGCGGCGCCGTGTCCTGCGCCAGCGGAGGAAGCGGCTGCCGTTTCGCCCGCGGCCGCAGACGCGGCGCCCCCTTCCACCGCGGCGCGGCCGACCTGGCCGGCCTCGTCGACGCTCTCTTCGACGATGATCTTGGCCGACTCGGTCAGGTCGGCGGCCGGCACGCACTCGAGCCCGTAGTCGGCCGCCTGCGCCACCACGATCTCGATGATCTCGTCCCCGCCCGTGCTGACGAAGTAGGACGTCTTGGAGGAGGACTCGTGCGACGACTGGGACGAGTGCGACGACGAGCTCTCGTGGTGGAAGGAGTGCCCGTCCGACGTGTGGAGATGGTCGGGCAACGTCTTGTCAATGGCAGCGTGGGCGGCGGCAAGGCCAGCGTCAATAATATGCCCAAAGCGGTCGCTGCCGCCGCTACCCGGACCGTGGCCGTGTCCGTGCCCGTCCCCATGTCCGTGTGCGTCGCCGTGTGCGTCGCCGTGTGCGTCGCCGTGTCCGTGTGCGTCGCCGTGTCCGTCGCCGTGTCCGTGTCCGTCGCCGTGTCCGTGTTCGTGTCCATCGCCGTGTTCAGCTCCGAGATCGACACTGACGACACCCAGTCCTAGGATCACCGCTGTGGCCGCCGCCGCCCTGTTCGTGGTAGGTCGGCAGCGCTGCCGCCAGGCCCAGGCAGAGCGCCAAAGCCAGCAGTCGCATCCTGAATCTGCGGACACGGTGGCGATTAATAGAAGTGGCATTGGTTCATCTGCGGACACGGTGGCGATTAACAGAAGTGACAATGGTTCTGCATGGCTCAACGGTCAAGCTTTGGTACGGATCGATGACACACTAATCTGGACTGGGTTGGGGTGGTCAGATGTCGTTTTTTTTTGTAGATATCACTCTGGTGAGGGGAGGAGTGAAAGTAATGGGAAATGCTAAAACAAGCGGAACAAGCAGAACCAGCCAAATCCAATGTAAGGGAATGTTCCGTGTTTTGGACTGGATGGCCAAATTATAGCCCGGAGTCATAGCAACATATACGTAGTATAAACCACGCGTCAATACTCTTCATTTACGGAGGCTATTTAGCGATTATTATTAGCAATATTATATAGATATTATTAGCGATCTCCCACAGCTTTCCGTGTCTCCTATTCCGCCTCGTCCCGTTTACATTTGTTGCATGGTGTCATGAACGGGCGAAGGCCAATGAACCCTCGAATTCATTGGCCTGCGCATGCCCATATTACGTCATATGGGCAGAAGACTACAAAATGTAGCTTTGCGTTAATTGCATTTTCTGAAGCCTCTAAACATTTTTTTCCAGAAAATCAGTACTTACAACGTCATTGGCGACATGTTTGCAGACCAACCAAGTCTATTTACAGAACTCGACCGAGGCGGAAAACTATTTTTAATGCAAGACGTTTCTTTCTCGTTGGTAAAGTTTTCTTGCTTTTGACTCAAAGCTCCTTACCCATTTTCACGCTTCATTGCACATACATTTAAGGAAATTGGTAAATTATTAAAAAAGGAATTGAGGATAAAGTTCGAACCATCGGTATATGCGTGCTCATGACCTGTTTTCCGAACTGACACATGTAGGATGCGCCAACGCTTTTAAAAGAGGAGTGGTCGGGGCGCCTGGTTTGTTCAGAATCTTGGTAATACAAAACGAAAATCAAGGCCAGAAAACGTACAAAATGTCCAAACATATAGGTGAAACGACGTGCCAAATAAGCACAACAATGCCCTTATCAAAGCCCATTTATCCCAAACTATACCACGAGCTGACATGATTTCAGCTGTCAAACTTCAGACGTTTCGTTGCGTGCGGGCCTCACCGCTGTGTGACGGTGTAGACGGTCCGGTCGGCCCCTCGCTGCTGTCCGGCTGCCCCGAGTGTCGCCGGGCGGCCGGTGGCCGCTGTTTTATACCGGCGGTCTGCAGACAGCCCGCTGTTGCACAGTCGCGCCCGAGGGGCCGCCAGCCGTACTTTCCAGTGTAAACGACAGCCGGGCGGCAGGCGTAAACACCAACAGGCGGCGGCCCGCCCGTCGCCGGGCGGCGGGTGCAGCGAGAATCCGCGTGGCGCCGCGGGACTGCGGCGACGGGGAGCGGCCCCTGGACTAGACGCCGCGAGGACGACACCCTCGTCGGCAGCGACGCGCCGCCTTGTTTCCCGGCGCGTCCGTCCGCGAGAATCTCTACCGCGACGCCAAACGGCCGGCGAACGCAGTTCGGCGCAAGTGCGGTCTCAGCGCTGCCCGGGCGTTCATGTTGTTCGGTCAACAGTCCACTCATCACAGTTCCGGGGTTCAGTAAACAGGGCTCCAAGCGGTCGGCGGTTCAGCTCGACTGCAGGTGCGCGGTGTGCGGCTCGCTGGACTGTGCTGAACAGTAAACATTCATCCGTTGGTTTCGGTACGTGTCATAGACAAGGTCCGTTATGAGGCCTCTCCGATCTCCTCCTGAGCCACAGTCATCAGTCCTCCCCTGGATTCAGTCAGGTTTCGACCAGGACGTCCAGTAGCTTCAGTCCCACATAGGATGCCCCGGTCGCACAGTCTCACATAATTGGGGCTAGATAGGATTCTGAACGTCTGTACGGCCAGCCGGCCATCCCCAAATCGAAACCGGCACTGCTCGCAAGGTATCCGCTACATGAACTCTGGGACAACAATAGCGGAGAGCGTTTCACGGCCAGGACAGACGGCCAGCCATCGAGCCGCGCGGACGGCACGAGGAAGAGGAGGAAGCCCATCCCGCACCCCTGGCTGGACACTCGCCCTTTGGAGCCCTCCATTACCCAGGCCATCCGCAAAACTGGCGGCCGCCGATCCTCCCAACCTTCGACCGTGTTTACATTCCCATCGAGGCGGAGCGCGTGGGCGGTGCAGAGGCAGCTGCGACCCTGTCACTCCGCAACCGGCTCCTTTCGCCCTCGATGCATGGCTTTCGTCCTGGCCACGTGATGAAGCCGTGCCTGCGACCGTCGTCGACATCAACGCACGTCATCGCAGCACATTTCATGCATGACTGGTCCGAGCAAGTTTCGGTTGTATTAATGACGCCTTGTCTTTGGTGTTGTCAGGCATTGCAACTGAGGCGTGGTATAGTGCATCCAAGCAACATGATTTTCTGTTGCAATGCTCATGCTGTCAAAACCATAAAACTGCAAAAAAGCGCGCTCTAAAGCGCAGCTGGGCTGTCTGATGTTTCCTGAAGTTAGCCCCATCTCTGAACAGTAGCGAAAACAACGTCACCAGCGAACGTCGCTGAAAGCCTAATTCATCTAAGTCTGGAACCCTGTAGGCAGAGGTGAAGAAGGGCAACGAAAAAGTGTGTGTGTGTGTGTGTGTGTGTGGGGGGAGAACCATTCGTTCAGGGGCGCCGACCTGCACGAAGACGTCGATTCCCAGGAGGGGCACCATTGTCTTGGAATGAGGTCGGTATCATGACCAGATGGATTTAACTGCACGTATCTCAAGGACTTTTTGCATTTAGATAAGTACCGGGACTCGCCGCCTGCTTCGTTAAGCAAGGTTCATGAAGGATGAGCTGCCCGGTTTCCAAGAGTTTAGGTTACAAAGCAGTCTGTCCTTTGGGGTCTTTGGTTGGTTTTTGTCTTTGGACCACGGATGACCATAAATGACAGCAACGTGTTTTTTTTTTGCTGGACAATCCTGTGCATGACAGACCACGCTCTTAAATGCCCTTGACTTAACTCTGCATTTCGTTTTCATGATGTGATCTTGGTGACGGTCTCTACGTCCGACACAAAAGGTGCAAAACATGGAGAATAGTCATTTTCCTCCTTGCACATGAGCGTCCTTCTTCAACGCACAAAAAACACTATCCGATGCTCTGCCCAAGTTTCTTTTGATAGCATACCCATTTCAAACCACGGTCTCTGGGAGGCCAAGACAGCTTTTGAAACCGAGACTATTTTGGCAACGAAACTTGCCGAATTTTAAATTAAGCGGACCCCAGGGTTTGAGGAAGCGCGTGAGCTATTCATTTTATTTGGCCGCATTTGAGCTTGTCACTACAAGCTGCATCAATTCTTTTTCGCGATAAATCTCGCCAGGATATGCAGCACTTTACCAAATGATCTATTAAAGATCTATACTACAACAAAATACGATGATTTTTCTTGGTGATATGGGACACAAAAGAACGGGCTTCACGCTGTGATTTGCATTGCAAAAGATCAAGGGCATCTATGCGATAATGAAGTGGAATCGGTAAGAAGTTTGAGAATGAGTGCATCGTCAGTTTCCAGACGGCTTGGCTCCCGAATCATGGGTCGAGGTCTTTTGGCATCCGGCATGAACGAAAGACGATACACTGAGCTACACCTTATCGCTTTTTTGGAGTCGCTGTTATCTCTGGATCGCCGGCATCACACCCGATTCTGAAAAAAACGTCCAAAAATAGCTTTTTCACATTGTCGGCGCTTGCGCGTGGCACGTGTCGCGCATTGAAACGTGCTGTGTGCACGTGACTGCCCGTTCAATTGCCATTCGAAGTTGTTGCGTTTCGAGCCGATCCGATCCGTGGTTGCCGGGAAAACTCGCCGGAACCGAAGTATTGTTTGACGCCGTTTGTGTTTCCCGTTTTATGTGTTATCCCCATGGGGTAAAAATGACCCTCGAAGTGCGCGGCACGCGCCAACGACGCGACAAAAATGAACGGATTCTCTGGTGGTGGCGAGACCTTTCGAACGGTGTGCGGCATGTACCGATCCGCCTATCCGTTTGGGTCCTGGACTGGAGCAAAGATTTGACGACAGACAGACAGACAGACACACGCTTCTCAAATAGTACATAGACTAGGGCTCGCCGCATACTTCGTTAAGCAAGGTTTATGAACACCAAAACGCCCTGTTTTCAATAGGACCGGTTTCAAAGCAGGCTGACCTTTGGGATCGTTTGTTGGTTTTTGGGTTTCGGGGCGCGGATTGTCGAAAATGGCGGTAACATGTTTGTTGCTGGATGCTCCTGTGGATGACAGACCAAGTTTTTAAATGCCCTTTATTTTATTTTGTATTTCGCTATGACGGTCTGGTCCTGGAGACTGTCTCTACGTCCGACACAAAAGGGGAAAACAGGGGAAATAGTTTACAATGCCTACGAACGGCGCATCCGCATTCTTCTCAACCGCACACCGGGCGCTATGCCGTGTGTTGTTCAGTATCTTTTGAGAAGACAACCATTTTGAGTCACTGTTCTTTGGTAGGTAAGGGAGCCTTCCGAAACTAAATCTACTATGACGACGAAATGTGACGACTTTTTGACCACGCGAATCCTAGGTTTAGAGCCGCTAGTGCGCTATTCATTTTATTTGGCTGTGACCTGAGCCAGCGACTGCAACCTTACTTCGGGCTACTAGGGCTACTAGGGCTACTTTTACTGGGGCTTACTAGGGCTCGCTGCTTACTTCGTTAAGCAGTCTTTATGAACACCAAAATATCCGGTTTCCAATAGTACCTGTTTCAAAGAAGGCTGACCTTTGGGATCTTTGGTTGGTTTTTGGCCTTTGGGTGCGCATTGCCACAAATGGCGGTAACGTGCTCCTTGTTGGACGCTCTCGTGCATGACAGACCCGTTTCTAAATGTACTTCATTTTATTTGGCATTTTACTATGATGATCTGATCTTAGTGAATTTTTTTGACGTCCGAAACAAAAAGGTAATAAGCATTGGAAATAGCCCTTTTGCTCTTTGCCCATGAACATGATCTTCAAATGCCCACAGGATGCTTTGTGATGTGTTGTTCAGTTTCCCTTGAGAGAATATCCATTTCGAGTAACTGTCCCTGGGTGGCCAAGGCAGCCTTCTGAAACAGACTACCTTGACAACAAAAACTGCCCAGTTTTCGGCGACGCGGAATGTAGAGCTAGAATGAATTCCTTTTTCGCGATAAATTCCCGTTAGAACATGCAGGACTTTACCAAACGACCTATTATAGACAAACTACATTAAAATACGATGATTTTTTAGGTTGACATGGAACATAAAAGAACGGGCTACACGTTGACATGCTTTTCATTACGAAAAGTCAAACACGTCTATGCGATATTGACGTGCAATCGATAAGGAGTTCGAGAATGAGTGAATATTCTGCTTCCAGGCGGCATGGCACCCGAAACGTGGGCCGGAGCCGTTGGGCTGTCGGTGTGAACGAAAGACGGTACGCGGAGCTACACCGTGGTGCACTTTCTGAGCCGCTGCGATCTGCGGATCGCCAGCACCACACCTAATTCTGTAAAATGTCCAGAAACAGCTTTTTCACACTGCCGTCGCTTGCGCGTGGCACGTGTCGCGCGCACTGAAACGTGCTGTGTGCCACGCGGTCGCCCGTTCAATTGCCATTCGAAGTTAACGCATTTCGAGCCGATCCGACCCGTGGTTGCCGAGAAAACTCGTCAGAACCGAAACACTGCCTGGCGCCATTTGCGTTTCCCATTTTACATGTTATTCCTATGAACTAAAAAGCGCCCAAGACACGTGTGGCACGCGTCAGAGGCAGGTCACAGCGAGACGAAATTTGGCGGATTTTCTGGTGGTGCGTGAGACCTTTCGAACGGTGCGCGTAACGTGCCGATCCGCCAATCCGTTTGGGCCCTGGACCGGAGGAAAGATTTGGCGACAGACGGACACACGTACTCAAATAGTATATAGACTAGGGCTTGCCTTTCACTTCTAGCTCCTAACAGTATCAGTTCCAAAGCAGTCTGAGCTTTAGGGTGACCGTTTGTGTCTGGCTTTGGGGCACGGGTTGTCACAGATCACTCTGACGTGCTCTCACTGAACTCACAGCGAACGAGCGTGATGAATTGTGTGTGGTTTTTGGAAAACACGGACAAGACCTGTCCGCGTGCATTGACCGAAGGATGTTTGGAAATTTGCAATTATCCGAGTGCTGCAAATATGCATATAAATCCTTGCTGCGGCGGAGACGTATATAATTGCACCATCTCGTGCGTCCGCCAGATAAGGCCCCGTCTGACCAGTTCAGTGACCCTTTGTAAGCAGCACGAAAAGATTGAGAGCGAAGGGTCAAGTCGCAGCATAGTGCCTGTAACTACGAAGATGATTGGAATATACTGGGATATACGCCATACCCCGTCCCCTTGGCTGAGCCGGTGCCTTACAGTGTCTCTGACTCATGTACCGTTTTACGAGTAAGTTTCACTTGGCATCGCCGCCCTTTGGCCCCCGCACTGTTTCATCACCTCAACGATGGGCAGTAATAACCATGCAGTGACAGATGACCCATGTTCTTCAATCGTTTTGTAGCGACCTAGGAAGCTCAGGTTATTCCAAGCATAATTTCGTGCCAAAAAGTATCTTCCAGGGCGTTCGTCAATCACCTTTTTGTATCACCGAGGAAACCTTAGATATTTCGAACGTAATTTCGTGTATGTAACGTCGTGTATGAAAACACTTTCTCGGGCATTGGAGTAGGTACGTTGAAAGGTTTGGCGATTTCGTTCGTACCTCTCCATTGCGATTTCTCTCTGGCACCTTTCACTCCAGATAAAGCCTCCACTGATCTCGCAAAGTCCTTTGTTTAAAAGAACGCTGTATTACTGGATTACCGAATCGCGCGAAGCCCAATTACAAACGTTGTCTGCCATGCGTCGGAGACGCGATGGATGGCTGAAATCGGCAGAACGCGGTCGCGACCGATTGTCGCACGATCCGAGACACGAGACATGTCGCCCCGGGAAGAGGGTCGAAACTTCGACAACTCCAGCAGGGAACTGCAGCAGACCGAGGTCCGCCAGTCACGTGCTGCGCCCTGAACGCCAAACAGCATTCGGCACTGGGAGATACGACGTAGGTCGAATGGTGTTTGTGTATCGACCGCAAAGATGTGTTTATACATATCAGGCTGACGCCGGCTAAGAAGTGCTGTCACCACGCTCAGACTCACACTGCCAACGCGAATGTGAACCGCACGGGCTTCACGCGAGCGAGCCCTTCACACAAGATTAACAATCTCGCAAGAGATTATCAACTACACACCGAACACCCTACACATGGCCGCCGCGCGAGTCACGCCAGTGGGATAAGTTTCCACACGCAGTCGTGCGCAACAAGCCCCCTACCATACGCAACGGGAGGGGGACACCGATCGGCCGTGCCAATGAAAGTGCACCAACGGTCACCAATGGGCACCAGCGGGCTAGCAGCCACACGGGAATGTGCGCCCGACCCCGCCAAACTCCACAAGCTACACACAGCCTACGCAGCTACGTTCAAGCCCAGTTACTCCGCATCCACGCCGTTTGTACACTGCGCAATTTCGCGAACGAAAAGCAAAAACGCCCCCACCTCCGCCGGCCGAAATCAGAGACCGAAAACGCAGTATGTATAGACCCGTCCGACAACGCCACGGGTCCGGCCAAAGCGTCCACCGGCGCGCAAGAAAGGCGCCGTCATCGCCTATCAAAGACTGAGAGATCCGTCGCCACGCGGCGCCACCGCCGAGACGACGGCGGCGGCGGCGCGGCGACCGAGAGGTGACAGCGAAGGCGAGAAATCGGACGCCACCCGCGTCGCTTGTTCGACCACGGAATCTAGAGTCGCCTCCGCCGGCGGCGGCCAATTTGTGACGCCGCCGCGCGGCGCGGCGGGCCCGTCCGGCCGCGGCGGTCCCCGGGGCCGCCTACCAGCGGCTGCCGCCGCCGTAGCCGCCCGAGCGCCGGCCGCCGCCGCCGCTGAAGCCGCGACCGCCGCCGTACCGGCCTGCAACAGGAAGCGGCCGGTCAGGGCGGCAACAGAGGATGGCTGGCTCATCACATCACAGGAGTAGTGATTTCAAGGGCGCAGACAGGTTCCGGATGACGAATCCATACCATGATGAAATCCCTGATATTGACATAACACACAACAGAAAACAAAAAAAGGGTACTAACTAATAGCCGAAGGCGCGTTTTCATTTGCTGTTCAACACCACCAAAACCTTACTTTATGCTTTAATCGCACTCAACGTCTCAATCAAAAAAACTTCCCCAAAACGTCCTGAGGCCAAGTCCACCAATCAGATGCGCCATATCTTTCTCTGAAAGAACTACAAAAAAAGAACTGAAAAAGCATTTTCCGGTTCCGAACAGAGCCCAAACCGAGCGCAACCGAAACTCACTTCTGCCTCCGTATCCGCGGGACGAGCTCTGCAGCTCCACCAGTTTGGGGTTCACCACCTGGTTGGCCTCGCGCAGCACCGAGATCAGGTCGCGCGCCTTGGGCGCGTTCTCCGGCGTGAAGAACGTGTACGCCGTGCCCGTGTTGTGGCTGCGCGCCGTGCGGCCGATCCGGTGGATGTAGTCCTCCGAGTTGTTCGGGTAGTCGAAGTTGATGACGAACTTGACGTCGGTCACGTCTGCGCGGCGCCGGCACGTTCGGTCAGCTCACGACACACCGGGTCCGAGCCGCCACCGCCGCCGCACGGCACGCATCGGGCCCCGGCTCGTCAGTCGTGTCGCGTCACATGCATCCGTCGCGGGCGCCGAGCCGGCGGCCGCCGCAGCCGGCGGCGACACTTACCGCGTGAGCCGGCCGTCGCCGGCGCGGAGGCCGGCAGCGGCAGCGGCAGCGGCGGCGCCGCCGCGTCCGGCCGGCGCCCCGGGCTCCGGCCGCTCCGCCGCCCCGGCCGGCGCGCCGCCCTGCAAACAGACCGGGCCAGAGAGAGACGCCCCGTTACTGCCAGACAGCGGACGGGGGCGCCCGCCACGAGACACGGCCACACACCGCGGACGGCGCCGTCGGCGGCCCGAGCACCGCACGTCACGGCTGCAACCCCGGCAAGGCGCGGGCCGCCGCGCCACTCGGCGACGGCCCCCAGCGCCGCACGCGCCCGTGGCGTCTGCGCGGCCGCGCGGTGGCCGCCGCGCCGGTGGGCGCGCGCGCCGCACACCCACCTCGCGGCCACCGGCCGCTGCCACGAGCTGAAATCAGGACCATTAGAGCGGGGCATGTTGCAGCGTTCCCCGTGACGTTCGGCCACCGTGTCGGCGCCGCGCGGCGAGCGCGCGCGCCCCGCGTGTCCGCGGCCGTCTCCCTGTCCGCCGCGCAGTGGCGCGTCTCCCCCGGCCGGGCCGGTCCGCGCCCGCGCCCGCACCCGCCGCCCGGGCTGGGCTCACCCCCACTGTCGGCCGGCCGGGCCAGCCGCGGCCAACGACCGACGGCGGCCCTCACCGGCCAACCGCCGATCTGTCCCAGGGCGGCCGTCACCGGCCACCGGCCGACCTCTCACAGGGCAGCGGTCACCGGTCACCCACCGACCTCACCAGAGCGGCGGCCACTGGTCGCCGGCCGCGCTTACCGGCCATCCGCCGATCTCTCCCTGGGCGGCGGTCACCGGTCACCGGTCCGGAGGCCACGTGCCGGCCACCAGACCTCTCCGAGGACGGCGGTCACCGGCCGGCCTCTCCGAGGGCGGCGGTCACCGGCCGGCCTCTCCGAGGGAAGCGGTCACCGGCCGGCCTCTCCCAGGGCGGCGGTCACCGGCCATCGGCCGACCACTGCCATGACGACGGTCGCCGGTCGCCGGCCCACGTTCCCGGGCAATGGTCACCGGGCATCGGCCACCCTGACCGGCGCGAACGCTACCCGCCGGTCACCGGCCGATCTCCCACAGGGCGGCGGTCACCGGCTGAACTCTCCCAGGGCAGTCATCGCCGGTCATCGGCAGCCATCACCGGTCCCGAGGCCACCCAACGGTCACTGGCTGACCTGTCCCAGGTGGCGGTCACGGCCCGCCCATCGACCCCAGGGTAAAATTTTACTTCTGGGACCTGAGACTGACGAGAAGAAAAAATAGAAAAGGGAACTGAAGTGCAGTGAATGAAAGCGAAGAATAATTGTATGTCCAGTGTGGTGAGTGTACAAGTCAAAACTGAGAACAATGTCTACAAGGAGGATCTTTAGAGATATCTGTACAGTTAGAACCTGAACGGACTGAAAGATCAGAATGCTATTCCGGATCAGGTAACAGATTGAAAATCCCGAAGTAATAAATTATGAAAATCATTAAAAAGCATTATCATGACGGAGTTGTTGGATGAGTGTGCGGGGCAGGGCTTCTTTGCTTGTATCAGAACAAACGAACTGACTTCACCGCGTTCAAAAAAGTGGGGACAAAATGCAGAAAGGTCTCAAGTTTCAAAAACGCGTAAAATTCTGACCCTGAGCCGACCTCTCCCAAGGCAGCGGCCACCGGCCACCCACCGACCTTTCACGAGGCAGCAGTCACCGGTCACCAACTGAACTCTCCCAAGGAAGAGGTCACCGGTCACTGGCCAACCTTTCACAGGGCAGCGGTCATCGGGCCACCGACCGACCTCTCACAGGACAGCGGTCACCGGTCACCAACAGACCTCTCCCAGGGAAGCGACCGCCCTCTCCCGATCTGGCAGGCCGGCAAACGCTTCCGTCTCCACCCGACCTCGCCGGGGACGGCGCCCTCCGTCCGCCTCCGGCCAGACGGCAGGACCGCGGCCCGCTCTCGCGCAGGCTTCCCACCGTCTCTGCGGCGCCGGCCGGCCGCCGCCGCGCGCCGGCATCTGTCGCCCGCGTCCGACCATCGCAGCGGCGGTCGGCGCCGCGGCCGGGCGGTTTCGAGCCGGCCGCCGCACTTACCGAGTCCGCGCGCGGCCACGTCCGTGGCCACCAGGATGGGGGAGCGGCCGCTGCGGAACTCGCGCAGCACCCAGTCGCGCTCCTGCTGCGACTTGTCGCCGTGGATGCACATGCCCGGCCAGCCCTCGCGCCGCATCTGGCGCGTGAGCTCGTCCGAGCCGCGCTTCGTCTCCGTGAAGATGATGGTCTTGTTCTCCTTCTCGGCCATGATCTCCTCCAGCAGGCGGAACAGCCTGGCGGCAGCGAACGGTCGGGCGGACGCGGTCAGACAAGGGGTGTCTTGAGCACGTGGTCTGCCGGCCGCCGCCAGCACGCAACGGCGTCACGGACCGCCAGTGGGCCATCTGATCCAACCATGTCAGTCAACCAAGTCGGATATGAAGAGATTACGTCCACAATCCATCATTCAGTCGTACAAAACACCTACTGATACCTCACCACAATCAACGACTTCCGTGAAAATACCACGTCACGCATAACAAACCCAACACCGGGACCTCACCCTGACCCAAGAACGGCACACACCGAACACAAGCGGACCATCTGACCCCACCAGACCCCTCCCGGGAACGCCATCCGCGCCGGTGGGCGGCGGCACGCACTTCTGGAACTTCTCGTGGCTCTCGCACACGTCGACGATCTGCAGAATGTTGTGGTTGGCGGCCAGGTCCAGCGAGCCCACGTTCAGCTGGGTGTAACTGGTGAGGAACTCTTCGGCTAGGCGGCGAACCTGCAGGCGGGCACGCCGGTGTCAATGGTGCAACGGACATATCACTGGCACCGGCAATGGATGTCGCAAACATGGACCGCAGGGAGATGGTTTTGTTTGTCAAAGACAACAAACCATGCTTCGACCGTCGGGGCGACGGAGACGGCGCTCTTCTTTACACGTCATCTGTGAAGCAGCTTTACTGGGCCCTAAGAATATTTCGCACCAACTACAGCTGCGACAACATGCCATATTCACGCCTGAAAAACGAGCTCAAGCCAACCTGTATCACTTCGTGAAACAGCAGCAACATTCGTGAATAATCGGAAACTGCGCTCGGAATTACACAAGCATCAGCGGCTGACGTCACGCTGCACAGAAATTCCTGTCCACAACTGCTGCTGCGCGCTAACCGGGAACACGTTCCCACACGCCCGACCACGGGCTCCGACCGCTCTCCAAGCGCGTCAGCGATGCATTTCGAGGGCGCCCTCCCCCCACACCGCGCCGCGACCCACCTCCTTCGGCCAGGTGGCGCTCCACATGAGCGTCTGCCGGTCGGGCCGGATTTGCTCGACGATCTTGCGGATCTGCGGCTCGAAGCCCATGTCGAGCATGCGGTCGGCCTCGTCCAGCACCAGGTACGTGCAGCGGCGCAGGTTCGTCTTGCCCATCTCGAGGAAGTCGATGAGCCGGCCGGGCGTGGCGATCACGATCTCCACGCCGCGCTCCAGGTCGCGCAGCTGACGGCGGTGGGACGGCACGGTCAACGACAGCGGAGCCAGCGGCCCAGATCTCACCACTGCACACAGCTCAGGAAACGTCCCACGCCACGCTGTTCCCACTGGGCCGCTGCACCGCGTGACCGAAAACAGCACACTGGTTTGTGATTCAGAACTGTGTGTGTGTGAACCATTCACATAGGTGTGAATGGAGCATTACCGGCTGCTCGCACTTTACCCTAGAATTCTGACATGTACTTCATGCTGAATTTACTTGACATGAAGCATATGCCATGTGCAGTACATTTCCACACTGAAACATGGATCTATTTTCTGACATTCCAGAAGTTCCCATGACCATGATTCCATGGACCAAGATTTTTCCACATTCACACAAAAACGTCACTTGCTGTAACAATACACTAATAAAAAAACAGAGTTTGTGACCTGCCATTCACTAATCAAACCTGCCACCAGACGTCTACCGCACGCTCCCTTACGCGCCACCTCACCTGTCCGCCCTTGGGCGCTCCTCCGTAGACGCAGGTGTGGCGCAGTTTGGAGCTGCGGCCAAACTCGCTGGCCACCTCGGAGATCTGCTGGGCCAGCTCGCGGGTGGGCGCCAGCACGAGCGCCACCGGGCCGTCACCGGGCCGCAGGTAGTCCTGCCCCGAGCGGACACCGTCAGCTCGGCCCAGCGCACGGGCGGCGAGCGAACACGGCCGACACGGCCCGGCCCATTTCAGGACGGCTACCAACAACGGCAGCTGACACACGACAGCTAAATAGCCGACGACCAAACGGCGATTTATGACGTCAACGGCCGCATACAGTTACGGAACAGGCAGCGATTCAACAGCGACTGAACACGCATGCGACACAACACAACTAGACCTGTATTGGACATGAACCCTCCAGCCAAAATGCATCAGTGGAGGTGTCACCTGTGTGCGCGGTGCATCTGCTGCTGTAACTGGGTTCGCATTATGGTAGCCCAAACAAGCTACACAAGTTCAAGGAAGTCGGAGTTTATAGTACTGGGTTATGGCTCACATGATCCAACTATGCTGCAAAATGTCACAAAAGCCAGACCAACCAGCTGGTAACGACCAAGCCTCTCGCGCGGACGCGTGAATCACCACACAGCTACCAGCCCATTCCCGAAAGTCTGAGACACGATCTGCCACTGCCTGGGCCGACAGTCCACTTCAGGGCCCCGGCTGTCCGCCCCATCCCCAGCTCCGCTCGCGCCCTCCTCGTCGGCTCGCCTCCGGCGCGTGCCAGCGCCGCCGACCTGGTGGTTGATGTGGATGATGGCCGGCAGCATGTAGGCGAGCGTTTTGCCCGAGCCCGTCTGCGCGATGCCGACCATGTCCTGGCCGGAGAGCGCGATCGGCCAGCCCTGCGCCTGGATCGGTGTCGGCTGGGTGAAGCCGTTGGTCCTGCGGGCGCAGGTAGGCGCTGTCCGTATACCCGTGCAGGCATCAGCCAGCAGAAGCTAGACGATCATCTTAAGGGAGTGGTGGACCTCAAAGACAATATGAACATATGCTCATTTTTAAATGACTTGTGCAGTGCCAAATATAACACAAGTCTAACTGTATGACGTTCTGCAGCTTGTTCCGGTGCTAAGTAATATGGTGAGGTGGTTCACCCCAAATGAAATTAAATCTGACAACTGGTGAAGACTGGCACTTAGAACTGTCCCATTCCAGTTGCACATGCAATAACAGGGAAACATGTCCATCTTAAACCACCAACCAAATCCTCTTCATTTCCAGAAACAAAAACTAATGCAGTTGAACAGGCCACTCGAGCATCCCCTGCTGCCACAAACCTGGCCTGCCCCCCTGAAGGTGTTCCAAGGTGAAGTCGGGTATGGCACGGCATGGACCCGCCCACCCACCTGATGGTGTTCATGATGTAGTCCGGCATGGCGCAGTCGTGGAACTCGATGAGCGGCGCCGGCACGCTGGTGCCGCGCACGGTGATCTCGCTGCGCTGTCGGTACGCGTCCACCTCGGTCGGGCTGCGCGCCAGCACGTGCGGCAGCGGCTGGTAGAAGTCCTTCTGGATGGGCGTCAGCTTGAACTGGGACCAGTCGGGCCGGCGCAGGTTGGCGCCCGGCTGGCTGCCCTTCATCGACGGCCGGCCGCCGCCGAACCCGCTGCCGAAGCCGCCGAACCTGCGGCCGACGCCGCGCGGCTTCAGCCGGGGGAACGTGACGCGGGCCGGCAGTGCGGGAGAGTAGCATCGAACGCCGGCTCCCAGAGAATGCCGACAGATCACACGCTTCCTGGCAGACTAGCACGACGGCACATCAAAGCACAACAGAGATTAGGAGAATAATGCCCCTCGAGAACATGTTAGCCAATGACTGGTGACCTAGGTCCCGATGTATCAACTAAAACTGACTTATGTGCAGGCAACAGCAAAGATGAAACGTCAAAATGGTACAAATAATCCAAGGCACTGCATTCACACATCAGGTATTCCACACTATAGCTACACCACCCTGCTCCCACCACATATTGCACAATACAAACAACTGTAAATACCTGATATGGATGGTGTAACAATCGTTCTCCTTACTATGACCAGCATACTCACATGTTTTTGTTTTGAGATGGATTTCAATGAAGTCACAGAATGCCCAACTGCACTGAATGCTCCACGTCAAACAATGTACCAATGTTTTGCAGCTCAGCTGGTTTGAGACAGGATCAAGCTGAAAAAAGATCATTTTCTCATTAGATGTGCTGTGAACACAAAATTCATGACAGAAACAGCAGCATATTGGAAATCAGGACAAAATTCTAATGCTAACTTTTCACACAATGGATTAGGAAAAATCCCAAATGTCAAACTGAGTAGTTACAATATGACTTTGTTTCTGTTACCTCTTTAATTACCTTGTTACACAGAACAAGCACATATATCAGGGCAGTTCTTAGTCCTAAATTTTCGAAAAAACTTAATGGTTTTGCTCTCAGCCATCATTTTATTTTTCAACATTCAAAATGAAAACTTCAGTTTTAATCTGATCAAACAGTTTTGACCGGTCGCGCAATGGACCCAAGGACGTGCCTCAGCATTGACGCCCCGCGTTGCGGTCTCCATAGGCCGCGCGGCGTCGGCCGCCGCAGCTAACACTAGGCGGCTACCGGCGGCCGGACGAAAACGATCACTTACAGGAAAGAAGTACTTCTGATTGCTTTATGAATCAATCTGAACAGCTTTAATGTAGTCTGGGCCATGGATTTCACCTGTACAATATTCAGATTGATACTACAATCAAGTTAGCAGTGAAAGCACCATGAAAATTTGCACAACAGCATTGATGTAATGGTAGAGATCATTTGCTGTAACTGTCAATCCATTTGGTGGATCAAGGTGAAAATTGCACACAATGTATATTGACAGCCAACAAACTTACTGCAGGAACCTGCATGACAAATGGCAATACAGAGTGCATGGAAGCTTTCATCAAGGAGTACATTGGCAAGATCATGCATGATAAGGAACAGCTCCAGTTCCTGCTGCAAGTTGTTGATTAACATTGTCCAAAATATCCTGGTTCAAAGAAGACAACCCTCACTCAAACTACAGTGTCAGACATGGTTCACACAGCAGTGAACCAGTTTTGTGTGGCTTGTGTTAAACACAATTAGAGGTTGGGATCAAAACAATGTTTTTTTTGAAAATTTCAGGTCTGGTAAGAACCACCCTACTGCTATCTGTTCTCAGTATCAATCTAAAAATTGCAGAGGTAAAATCTTCAGCCTGAAGTACTCAAGACCTGCACCAACCGATTTCACAAGGCATTCATAAGTACTAATTTCCTACAAGTGGTCGTTTCTGACCGCCCATCGGCCGCCGCCTGGTGTTAGCTGCGGTGGCCGACGCCGCGCCGCCTGCGGAGACTGCAACGCCGGGCGTCGGTAAACGCAGTTTATTCGACATGCTGTGCCCAGCCACTAAATAAAGAGCTATTGACCCCCAAATTCAGAAGCAACATTTTCTTGCAACACACAACAGGAAAAAGGCTGAGACCAGCAATACTGCACAATTCATTTGTAAAGACCACCCTAATGTGTATGGAAGAGAATCACACATCAATGCAGTTACACAACTCTTAAGGGCTTATTTACAACTCATTTCAATAAAACCATAAGACAGCAGATTGTGGACACCAGTGAAACACCAACAGACCAAAAAATATGTGTCCACTGCCCAACAGCTGGGCAGTGGCTACCACCTGGTCATCAACCAGTCACAAAACATCAATGCCATGGACCCAGCCAATCAAATCATTCACCCTCATACAGGCATGGGGTTCCCAGGTAGCCCATCCATTTTTCATTGTTACTGACAAAAGGTTTGGTTTATGAATGTCAAACTTTCAGTACCTGTTCCTCAATCCATGGTGTACAGTATCAACCAATAATGGAAATGTAAAGTTTAGCAACTAAAATCATATTCAAAATATCATCACGTCTTCAGGCCAGTCAGTCAACAATGATGATGTGCACCAAATAAACATTTCCAACCAACCAAAATACCAATATTTCAAGTCTGTGGATCGAAAGTTAAAGTGTTTACTATAAACAGAACCAACCAGACATATGGCTTGCACATCCACCAACCAAGGGGTAGGACTCATATGCTTGATCACTAGTATTTGACCTTCATGGTTGCAACTAATGTCTAGCAGGTTAGCAAGAGGTACGAGTGGTGTGCTCAATACATAATGTTTGGTCTTAATGGTCTGTAACCAATGTTGTGGCAGGTTGGTATGAGTGGTGTGCTCAATACATAATGTTTGGTCTTAATGGTCTGTAACTAATGTTGCAGCAGGTTGGGATGAGTGGTGTGCTCAATACATAATGTTTGGTCTTAATGGTCTGTAACTAATGTTGTGGCAGGTTAACTATGTTGTGATGTGTAAATGTGGTGATGTGATCACAGTTGCATTGCTCTGACCACAACTGCAGAGCTTTAATGAAAACAGATCGAGTTAGGTTACTTACAGCATACTCATCCAGTCCTTTCTAATTCAGTGTACATTTTCATGTCTGCTAGCTCTATCTCACACAATGTCAGAGATTTCCACCTTAACCATGAATGCACCAAGCAACAATGAGTTTGTGGATAGCTCAGTGAGGTTGTCTACAAGTATTGCACTGATACACCCAAAATCTCATACCACACCTCAAACATGCAAACATTTGTCTTTTTCTTACATTTAATCATTTAACTTGTCAATGCATGCATGACCTGAATCATGCACCATCAGCAGCAACATATCACATCATCACGTGTTAACATTTTAATGTTTTTCAGTCAGGTATGGGTTCAGTAGTGAACTTTGCTGCCACATGACACATTCTGCAGACAAACATCATTACTGGATAACTGGTCGTTATCAGTAGATGCTGAATTGCTGGTCAGTAATGTGGTCATCAGTGATGAGATGTACAGATAGAATGTAAACATTTGTATTATTGATTGTTAATATGCTTTTTTCTTTCTTACTGGTATTCACAGACCCCAACTTCCACTGCAATTAGTAATGTGAGTAACAAAAGGCATCTGAATTGTCATCACATTTCCTGAACAAGGAGTGATGATGCAATTTAACAAGGACCATATGACAGAGTGGCCCTACATTAAAAAAGGGCCAAAATCTGTTTCTGCCTAACTTTTACCATTTACCCTTGAATGGTATGAATGAAATGGTACCATGCAGATCCATGTTAATTTAATTTTCATGTTTTTTTATGTTAGTTTCCATGTTATTTTCATGGATGTTACTTTATAAAATTCCATAAGTGATCTAAAAAACCTATTCTGTGGCTTGCAATGTATCCCAACTTAACTTATCTACTGAACAAAGTCCACAGGACCTGACCTATCCTAACAGTTCCCATAACCCCTGGAAACCTGAAAAATGACAAACCAAGAGTCTTCCAATTCCTTGGTGAGGAGGCAACCACAGAGTGAAAATTCATTAATGCTTCCTTAACCATGAGCTGTTAACAGTCTGAGCTGGTGCATGCATTGCAGTGATTTTGTGGCAATTGTTCTGTGTTGCAGTGTTTTCATGGCACTTGTTAACTGCAGCCTTGGACCATGTCATCCGTTTGGTTGCCCTGTACACATCAATTGGAGGACATGCAACCTAGGTGAACCCATGAATACATGTCTTGAAGCAGCAGGATCAGAATGGCATGAAGAATATTACAAGGAGATGCCACATAACAGAACCCTGAGCAGCCATACAACAGAACACAACTTCAGTAGTCAGCACTGAATGCTGTACAGACTACTACAGCACAGTTGTGGGCTGTTCCAGCCCACAACTGTGCTGGAACTGTCTAAAAATGCAAAATCAATGGCATTCACTTCCCATGGCCAATAGGGATGATGCAGACCCCCCCCTGCTGGTGGTAATAATGTACCCCTACTTTCAGCATGACAGTCACAACCATGGCAACTGAAAGCATGTCAGCAGGGCTGAACAACTTATCACTGAAATGCATTTACATGAAAACTGCAGCTCTTAGTGTGCCCAGGACAGCAACACATATATTCTGCATGATATCTTTATTTTCTTAAGCAAGATCAAAATATTCATGGACCACATCAGTGAGGTACCAAGTAATCACTATTAGACCATGACAAGTGACCACCACTTCTTTTTTGTCCACCACAAATTTACATCATTTGCAGCAAGGCTGGAAGTTTTTTTTGTGTTGAAGAGCACCAGAAAACATGTGTTCCAAAAACATTTTATACTCAAGAAGTTTGATGTGCAACCATCAAAAGGCTGCATTATAACCATATTGACAAATTTCCAACTCTGCAAGCAAATGACTCAGGTCCATTCAGTAACAAGCAGGTATGGTATCATAACTGACATACACCAATACTGTCAATTTCAGCCAGTATTACTGTTTGCAAAATTTTGCACTCCAGAACAAAAACTATACTGTGGCACCAAGAACAAAAAACAAATTTCCAGCCCTGATGTGCAGCTTGTAGTCTTTTTATGGAGTTAAACTGACATTCCTCTATATTCATAGTGGTTTGGCCTTTTGTTGCAAAACTCCATGATACACAGAGCATTTACTACTTTTCATATGATGTTTGTTTGAAGTGAGCAAAGCACATTTCTCTAATTTCCAAAAATCTGACAAACTTCCCTGGGGACCACATCTGCAGATCAAGGAACCATAATCTGAGAAATCTGTGAAAAAACATTACCAGCTGGGGAATGGAACCCTAGTTCTTACCAACTGCAAAACTGTTTTCATTTATTCCACCCACTTTGCCCATCTAAAAAGTGGCTCTTTCAGGGAAAGTCATGAAAAAGCTTAATTCCATTTAACTTATTTGGTGACAGCTGGGAAGGTGCCAATTCATTATTATCTTCCATCACCTGCAACAGTGGCACATCAGATGGTATTTGGTAAAAACATCACAAGTTTGTATGCATAGCATTTCTAAGGTAAAAGGTTTGTATGACAAAATGTTAGCATAAGGAACAGTCTGTAATGCAAAATGTTTGTATGGAAAAGGTTTGTGGGAAAAGGGTTTATAACAGACAAGCTTTGCAATAGAAAATATTTGTATGGAGAAGGATTTAGTTAAAATTTTGCAAACAGGGTTTCCAATGAAAAAGGTTTGAATCAGGTACGGTTTGAATCACAAAAATTTATTCCCGGTTTACGCTGAAAGCAAGGCAAAGGATGTCAGAAGCTGCTGGCCCATAAAAAGTGCAATCAACAGATTAAGTTGGGCTAGGTTACTATGTTAGATCAGTCCCCTTTTTGATACAAGCCATTAGTTTACCAACCTTAATTACAAACTTATGTCCTTGACCCCAGGCAGCATGATGCTTCCAGAAAAAATGAAAAAATTATGGGCACGATACCAATAAAGAGGTGGCAATTTCACAGCTGGGCCATAGTATATACATCATTTATTACCATACCACCAGCCTAATACATGGTCCCCATTAATGTTCTGCATCATACCTCACATAATACTGAAATCTAACCTCAGTTGAAGAGAGCAGTCTAATCACATCCTTTTACAAGCCTGCAGCCTCTAGTCTAGTATATTGCACCTCTGACACAACACTGCTCTGAATGAATGCCTCCTGTTCTCAATGGAAAGTGATAGAATACCCCATTTATTAGGGTGGAGAGCAAGCCCAAACATCCTTTAGTTTCATGGCCACTGTCCATAGTATGAATGTCATAGCAACAGTTAATGAAGTGAGTTGCACTGCCCTGAAAGTTACCTGCTTATTTTACTATTGCATTCACTGTAACATTCCATGGACCAGACATATTTTACATAACATGCAATAACACATCACCAATGACCAAAATACTGATCAGCATACACTTGTTAACACTAACAGGGTCATGGTGATCACAGGACGTAACGTAATGAAAAACCTTGGGGAGATGAAAGGGACTTGTTATTTGCTGTAAACTACGCAGTAAAGATCGGACAAAAGCGGCGCAGAACCGATCTGAAAAATCTTTGGTGTACGACGACATGTACCTTATCGAAGGACAGACAACATGTCCTTAACTATTAAGAAACACGCAGGAATGCTGAAAGGTAAGAGCCTCACCTATTCCGATGAAAAACCCGGAAACTCACGTATCAAAACAAACAACGCCAAAATGTCTGACGCCCACAACGCAGAGGTCGCTAACGCGGGTCGCGGATGAATACCTTATGCATGCGTGCACGACAGATAGGATATTAAGAGGTTCATATAAAATATTGACATTTTTGAGGAGGTGGGTAGGGATTTTAAAAGATATTTCATCTCAAAAATATCATTCTTAATGACTTTTATGAAATATTCTATCTAAATATCAATTCGCAGCACTGTAGTACTACAACTTCATTGGCCCGTGATTAGCGTATCTTTTACTCAAGGAAACGTATTACGCAGGTATACTACTCATTACCACTATGGGAATTTCCTGATACGTATGGTTCTGCGCGCAGTACGTTTTGCATGGGAGTACATGGAATACCGAATTCTTCGCTTCTGATAATGACTTCATCAACTTCATGATGACGTTTATGAGTGAAGGTCTTGAAATCTTCTTATCATTTCCCTTCATCTTCCTACCCGAGGCGGAATTTCCTATACCTTTGGTGGGGCCAAGGAACCAACGTCGATTTTAGCTCCATCAACTTTGGCTACTTAATGTGTCGTAACAGTACAAGTACACCTTTAAGTCACTTTTTATGGACTACACAGAGCATTATAATGGACTTAAAGGCAATTTGAGGACTTAAGTGCTCACAAGTCATCATAACTTCTACGTTTAACCATGGTTATGTCTTGGATCAAATATTTGTTTCAGGCGAATGCCAGATGCATGTAAACAATAACATGCGGGCTTTTAAAAAAAGTTGGCCTCTATAGACTAGTGTGCATCACAGACGCCTTGCTTTTGATCAACACATATTCGTGTCATAATACGCGTTGCCGTCGGTCGTGCAGCGCCCTGTCCGTGGGGCGGCGAAGCCCCGGCCGGCCGGTCCGACCGGCCTGCGCCAGCGGTCCGGCACGTCTCGCCAGACCCGGCCATCTGTGTTTGTGCCTCCTTTGTTCCGCGTGGGGCCGCGACGCCCCGGTCGGCCGGCCGGCCGCCCTGCGCCGGCGGTTTCGCGCGTCTCGCCGGACCCGACCGGCCACCTCTATTTGCTTTTACCGTTTGTTCGGTCCCCAAATACGTCTCCCCTTTATCTCGTGACCTCTTTCGATCGCGCTATATAAGCTTGTCATAAACACGTCCTCGCTCTCTCCGTGTCTGGCGCTCAAACTGTCGGACGTCTCCTCAATACAGAAATTCGTTGTCAGTGATGGTGTACGGCAGTGCAGTGATGTGAAGTGACATATAGCAGAAAATGATAGTCCGCGAGGCTCGGGAGTTTCCTTTTGCCCTCTCCTTAGCCTCCTGAATGGGAGGTCTCCTTGCTGGCTGAATTGCCACTCTGGAGATTAGTTCACTCCTATCCCAGCGCGCCTGAATTGGGGCGTTCCTTGTGCTCTTGAATTGGAGCTCCTACCTCACCTATACCAGCTTGAATTTGCTGGTTCTTCTTTTCATGCTGCTGAATTGTAGCATTCTCGGTTAGGACCCGTGTGCCATCTTGAATTGGATGGTTATCCTCTTATGCTGCTGCATTTTAGCATTCTCAGTTAGGACCGTATACCATCTTGAATTGGATGGTTTTCCTTTCATGCTGCTGAACTGTAGCATTCTGCGCCTGCTTCCCCTGCATTTTCCCACCTATTCCTCCTTAATTTTCGCCTGAGCCGAGCGTAGCCCGTTTAAGTGTCGCGGACCCCTAGTGTCCATAAAACATACAGTCCACACCAGAGAGCCTTTAGACGGACGCTAGGCGGTCAGCGACAATACGTTACGATGGAAAAATCATGAACCAGTGTTTGGGGTCCATCATAATATTGAGATCAGGGTTGTGTGAGACGACATTTTGTCCTCCACGAAAATCCGGTTCTGGCTTCAACAACATATTTGGAAAGCTCCAACCGCATGTACATCTGGTACATGTTCTCTGCAACGTCCTCCCGTCATTCGAACTCGAAAATGAATCGATTCAGATGTCTGGGCCTTACCTCCTTCACTCACTATCCTACGGTTGGGGCTATACGTTCCCTGCTCACATGTTTTTATACAGGGGCGCAACCAGAAAGTTCTTACAAAGGGGAAAGGGGGAGCCCAGTGTGAACTGAAATCGTACGAAAGCCGCCTACCGCGAAGACGATGTGCAATGGTTTTCGCAAAAAATGCAGGCTTAAAGGGGGCCCGGGCCCCCGGACCCCTTGCTGCACCTGTGCTTTCTTACATCAGCACACCAAGGATATTGAGCTTTTCAAAAAAGCTTGGGGTGGGGTCGAGAGGTTTTGGAACTCATTCTTTCCAGTCGAAGCCCATAGGACCCTTATTAAATCCCTGCAGCTTTGAAAGGAGGGAGAGCACGTGTCCATTCAAAATAAATGGAATCCCTGCAGCGCAATGATTCCCGTTCACGTTACTCTGTTCCTCTTCCCTGGCGGTCGGCCGGCGAACTGTCGGGTAGGCCAGGACGACGGTGCCCTTGGCTACAGGCAAAAGGCCATATGTGTCACAATCGCGCACAGTGCGTTAATATCCGGTGGCAGGTATTAGTCATCGAGATCAGTTACCACAAAAAAAATAACATACAGGAAACACGAACAGAGAAGGGAAAGAAAAACGACTAAGAGGAAAGACTGGCAGCGACATCCCCCGTGGGACGGCCGGTATAGGTGGCCACTGGCCAGCCCATCGGCAGCCCTCAGGGACGCCACCACCACCTCGCCTTCGGAAGATACAAGAAGATAAAGCAATCCTTGAGCACCAGGCAGCCCAAGTGGTGACTCAGACACCTGGCATAACGCCAGTTCGTTTCGCCGACAGACGGCATCGCGCCGTCATCGGTGGCGAGAAGCACTGGCGAAGCCACAGCGGTCACGCCCGGCTCACGGAGCCGGCAGGGACGTCTGCACGGCCGACGTCACACTCGTGACATCACACACGCCCGGCTCACGGAGCCGGCAGGGACGTCTGCACGGCCGACGTCACACACGTGACATCACACACGCCCGGCTCACGGAGCCGGCAGGGACGTCTGCACGGCCGACGTCACACTCGTGACATCACACACGCCCGGCTCACGGAGCCGGCAGGGACGTCTGCACGGCCGACGTCACACACGTGACATCACACACGCCCGGCTCACGGAGCCGGCAGGGACGTCTGCACGGCCGACGTCACACTCGTGACATCACACACGGCGGGCGAACGCGGACGGTGGTCGGCTCTCCAGTGTGGGATCAGAGCACGCCTCTGCTTACTGTCCTCGCATAACTTTCTTCAGTCGATCTTTCGGATCAGCCATGGCCACCCGCTCTCCCGTCTAGCAGAGGAGCTCCCGCCGGCCGCCAGCGCGTCGTCACGGGGCACCGGCGGCCTAGCACCACATCGTCAGGCGCCACCCAGCCGGCCAGGGGCCGCACGGTCTCCGGCCGCCGACCGTCCCGCAGGCACGCAGCCAGTCCGACCCGGCCGCGACCACTACGGATGGCTGTACGGCCACGCCGGCGTTGAGGCGCCGTCCGACGGACGGACGGAGTAGAAGACTCTTGAGTCAGCGACGGCCAACTGATGCGTCTCGGTGTGAACCGGCCAGCTTGGAGTTTCTGGCGTGTCCGCCTCCGGGATGGACTCGATCGCCGCCAACTCGGACGCGGAAAACGCCAACGCTCGCCCCATGCATCAGGGCAAAGGCAGCGCAGCCCGAATCCTCCCTTTGTCGATTGCGCTCTCGAGCACTGCTGTACTTTGTGTGAAATTCGTCGCGCTGTTTTGCGATGATGCACTCCCAGGAAGCTTTGACTGAGTGCTCCTTCCTGAATATTCATAGTCAAGCGAAAGGGTTGTGATCGCAAAACTTTCCTAACTGAAAATATTTGAAAGAATTACTCGATGCATATATGTATATATATTTATGTATCTGTATGTATGTATATCCGAAACGTTAAACAAATAAAAAATCAGGAGACCCAATACGAGACATCGAACTGACAAGAAAGAAGCTTATAAAGTGCCTTATGCTCCTGCGTTCAGTAAGACTTGCATAATGAAAAACGACTGCGCCAAAATATTCAGATATATACATATATCTATATCTTTATATATCTATATACCTATATATATATATATATATATATATATATATATATATATATATATATACACAGATATCACCAGAAATAAGTTTCTCCGTATGGTAGCGGACCGGGGAGGGAGCATTCTTGGTGTTCGCGACTAAAAAAAAATTGAAAATCCTTAAGGTATTCAGGTTCCCTTAGGTGAAACTACTGGATTTGTTTCTGTTTTTCCGTTTTATTGGTGATTGTATTCGGACAATCGTTTCTCTCACAATCGCCTCAACTTTCACGGACTAGACAGGTGTCGCTGTGCCTTCTTCTAGGGGGGTTAAGCCCCATCAATATAAGGTGAAGCTCTAATAACGCGAATCTGTACCTCTTGAAAGCAATGTTGTGTTACAGGCAGTGGAAATTTTAAATTGCGCACAATAACGTGGCCGAAATCAGCTGACTATCTCACATTTGAGGGGAAGTTTGGGCACAGCATTACTTCGGGCCCACCAGACATATTCATAAAACGTCGTACTTGGGTCAGGCCTTATGTTAAAACCAGCACCATTTGTATCATTGAAAATAAGACGTCACATGTTCGTAAGTTTTTGACAAGGTGGTCAGGATGCCGAACTTTGGCCACGTGACCAGCTCTGTGCGAACTTAGGTTTAATTAAAATCTGGGGCGCGTGCGAACCCGGATCGGCACATGGCACGCGAAAAAATTCCCATCGGATTAGCACATGGATGAGAAAAACACGGCGACGATGGGACGGAACGGGACGAAGCTGAATGCGTTCGACAGAGAATCGATCGGCAAATCGTATCGTGCGAGAAACGGCTCCAGCAGGTCGGCACACGGCGCGTGCCTCGCGCGTCAGCACCCAAAACAGCCGTTTTGCGAAGCTTGCAAAACAGGGTGCGGATCTCGGGAACTAGCCGAGATACGAAATCGATGTCCTCGCCAATCGACGCAGCAGGGTATTGACTACAAATCGTGTGCGGGATCGATCCAGTCCGCCTGACGGGGCAGGAACGGCACGCGCTTATAATAGGGAGATTTACGAATTTCATAGATATTTTCTGTTTACTCTTTAATGTCAAAGGCAAAGGACTGGATTTTTAAAATAAAATTGGTATCATTGGCAAGCCCATTCATTTGCCATTCCGAAAGTGCCAAACATTAACATGTGCTACGACTGTTTTGGCTTCGGGTACTGCGTGAACCGGTGTAAGTCGTGATTTCGCACATTTTTCAAATGACCTCGGGCCACGTGCCGACCGCCGACACCGTCTCCTTCCGAGGCGCCTAATCTGTCAAACCACGAGTTGCACCGAGACCAGACCGGGTACGGTCGGCGGTTAATCAATTGGAGAACCGCATCGTGTGAAAAATGGCGCGTAGAGACCATCGCGTGTTGCTCCTGGCCACGGGAACATGAGAAAACACCGTTTTGCGAGCTCCATAAAATAGGGTGCGGGCAAATAAAACCGTAAATGGCAACGGCATGGGGACTCCATGACCTGACGTCATAGGGCAAAGCAGGAAATCATTTCGGAGGCAGTCCTGATCCGCAGGACGGGATAGCCATGGCATGCTCTGGAAAAGGGAGCATTTTCAGCCTACGAGTTATTTGGGGTTACACTGCGACTGTGACTGCTTGGGCAGGAAGATGACGGCCCGAAAGAAACTGTTTCTGTCGTTCTGATGCCTCAATTAAATAACCGTACTTCGCCCAACCACTTCTAATACGACGCATCAGATAAACTAGCGCAAATCGTGATTTCACGCGAAGTCGACGCAGTTCGTCTTCTTCGTGTTTAGTTGAAGACCGCGGCGACGTCATTGGAAGCAAGCGGTTAAAAATATTACCACAAAGTTCCTTGATCAATTCTGTACAAGTCTGCATAAATCATTTGTCTTGTTTCATCGTAGTCGTTTGAAACGGAAGCGTACCAAAAAGGACTACGAGTCGCGTTTGGAGTGTTTTTAACAGAGGACCAGTACTAGAGAACCGGAGCAATTGGACGCGATAGGTAAGTGGGGCCAAGAAGGGACCGGGATATGACAACGGTTGCCGGCCGCCGGGCAGGGGTGCGCCGCGACAGTGGAACAATACGTGGGACGGGGACGGAAATGGGGACAGCGGTACCGAGAAAGTGCTGTCGTTGGGGCGTCGCTAAGAACGAGGCCATTGGCGGGGATAGGGACAGGAACATGGCAAACACCTCGTCCGGAACAGGGAACAGGAACTGGGAGACAGAATCAGGGACTGGGACAAGAACAGGAATTCCGGCGGAAAAACGACCGTGACATGAGGGACTCGAACAGGCGATGGCACAACGGACCTGGACAACCTGATCGAGGAGACTGTCCGCTCTCCCGTTATCCCCAAATTCCACATCGCGCAAACTGGCCAGCTATCCCTCAATAACCCTCTCCGGGCCAACCTCTGGATCCGCCTTCGCTGGTCCGAGGGGGGGGAAGGGTTCGTAAGAACCCCACCAAAACTTTGAGAGCCATAAATCCCACAGAGAAAGTAAAAACTCCGTTGGAAAGCCGTCCTCATAACTAGAAGGAAACGTCCAGATTTATTCCAATGAGGTCAATGTTAAGGTTACCAGAAGTCATCTTAAGTGGAAACACCTGTTGACATTTTTGGGCGGACACCCGTGATAATCAAGTCGTTTACGTCTCCAAAGAGGTTCGACGTAACAAGAAGGCTGATTTATCTATCTGGTGCAGAAAAAGAGCACTCGTAGTCAAATATGGCCATTTCGCAAGAAAATGATAGTGAAGAAAAAATTTAGTATTTTTGTACGGACAGGGGTCAAATGCCGGAAATATTTTCAGAATACACATCAGGTTTGCAATTAACGTATTAAGGGTGAACAAGGCCAACCTAGGCCAAAATCTTGACGAATATACGTCGGGTGTTACGTTAGGGAGGTCAACCTAGGCCAGAGTTTTGAAGAATATACGTCGGGAGTTTCTGGTATCTGTCGTATCATCTGCGGCATTTCCAATGATCGGACATAATACCGCATAAAGCTTTTCAACATCGTTGCGTGCAATATCCGTTCTAGACTCCAATACCTATGCCCCAAAGCATTTTCTTCGCGTACGTCACACAGACACCAGGTGACGGGAGAGTCCGCAATGTGAAGCCAAACATTTGACGGGAATTTATTTTACTGGCGTCAAGGGTTTTTATTTTGGGGACCAAAAATAAGAGTATTGAGGCAGTACAAACTGTGTAGAGGGAAGAAATGGGTACAGTTCTTATTATTTGCGGCCATACAAAGTGACCACATTGAAAACAGCTCTCATGTTTCAGGAATTCAAATCAGGTCAGCCTGGGTCAAATGGGATTGTGTCTCACTTGGAAAAAGTTCTTATCATATGCTAGTGCTTCCGAAGTATATATGAATACCAATAAACATTCAAGACCATACCAAAGGATTAAACTTGGAAACTTGGCTAAGGGTCTGAAAAATCTGTATGGAACGTGACCTGACCACAGGTTACGGGTGCAGGGGTTCAATTACCTCTGCAGAGGACGTGAAAAGCATCCTGGTGAATATCCAAGTTTCAAAACCAACGAACCAGTCACGCATTCAGCAAACGTAAAAAGACCGGACGTTCAGCTGACCTTAGGTCAATGTCCTGGAAATTCCCCAAAAATCTGAGATGGCAAGATTGTTCCCTTTGTCATGTTCTATCGATATGGCAAGCCTCATGGTAATCGATGCATTTCACAAACTGTTATGCCAGTTTCATTTTTCTTTCATCATGGTCTTACTTGATCTGTCCTAGGTCAACGACCTGAGAGGACATTGGGTTTGAAAATTGACACAGGGTGTAAAAATGATGCATAGAACGATACTCCAAGTATCGAATCTCTGTACCTTTTAGTTTTTTGGCTAGCCTCAAAAAACCGGAAGGTGGTTCTAATGAATCCTCCCCGGACCAGTGAAGGTTAAAGGAAAAAAGTTTTTTGGTGGAGTAGGTTTGTGAAGACAAAGCGCGTGTAAGCTGAAGAACAAATATATAATGAAAAAGCAACTTGCATGCACCTGGCACATTCATGTAGTTTCTGAGTTACCTTGGTTACTATTTTTGCGCTGTCTTGCTATCGATACTATCGTTGGAGGAATCGAATGGAAAGCAAGTGAAAACTTTTGGTACTTAAGGAACGAACTCGCCTTTAGGACAACAGACAGACTGGATGTAAGCAGGATGTGGACAATATTTCTTATAACGCTCACCTTTTCTGGAGCAAATTCCGACACTCGGGGAAGGGCTGGTGTACTTATAAGGAAGACGGAAAGTCGTCTGTCAGTGAAAGACGTAAAGAACGACTTCGATGGGCTTTTTATAACGCCCCAAGGCTACATGATGCGACGGAGGCCCACCTCTCGGGACAGCAAGGTGCCCACACACATGCAACCAGCACCAGACATGTTGCATTGTCAGGAAGGCATACCTCCTCCGACAAGGGTGAGCCTTGCCGTTCATGTATCTGATATAAGTTTTGTGGGGCATGGTGTAATAACCTTTACAGTATATTTACACTACTCTTGGCAGGATTTTCGACTGCAGCATCTGGACACACATACCCTTACTGATTACGTGGAAATTGCTTCGTCGGTAAGAAAACACCTTTGGCTTCCAGATTTGTATCTTCCAAGTGTGTTTGACACAAGGAGTCCATACGTGTTCGTCCCGTCAAAGACGTTTCGGGTGTACCAAAACCACACCATTTTTGCCAACCAGTATCTACTTATGAAGCTTTCATGTCCTTTCAACTATGCGTTATTCCCAATGGACAAGCAAATTTGTGATTTCACAATGCAGAGTTTCGGTTTCACACCATGTGAAGTGAATATGACGTGGGCCGACAATATGCCCCTTTCCTATTCGCCATCCACGCTATCACAGTTCTCCTTCCGCTTCCTGAGGGCTACATCTGCGCCAGTCTCGGGCGTGTTCCACACTGCCAGCAAAAGTCCGCTGGAACGCTCTCAGGTCCACATGTACATTGTCCTCAAACGGAAGATCATGTTCTACTTGATGCAGATCTACATCCCGTCGGCGCTGTTCGTGGTGGTCTCGTGGATCTCGTTCCTGATCCCGGCGGAGATGGCGCAGGGTCGCATGCTGCTCACCATCACCACCATGCTGACCATGGTATCGCTGTTCGCGGCCGGCAGCGAATATGTGCCCAAGGCCAGCTACGTCAAAGCCATCGACGTCTGGATGTGCCTGTGCACCTTCCTTTCTTTCTCCGCCGTCGTCGACTGCCTGGTGGATGTCAGGCTGGAGAGTGAGATGCTGAAGAAAAAGCAAGAGGAGGCCAATAAGACCGCCAGCACGTTCGTTTTGACCGGCCAGGCCCGCAGGCAAACTGTGCTGGAGATTTTCAGGAAATATGTGCAGAAGCAGCAACACTCGGAGCAAGGCACACACGCTGGCGAGGCGCCTGAGCCGTTCTCGACAGGACGTTCTATCTGGATTCAGTTTCTGAGAGTGTGCTACAAGGTGCACAGGGCTGCTGTCGTTGTTCATCCGGTAGTGTTTATTTTGTTCAACATCGTCTATTGGTCAGTGTGTCTTCGTGGCGTGGAAGACTCCCTCCTGGGCGAAGAAGGCGTGGAAGTGTAGACGTGGGATACAGATAAGATATCTTTGTATGTTTGGGTGATGCAATAACGTTACGTAACCTAACAGCCTGCGCTCCATATTTTTCTTCCAACAAACAATTAAGGCATGCTTGAAACTGAACAGAGTTTTACATCTATGCAATATGCTTTGCCGCACCATGACCTTTCCTTAAGGAGAGGCTCAGAGTTAGGCTATGAAGCTGTTGACGGAAATATGAACACATTGGCCCTTTCTGTCGTAACTTAATTTTTTCAACATTATTTGTTGTTACAAATACAAACCATGTACAGTGCATCGATTTTTGTATCATGTTTAAGCTGAGCATCACGACCCTTATTAACGAGCATCGTTTGCTGAAAGTGATAGTAAAAATCTGCTGTTACTTTACATAATTAAAATATTATATGTTAAGGTAAAGCAATGACATCAATGAAGTTTCTTTCTGTTTTTTTTTGCGGTCTGCTGTTGGCAACCCATAAACAACATTTTCTACACATAAGAAAGACTGCGTGGTCTTTTGGTGTCAAATTTAAGAGTATTCATTGAGCTACTCTTCCCTTAAAAGCCTTTTAACCTAGGCAAACACGCGCAGTATTGACGCTCGTGAAAAACATCATGAATCGCTTCTAAGTGCGTTATTTTTTTCGCTGCTCCCTCTGGCGAGCACCAGAAGCCATTTAAAGCTTCCATGTAAGTCCAGCGATGGTTGCAGACTGAATTAGTTAGTTGTCCTCTGATTATTGAGTGACGTGACACAAAACGCAACGCTAGCTCGTTTTGTTCAGATGAACACCAAGAGCTATGGCAATCCATCAAGAAACAATGATAAACAATGGCAACTAAAGGCAAACTAGCAATGTATGCGAGCCGGAGCAGAAGAATACTACACTACAGTAAACGACTCCCGTAATGAGGTAATGATGCGCACGCCGAGCAACCTCCTTCAAGGAGGCTGCTCGGGTGGTGCGGCATGCAACGGAATTTACCGTGCATATTGCTTCGCACTGGCAGCAACGTGATTCCTCGTAAAATACGTTTTACTCGGCGTGGTGCGCAGGAAGAAATGAAACAACATATGCAGCTTGATATCTCACATGTTTATTACCACATCCAAATGAAACTTCACACACGGCTTGACCAGTTTTTATGCTACTCGGTTCTTCAGTGAACAGACGCTGGCACTCCCCGGTTGTCAGCAGCGCGCATGCGCGCAGACACGTCCGCAACATTGTTCGCAGCACTTCGGGCTCCAGTCGACAGATAACCTGCCGGATCCGGCGCTTCAGGCCGTCATCCGGGGTTGCGTAGCAGCCCCCTTGGTACACCCGCTGCTTGAGCACATCGAACATGTTCTCTATGGGGCGCAACAGAGGCACACGGGGGTTCTCTCAGGTGCCCTTTAGAGTACATTGGCCTTCAGCAAATCCAGCGTTCTCTTGGCGTAAGACCCACTGGCTAGGTCAGGCCAAACTGAGCAGTCTCTCTCAGGGTGGTGTTGACCTAAAAAAGGAATCAGGACTATCTCCCAGACTTGTGCTTGATTCTGATCCGAATCTGATCCGGACCACGAATCGCATGCTTTTTTGGGGGGGAGGGGTGGTCGTCACATTCCATCCTAACCAATTTTGAAAATGCAGCCGTGAATTGCATTTGATTCGGCTCAGAGTCTAAAAAGCAGCCGCGATTCAAATGTTGACCCTGATCCAAGCATTGTAATCCTAATTTTGATTCGGATCAGCTACACCGTGAATCTGATTCCATGATGTGATCAAATGATGTATCTTAAGCAGGCTGATAAAATACCATGGCCTATGAAGAATATTTTCAAGGGGAAATCCACCAAAGCAAATTACATTAAAGAGGATCCCAAGTGAACCAAATAAAGAACTTTCTTTCACAACCCCACAAGTTTCAACCCTATTCCCGGGCAGGGGGGCTGAATCCGTCCTCCTCGGGTTTTTTGCTTGCCAATTCTAGGCTTTTTAACGCAGCTTCACGAAACTTGGTCACTTTTCCTAGCTATTTTGTCTACGTGCTGTGGCAAAATTTCAAAGTTATATTTTGCTCAGGGGCGGAGCCAGGCAACGTTTTTGGGAGGCACCTCATTCCATTTTTGGTCATGTTGAGGGTAAAAGGAAAATGTCTGCCAAAAACAGAGTTTTAAAGATAGAACTTAAAACTTTCTATAAATATATAGCTAAATAGTTGGACAATGTGCATATGTAATTTTGTTTATCTGAGGTCAATTCACAAGGTCAGGTCAAGGTCAAAAGTCAAAACTAGTTTTTCCGCCATAATTTCGGCGCCGTTTTTTTCAAATGCCAAGCCCGGAATATATATGACGTAGAAGGGTGCCTTCTACTTGTGTACCAAGTTTCAGTTTAATATCAGTTCGGGTCACGGAGCTATGACCTAAAATGTCAGTGCGCGCACCCTATATCGCAATAGCCATAAAATGAAATTTTTGAAATAGAGTGAATTCAAATGATTGAAAACGTTTACAGATAACATTAAATGCACACGAGATCATTCCAAGTGACCCCAAGGTCACTGGAGGTCATTTAAGGTCAAAGGTCACAAGCTGATCTGAGGAACGTATGACCATGACAGTTTCCCCCTTTTCATCTCCCTGGCACCGCCTATGATAACATTATACAAACATTGTAATGCTATTTGTACTTCTTTAGTATAACATGACTAGCAGAAGCCAAAAAAGGGTGTTTGTCTCTTTTGTTCATTCAGTTGTTAGAAAACTAATCCTCCTATTTTTAAAACCCTGTGAACGCCCATGAATTTTCTCAAAATTTCAGATTTGCGGACCCATGGTAAAAGCCCTATCCATAATCTCTCGATTCATGCCAGTTTCATCGAAATCGCTCAATAAACAACGGAGTTATAAGAAGTCCAAAATTTTGTACCCCTATTTTGACATTTTTGCCCCCCCCTGTATCCACAAATTTCGAAATTTTGAAACTTTCTTTCCATAAAAATGTAGTTCACGACACGGCAAATCGATTGCCGTTTGTTGCGATGAAATCGGACAAGTAGTTCTCGAGATCTCAGGTGGGCCGAATCCACCCCCCGCCGGGAATCGACCATACCGTCTGGCCCTCCGGGAATAGGGTTAAACTTCCACAGCTCAGCTGTTTAAAACATACCTACTACTACCAAGCATACGCCACTAAGGCAAGGTTGGGTTAAGGTGTTTATAGAGTATGTATGTGATCCTTTTCGTGTAACGGACACTGAAATCCTCTACGTACTTCTACTGATGTTTAGTATCTACCACCAGTACTGCTTAGGTACGTAGCAGGATGCTAGTAGACATCAATGTTTGGATAATTGGATAAGCTGGTAGAGAAAACTGCTCTAAGGGCACCTGCGCGATTAGGTAAATCATCACGTGACTTGCTTTGTGTTATTCAATAGTCATTATGTGACTGGTTCCATATATTTTTAGTCATACAGCTCCTGGGAGTCTGCCTATATCCTGGTCTGTGTCTGGCTCAAAGTTTAGGTAATTATTGTCATTTGAGCGCCGTGATTCGGAAAATAGTGGTGGATAGATATCAAGGGGCCGTCAGCTTTAAAATGTCGTAGTCAGTAGGCAAAGCTGCTACGCAAGGACACCCGGAGCCATGATTGTCGTGGTAATGATCTAATCCTAGGTACATACTAGTACTATGCTACATTCTCATCTGTTATCTCAGTGAAGTACATGGAAAGTAGAACTTACCTAATTGTATGCGGTAATGCACACAGCACATTTACGTACATGTACATTATATATATATATATATATATATATATATATATATATATATATATATATATATATATATATGGCCATTTTCCATGCGCATATAAAGCATAACACAAATTTGACATTTTTAAAGCATTTTGTAGATTTGGGGTCAGGTCTGATATTATTTAACAATAATTAAGTACAGGTTCGTAAATACATAATTTTACAATAAATATGAGTACCCTGATATCTAATTGATATTTTGAGTTAACGGATGATCCGAGTCAACAAGGAACTCGAGAACTGATTTTTGGTTCGGATAGATTTTTAAACAATTGGTGCGAATCTCATTTGATTCTGGACAGTTTTGAAAAAAAAGCTTGTGTGAATCGCATTTGACTCGGATCAGATTAAGAAAAACTGGCGTGATTCAACTTCTGATCCGGATCAAACCACTGTTATTAAGATCCTGGTCCGGATCGCCCAAAAGATGTAGAGCACAAGCCTGCTTTCTTCATGTCGGTAGACGTCGCCGTCGCCATTATTCCTCCTGGGCATTATCTCAGGCCGAATTACAACCCGTGGAGATATCCCCATACAGACCAAAACGTTCCGGGAAATTTGCCCTTTGGCCTCTGCGTGACTTTTGCTGGCACGTCTCTGTCTGGACCGACATGGTATCCGGAGCTCCCGGGCAACTGACTACCGGAATATGCGAAATAGCTTTCATCATCTGTTGCGATCTACGGATCTTTCCGCCTGAGCAGATCCCGCGGCACAGCGTGCGACGCGTCTCTTGGGCGGTTTCTTCGGAGCGACGTGTGACGCTTTCTTACGCTTCTTGCACTTCCCCACAGCGCTCTGGGGGACGTAGCCGCCGTGTGATCGGGACATCTCGGACCTGCGTGCCAGCAAGCGTTGAGCCACGCCCACGTCTCCAGCAGCGGCGCGGATCAGCTGCCTTCGGGCAGTGAAGCCCGTTTTCTTGGCATTTCCTTGGCATTTTCTTGACCCTTTCCGGCACGGGACGTGTGCCCTCCTGCTTGTAAGATGCGAACATAGGATACGCAGTGGATATTGATCGCCCATATGGCTTGCAGCTTCTCCAGACAAAGGTTTCTGTGAACCCTGGATTTTCCTACACGGCCTTCGCGACAACGTAACCGGGATCTTGTCTAGTTCAAAGCCTTGGATACGACTGAACTGTGACATTATTTATTTTAAATGATAACATTGTAACAAAAGTAGGCAGGCTTTAGGTGCAAAGTTTCATAGCGTTATTTCAAATAGTTCCGGAGATATAGCTTGACAAATTTTATTTCATTTCGTTCAGTTCATCGGCCAGGGGTTGATTACCAGCGTGAGGCAAAGCGGCCTGAATGCATAAAAGAGAAACAACAAATATGAACAGCATATGCCTTACACTGTTCCACCTCTGCCAAAACCTAAAGAAAATCATGAGTTAAGTTTTTCCCCACGCATTCACAAGCGCCACCGATGGTGGAGAACTGTTAGTATGGAGGTTTCCATACCAAAGGGAATTATTGGTGCGGAATTCCATACCATTATCTCAACAGGTTCATGTGTTTCTTGCTTCACAAAGTAAAGCACTGTGAATGCGTTATTAATGTCACATTTTAGGGTTCAATGAATTTATCTTTCCATACCAAAATTAGTCCCAATCCTTCACCCATGAATAGAAATATTTAGTTATATGAATGAATACATTCGTGATTAGATCCACAACACAAGTCACGTTGAGTTCCATCGAATGCCATGATGAGCGGGCTTCGGCAAATAGTGTTGGCGCGCCGCAACATTGGACACATTCGCTGTGAACAGCTCACCTTTACTCTCAGCAAACGGCTAACATCTTCTCCAGGCTGCTCATGAACTCCCCGTACTCGAGGATGGCCTTGTCAACTTTCCTTCTCAGGTATAACATCAAGCGCTTGCAAACTCTTCGGGACACTTTTTCCTCCTCTTTCTATTAGGCATCGTCATCTGCACCCTGAAGATTGGGTCCACCCTGGGTAGTGTGGTGCTCGATCTCCTAGCGAACTTCAGTTCCAGCTTCATCCTCTGATTTTTGTATTTGGTGTCGACGTCCGTTTTCAGTTACGCCTCCACTTCATCAACGCTGGTGAACAGTTTGCTACACCGCCAGATGCCGCCTAATGTGCCTAATGTAGAGGTGCTCCGACACTATTTGCCGCCAGCTCGCCCAGCATGGCACTTGATGGCATCTCCGCATAACATGTGCCATGTGTCTAATCAAGAATACACTCATTCATGTAACTTAATGTTTTTATTCCTACAGAGGCGCTAAAAAGGGGGTTTCACAGCGCATGTCATTACGATGTTTCCTACATGACACTGCCTAAGGATCATTGGCCATACAATTACACAATTCCCTTCCTAGAATCGCCCCTGCCTGTATGATCTGTGCTACACGAATTATTATTATTACTATTTTTAATTCTGATGTCCAGGCCCCCGAAATCTCTAGAAATTCGTACCATGCCAGAGGAAATGCCTCTTCTTTCTAAGCTAACTTGGGCTCGTCCACTGAAACAGGAGCAAAAAATATAACACTTGTCCTCAGTTAAGCCCTCTCCGTTCCTTTTCTCGGCACCGTCCTTGGCAAAATTATCTTGAGAAAGGAGAAAACTACACTTAAAGTCATAGTTTAAAATCAATGGAAACAGCTAAGTTAAAACAATGTAAGTTGTTACAAGAACTGAAAACCAACTACCATAAATGCTCAAATTTTTCCTTCCTGTAGCCGCCGCTGCCAAAATGAAACGCACTATGAGACAACTTTTAGCAAATTCGGACTCGACGGCATCGAAAACCCCAAGAAACTTTTATCACATGAGCAAAAAGGTTTATTCTTGATGTTCCACTGAGCCCGTCCACGGGAGGTGAGACCGGAAGTGGTGTTAGCAATCATTTCGAAAATATGCCGATGGAGAGGTTTATCTGAGCTGATTAATGAACGGGATGATGGAAGTGCTCAGATATGTCCCAAGCATGACCCCTTGAAGTGTCAACTTCCGAAAATCAAAATTCCGGTGTTAAGCAACCTATATAATTCAATGATGCCGAAATCCAGAATTTTTGCAGGATCTTCACGAGCCTTAGTGACTTCGTACTATACTGCCTTGGAATGATGTCGGATTTTCATAATTTTTATTTGGCCAGGGGCGGAGCCAGGCTAGGTTTTTGGCAGGCGCCTCATGGGTGTTTGGCACTGTTCAACGTAACAGAAAAATGCCTGTCAAAAATGGAGTTTCCGAGATAAGACATTAAATCTTGGAGAAATGTATAAGCAAATGTCGGGCCAAACACAAAAAAAGATATTTGTTAACCTGGGGCCATTTTGAAAGGTTACGCCAAGGGCAAAACTCAGAATTTGGTTTCATGCATACTTTTTTGGCACTTATCTTTAAAATAAAATTGAAGGACGTAAGACTAAAAACAGTGCTCTCTGTGTTTCAAGTTTCAGGTTGATGTCAGGCCCGGCCGCGGAGTTATGACCTAAAATGTCCTCGAGAGTACCCTACATCACGACAGTCGTAGACG
The DNA here is from genome assembly GCA_030062745.1 of Capitulum mitella. Taxonomy (NCBI): domain Eukaryota; kingdom Metazoa; phylum Arthropoda; class Thecostraca; order Pollicipedomorpha; family Pollicipedidae; genus Capitulum; species Capitulum mitella. The sequence goes on along the minus strand of CP099851.1, from coordinate 15,768,174 downwards.
GGACCAGGGGCGTAACTTTGTATTCCTTTGGTATGAAGTTTTGTTTATCGAAGGAGACCATTGTAGTGGAATTCCATACCAATATCTTGATCCGTTCATGTGTTTTCTTGCTTTATAAAATAATATGCTGTGAATACGTTATCAGTGTTACATTTTAACGTTGGATAAACTCCTCCTTTCCAAGCGTTGTTCCACTCTTCACTTGTGAACAGGACATTTACTTATGATTACATATCATATATGTTATATAAAGTACACATGTTATACCCATGAACAGGACATTAATTTAAATGATTGGAATCGCTTCAAAGCACAGCAAAACGTACCCAGAGCCATTGTGCGTGATTTCGATGTCATTTGAGGTTATTTGAGGTGAAAGGTCAAAAGCTCGCTAAATAAAACTGCGAATATCACAGTGCTCCCTTTTTTCATGCCCCCGCCGCCGGCTATCATACAAACATTGCAGTACGATTTGTAGTATGTTAATGTAGTGCGACAGTGTAGTGCGATTTGTACTTCTGAACTGTAATATGTCTAGCAAAATTTAGAATAGTATTTTTGACTTTTATGTTAATCCTGTTTTTGAAAAAATATAATCCGCCGAATTTCCAAGCCCTTTCAATGCCTATGCATTTTGTGAAAATTTCAAACATGTTGGCCAAGAGAAGACGTCTAATCGATTGGGTGTTGATTCACGCCAGTTACATCAAGCTAAGTCCATAAACATCGAGATTATACCAAGTAAAAATGCCCCTCTTTCCGGCTTTTTAACCCCTCTGTCCACACCTCGCAACATTTTAAAAATTTCTCCTAGAAACGTAGTTCACGTCATTGCAAATCGATTGCCGTTTTCTTGCGATGGGACGGGTAATTCTCGAGAGCTCAGAGGTAGGGGCCATTAAGTCCCCCCCATAAGTGAACACGTTCTTGTGTTATGGTTACGGAAGTAGGACTAATGCTGAAGTAGAGCGGGACCAGCTTTTGACTTGCCCCGTTCCCGTCAAGTTTTCAGTATTGTGGAACAAGTAATCCTCTATATATGAAAACAAGTAATCCTCTTCAACTTGAAAAACCTGCATATCCATATTCCACTGTTAGACGTACGTAACCGCAGCCAGCTGGTTCCACCTTCAACATCCACAGTGTCCCACGTCCTGGAAACTTTTCATCGCCAGCGTTGGGCGTGGACCAGTTTCGGCGGAGCACACGGTCAGCACGGCCGCAGTTCTGTTAGTGTTACGCGCCAGAGACGGCCGGCTGAGTGATGACGTCAGAGCCGCGGTAATCGCTCGGGCGTGCGCCCGGGAACCACGCGCTGCAGAGGGCCTGCTCGGCAGCAGGGTCGCCCTCTGCCCAGACTTGTGCCCGGAATCTATTTCGTTCCGGACAGAGTCAGATAGGTGGAACTGATTCCACCTTTAGGTGACGGAATCAGAGCCGGAGTTGAATCATACGGTTGCCTACGGGATCAAAACTGAAATCGACTCCAGCAGCTTAATCCAATCTAATGGACCTTAGTGGAATCGATTCGGGAATCGACCCACCTTATTTCTAGTCGGAATCGGAGCCGATTCAATTTTGGAAAACCGACGTGAATCAGAGCCGATTCAACAAACCGCGATTTGGATTCGGGATCGATTCCGCTCGAAACTGAATCAAACCAAGTCCGCCTCTGCCCCATCGGTGCCGGCGCGGCGCCCACGGCTGCGCCGGCTACGCTATCGCTGGGAGTCTCAGCGTTGGACGAATGTTTACATAAGCGTGTGTGTGCATATTACTGTGATCGATAGCGCAGGAGGCGCGTGCTGGTCGTGCAATGCCAGCAAGATGAGCTCCAGTGGCCTCGGCGCTCGGTACTTGGTCCGCGGTCCAGCTAGCAACCGGAAATTGCTCACCAGAAGGTCACGCCCTCTGCCATCTGGTCGTTACGATTGAAATTAGTACAAAAAACCGCAAACGGTGGGCAAGAACTTCGCCACAAAATAAGCAGTTGACTGTGACTGGGACTGGAACCAGGCGTGGGGAATGTGGTCGGTGTAGAAAGGTTTGTTTTGCATGGGCTTGGCTCTTGCATGTCCGTGGCACATCATTCGGATAAGAAACGTATATTTTCCCCCAAATTTCGTCCAGCCCTCCATGTTGCCGTTTACAGTAGGAGTAGGCCGGTAATCAACATATTTTGTTTTGGCACAAGTGCCACTGTGCCAGTTCCATAAAGACCACTCGTCAACGCTCGTGGTCAACGCATTCTGAACTGTTACAGCTTTAGATAGGATAACTTAGTTTTAGAAATGGGACGGATTAAACACGCACGGAAATCGTTTTTGTTGGCGCATCTAGTGTGACTTAAGTTAAATATTTCACGAATGCGCCAGTGGCTATTAGTTGGCATGAGGTACCCAACATTAATCAGGTTCACGCCAATGCCAGACACTCAGAACACTGAAGCCACAGCTCGCAATTGACCCTAGTGCTGGACATGGCGAGAGGTGTTTTGACGATGAAATGGAACTGAAAGCGTCATAAAAACAGCAAGAAAGAACGGTATACAGTTTCAGAGATCACGCAGTTCAACTTCTTTGCGCTTTTTCCGGAATCTTTTCTCACATCTGCTAGTGCAATAAATTTGGTAGTATTTTCCATAACTCAGAGACAGTGGCTCTATGATTTTCTACGTGAATAACGTATCACGAACGAAAGTCGCGTCGCATTTGCCAAACGCTCCTGCCTAGTGCGGATCCTTACCAAACGTCACGTGGCGCAGTTTCCCTCACCATCAGCGTTTGAGGCCAGGGACAGGCTGAACACGAGCGCCAGCAGCCAGAAGTTCGGCACCGTATGTTGGGTGTTTCCGCGGCCCGAGGGTTCGCAGAACCACCTGATCACGGCGGGGTCTGCGCAGCGTCACACGCTGTTTATGATACTGACGCTGTCAACTTTCGCCTACGCTTTCTGCTGGTGCAGGAACGGCAGTACGCATCGGTGTGCTTTGCCAAGACAAACAAAATAATGAAGTTGACCGGTTGGATTTGTCGAATTTGAAGGAAACGGTCAAAACAACAACAAAAAGCAAGTTATACAAGCAGTTTTGTTATAAAAAAATTCAGGCGGACATCATTAATACTTTCATCCGAAATCCGTTATCCTAAACATCAGTCTAAAACAGCGGCCGGTCCACGATCAAAAACTGATCCGTGACATCTCATCCGTGAGACATCAAAGTGAAAGGGCGAACACCGACGTCAACGCCCAACCAGCGAGATACAGGGGTGGGTCTTTCTGCCAGGTCTGTCTTGGTTTTTCCATCATAGCTTTCGAACAACATAACGCCAGCCACACCACATTTTCAGCACTCCTGCCTGACAAAACAACCATCTTTTGACCGAAAAAAGAGTTGACCACGTCATCATAGGTCAGGTCACATGATGTCATAAGCTGAATGATAGATGCGATTTTCAGGCACTGTCAGGATTTCAGCACCTCTGCCTTTTGCTTTTGGCATGGGGTACAAGATGCTCAAGATTAGGGATAACACAAAGGCCAGTTATTAACCCGGCACCGCCTGAGAGTGTCAGATAGGGCACCCTACGATTTTTCGTGAATAACTTCTGAACCATAACAGTCAGTCAAACCAAACTTTTAGTACATGTTTTTCAATCAGTGTTACATATTTCGACATCAGAATCATTTCCACGCTAAGTCAGGTCATGGAGACATGACGTCATAAGTGAACTCTTGCATGCATGTTTTCGTCTTTTCGTGTGGTGGTGCGAGCATTTTTTTTTATAATATTCGCGAATACAATGAGTGGATTATTTAGATTTACATGGGACACGGTTTCCAAAAGCATATATAACCGTGGCACGTCAACATTAGAGGTCATGCTGGGTCACATACATGATAACAATTGAACTGATTCGCATTGCGAGTGATACAAGTAGTTGCCGCTGACCTTTCCCATCGTCCAGACCAGACAAGCAAATCTAAAAGCACCTCTTAGCAAGGGTCACCAAATGCAAGGTGAGGACATGTCAGCTGACATCATAGGTTGATGTCAAAACGAAATGAAAGAGGTCATTGTCTGTGGAACATCGTTCAGTACCAGCAGAAAACAATTATTGTTCCAAGTCAGCAGACGAACAATGACTGTCTGTCCTAGCCTGCCTTGACCTTGATAAGGAGCAGACGGAGCAGATTTCACTATCACGGTTTTGTTTTATGATTTCAGCACTGTACTTGACACAATTAAGAATCCCAACGAGTTATTATTGTTCCTTGTCAGGAAGAGGAGTTCAGCTTTATCTGACCTCACCTAGAATGATCTTGACTGGATGGAAAGCAGATAATGCAAGACTGATTGACAGAAGATTTCACTTTCGTCTTTTTTTTTGTCGTGTGGATCAAAACGACTGGGAGTAAGTATCAGGCTTTGGCACGTGAAGCAAGACCAATATTTCACCTGACCTAGGCTGACCTCGACCCGACAGTTTTTACATTTTGGCATTTTTCTGGTGCGGACGGTCGTGGCGTTTCGTTTGATACCCAGTTGAAGGCTCTGAGACCAATATTGTTGATATGATGTACGAAACGGTGTCAGTTTTTCTGACGTCGTGTTATGCGTTTTGCGTGACCTGTGAAGTCATCAGTCACGTGACCAGGGCTTACGTAGTATTTTCTGAATCGCAACCCTCAGGGCTATCGATAGGTGGTAGACCGGTTCAGATCCGACGGCAAGATCCTGAGATAACAGGGAGTGCCATTTTTGACACCCCCAGGCGGTCACGGGTATAAAAACACTCCAGGCGGTGCCGGGTTAAGTTACGCATGGTCATAGGAACAGGGGGCCGGGGGCCATGCCCCCACTTTTTGTGAAATTTAGCATTAGTCTTATGCGGAAAACGTCTTACCCCGCCCCCTACTTTTATAGATGTTCCTCCCCTCCTGAAGTCACTCAGATCAAAGTGATCTCAGATGAGGTCAACGTCGGTTAGTGGCTAGCTTTGCATTTCTCAAGGTGTATTGAACGTGTTCCTCGAAACGAATATAACTCTCTCGACCGAAGTCTTACAGATACAGAAACACAAATGCCATTTTTGGGCTTCTCTTGAGATTCTACGCCAAAAACATGCAGAATGTCAAAGGTTAGCTCATGATCTAATTTGACGTCGTGACATTAGTCGACCTTGGATCAAGGTATGCCTAAATACTGCTCGTCATGCAAAATAAGTTCGTTTGGTACAACATACAGCCGATGCCGACCGTGTTGAACCTCCTAATGCGTTTCGAAAACTGCAGAGAAATAACTTTTAGGGATTTAACTTGACCTATGACGTTATCGGTGACCTTGAAGTAAAAATTTAGATAATAGCCGTAGCCTCAGGGCAACCTGGGCAATTTTTGGCATGGATTCCATTTTTCCTGTTCTCGACTCGATGGGAGAAGCGGTTTTTGGTGCATAGCAACTTGAAATCTTGGGAGTTCACGATTTTTGGCCACACTCTTTGTGAAATAATGTGTATGATTTTAATAACCAATGAACACCATAAAAAAACCGAGTATCATTGTGATGAGGACAAAAAGCTACACCTCTATGCTATTCGCACTGTTCAAAATATCTTTGGCTTTTTATTTAACCTTGAAACCGATTTTCAAGGTCAAATTTTGAAGGTGTGGTCATTGATCCCGACTGAAACCTTTCATAGATAAAATTTCCCCAAGGAATTCTAATTTGTTTTAACCCTATTCCCGGCAGGGGGCTGAATCCGCACCCCCTCCGGTTTTTTGCTTGCCAATTCCAGGCTTTTTAACGCAGCTTCAAAAAACTTAGTCACTTTTCCCAGCTATTCTTTCTACACGCCGTGACAAAATTTCGAAATTCTGTTTTACTCAGGGGCGGAGCCAGCCAACGTTTTTGGGAGGCACCTCATGCCATTTTTGGCCATGTTGAGGGTAAAAGAAAAATATCTGCCAAAAACAGAGTTTTAAAGATAGAACCTAAAACTTCATATGGATGTATAGCTAAATAGTTGGGGAATATGCAGATGTAATTTCGTTTTTTTGAAGTCACTTTACAAGATCAGGTCAAAGTCAAAAGTCAAAATTTGTTTTTTTCGCTATAATTTCGGCGTCGTTTTTTCAAATGCCAAACCCGGAATATATATGACGTAACAGTGTGCCTTCTACCTGTGTACCAAGTTTCAGCTTGATATCAGGTCGGGTCACGGAGCTATGACCTAAAAAAAAGTCAGTGCGCGTACCCTATATCGCAATAGCCGTAAAATGAAATTTTTGAAATAGATTGAATTCAAATGATTGAAAACGTTTAAAGATAATATTAAATGTACACGAGATCATTCCAAGTGACCCCAAGGTCACTGGAGGTCATTTAAGGTTTTTTAGTAAGTTAAGATCATAAAAAGATCAGGTCACAAGTGGATCTGAGAAACGTGTGACCATGACAGTTTCTCCTTTTTCATGTCCCTGGCACCGCCTATGCTTACATTATACAAACATTGTAATGCGATTTGTACTTCTTTAGTATAACATGACTAGCAGAAGCCAAAAAAAGGTGTTGGCCTCTTTTGTTCATTCAGTTGTTAGAAAACTAATCCTCCTATTTTTGAAACCCTGTGAATGCCCATGAATTTTCTCAAAATTTCAGATTTGCGGACCCATGGTAAAAGCCCTATCCATAATCTCTCGATTTATGCCAGTTTCATCGAAATCGCTCAATAAACAACGGAGTTATAAGAAGTCCAAAAGTACCCCTATTTTGACATTTTTGCCCCTGTATCCACAAATTTCAAAATTTTGAAAATTTCCTGTTATAAAAATGTAGTTCACGTCACAGCAAATCGATTGCCGTTTGTTGCGATGAAATCGGACAAGTAGTTCTCGAGATCTCAGGGGGGGGGGCGAATCCGCCCCCTGCCGGGAATCGACCATACCGTCTAGCCCTCCGGGAATAGGGTTAAATCGGGAAAAGTTTCCCATTTTAGTCCTTTAATGTTACAAATAGCATTTCAAATTCGCAATGCTTGCACCGGTAACGTCCTTGGCGGGATATTCTGACCTGGACCAGTGAACGTAGTATAAAAGACGGGAATATCCTGAATAGTTCTGAATACCCAAGGTAATTGGTTTCTTCCATGTACATGCTACGAACTCCGTAATCTCATTATATTTATTGTCATCTGTCGCCCGCTGCGAAGATGTAGTTCCATTTTTTCCAGGGTAGATGGCCGTGCCGCATGGCCTTGACCCACGCTACACGCGACAGGGAAGTGCATGCCGGGGGCGGTAGAGCGTTCAAGCTCGGTTTACACGAGCAGTAATCCGTCGTGGACTCGACAGACGAACGGAATGACGCCACCCGAATTTCGATGACGTTACACGTCGACGGACTCGACCGAAAGTGCAGTCAGCTAACTGCGCTCAGATGATCATACCCCGCAGCTTCGTTTGTTGATTTCTGCTTTGAGGTGCAATGTTTGTAAACACTGTCGACTGGGCCGGCTGGGGAGATTTTGTGTTCCTTTGAACCTGCCCCGCACCAGTCGTGAGATCCACCTTTCCCGTACCAGGGGATGTCTGAACATCAATCCACCTTCCAATTCGCGAATCGTAACAGATGCCGCAGAAGGAGAGCTTACATTATCCAAAACAAATCAATTAAACTGAAAAGTCTCATTGCCATTCGCAAATAAAAGTCAGTGTTATTACAACGCGCTCTTCCGCCCGCGCCATGCAGTAGCCGGCGAAGCCTGCCTGCTTTCTCACTCTGTCAGCCCAGGCGTAGAGTGACGAGCAGCATAATGCCTTCTTTGCTCCACAGCGCATAGTTATAAAAATAATTTTCAAGAAGGCACGCCGGCACTGTATCTGACACATATCCTTTGTAATGGGCGGGATTTAGAGCGCACTCTACCACCCCCTAATTTGCATATTTGTGGGCCAAAATATGCCCGGATATATCCTTATCAAACTTACTGGGCTAAAGAGGCCCTTGAATCAAAATGACCTTCAAATACTTCAATTGACTTTGACCCCTTTAAGTGCGGTAAGTGGTATACATCAGGGCTATTTGGGGTGAAAAGGGCATTTCATGTCACAGAACTAAAAAAATGTTTTCCCAAAATGTTTGCAGTTAACTCAGAAGCGAGATGACAAAAAAAAAAACGGAAAATCACTTTGACTTCGGCCTGATCTCCGGTGCACTGACTGAGGTCAACCATCTTTTTCACTCATGATGCTGTGCTAAAAGTCTCTATTCCCAAAGAGCCATTTTGAAAGAATACAAAAATACTGAAAACAGGATTTATCGAAAATGGCTAGACCTTTTACTTGACCTCAGATATTGACCTAGTCTTTTCGAGAGGCTTCAAGATAAATGTTTTAAAGCCATTGGCAATATAAGGCTATGTACCAAAACACAATCTGATATCTTTGGATTCGTTAATGCCATGGCAGTCAAAACTATTTTTGACATGTGTCTCTTTAACTAGACCTAGGTTATTAATCCGACCCGACCCAAAATTAGCATTTGTCCAAAATGTGTGCAATAGATGTGAAAAGGGTACTGAAAAGTCAGCAGCAACGAGCGCCGCCGTTTTCTCGCTATTCTGAAAAACATAAGGAGTGTGTCCAAAGAAATCAGCAGCGTCAAAGACGTCGTTTTCGACCTCCGGAAAGAGCATGGGAAATTGACCCCGCTGGTGAGAAAGCTCAGAAACGACCCAGATGGCCACTTCAGGTATTTCCGCATGCCTTGGAAAACATTTAATACCGCACTGAGTCAGAAGTTGCCCATAGTGTTTTCGAAACCAATGGCCGCCGATCTCAATCTACGGTGCCGAACACAGTCATCATATTGGTCTATGAAAAATATTTTAATGATGATATGGCGACGAGTATATCAGCTACTCTCATTTCTGTACTTCTTTATGCATTTTAGCACCCAAGACTGTCCGCTGCCCAGTGTGCGACGGCATCGACTGAAAACTTGGATTTCTCCAAGTCTGCGGTCGATTTCGTCGCGAACCACACCGAGTACTTCTTGCACCTGATTTCCATTTAAAATTTATTCATAACAGCATCACGTGATAAACTGAAGTGCGTATCATAAACCATTTATATCTGTAATATACATGATATTTTCCGTCAGTAGCGGACGAGGAAATGCCCAACGAGAATAATTTCAGCCAATATGCCATAAATCATATGTGTATGTATTGTGCTAAACATAAAAATGGGGAACTTTTCATGATTTAAATTAGACCAAAACCCTTTCGAGAATATTTGACCCATTCACAGTTTCAATCGGAATCACTGGCCACACCCTTAACATTTGACCTTGTAAATTAGTTTCAAGGTTAAATAAAAACCAAAGTGAATTTTAGAAAATGCGAATGGCAGAACATCGCAACATTTCGTTCCCATCCTAAAGATATCCGGTTTTTGAAAACGTGATCATTGGTTACTGAAAATCGCATTGGTTACACAAAATCTGATCATTAGTTACAGATCATTGGTTACACAAAATCTCGTGAAGGGTTTGGCCAAAAATCGTGAAATTTAAAAACTTCAGATTTCTCTAGCGCAAAAACCACAAGTCAGACGGAGCTGAGAGATGAAAATCTGATATCTCAGCCACAGATTACCCCCTGGACAAAATTCCATTACAATTTGAGACTGTGGTGTGTTACCCCCTGGTCGATCTCACGTAGAATGTCCCATAAACCAAGCAACTGCGCCTACCTTGCCATGGGCCTTTTCCAGCGCCTGGAGCCGATGACGCCTGGCCGATTCTCGCTAGACCCCCACGCCCGCCGCCGCCGTCGCCGCCACCGCCTCCGGTGATGTTTACGCCTGCCCTCCGGCCGTCGTTTACACTGGAAAGTACGGCTGGCGGACCGCTCGGGCGCGTCTCTGCAACAACGGGCTGTCTGCAGACCGCCGGTATAAAACAGCGGCCACCGGCCGCCCGGCGACACTCGGGACAGCCGGACAGCAGCGAGGGGGCGACCGGACCGTCTACACCGTCACACAGCGGTGAGGCCCGCACCCACCGAAACGTCTGAAGTTTGACAGCTGAAGTCATGTCAGCTCGTGGTATGGTTTGGGGTCACTGGGCGCTAGTGTGGGCATTATTGCGATCGTTTGGCATTCTGCATCTCTTGCATACTTCGGATTTCTCGTACGTTTTCTGGTCTTCTTCTTCGCCTCGGTTACAGAAGTCCAGAACATACTAAGGAGCCGCGACCATCGCGCCCTAAAAACCATTCATTGATAGGTATATGTTTCAGTTCTTCATGACAGATCAATCCGGATATTTTTCGAGCAACATTTTTGGAATCAGCATCAATGATTGTTTTTTTAAGTCAATATGTTTTGATGTCCATCCACGATATCTGTATTCTAAATGCTTCGATATCAACGGAGTTCTTCTGACGACATCGCAGCTGGACGTAGAAACAATTAATTTTTATGGATATTGGTGGAAAATGACTGAATTGGACTGAAATGGATACGAATATCTCAACTCTAATTGAGATGCCTTGATTCCATACATTTTTTACATGCTGGTCACTTCATTGACGAGGGCATTGCTGCTGGGAGAAGGCATAGTTTTCTTACAAATAATTTTACTCATGCTTATATTTACTCCAAATTTAACCAGCGGTTTCCTACGGGGAAGGGGAGCCCGGCACCCTCGCCGTTTTGTCTGTCGTATATCTCTCTAACCAAATGGCGCAGCTTCGTCAAATTTTCAGTTTCCTCTAGTGGATCGATTATGCACAAATTGACAATTTTTTGTTGAGGTCATCCAGGCACGTCAAAAGAACGAATGACGATGGTGTTTTATGATTGTTCTTTTCCAGTTTGCTTGTTCTTTAACGACGTACATGTCGAGTAAAGTCACCGTTGATGATGTGTTGTTTAGAACTGCATTGCCATCGTATACCTTTATCTTTGGACATTGTCTGCAGTCTCCAATTTGTGCGCAAGAACGGCACGGCCGAATCAGTCTCATGTTGACGTTTGACGTAATTTGCTGAGATGCTATCTTGAGATTAAAAAATGTGATATTTTCGATGCACACCATCGAGGGCTATCGATTACCGTTTCAATAAGCCGAATCGGTCGTTTGGATATCAGTTACTTGAATGGGAATATTTGATGATCCCTGTAGCAGGTGCCGAAACCCTCCAGCAGCCGTCGGGTCAATAACCTATATATTTATGCATTATCTCGGTTGTAAAAAAGCTACATTACAGTTTCCTCATTGCTGTATCTCACCATCGGTTCTTTTACCAAGTTATCTGTTACTTTCCTCTATTCTTGGCCCGATTTTCTATACATACCAGTGTCCAATACATATATATTTTAGGGGAAAAATTCAGCATTCAGCTCCAGTCATCATGACACACGGATAAATGACAGAGGCAGTTCACGCGAAATCACCTCTCATTTCCTTTAACAGTGCCGTCGGGTTTTATTTGATCATGGGGGGCAAACCGAAATTTCGAGGCACCTTGATCTTGAAAGGCCCCATTCTTATGAAGGGCTCTCTCCCCAAAAAGTCCATGTTGCCCCAAAATTTCCGTCGTAAGGCCACCTGCCTCTCACTTACGGGGGGGGGGGTGTTAGGGGGGTTGTCTCGAGAGCAAACCCTCAGGTTTTTTTAATATTGCGTAGAACTAAGACAGCTAGAAACCCGAAATTTTCGGTTGCTGTTGGTGCATCATTTTCACATCTGGTGACAAAATTTCCACTGGCATATTTTGTCTTAAAGGATCGCATGTCAAAAAAGTTAGTGTGTACCAATCATTGTCAAAAAAAGATACCAAGAAACGGAAAATGCTATTCGAATTCCCAGCTTGTTCTCTACGAAAGCTGTATTCTCAGATTTTCGGAAAGCTGTTTCACCTTATCTCGGGTCAACCGCAATGAGATGTTTTTGGTCTTCCTGCCAGAAATTACTCTATATAGGAGGCTTGTTTAGGTAAGAAAAGGAGTATAAATCGTCTGAAACACTCTCAAAATGTAACGCCGTTCGTGAAGGGTCAGTAATCTGAAGTGAAGTGAACTAATTATAAAATCCAATATACCATAAAATGGGTAAAAAATGTATTTGTCATTTACTTCTGGAGAGGACTGATATTTTCATGAGGACTGATGTTCACTGATAATGCCAGTTTCGACAAAAATCATTCTTGTATTGCAATGGCTGTTAACCTGACCTGACGTGACTTGAGAAGGAAATTATTTTCTGACAGTAAAAACCCGTTCCTGAGCATTTTTGGAGAGCACACGAGAAGGATTCTAAAAATGATGGGGCGAGGCTAAATGTGTTTTCAGTGCGTTTCTTTCCATGCACCACCTCAAAGGCATATGTTATATCACAAAACCGTTGGGGAGGGGGACTGCGGCTCCTACAGGAGACACAGATCTCTACTTTTGGTCCAGAACGCCGTTAGCTAACCCAATAACCAACCCGACCCTTTTCCGGACGGAAACCGAGGCTCTGAGGCAGGGTCGGGACTACGGTCCAGTGACAGAACGGACCCAGGCCACCCGGGTCCATTCTGTGAATCCCCTGGAAAATGTTAGATTCCCGATCTCTGGGCTGCTTTTAGGTGTAAATGGTGTAAGGCCCTCTTACGCACCGAAGCCGGGGCTCTCTAGCAAGGTGGGGTTGACACCGGTCCAGCGCAGGCCACGCAGGTTTATTCTGCGAGGCACCCTAAACATTTAAATCTCCAATATCTTGGTCACTTTTGAGTGTGACTACTACGAAGCCCTCTTACAGACGGGAGATGGAACACCCTCCAAGAACCGAACCTTGGTTCAGCACAGACCACCCAAGTCCATACTGAGGCCCTCTAAAGACTGCCAGCTTCTGGTCTCTGGGCCACATCCGATTATAATCGACAAGACACCCGCACTCGGATAGAAGCCGGGCCCCCTAGCGCGGTCCGAACTCTGTCAGGACAGGCCAGCGGACTCCACTCCACGAGGACTCTTAAAAATTGAAAGTTCCCACGCTCTGAGTCCCTTCTGAGTGTAACTGGTACGAGGTCCTCTGACGGACGGACGCTGGGGCGTCCCCCGAGACCCGGACTCTGGCTTTGCGTTGTGAGGCCCCTCGAAAAGCTGCAGGTTCCTGAACGGGCTCTGGTTTGTTTTCGAGCGCAATCAGTACCCGGCTTGTGCCCCCATCTCGGGCACAAGTCGAGTTCCCCTAGCAGGGTTCGAACCCTGGTGCAGCACTGGCCACTCCGGCCGATTAATTCTGTAGGGCCCCCTGAAAATTGTTAAGTCCAGGGGCGTTGGAACGGGGGGAGGGCAGGGAAACATTGAACATTAACCTTATGGCGTTGCTTGGAAAGAAACGGGGTAAAAATTGCGTTCCCCCCGTCTCCACAGAGGTTCCACCGCTCCTGGTGAGGTCCTGGTTGCTGTACCACCTTTGAGTGTAATCGGTACGAGGCCCTCTCTCGGACCTAAGCTGGGGTCCCCTATCAGGGTTCGATCCTCGGCTTGGAGCAGGCCACCTTTGTCCATTAATTCTGTGAGGCCGTCTGAAAATTGTGAGGTCTTGGTCGCTGGAGCACCTTTTATTAACTGATTGATTATTGAGGTTTACGGGGCGCACCGACTTCTTGGTCATACTGCACCCTTTGAGACCAGTCGACACAAGCCCTCTGTTGGATGAAAGCCGGGGCCCCCTAGCAGGGTTCGAACTCCGTGTCAGGGTAGGCCAGCCGGGTCCATTTCCCAAGGCCCCTTAAAAATTGTAAGTTCGCGGTCTCTGGTCACTTTTGGGAACAGCCTGTTCGGGGCCCTACCCGAAAAAAGCTGAGGATTTTAACCATGTGAGACGTGGTAGAACACTCGCACTATGTGCCTACTTCCTTGCCTGCATAGTTACGTTCTCTTTTTTCGTTTTTGTTGTATTCGTTGCTCTTATCCCAGTTTTGTATTTTGACCAATTTCTTACGAGGCCCCGAAGCTCACAAATGGAGGAAGCAAAAATATAGCCTTGCCCCGGGCTCATCGCGGCTGGGGGGCAGCTGTCCCCCCCCCCCCCCTCTTTCGCCACCATTGTCCGTGAAGACAGACTTTTGAGGCCTAATGTATACCCACAAGCGATTTATAAGACGGCAAATTACAACTTTGATACCTTAGTATGAAACACATGTTAAAGGTGAAGTACTGTTTTTGAAAACGTCGTACATTTAATGTATTTGCCAACCCAATACTTTGTCTTCTTTCTGAAGTTTTTCATCGTGTTATTCCCTCTTCATCAATGTTATGCGTACCCAAATAATATCAGATGAGCCGAACGCATTCCGGTACAAGAATGCGTTCCGCTGCGCACCGAACCACATCATACGCCTGATCTTTCCAGCCGTGTTAAACTATTACCACTTCCGTTCACCACGCATGGGTATGACGTGTCTGCAGATTTATTCGGGCTTCACCGTCTGTCTATCTCCACAGACACACCTGCAGGATGCGACTGCTGGCTTTGGCGCTCTGCCTGGGCCTGGCGGCGGCGTTGCCGACCTACCACGAACAGGGCGGCGGCCACGGTGCTGACCTAGGACTGGATGTCGGACTAAACGTTGACCTCGGAGTCGGACACGGCGACGGACGCGGCGGCGGACAGGGGCAGGACCACGGCCAGGGCGGCGGCGACGGTGTCGGACTCGGCGACCTCATCGGCGCAGGCATCGCGGCCGCTCAGGGTTTCGTCGACGGGACGTTGCCCGACGGCGTCCAGATTTCCGACATTCCCACCTCCTTCCACCACGAGAGCTCGTCGTCGCACTCGTCCCAGTCGTCGCACGAGTCCTCCTCCAAGACGTCCTACTTCGTCAGCACGGGCGGGGACGAGATCATCGAGATCGTGGTGGCGCAGGCGGCCGACTACGGGCTTGAGTGCGTGCCGGCCGCCGACCTGACCGAGTCGGCCAAGATCATCGTCGAAGAGAGCGTCGACGAGGCCGGCCAGATCGGCGGCACTGTGGCGGGAGGGGGCGCCGCGGTGGAAGAGGGCGCCGCGTCTGCGGCCGCGGGCGAAACGGCAGCCGCTTCCTCCGCCGGCGAAGGACACGGCGCCGCTTCGTCTGCCGCGACTGAAGGTGCTGCTTCTTCTGCTGCTGCTGGCGGCGAGGAGCATGGAGCTGCCTCTTCCGCCGCTGCTGGAGGGGCTGCCTCCTCTTCTGCCGCTGGACTAGAAGGCGCTGCTTCTTCTGCTGCTGCCGGTGGAGAGGAGCATGGGGCTGCCTCTTCCGCCGCTGCTGGAGGGGCTGCCTCCTCTTCTGCCGCTGGACTAGAAGGTGCTGCTTCTTCTGCTGCTGCTGGCGGCGAGGAGCATGGAGCTGCCTCTTCCGCCGCTGCTGGAGGGGCTGCCTCCTCTTCTGCCGCCGGACTGGAAGGTGCTGCTTCTTCTGCTGCTGCCGGTGGAGAGGAGCATGGAGCTGCCTCGTCCGCCGCTGCTGGAGGGGCTGCCTCCTCTTCTGCTGCTGGCCTGGGAGCGTCCTCGTCTTCCGCTGCTGGTGGTGGTGAAGAACATGGTGGAGCTGCTTCGTCCTCTGCTGCCGGTGGAGCTGCTTCCTCCTCTGCTGCTGGTGGTGGTGAAGAACATAGTGGAGCCGCCTCGTCCGCTGCTGCCGGGGGCGCTGCCTCTTCCTCTGCTGCCGGTCTGGGAGCTGCTTCCTCTGCTGCTGCTGGTGGCGGTGAAGAGCATGGTGGCGCTGCCTCGTCTTCTGCTGCCGGAGGTGCTGCTTCCTCTTCTGCTGCTGGTGGTGGTCAAGAGCATGGTGGCTCCGCTTCGTCCGCTGCTGCCGGGGGAGCTGCCTCCTCCTCTGCCGCTGGCCTGGGAGCTGCCTCGTCTTCCGCTACAGGTGCCGGTGAAGAACATGGCGGAGCCGCTTCGTCCGCTGCTGCCGGAGGCGCTGCCTCCTCCTCTGCCGCTGGCCTGGGAGCTGCCTCGTCTTCTGCTGCAGGTGCCGGTGAAGAACATGGTGGGGCCGCTTCGTCTGCTGCTGCCGGAGGCGCTGCCTCTTCCTCTGCCGCTGGCCTGGGGAGCTGCCTCGTCTTCCGCTGCAGGTGCCGGTGAAGAACATGGTGGAGCCGCTTCGTCCGCTGCTGCCGGAGGAGCCGCCTCCTCCTCTGCGCCGCGGGACAGCAGGCGGCGTCTTCTGCCGCCGCCGGAGGTGCTTCTTCAGCGGCCGCGTCGGGCGGCGAAGCTGCCGCCGCCTCCTCCACCAGGGAGGAGTCCTCCTCCGTCGTTGCCGTGTCGGGCTACGAGGAGACCCACGAGAAGATCCAGCAGGACTGCCTGTGCGTGCCATACTACCTCTGCAATGACGGCGACATTATCACGGACGGCGCCGGCCTCATCGACATCCGCTTCGGCCCCGGCAAGGATACGGAGGAGTCCAAGTCGAACTCCCAGTGCCAGGGCTTCCTGGAGGTCTGCTGCCGGGCGCCACGCAGCACGCCGGTGCCGGAGATTGTCGAGGAGCTTACCGAGGAGGATTATCATCCCTCCTGCGGACACAGAAACCCGGAGGGCATCCACGTCTCCTTTGACGGCTTCAAGGTGGGGCAGATGGTACGCCGTGTTCTCCGCAAAACATGGATTGCTCACCACGGGTGCCATTCGGACTTTACTACAGGAATGACTGTTAACGTTACCAAACGGGTTGTACGAAATACCGATTGTCCTGTGGTAGGCCAGGGTATCCACAGTGACTGTGAACCTGACAGGGAGCTAAAGTCACTTCTTACGTTGCCCTTTTCGCTGTCGGTGCCTCTGTGCGCTACCCAGGCGCGTATGTACATGACAGATTTCTTTTGCTGACGGTAGGAAACTCAAGGCGTTCAACGCGCATGGATCTGTGTTCCCCCATGATAAAGTCAGTGCTGGGGCGAGATTCCGTCATTTGGTGCTGGGGAACGTGTCTCTTCTGCCGGGCGCCGTGTCTGCGGGTGACTCGTCCAACCGTACCGCTCACCATCGGCCTGCCCCGCCTCAGGAAAGCGAGTCCCAGTTTGGCGAGTTCCCGTGGATGGCCATCTTGCTGGAGAATGTCTACCAGGGTGGCAAGGTGCTGCAGAAGTACCTTTGCGGCGGTTCGCTCATCGCTGATGACGTCATTCTAACGGCTGGCCACTGCGTGGCAGGGTAAGAATAACTTCGTCTGCCGTCGTTGTCTGGTTAGGCCAAACTAGAACACGTTATTGTACTCAGTTTGCGTGATTGCAAAAAAAGAAACAAAAAGTTAGAAATGCCTTAAGTGCTTGCAATAATTAACGCACTACTTCCATCTTAGTGAAAGGAAAGAAAGACGATTTAAAAATGGCCATGATCCAGTGAGCTTAAAAGGCCATTCCACACCTAATGGTCTGAAGGGTAGACGTGCACCGGGATCCCGATGGAATGCAGGTTATCCCTGTTTTGTATAAAACCCCTCGTTGACCTGGGCGGGTCATTACATCATCTCGGAGAGCTCGTGTCCCGACAGAGCAAAGCGGTGCCCAGGTGACGCAACATTTATCCCGGTCAGCTCCCGGGACATGGCTGCTGGAGGGTTCGTGGTTTCTCCCTTGAGCAGAGACTAGTAAACGGTGATGGTAATAATGACTGACGGTGACGTCTTATCGCATGATGACCCTCGAGTTGTCACTGACCCACTAAATGTACGCTCGTGGCGTGTGGTCCTTGCAGGAAGCACACCAACAAGCTGGTGGTCCGCCTGGGAGACTGGGACACGCGCCGGCAGACCGAGGTATTCCCGCACGAAGAATTCAACGTGGCGCACGTCGAGATACACGAGAAGCTGAACAAGCGCACGCTCTTCAACGACGTGGCGCTGCTGTTCTTGGATCACAAGGTCAAGCTGCAGCCGCACATCGACACCATCTGCCTGCCATCTATCGACGACAACTTCGACTATTCGCATTGCGTGGCCACCGGCTTCGGGCGGGACAAGTTCGAGGGCGGCAGCTACCAGAACATCATGAAGCAGGTGGACCTGGCCGTGGTGCCGCAAGCCGACTGCCAGAAGAAGCTGCGCACCACCCGGCTCGGCCGCTGGTTCAAGCTGCACGACTCGTTCACCTGCGCCGGCGGCGAGCCGGGCGTGGACACGTGTAAGGGCGACGGCGGCTCGCCGCTCGCCTGTCCCAGCAAGGAGGACCCGCACAAGTACGTGCAGGCGGGCATCGTCGCCTGGGGTATCGGCTGCGGCGAGGGCGGCGTGCCGGGCGTCTACGCCAGCGTGACCCATCTGCTGCCGTGGATCACGCAGAAGCTGTCCGAGTACCCCGGCGATGGGGCGGCCTCTGACCGTCTGACGCAACACCACGAGGCCGTGCCGGTGGAAATTGTTCAGCACGTGACCCTGCCAACACCTCCAAAGGTCGTGGTTAAGTCACCACCGGTGGACGTGCCCCTCGGCACCGGGTACTAGGCTGCCCTGCCAAGTTGCGCCGCCGCCCGGAGTGACGTCAGATGACCGCCCGCCGCCCGGAGTGACGTCAGATGACCGCCCGCCGCCTGGAGTGACGTCAGATGGCCGCCGCTGAAGAGCGGAGAACGACCGCGTTCCTCGTTCCAGCCCGCAGTCTGGCTGTTCCGTTCCGTTCCGGGAGGGAAGGTGTGGCCTCGTGTGACGACCCAGCTGAGCTTCAGATTTTCAAGACCGCGCAAATAATGAAGGCAAAACGAGAGGAAACCTACACACCGTGACCAAATCATCCAGCTGCAAGCTTCCACGGTGAATTCTCGCTTTGTTAGGCCCAGCATACTTGGCGCCCACAAAAATAAAGCGACTGATCATGTTTTGGAATTTTCGTTTGTCAACGCCGGAAAAAGGTGGTTTTCTTTTGGTAAACGTATTAACTGATGGTACAGTCCAAAGCATTATAGCGGAGACTATAAAGCGACCTGTTTACAGTCGTCGCTGGTATAATCGTTGACTGTACAATCGACACCTTTATCGCAGCACTTTTCAGCAATGCCGTGAAATACTGGATAACAAAACAGCCTTACTGAACGGCAAGCGGCGTGTAATTTTAGGTTCATCATAGGTTCATCACCAGGAATCCATGCCTGATTTGGTTGTTCCGACTTGATCTCACAAGTCATAATTGCCGTCTGGCGCATCATTACGACAGTCTTACACGAGGCAAATGATTGGGGAAAATAATGCAGCAAACTAAAATTTGCTTTTGATCGCTTGGGCCGTGTTTAATCCAGACATTACAGTGAACTTTTTGTGTGAATATTTGCATGGTCATAACGCTTTCCAGACCTAAGTACCGATTTGTGGATTAAGAGCAACTGCCTTCGGAGTTAAGACTTGGATTTCTTGCCCGTGCCGCCTGTTCACGCCTGTTAAAAAAGGGGTGGAATCATGCATAGGTATATGCATCAAAATAGAGAAGGAGGGGGTAGGAAGCATGCCGCCATGCATCTAACCATTAAATGTTTGATAATCATTAAACACGTTTTACCACTTATATTTACGTTACCCACCACGTTATTTTTACGTTACCCACCACGTTCAATGGATGCCTCCACCTAACCCGTCCACGGAAAAGGCCGTGTGGAAATTCGTTGTGGTGCTCAAATTAGTTCGAAACCCAAGGGACCTGTTTCAATGATCCTGCATTGGATTTGAAGTCGTTCCACTTCGTTTAGCGCTTTTACCACCTACCTTCTTCATTCAAAATCGAAAGAGGTAAAAGCGTGCTTTGCACGTTTTTTAGCGAATGAGATTTCACACATGGCGGCCGCCCGGAAAAGTTCGGACCGAGGTGTTTATCGTCCAGTCAGTCAGTCAGTCCAAGTTTCCAAGCGTCTAGCGCCCGAACGCGCCAGCCGATCGCGACACAAGTGGCACGATCGGGTGCGCCGACTCGACGGACAGATTGTGATGTAGGTTTCGAAACGATTCGTGGCGGGTGGCACGTGCCACGTGGTACAAGCTGGACCTTTGCAGAATTCAGTTAATCGTGGGTACAGGTTAAACGGCGGGTGCTGTTGACTCAAGGTTTGGTGGCAACATGGGCCCCCCTTGCGAGTGCGTCCTGCTGTGATTGGCACCCACGTGCGATCCGGATGATCCACAAGCATGTGTTTCGATTTGGAATCAGCAGCCTCCGAGTGCCGTCAGAAGTGACTTAGGCGGCTGACATTTGGCGGGTGGAAAAACCAGCGCCAGAGATATTCAACGATACCTCACATGATGGGCATAGTCCAATGGGTGTCGTGCAACGCACGTGCAACTCTTTTCCACTCCTGTTTTTCTTGTGGGCCAATGGCCGGGACGCAGCGGACAAGCAAGCCTTAGGGGATCAGTGGCCAGATGCCATCCACGTGAACGTGCAACTTGCTGGACTTAGAATCCTCCGTTTGCGGGAAGTCCGTGATACCTACCTTAGTACCTATATTTAGATAAAGGTACTTAGCAAGTGCTCCAGTCTGCGTGCGAAACAGAACTTCGGTTTTGACCCCAAGCCAACCGTGTAACGCGCTGGTTTGCCTCCAGTACCATAAAACAAAACAGAAAATCAAAGGTGACAAAAAGGAAGCAATGCCGATCATTCCGCATGAAGATGCGGGCTGCTCGACACTCTCAAAAGGTGGTCCTGCAATGTTCGCTTCAAAGCTGAGAATGGTGGCTGCCTTGATCCAAGAGGCAGCACGACGTGTTGATCAAGTGCCCGGAAAATAAAACGCTCCTTCACCATCCTGGTCCTTGCCAGGGGTACGTGAACGTTGGGCTCCTGCCTTGCGCAGCGTCCACGCGTCGGCGACAAGATTAGCCCTCGAGCTGAGAACTGGAGGTTTTCCAGCCCCCAAACGGTACCAGCAGCGGCCAAATGCAGCACTTAACATGTTCTGCGGTGGAGAGCGGAGCGAGGTGAGGAGAGACGCTCGGCGTTGCTGTCGACCGCCCGCTGACTGGCTGAGACGACTGACTGGACGCCTGAGGACAAAACACACAGTGGACTGGCGACTGGACGTCTGAGCCCAGGAGACCGTGCATCCTGACTCATGCAGAAAATCGCTGATGGGTTGTCTGGAGGGGAAAGGCGAAGAACGAACCGCTAATTTATTGGCCTTGATACCTGTGCAAAAAGTGAACTAAATTAGCATTAAGTTATGCGCTTGAAACACAAAAAAATATTACTGTTTCCTGAACATTAAACAGGCATCATTGCTGATATTGACCTGCAGCTATGATGATGATAAACTTTTTGACGTGGGTTTTAAAAGTGGAAACGCTAAAACTGAAAACATCTGCTGCTGGGGATTGGCGTGAAAAGCTGTATATTTTTGTTGTTTGAAAATGCAAACGCAAAATGATATCAAATCCAAGTCGTACTGCGGCCAACCACGTTCATTTGCTCCCTCCTGCTAACTGTGCTCCGCCCTTGGGGTATTTGCATGGGCGAAGTTCAGATGACGATTCCCATACACAACAGCGCGAAAACCGGCGAAAAATTTCTCATGCTTGGGAAGGTTTCACATGAATATGAGAAACAATCGTCTATTTCTCAGAGAACACGTTTCGAATGCCGTACATGCAGGGGCGCTAGAACCGCCCCGCCTTTGAGCAGCATTTTGTATTATAGCAGCAAGGCGGTGCATGGAAAGAAACGAAGTAAAAACTCCACATAAGTTCCGCCAGTTCTACGTAGATGTTATCAAACCTTAAGCCAACACGATAAAAAAACTAAAATAGTAAAGGACACGCATAGTTTCATTAAAGAGCACGGAGTGCGTAGCTTACTTTCTTTCTCCCCACACTGGCCCGGCAGAGGATCACTTTAGTGGTGACGATTCGGTTTTCAAACAGAGGAGACTGAAATGTATGGTGGGTGGGCGGGGATGGAGGTGGCGCAACTAGTCAGGATGGCGCAATACACCCACTTTCCCCTACCTCAAAATTCGAAGAGAAAGCAGTGGACTAGCCTGGTGCTAATTACGGCTACTTCGACCAGTTCTGACCATTTTAGAGCAATGACATCAAAGAGTGAGATTTGGGTTGCACTTCATTTTCGCCGGACAGGAGGAGATTTGCAGGGAGATGGGTAAGGCTTACGGAAGGCAACCCATATTTGGCATAGGCATGGCATATCGTGCACTAACCGGAGGTGCATTCGCTCCCGACTTTTAGCACGGGTGAAAATAGCAATTGGTTAACTGCGCCTACCACACCACGTATAGGTTTTCCGCGTCACTATGATTTCAGAACTGCTCAAACTATTTGGTTTTCTGAGTAAAAGCCACACGATCGATATGGTCCGAAATGAATACCGCGATGTTCAAGCCGTCAAATTCTTTATGCAACCTCCTCGATATTTTAAAATTAAAAGAAGTTATATAGTTTTGCTCAACCTTTCATCATTTTATTACCATCTTTTTTAGCATTCGCGATGGCCAAACTGGTGGCTTTCTCAGTGCTCGCATTGTACACAGGGGAAGTAAAATCATCCGGTATAAGTACTATAATTACAGGACAGACTAGATACTCTATAAAATATGTTGTGCCGTTGTTTATTGTGAATTTTTTTAAATCTCAACAATTACTCTTACGAATCACATACACCTGCACAGGTATATTCTTGCTCTCAAGGTGACTCTGCACTTTGTATCGCTGTAACAACAAAAAACACAGCTACTGAAACTGGGACTGACAAAATAAAGGCGTGGAGGGAAAGTTCTGTTTTCTCCCAAACTATGAATGCAGACATGTGCCACTGGCCAGTCACAACAGGTTTTAACCTGTTAGAATGAAGCGTCGTAAATGAAACTGAACTAACAATTGTGCTTTTTTCAGTGGTTACTTAATAAGTAAGCATTGTTTTGCAACAGAATTAACAATAGCAATGTTTAACCTACAGTTTCATGTAGCCAGTATTCTAAAGTGGACTTCGAAATCACTTCTGGATATTTTTCTATAAATGCCCTATTTTAAATAGTGTCATACGCTTTGCATGTGTATGCCACGCTATAGTATGATATGCCCGTATGCTTGTTGCTGTTTTGGAAAGCTGGCATAGGAGTATCTACAGTTACGCCAACGTACCATTCGCAACACCATGGTCTAGAAGAAAAAAACAGGAAAGTTTATTTAAAGGTATTTGAAGACTCCAGCCGTGGACGGCACTAAATGTAGTTTGCAGGTGCAGAACGCATTTACGTTTACGTTAAATGCGCTTGCAGGTGCAGACTCAGTCTCAAGACAGAAAGTACAGAAGGTATAGAGTTGTCACGGAGGAACGGATCTAAAAATGAGATGACACTTGCATCTACATAATTTCAGAATAGCTCGAAGGATTCGTGCCACTCAGCGTGAAAGTTCCTAAGATCGAAGGGTAGAGATATCTATACCGCACGGTAGGATCGATTTTAGGTCATATAAGCGACATCGGTGCACATACTTCTGTCACTGCTTGTTCGGGATATCACTCCCTAACCTAAACACCTCAAACCATGATCTACTCATTAAGCCCCCACACAACACGGAACCCGTGCCCATCACCGCAAAACACAACTCAAGTATAAGAGTGCATTTCGTGTTACGTGTTTGTCCACGTCTCTGCGTGCTGTTCTCGTCCACCGGCCGGGCGCTGGAGTAGCTGTGACGTCACGGGCACGCGGCTGCCAAATGCTTCATTGCAAGCGCTGCCTTGTCGGGCCGGGGAGCAGGGACGGAGCTAGGATCTCGCCAACGGGAGGGCCAGGACAAACCTGCCCATCTCAAGACTTAAAGGTCCTCGGACTTAGTTCGCGGGACGTATTTCCGTTGCTAGTGCCTAAGGAAACGTTGCATTTTCAACCCCAAGGGAGACTGCTGGTCCCTGGCCCTCCCTCTCGAGTTCGTTTTGCTGCCGGAGCGGACTTCGAAGCGGAGCGGCCTGTGTGTGTGCCATGTCTGTGATCCGCTCGCGAGCCTTCTTCGTTCGCTACCGAGACATCAGATCTGTGGCAATGTTAGTGCGTTTGTTCTCAAACGCCATTGGAACTCACCAGCGCAGCCAAACGGGGCGGGGGCGGGGCGTGGCGGTCCCGGTCCACCTAAGGCCCGCATTTTTTTGCGAAAACCATTGCATATCGTCTTCCCTGCAGGCGGTTTTCGTATGACTGCAGTTCACACCGAGCTCTGCCCCCCCCCCCCCCAAGAAAGTGCTGGCTATGCCCCTCTTGGAACTTCATCAATTGTTGCTCTGTTAAGACAGATTTCCATCCCCACTGGAATTATGGTGCATATAAATTGTTGGACAGATTGCAGCGTCGCATGTCATGGTATATGGTGTACGGATATCATGATCGATTGTTAACAGTTCCTATGGAGGACGCTTTGCTTACCAGAGAACTTTCTCGGCATCCGACAACGTAACGGCGAGGTAACTCGGTATGCCTATCGGAGTAACGTGGGGGACGTCACAGGCTAGTTGAAGAACGTCATATGACAGAATGTACCAATCAAGGTAACCTGGTGTGCCTCGTGGATCAGTTTGTGACTGGGACTTTAGTTAGCAGTCTTGCATCGTACTAGGCGTCTGATTGGTTTAACTCTGGTTCGGAACTGAACACATAGATGTCGCTGTCTGCGCGACAAGCAAAATGTCTGAAAGGCTTCACCGCATGCACGTTCTAACTCTGCCTACATAATTTCAAAAGCGTTTTGGAGCAGAATGGCTCTTTATAGACCTTTTATCCCAGAGTCATGCTATTTTGACACTTTTTCATTTAGAGTTTTCATGCCATGGTTCATGGGTGCAGCAGTCCATGGGACACGCAAGGCGGCGACCATACCAACTTCGCGGCAGCCCTACCAATGTTAGACAATTTTAACATTACTGCCGATAACCTACACGGTGTTCCTTGCAAAGAAATTCTTTTAGACTGACTCTGGCCTGATCAGTTTTCAAAACACTTCGACAACGATGCCATAGGGCCATTGTCCGCTGCTAGGAATTTTCAAGGCAGCCTCTCTGTCCTGTCCCTGCTTTCAGCACCATAGTCCGAGGGTTAACATAGGGTCCAGGTATCCAACATGCTAAAGAAGTGTTGAGCAAAGGCAAAAGACAGGCCCAATTTCGGTACCTGCATTTAGGGAAAAATGCGTTTTGTTTAAATGCAACATGACACTGTATGTATTTATTACTGGTGAAAGCCAGTAACCAGGCATTTGTTGGGAGTACATTATGACGTACGGTTCTCCACAAAACTAATGGTACGTATTAGGCTCCTTAACAATATGGAGCGTATTAACCGAACTGTAGGTAATACATCGTCACAAATACACAGTATGGTAGTAGGTAACAATGCTTCGCGTCATGCTATACAGATGAGTTCGCATGCACGCTGCATTGTCCTAGTATCGCCAGATTTTCCAAAATAATGTTTTTTGCTTCGCTCGCCATTTTTCACCGCCTCCCGCTAGGTGCGTCCGTGCCAGTTACGACCCTTCGCTGACAGGTGGGCAGTTGTGTCGGGGGCATGTTTAGAGGCTGCCTTTCGAAGTACATGGGACAGCTGTTAACACGCCGACCAATGAGCGGATGTGTTTCGTGCGCCGTAAGAGGGAGGAGAGGACCAGCTTCCCATTCACTGGCGCAGTGGCTAGGTTCCGATCAACTTGACCAACACAATCGCGCAATGCGCAGCGTTCTTGGTTGGCCGAGTGGTATTATCGTTTAACCTGAAATGGGTTCTGGGAAACCGGAACGTTACATAAATAGTGATGTCTACCTTCGGGAAGGCATAAAGCCCATCCTAACCCAAACCGGCAGCGAGTGGTATCTTTAATTAAGATGGCATTAAAAGGCATTTAGGCTCCGTCGGGGGAGACAGCTCTCATTCGTACCAGGCGGCGGAAAATGCTAAACTCTTGTCTTGTGAAATGTTCGTAAAGTTAAGAATGCTAGACACACCCGACATTTGTCTTGGTATTGCTTCATGTGTAATTATGCTTGATAAACAACTTGTTCTTTTTTTTGTTTTTGGCACGCGCAGTGGAGGGCCTCTGAAAGTTACATGCAGTGGGGGAAGGGCGCCAAATTCTCCACCCCCTCCCTCCACCCCCCAAAACCCTCGAAACCAGTTAGTCGAAACCAGTTCGTGACATGAAGCTCTCGGAGCGGAAAGCTGTAGGCAGCTACATCTGACCAAATTTCGTGGCCCTAGAGCAGCACCTTCGAGGTCATATCGGATCAAGTGTCCAAAATTTCGTCGATTTGGCAGCTTTTGTGGCTTTTTTTCCGGATGACTGCCATAGTTGATTGGAAGTATGCCAAAATCACACTTATCCTTATTTCAAGGGAGATCCAAGATGGCTATCAAACGGGTTACAGCATTTAACTTCAGATCGCTCGTATGTCACCTAATATCGCCGTTGGTGACGCACGGCCGGGGGTGGGGGGTGGGAGGGGGACGATCGGCTGGTTTTGCCGCTCTACGGCTGACTATATGGGGCGATACCTCCAAAAATGTCCATCTCATTTTTCTTCGTTTTGACGACGCACTAAATCTCAGTTTAGTGTGCGAAAATAGACAATCTGCGACAAACATGAGGTCGGAGGCGGGATGGATTTCGCCCCCTCCACTGGATTCCGGCCGGAGATTTCCAACGTGAAGTCCGTTTAGAACGAAGACTCATTTCAGGGAAGCCCCTGCAAGAACATTTTACACTGTCGCAATTTTAAAGAGCGATTAATGTTTTACACTACACCAAATATATGTTTACGCTATATCAAACGAAATATTTTTGTCGAACTTAATCACCTTCTCCCCTCAGTACCCAGTTAGCAGAAATAATTTCGCCATGTCCCCTTCCCCTTTATGAAACGTTGCTACGCCTCTGCGGTGATACCATACACTGCTACTGTATGGGTGTCTCACGACAATACTACACAGTCGCCCGTTTTATTCGTTTCATTGAAATGAGGCGTATGCAAAGGCATGCATATCATGCACCATTGATAATCTGCGCGAACGGTTCAGACCTAGCCAGGTCAAACAGAAGTTGCAGTTATGCAAAGCCATCCGATGGAAGACATCGGTGACATGAGTGGATCCGTGCTACTGGTACCATGGTGTCAAAAGTTACGTTCCGACTCGTGATCCCGGGCTCATCGGATCGGGAACGGATAACTGACCTATCATTTGCTCTTTTCTGTTGGCATTATCTTGACGCCACTTGAAATGTCTGATATGGGTAGGGTTCGCATATCCGTGTTTTCCAACATTCACAGCTCTAATGAAGATAACGCCTGTTTAACCCTCGCCAGACGGGAGGGATTTTCACTCGCACCGATGACAAGGGAGGAAGGGGTAGGCACCCTCCTCGCCATTTCGCCCCCTAATTAAGCTGGCGCCTCGGGACAAGAAGAAATCGATAACCATATGCTCAAGGAATCCAATGGTAACTATGTCAACTCTATCATGTCAACCAGTGATTTCCTAGGTCAGGTGAAACTTTATGTTTGGGAGCTACAAATTGATTTTCCCCATTTAAACACGACATATTTGGGGCCAGAAAGGCCTAAAATCTTCCGCTCCAAAACAACTGCGTAAAAACATTCTGTGGTAAGAAAAGGTCATCTAAGGTCATTGGCCTTGTTTGACCTTTAAAAAGTGATTGGGCTATCTAAAATGACCTGCCTTCATGTGGACTGTCATTCTGAGCCGATTCCATGCCAGTCATTTGCCGTTTATGCATGTCTATTGCCCCAAAACAGTAAAGAAACCGACATTTGACGCAAAAATCGTTCTGCAACGTCTCAGTAATGATGTCGTGACTCGCTGCCCTAAGACAAGATGGAGCCACTCTTTTTTCAAAACATGTGCAATGAATGTGTCGTCAGCTGTGCCAAATTTTACGGCACTGTCGTGCACCGTTTTGCCGTGGTCCCGGAAACAATGCTTGGGAGTGGCATCCAGCCCCTCGTCCAGCGAGGTTTAAGTTCTTATCATTATCAACTGATGAAATATTGGGGGCCAAATTCCACACTGTGAGGGGGCCCAGCCCAGCATTGGGGGAAGGGGAGCTCAACATTGGAAGGTCAGCTGAACATTGGGGGATGTTCCTCACCCAAGAGATGGAAAGTCCCGGCTTTAATAATGTGTGGGTAGATATGCCGAAATATGTCCGGGCGAGTTAAGCGCTCCCGTGTAAATGACCCCAGCATACATCCGTTTAACCTCGTGTCATTACCATTAATCGGCCCTGGCAATAGCAAGCGCCACGTAATTATCAAAAAGGCGTCTTCTGTACACAGTATGAACCGTTCATTCGTGTGTAAGTTATTTCCAACGCTATTGCTCAGAAATCGCTCGGCCGTCATTGCTCGGGTCGAATGTTCATATCCAATCAGGTGGAAAACTACCTGTCTGGAAAGAACTGCACGTCGGACACGGCCTGGTCAGTCTCCACAACGCCCTCACAGCCCTCCGGCAGAACATATCACGTGATCAAGACGCACTCCCTCCTCATGGCCTCTACCCAATATCCCATTCACAGCGCAACTGATCTTATCAGTTTGAGAACCGAGAGGGTTAGCGCAGTGGCGGAACTACGAAACCTGCCCAACGTCCCGCTTACCGAGCGTAAATACGGTTTTTCGTGTTTTTAGGCATAAAATTGAAATATGAAACAGAGGTTTGAAGTCATTACGGGTACTCCTATGTCGCGGCAAATAGCTGCTCAAAATACACTACGCTAGCACCATAAACACCGGAACCACAGACGTTTTACCACAAGAACCCTAATACCTACCATTATTTTCGTGGAGACCTGTACGAGCAGACCTGGCTTTGGGTCTAAAATTATGAGTCTGATTTCAATTCTGTAAAGTTAACTTGAAGCCGAAAGTTGCAAGGTTATGGTTAAAGTTCAGTTTTTTTCATTGCAAAAGAAAGTTCTGGTCCATTACTGTTCTTTTATTGCTGTACTGTCATATCATACGAGTTTTGAGCAGAAGAATTACAGTGTGCATCGGTCACGTATATGAATAAGCCTACCTTGATACTGGCGTAATCGATCTACTAGTGTAGATTGAAGTTAACTATTATCTTTCATAAATATTTTCAGTAACGTTCATGTGAATAATAGTGCATACCACATGGCTTTAAAGTGCTCAAGTTTTGTAGGATGAGAATCATGCATGAAGTTACCTTTTCCATACGCAGAAATCGAAGTGATGGTAATCATCGTTTTTTCTTCAATATGACATCTGTTACAATACTTATATATATATATATATATATATATATATATATATATATATATATCGTTAAAGATGGCCACGTATTTATCATTTAATGAGCATTTTCTCTTAGCTTCAGATACTTCGATTTAGGGACTCGTTCAGGGTATGTATTAAAGCACCAATGACAGTCATTTAGATATATTCATGTTGTAACGTTTCGTCTACCTTCAAACATTTTCATACAATCTTCATTTGTAGCGAGATCAATAACTTCAGGTTTTTAAATTACGTTCGTTGTTCAAAACGTGCTACGATTGGCAGATCTTCTGAATGCAAGTTTTCTTTCTTCCACTAAGACGAAAACGTTTTTTGTTTAAAAAGTTCTGAAACATTTTCGCACGTTTTATCAAATTTGTATCTCTTCCATTTCTAGACAATTATATACATTGAATACATATAAATACATATGTATATATTTGATGTTAAAGGTGACTGCATATTTAGCATTGATGGGCTTTTCCGTTTCTCTCTTGACCTCGGATGTTTCGTTAGATAGGTTCGTTCTGGGTACATATTGAATCACCAATAACAGTCATTTAAATATATTCCTGTTGCAACGTTTCGTCTACCTTCACCCATTTTCATACAATGTTCATCTGTAGCAGGGTCATTCAGTTTAGGTTTTTAAACTACGTACACTTCTCGAAACATGTGCTACGACTCAAGGCTCTTCTGAATACAAACTTTTATTTCACTAGCCCGGAAAAAAACGCCACTGTGTTAATCCTGGCAACACGTCGCACAGGGTAAGTATTCCCTGGCAGTCTTGCTGAGTCTTTAGGACTGGTAGTTGTTGACGAATCAGAAACGCTTCTATAATTTGCAGACGTTTACTGTTCGGCTCGTAGGCCGGGACTGTGGTGTTGTCAACTAAGTCTTACCTTGACAGGACTTTCCCATGTGTTGTTTTGGTGTGGGCCTGTGGTGCACCGCACTGGAGATAACGTGTCAGTCTCCTTGACAGAGTGGTTGTTCTTTAACAACAAATGTTTAGGAGGATCGCTTCCAAAGTTTTCATACAAGTCTTTATATATATATCGAACAGAAAAAATATTGAAGGAAAATATATCGATCGTGGATTAATATCAAACAGGAATATTTATGAAAATGCAAAGTTGCCGAGGGATAAAATACCAAATGTAAAAATAATGAACGTCAAATATCAAATTGCAAACATACCGACCAGCATAAACCTAGGATGGGAAAATATCGAATCACAAAATAAACGACAGTATGTGGCGGACAAAGGAACTGTATAGTTATGGATGTCGTCTCCGGGTATTTGAAAAGTATCTTCAGCCCACGTTAAGTAAGCAGGCTGGAGAGCCGTGCCAACTTTGGGCACAATTTGCCTCTCCAAACACCACTGAGCAACGAGGAAGGGAAAGTTTGAACACCCCGAGATCGTATCACACCTACTGTGACGCAAAAGTTCTGTATGGTAGCAGCCACATCGTTCAGGAGACGCAGGCGGAATATTTTTTGTCTAAGGCTTCTGCTCAGCAACCCCTTGAAACCCGAAAAAGCGCATTTCGAAGAATCCTGAGGTAAAGAGTAGAGAAGTCTTGCGAGATTCCGGTTAAATCCTTGAATAGGCTTGACAATGCTGTGCCGTGTGCGTCGCCGGCAATTCCGGTGCCAGCCAAAGCCACCATACCCAACCCTTGCAGCACATTCCACTTCGATAATTACTTATTTCGTTATAATTCTTCCAGGATATTTGATCATTCGGCACACCATCTGACATTTAACATGTGGAATTTATCCTGTTTCTTGTTTCCGGTCGATATTTTGTTTCAGATGTTTTGTCATTTGATATGTTGTACTGTGGTATTTTTTCTCATTTCGATATTTATCCCTGGTCAATGCCATCACCCGATATTTTTCCCATACGATATTACTAATGTTCGATAATTTGCCCTCGATATTCTGATTTCGATATCATTTCTTTCAATATCCCGCCATGCGATATTTTTTCTCCTAATCACATTTACGATATGTTGAGCCGTAATGTGCAAAAAGTGGTTTGATCTTCTAACAATCGTTTTTGATGTGCGTTGTACAACATAATTGCACATTTGCCAAGCTTTAAAGTGAATGTCATGCAAATTTGCTGGTATCCAACTCGTTCGTGTCACATGTGTGAACTGTTGCGTGACTCGAGCAGGAGCAGACCAATAAATGTTACCAGTTCACCTGTACTGCGTAGGCAGTGGGCTGCGGCACCATGCATTTCGAAAAAATGCATTTGCGATGTTTCTAAGCATTTTTCTAAATAACGAGCGCTTAAAACGTGGAGGGCGGAATTTTGCCGATCAACCGAATCTAGCTCTCAAAAGTCGACCTAGGTGGAACATTCCATTCAGCACCGCCATCTGTCTTGCCGATTCAGTGGCCGCAGCCGGCGTGCTGAACCAACAAACAAAACGACGAATCGGCCCCCAGCAGTTTGGGAACTGCGTTCCGAGTAGCGCAGCCGCGCTCAAACGGTAACAGTCGGCCCAGATTCCCGAAGGCCACAAACTGCGCTGACAGAGCCATTTGTTTGCAAAGTTAGAAGCCAGCGTAGCGACTTATATATGGTTGGAAATAAATGAGGCGATGCAAGCTGGGAAAGCGCACCAGTCAGCGACAGCCACCCCAGTTTTTTGCTGCGGTTTTTGTTTCAGTTTCCTTGGGCGATATTATAGCTCGTCTGGGTTGCGATATCTTGACGACGAGATGAACGACCCCGCACTGCGTGCAGGCGGGCTCCCCCGTTCACCCGTCCGACCCTTAACCAGCCGCAGGGACTCAGGATCACTCAGCAGGGCTCAGCAGGCTCGCCGCAGCTCAGCGCCATCCCGCAGCCTCGCCCGCGGCGGCCGCGGCGGCTGGACGGGTACACCGCCTGGGGGAGGGGGAGATCACCCGGCTGTTATCAGCGTCGACCAGCGCCCGGAGCATCCACGATTGCGCCGTCTCGGCGAAGCCGGCGAGACTCGTTAGAGCTGGGAAAGACGCCGGAAATACGGCTCCTGGTCAGCGCCTCGGGACACCGCTGGAAGCTCTGCCGCGACCGTCCCGGCTGCAACTGCCGCGGCGTAGGCTCGCTGCAGCTGACGTCTTAACACGGCGGAGCGTCCTGGATACATTGCTGATGCTTTCAGCCCGTAAGTGGCCTTTTCAGCGCCTTCTTCTCTGATTATTGTAACGTTCGTATATTTCGCCATTAATCTACGTCATTTGCCAAGCGGCTGAAAGTTGACACGGCAGGGCTTTTAGTCCCGTGAATAGCTTTCTGAACGTACTGGATATCCATCGATCCGTCCATGGTGTTAGAGATCCGGTATTTCCATGTTAAGCTCTGCTCTCCTGTTCAGTCCGAAGTAATACCAAAGGTATAATATAGTTTCACCCAGTGGATCTTGGGTACATAGGTACGAGCGTCATTTAAATGTTGGCGTATCCATCTTTCCTAAAATTATCGAGTTTACATTCGTCTGTATTTTTTCGGCGCAACTTTTTAGTTATCGGGATCACATGGGGCTTCTGCGAAGTGTTCCCAAGAAGTCGGAAGGATGCTTCCAATTTGGCGCAACCTACAAAATACTATAGCAGCCAAGAATGCTGCCGTATGCCCACAGGCGCAGCCAAGAGGGGGCCCGGGGACTCGGTGCCCCGCTTAGGTCCGCACTTTTTGTGAAAACCATTGCAAATCGTCCTCCCGGCAGGCGGTTTTTTCCATGTTTTCAGTTCACACTGAGCCCCGCCCCCTCCCCTCACGAAAATAACGGTTGCTCCCCTGCGTATGCTTTCCCACCGGTTGCCCTTTTCGGCCTGACTGTGACTGTGACCGTGACCTGACTGTGCCTTAGCAAAGATCGGCTGTCCATGTGACCTGCTGTAAGTCCAGGACACTGCCCGGAAATGGGTGCACTGCGTCGCGATAACATTGCATCGCAAAGTAATTCACACTGCCTGTTATCATGCAGTCCACTACCAGTCAATGTAACAACCGTGCCTGTGCGATGTTTCCTGAGCATCGCGCGCTTCTGACGGTGAATCGGTTGGCGGCGGCGCTTTCGATCGAGTCTGGCCTCCGTACAAACCACGCCGCTCCGTAAACAGGGCAGCGCGGGCCTTCGTCTCGGCCGCCGTGCACCCAGCGCCGCCGCGACCGGCCGAGCTGAAGCCCAGACTGGCGGCGGCCGCCGGGCCCTGATTAGAGCCGATCGACGCCGCTCCACGTTCGTCGGCGAAAAATCCATGCTGCGCGCGGCCGGCGGCGACCGCGCCGGTCGGCCGGCCGCAGTCCACCGCCCGCGCCGCGCGGTGCAGGACGCGGCGGGCGCGGCCGCGGCGCCGGCGGCCGATCCGTGGCGGAGAGGTCGACCTCAGTGACCTTTGCGCGCGGTGAGCTGAGCCGGTGACGTGGCGGACGGGGCGGCCCGGTGGCCGCGGGCGGTGACGGCTGACTCCGGTGGTTTCCCGGGCGGAGCGAGGCGACCGCGGCGAACTTCCATCGCCCCAGACTGAGCCTCGCGGCCTCGTGAATGACTTGCACTGACCCCGGTGACGTTCGCGCGTCCTGAGCCGACCTCGCTGACCCTCGCGGCGGCGCGGCCCGCTCGGCGACCGCCGAAGTCGTGACCCACGCCGGCGGCCGGTTCATGGCGCCCCGCCCGACGCCGGCGGCGCGGTGACGCGGTCATGACCTCACAGGAGCAAGGACGGACGGCGCGCGGCCGCCGCCGCTGGGGCCGCCTGCTGCTGCGCACGTTCGGCGACCCCGAGGTCGAGGCGCTGTACCGCGAGTTCCACGACACGGCGCGGCGCGCCGACGTCCAGTACATGCTGTGCTGCGCGCTGGCCTGCGGCGCCGTGAGCCTGGGCCACGCGGCGCCGGGCACGTTTCGCGTTGCCCACCTGGCCGTGCTCGGCACACTGACCGCGCTGCACGCCCTGCTGCTGGCGGCGACCGCGCTGCACCGCCTCAGCCCGGCCGTCTGGCGCGCGCTGCCGTTCGTCGCGTGGGCACTGTTCTCCGGCACCGTGGCCGGCCACGTCCGGCTGGCGCACCACGCCGGCCCGACCGACGCGCTCGAGTGGTACCTGCTGCTGGTGCTGCTGGTGTACTTGTGCCTGCCGGTGCGGCTGCGCTGGTGCCTGGTGATGGCGGCGCTGACGGTGGCGCTGTACGTCGCCACCGCGCTGGCGTTCGCCGCCGACCGCGTTCACCTGCGGCAGCGGGTGAGTCGGCGCTGGAGGGCTGCCGCTGGGATGCGTGGCTGACGCCACTGGCGGGGGAGGCTTCTGCGTTCCGTCACGTCAGAGAACGTTGCGCGGTTCATGAGAGCGGTTGGGCGGATTGCGATTCCAAAGGGTCTAGCTCAGATGTTCGCTTTTACTGGACACGGCACAAAAGTTCTGGAGTCGGGGGCAGTTCGGATGTGTCCTGGCCAGGGACACATCCGAAAGGGGAAAGGGGAGTCGAAAGGGGCGATGGTCCCTTCCTTCGGGGTTGACAGTGTGACAGCTTGAAGTTTCTTTATGTATGAAAATAAAAAGAATTCCGGAAATCGGAAACAAACTGGCCGAAATCCGAAGAGTTTACAGTTTTGTGGACAGGTTAGGCTTGTCCCGGCCCTCTCCTTGTCGAAATCTTGGCTACATCCGTGGTCCCATTAGAGGACACAGTTATGTCATTATGCGAGGACATGGTCACGATGCAATTACCAAAGGACACAGTTCTCATGCGGTTGACCGAGAACAAGTCCGATACGGTTAACCAAGGACATGGTTCTGATGTACTGATATCCGAGGATATAGCTCTAACATTATCGTTGCCAGAGAGGCAGGGAATCGTCTAAAGAAATTTGACTGGGGAGGGGGAAGGGGGCAGGCGTGAGATGACTTATTTCCCAGTCTAGCTGCTCACCAACAGCTGCACTTACTCTCAGGGGCACGGGAACTCCGATACAGTTGGGGGGAGGCATTTTGGGTTAATTCGTCCCGGTCAAGGCCCATAGGGTCAATGTTAAATTCCAAAAAAGTTGGGGGCTGAAGCCCCCACCCCTGGCCCCATGGGCCCCGCGCCTCTGCACGGCTTGTTGACATCGTCCGAAATAACTACGATGTTCATTGAATATTTGTAGCTGAATTTACTACAAATATTCCTGCATTGATGTGAAAATTCAGTACTTGGTTTTACGTACAGGCCTGAAGCTAAGGGACGTACAAACAGCATAGCTCCTGCTCCACAACTAACTTCAATTTCCAGCTCTCATATCGCCCCAGCCATCTATCATACAACCTTTCGCGTCATACCTAGGTCGTCAGCGAAATTAATATCTCACGTTGCTCGTAAAATGGCTTGCGTCGAGGGGACAGAACATTTGTCACTGCAGAGGAGTCTTCTGTCGTTTTTCTATTTCTTTTTTGTTTTTGCTCCCTTATCGAGTGTTCACTGGAATCACACGTTCCAGGAGACACATGTATTCGTTTTTAACGCATTTGACCGCACGTATGGTTAAGCTAACGATCGTGGTCAGTACTCAGTGCGCAACGTCTTACAACATGTATGACTCTTCAGGCCTGGCCAGCGCGAGAAATCAGTGGCACGAGATGTGCGCTCCATGAGTAACATGCGTATCACAAAGTGCGAGCTCTGCATTGACTCTTGGCGGCCGCACGTCCCTGTGAGTCCTACGGTGGCCACATATTCCGTCGCACATCACCTTCAGTCGTAGTAATCTTTATAGAAAGTAAGCATTACTTGCGAACGACGTGAAACAAACCCGCAGTCGTTATGGCCATCATGCGTCATATGATGACGTCATATGACGTATGTCATCATATGACGCCATGTCATCATACGTATATGATCATACGTCATCATACGGCCATCATAACGTCGCTCTGTCCAATGGAATGCTATACACCCTGCACAGAAAAAAACGCATCTCGCACGCAGAAACTATCCTCCATCAGCGCTCCTGCCCTGGGCATTTCCCTCACTGTGGAAGACCGTACAAAACTTCGCTCAGCATACACCGGGGTTTGGCGCGCGATCCCGTCTTTCCTTCACTGGCAGGAGCTTGGCTACGGCTGGTCTCGGACCGAGCTCGTCTCGGCCGAGCCGGGTCTCGGGCCGAGCGCGTCTCAGCCGAGCCGGGTCTCGGACCGAGCGCGTCTCGGCCGAGCCGGGTCTCGGACCGAACGAAGTCTTGAAGTCGGACCGAAGTCTTAAAAACCACGCAGCAGAAGTTAAATGAAGATAAGTGCACATTTAAACAGTTTTGTTTAAACTGAACGCAATCAGTTGATGTATTCCTAGGTTGTTGACAGCCGACAGCCAGACCAGACTTACATGGGCTTTGATGGTGAGCTGTGCTTACGAATTTAAGTCATTCACTTCGGCAGGTCATAGGCAGCAGGTACCGCACGATACTAGATACTGGCCTCCACTTATATTGAATTTCAAGATCAGTCTTCAGGTACGCACCCGCAAGTGTGAGCGGCTTTTTCAAATACTGGGCTATCATTTTGGAGGCGTGGCTGTGCAGTCTGAATCATTTTCTTAAACGTTATTTTAGGAGTATATGGGTCAGCTCATTCACTTAACCCCAGATTAGACAAGCGGCGTTTATGAATAAATTTAAGACACTTGAGCAAATCTGAGCCTTTCAGTGCAATGGCCACTTTCTCCCGATTTTCTCTGGTCTGGGGAAATGTGCCCTGTGACATCTACAATTCCTACGGATGTTTAGGAACAGGTCTTCAGTGTATGAAGATTTGTCAACTCTGAACCAAGCGGCACATGAACGTCGATATCAATTCACAGGCCAGTGCCGGCATAATATCTATTCGATATCTGTTTTTGTTCAGGCAAAATTTACTCGATATTTACGTTCTTTCTCGAGCAGTTTCGTGTGCCAGTCGTGAGACCGCCGCAGAAAAAATAAGCGGAGCACGAAGATGAGTTAGGGCAGGCACGCCGACGAACGGTTCTGCGAGCTGGACTGCTCGAACTAAGCAGTCAGAAAGGCTCAGAATTTCACCGACCGGAAACAGACATGACCAATCGCACGCGCCTGGAGTATTGTTGAAGCTATGCGCTGGGGCGCCTCTGTCGGCAAACACAAAACCTTCCCCAGTTTTTTCCCTGCCGTCGCTTCCAGCACACATTTCTCCCGTTCGATGCCGCAGGGTCTTGTATTGGCGCGTCATGGTTTGTGGCCGACAATTTGCTACCATATGCCTTTCGAATGACTTGGGATCATAAAAAAACTTGGTAAAAAGGTGAACGATCCAATTTTTCTTTTATCTGGCTGTAAGCCACACAACTAAAGTTCGACAGAACAGATGCAATGCGGATCCAGCCATCTATTACCACCCGATTTTGCTGCCCCCCCCCCCCCGACCACTTCTTTGCCTTGACAAAGGGGGCAGGAGTAGTGACGAGGAACTTACACCCCTCCCCCCAATTAACATGTTGGGCGAGTCTCTACAGAGAAGCCGCTCTGATGCGCTGCTGCTTCTCGACAGACAGGACTCAGCCGAGGGCATAGTGCTGAAGCACTGGCGGATCCATCGGGGAGGCGGGGGAGGGACATCGGCCATTTAGTCTCTTTCGTTGGAAATGGGGTCCAACCTGTCTTTTGCCGCACATTTTCAAATGTAAAAGTGTATTTTTTGTTTTCGAAACGTTTTTAATAAATTTTCCTATTTTTTTTTATTTTCCTTCCTAATTTTCAT
This sequence comes from Capitulum mitella, assembly GCA_030062745.1. Classification (NCBI taxonomy): domain Eukaryota; kingdom Metazoa; phylum Arthropoda; class Thecostraca; order Pollicipedomorpha; family Pollicipedidae; genus Capitulum; species Capitulum mitella. The sequence continues at coordinate 15,730,128 of CP099851.1, read as the reverse complement.
AAATGAGGAAACAAAACGACCGGAATCCGGATGAATCAACATTTGAGGGTAGTCTGGATTACATGGGTGGAGATTTGTCCCCACCCCTTGACACATGGTTTGGATCCGCCTTTTTTGCTGTGATATCTGCTGTTGTTAGTTGGCATAGACTTGATGCCTGTTACGACAGATATAATTTTTTTCTTTGTTGTGAGATGACACAGCTCTGATGCTTGTCGTGAGATGATGCTGTCCAGTATTTTGGTAGTAAAGCCGTTACGATTTTACACAGTTTTTGTGTAACAGTAGATCCAGGAGTTTTCGCAAATCTCTACCACTGCAGCAGGCACCTTGAGATTTCATTCTTTTCAGGCGACAGGTTAGTGATATCTTTGTTAGAGCACACACGTACTAGCGTGCCACGATTGCGTGTTCGAATGGCGCTTTGAACATCTTTTGTTTTCAAAAAGTAATTTAAAGTCTCTCAGTGGTCTAGGTCGGCTTCAGAGTATGACAACATTGTTCACCAAGGAGGCTAGTTTTCTTGACACGGGAATACCTGTAACAACTCTTTGTTTTCTTTTGAATATCTGCCTGACTACACGGATGACTGATTTTATTCATGCTAAATTATGCTCAGATATCGTTACCTTACCATCTTCGAGAGGACTCATTCCGCATATTCCTGCAGCCCTGCGTCCAAGGTATGGCGCCTGGCAGCTAAACGTCATTTATGCCTTCTTACCACTTTTCGTAAGCGGTTTGGAAGTGTGACATTTGGAAGCAGGATATCAAATGTGTGCCCTCTAACGAACGAGATCAAAGGCACGCTTTCTGAAGCGGTGTCTCGGACTCGAGATCTGATCCGTGGATGGCAGCTCATACCGCAACCGGAAATGCATCGGGCCACGCTGTGTGCGACCATTCTTCAAAAATCGTCTGTGAGCTGCACGTCCTCGTGCGGTATATCTTGCGTTTCATGTTGGCGGTGCTTCGAATTCCTTGGACTAGTTCTGGTCATTTAGGAGCTATGGGACGAAGGAGAAAGGTTTGGACCGCATTTGATTGTGGTGGAAGGACTGGGTTTTAAGGAGATGGATCGCTGTTAGCGACGATGGAATGACACGTGTCATGCGTCAGCTGACAATGCCTCGTGATCTCAAAATCGCGGACGAGGAGCACAAATGCCAAGCGGAGACGCGGAAGGGGTGCTCCTGTTCCACGTGCCGCCGTCTGCTGCTGTGCGACATCCATGCTGTTGATTTGTCCACTGTGCTCGAGGAGGCTTTGTGCTCGCTGCAGGGGCGACCAAGAAATGATTATTCAATGTGGACGGGAAACTGAATTATCCAGTCTGGAATTTTCCTGTGATGTGTTATTTTTTTCCATTTCTTTTCGTCAGTCTGTCTTTTATTTTAAGTAGTTGAAAAGGAAAATGTCGATGCGATGCCACGTTTACAGCGAACCGTGGGTGTAGCCACGGTTCAGAACTTTGGGGGGGGGGGGACAAACTGACTGTAATCCACCAAGAAAACGTAGGTCAAGGGATAAATATCACTATTTTTCGGGCGTTGCATGGCAAACTACGGTTTATATCCCGTTTTGTTAGATTTCTTAGTTCAATAAATTGTGCCGCTAATGGGAAATACCTCTATGATACCTTAAAAATTGGGGAGAACAAATCACCACTCATGCAGGCAACCAGGTAGTGATCATTGAATGCGGGAGAAACTAAACTGCACATGCTGCAAGTTTCTTCGTTCTTACTTTTTTCTTTACTTGGTCAGTTCTCCTTTTATTTTTAGTAGTTAAAAAGAAAACCGTGAATGCTGATACCACGCTCAGACTAATGCTACTTCATGAAGTTTACTACGCATTCCTCGGAGGTCTCCGCTTTGAGCAAGCGTTCCTGGCTGCGCTGCCACCATCGTAAAACGCTGCAAAATCGAGCCGATTCCGAGTTTTCACCCGGAGCGTCCGCCCCGGTCTGGCGCGCGTTAGAGGGCGCCAAATTCGCCGCTCCACGCCACGCCTGCGCTGGTTATTGTCGACCGGGGAAGTCCGAGGTCGACTGCACGGACTGGCACGAGCCCTGGCGGGTGCAGCGTGAACATTTTCGGCCGTTCGCCCAGATATGAAGATCTCAGGTAGGCGCGGAGGAACGGTCTGAGAGGGGGGCGGGGGGAGACAGGCGCCGCTGGTAACCGAGATTGGGCTGGATGTCGATCGACCGCAAGTTATCCTGTTTCGCGTTGCCGTTTGCTGACCCGGACACGTCACTGCGTCATCTCAGAAACGGTCTTGTCTCGACAGAACGAAGCGGTGATCAGGGACGTAAAATGGAGATAAATTGCCCTCCATCGAAGGTTGAGATAAATAATTACTGATAATAAAGGATTGGTGATAATTATTAGCAAATGGATTGATATAAACTTCCACCCACAGGAAGGGTCGATATGAAGTATGATACCGGACAGAAATGGGAAATCAAGGCAAAAAGACTTCCCGGGTTCCACTTCTTCCCTCCAATGATATCTGAATATCTCACCCCATTCTTTCAACATCGAACATGGCATACCACTGATGGCATTTGAAGCGTTTTATTTGTGTCTTCCTTCACAGCACCTTCCCAAGGCCTCCGGTAAACACGTTCATTATATAAACCTGGCGTTAATGTCTCTCCTAATGGATTCATTATCGCTCACCATGTGATGCGATTTAAAGACAATCCAGTGTGATTGGCTTACCACATTCCAAAACTCGATTGGTGTGCGTCGGGACTGTATTGCGAGTAATTCTCCCTCGCCTCAAGAATGCCCTGCAGTTAGCGAGTTCCACAATACGCAACATACGATGATTCCAGCGGCAGATAAGTTTATTTATTTGTGTCATATCTATGAAAATTGTTTTGCCGTTTCACTGTAGTCTGTCAGTTTCAACCATATTTTGGGGGTAATTTGAAATCTGCTAGGGGCAGATATAATAGTTTGCTAGAAAATATAGAAAATAGTATTTAAATAATCCACGTTATACAAAATCCTTTACGGTCTTGTTCCAGGGTATCATCGTCATTTCATTATCACATCATTATTTTCAATTTTACCTCCATTCTTTCCATGCACTGTGTTAGGACTAATGTTAAATTTCAGACTTACTGGTGTTGCATTTTGAACACCAAAAGTACAGACGGCTGTTCCCCCCTGAAGATAACAATGATTTTTTCGTAAATTAAACACGTGATCAGTTCTGTTCACGAGGCAAATCAGAAGCCTAGTGTTTTTTTAGTCATGAAAACGAACAGAACGCAATGACGTTTTTCTATCGTTTCATGGTTTCCAAACCGAGCAAGTGCATCAAGAAAAAGCCGAGGAGTTTGATTCAGGGTTATTTTATTACCTTTCTGGAGTAGGAGACAATGTTTACTTCTCCTATCCGTTTTCACATAAAAAATCTTTCTGGAGTAGGAGACAATGTTTACCTGTCCTATCCGTTTTCACATAACAATCTTTCTGGAGTAGGTGAAAATGGTTACCTTTCCTATCCGTTTTCACATAAAAAATCTTACCCGTCAAAGCCGCGCCTGGCTGCCTCATTTCTGGCCGTGCTCCACCATCCCTGATGGGCCGCCCGTCACGGTCCCGTGTGACGGGACCAAACAGCGACGTAAAGACATCCCCGTTCGGGGGAGTCCGCGCGCGTCCGCCGGCCGCTGCTGACAGCACGTGTCAGCCGCCGTGCCTGTTTGTCCGGGCGGCGCGGCATCCATCACGCTGATTGGCCGCGCGGGGAAACACTCAGTCGGCAGCGATGTCCGCTTGCCAGGCGTTTTTTGTGCCGTGAAATGTTGTTTTGAAGGTAGCTCGCTTGATATGCGGACATAGAACTGTTCCAAATTTACTTTCTACCGACTATGTAACAAACAAGAAGCTCGCGCTTAGAAATGGATCCCGTCTGGTGATTATCATACGGAAAAATGTTGCGCAGTAATGAGTTTAAACAACGTCATTACGATGCGCAGTTATTTCATTTTGCCAGTGAAGTCATAAAAATGCATTCATAAAGCTTAGGCCGCACAGGACTCTCCTCTAGCTTGGGTAGAACAGCGACCTGTCCTGAGTTTTGGGTCAGCTCGGTACGGAGTGAGTCAGCTGCTCCCCACCGTTAACCGTCAGTTGCGACAATCCGAAACTTCTTCGCAGTCGACCAGAGCAACGTTTGGCTTCTGCTTAATAGTTTGTTCGCTGGAAGCTGTAGAAACGCCGGGATTCCTCCTTGAATTCTCACGTCCACTTTGTCCTCGTCTAGGTACCACCAATACCCGGGAAACCTTCCGCCAGCATTTCTCTGCGTCGTGAAAAAACATCCATCCCCAAGCAAGCCTATATCATCTATCGACAACTACAATTACCTTACTCGTGACTGCGGAAATTGCATCATGCATTCTCCATTCTCGCAGACGATGCTGAATAGAAGCCGACTTCCCAATACCAGCACGGTATTTTTCGACCTCTGATTGGCGGAACGTGCCCCCTCCCCACTGCGTGCCGTCCCTGCCTGGTGGCGGCACGTGACCGTCCGTGACCACAGGTAGCACGTGACCTTTCCACCCGCCTGTTTACGCCTGCGGGCAGAGGCGTCGCCAGGGCCGCCGGAAAGGGCGGACAGCCAAGTCGCTGACAAAGCCGCGTCCACCAAAAGCCCGAAACTGCGTGCGCGGTCAGAACGTGACCGGCACGCGTCCGGAAAACACCGGAGGCGGTCTCCGTCGGAGGGGGCGGAAGAGGCGCGCCCGGCCGGCGCGGCGCGCCTGGCCGCGCCCGTGCGTAATCGTCGCCGGCCGGACGATGATCCGATCCCAGTGTTGCGCCGCCGACGCAGGCGCGCCGCCGACGGCCGGCCCAATGGGAGCTGATCGATTCGAAGCCGACCGGCCGGCTTCGTCGACGGAGATCGCGGCTGGAATCCCATCGCGGCGACGGCCGCCGCCGCGGAGCCGCCCGCCAGCCGCGCGGCCGGCTTGTGCTGGGTCGGAATCGATTCGAATCGATCCTGCGCCGGTTCAGTAGTTTCGCGCTTTCGCCGTGAGTCGGGATCAGAATCGGTTCAAAGCCGGAGTAAATCAGCATCTGAATCGAATCTCAGACTTGTCGCCATTCAGTTACCGTTGGATCGGAACTGAATCGATTCGCGTTCCTGAAGTCGATTTGATTTGGACTCAGAATCGATTCCCAGCTTAGTGAACTTTTGAACGGCGGATCGATTCACTTGAGGTGAATCGAGCTTGACGTGAATCGAGCACGAGTCGGCCGCGCGGAGACCGTCTCTCATGGGCAGCAGCCGATCCCGGCGACACGATCAGTGGGGAGAGCAATGTAATTGATGGATGCCGCGCACTTGTTGGCGTCTTCACGGTGCTTACCAGCAAGTGATATTGGATGGTAGCCATTGTGCTGGAGATGATGGCCGTAATAGATTAGTCTTGCCGGTTGCTGTGTAGTCGTCCATACTTGTCTTCTCTTTGCGATCGTTCAACGAGCGTGCAAGACGCTTATCGTCGTCACGCAAAATGCCAGTCTGAATATGGTGAAAATCCGAATTCCGCAACCTTCCGCTTTTCAGACATTTTTGCATTGGCCCCGTGGCACTGGCTGGAAATAAATTATCTAAAATCTCACTCAGAGCCCCTCTGTCATTTAATGAAATCAACGGAAGCCAGTGGCAGAGGCCATGCTGCCAGAACTGCGTCCTCGATTCACAGTCGCGAAAAGCAGTCCCAGTTAATCCATCGGTCGGTGCTGGCTCCTCGTGAGTCGCTGGTCGGACCGTCTTTTGATCCCGGCGTTTCTGCCGCAGAAGTCCTGAGTGCCTCTATAGCGGTCGGCGCTTTTCACATCCTGAGACTAGCCGAGACTAAGCGTCGTGAGACGGCTAGCTGAGGCAGCTGCGGCTCGTGTGACCCCCTCCACGTGACTCAAGCTCAACAAAATGGCGGCTGAGCGTCACGCGGTGGGAAAGCCGAGTTGCAGCCCAAAGTTGAGCACGTGAGGAGCAGAAACCGTGCTCAAATATACAGTGTGTAACGGGCACGAACAGGACTGGCCTTGGAACGATGCACATTGTGCGTTCGTGCCGTAACGTAACGCGTTCCAGCCGTGCGTTCTTCCGAATCCACAAGCCTGCGTCGCTTATCGTGAAGTTTTAATATAAAGCTAACCATGAGTACGTTTACCGTCAATTGCGAAATATTTTTTTTTTAAAACAAATTTAGGCCGAACGTGTTGAAGTGAATGTCGATGGGATCAATGTCTAAGCGGAGCTGTTGCTAGACCTTGGGTCCGTCACCTAAGTGCTACAAAATATGGGGAAATCTTGCCTCTAGCGCCGATCCAGATGACACTTGAAGATCTTTATCGTGCCGAGCAACTCCACGACATGGCTGCCCGCCACTGGCTGATTCTTTTGGTCTCGGGCCAGACACAGGTGCCCGCTCTGGGACTTTAACCCTATTCCCGGAGGGCTAGACAGTATGGTCGATTCCCGGCAGGGAGGGAACGGATTCGGCCCCCCCCTGATATCTCGAGAACTTCACATCCGATTTCACCGCAACAAATGGCAATCGATTGGCCATGAAGTGAACTACATTTTTATAAAAATAAATTTTCAAAATTTTGAAAGGTGTGGATACAGGGGGTAAAAATGTCAAAATGGGGGGTATTTTGGACTTCTTATAACTCCGTTGTTTATGGACCGATTTCGATGAAACTGACATGAATCGAGAGATTATAGATAGGACTTTTCCCATGGGTATACACATCTGGAAATTTCGGGAAAATTCAGTGGGCTTTCAGAGTGTTTCAAAAATAGGAGGATTGGTTTTTTAACAACTGAATGAACAAAAGAAGGCAAAAACATTTTTTTGGCTTCCGCTAGTCATGTTATGCTAAAGAAGTACAAATCGCATTACAATGTTTGCATAATGTTAACATAGGCGGTGCCAGGGACATGAAATAGGGAGAACTGTCATGATCACACATTCTTCAGACCAACTTATGACCTTTGATCTTAAATGGCCTCCAGTGACCCTGGAGTCACTTGGAATGATCTCGTGTGCATTTAATATTATCTGTAGACGTTTTCAATCATTTGAATTCATTCTATTTCAAAAATTTCATTTTATGACTATTGCAATATAGGGTACGCGCTCTGGCATTTTAGGTCATAGCTCCGTGACCCGACCTGATATCAACCTAAAACTTGATACACAAGTAGAGGGCACATTTTTACGTCATGTATATTCCGGGTTTGGCATTTGAAAAGAACAGCGCAAAAATTATTGCAAAAAAACAAAATTTGACTTTTGACCTTGGCCTGACCCTGTAAAGTGACCTCAGACAAACAAAATTATATCTGCACATTGTCCAACTATTTAACTATTCATCCATGTAAAGTTTTAAGTTCTATATTAAAAACGCTTTTTGGCAGACATTTTTCTTTTACCCTAATCATGGCCAAAATGACCTGAGGTGCCTCCCAAAAACGTCGCCTGGCTCCGCCCCTGAGCAAAACAAAATTTTGAAATTTTGCCATGGGACGTAGAAAAAATAGCTAGAAAAAGTCACCAATTTTCGTGATGCTGCGTCAAAAAGCCTGGAATTCGGCAAGCAAAAAACCCGAGGGGGGGCCAATTCAGCCCCCCTGGCCGGGAACAGGGTTAACCCAATACCCACCACACACCGGACTCTGCTGTTCGGCTCCTCGTCCATCAGGCCGCCGCGACGTCGTCCTTGCAGCCATTGATTTATCTGAATGCGTAACATGAATAGTTCCAGTGCTTCTCCGGTAAACAGACTGCTTATGACAAAAAGCACGCCACTTTTGGTGAAGAGGCAAGCTGTAGCTGAATGTGCTGTACTAGCAGTTTCTGCAAATCACTGATCATTGCATGAATGACATGGTGAAATTTCTCAACTCATTAGTGTGACAGGCGTGGTTCGTTGCAGATCTGGCTGTCAAATGTTCAACGAAAATGTGTTCACGATAGACGAATGGACATTTACTGAGTTGGAATGCCTACGGACGAGCGATGAAATAAATGAATGAAATTTATTCGAAATGTTCAGGAGCAGAGTGTTTCCATATCAGGTACTTAAAACGATCAGCGCCTACGGTTCCCGTTCCTTTGTGTTTCGCCGGCAGGGGACCGAAAGGCCAAGTTCCGTCTCGGTGTGCGGTTTACTAGCATACTTGGCTCTTGAGCCGGTCTAAAAGTTCCATTTTTAGACCACCTGGTCCTGGTGGTGTAAAGTACCCGGGGCCCACGCGGCCGATACAGCACGCAAACGTCACCTCTCGGAGGCGGCGCCCGAACTGGAACCGAGCTGGCGCTGAGCCACACGGCAGGCAGCGCGCGAAAGTGGGCCGAAGCCGGAGCCGGAGCCGGCAGAGGGTCGGCAGAGGACGACGCCAGGTGACCCGTAACAGGGTTGTTCGGTGAAATCGTGGGCCACGGAGCTGCCGTGGCAAACTTCGTGTCGATTGGTGGTTATGAGAGGGAAATTTCGATACATTTGATCTTTCCCTCTTAATGCCGTTGGATACTGACATGGGTTGGCGTGGAGTGGTGGGTAGCATTTGGGTCCGAGTTCTGACGAAAGAACAGAACAAAGGAGAAAAAAACAACGCGAAAGAGTGATACCTGTGACGTAAGGTATGCGACATAAATGCTACATAAATGATACTTTTGGGATAAGACACACGCCATGAGCGGACCCTTAGCAGCTTGTAACTTGAGTTCGTGGAAAGCCAGCTGTATACGGTACCATGGCGGCTTGGTTGATTGGTGTTTCCGTGGCCAGTTCGCCGCAACTTTTGGCCCCGAAATGAGTCTGGAGTTCTCGCTCTGACAAGAGCGGGAGATGGAGCGAACGTTTCGGCTATCGGCCCCCTTCAGCATTCATGATTGGTTGGTCGGATGTGACTGGACGATGACCGAAGCGTCTGCTCCAACCCCGCGCTTGCTAGAAGGAGAAATTAAGGCTCATTGCGGAGCCAAAAGTTCTGGCGAACAGGCCATCGAAACATCAAATTAGTGGGCTTTTGGCGTCAACCCTATTCGCGGAGAGCTAGACGGTATAGCCGATTCTCGGCAGGGGGATTCGCCCCCCCCCAGATCTCGAGAACCATACATCCGGTTTCATCGTAACAAACGGAAATCAGTTTGTCATAAGGTAAGCTATATTTTTAAAACAAGAACTTTTCAAAATCTTGGGAGGGGTGGATACAAGGAAGCAAAAAGTCAAAATGGGAACGTTTTTCGACTTGTTCTAACTCTTCTGTTTATGGATCGATTTCGATGAAATTGGCATGAATCGAGAGTTTGTGAATGAGACTCTTACCGTTGATCCATACCTTTGAAATTGTGAGGAGGCGTTCACAAGGTTTCGAAAATGGGAGGATTAGTGTTTCAAAAACTAAATTAAAAAAAGAGTTAAAAATGCTTTTTGGCTTTTAATAGTCACGTTCTGCTGAAGAAGTACAAATCGTATTACAATGTCTGTATAATGTTAGCAATGTAAAATGTTAGTATAATGTTAGCATTTATAATGTATAATGTTAGCAGAGACGGTGCCAGGGGCATGGAAAAAGGGGAACTATCATGGCCACATGTTTATCAGGTCAGCTTACGACCTTTTAGCCTTAAACAACCCCCACTGACCTAAAATTCACACGGAATAATCCTGAGTGCATTTCACATTGTTTGAAAAGGTTTCCAATCATTAAAATTTACTCTGTTCCCAAAATCCCATCTTAAGGCTGTGGTGTTATAAGGCACGCCAACTGACATTTTAGGTCATAGCTCCATGACCCGACCTGATATCAGCCTGAAACTTGGTACATAAGTAAAGGGAACTCTTTTACGTCAAACTTATTCTGGGTTTCGCATGTGGAAAAAAGCGCCAAATTTTTTTGCTATCAGTCCAAATGTTGAAGTTTAAACTAGACGTGACCTCGCAAAGTAACATCAAATTAATAAAATCTGGCTGATGTGTTTGCCCAACTATTTACCATACACCCGTATAAAGTTTTAAGTTCGATCTCAAAACGCTATTTTTGGCAGCCATTTTCCTTTGTCCTTCAAGAGGGCCAAAAATGGTCTGAGGTACCTTTAAAAAACGTTGCCCGGCTCCGTCCTTAGCAAAACAGAGTTACGAATCTTGGCACAGTACGTAGAAAGAATAGGTAGGAAAACTGACCAAATTTTATAGAGCTGCGTGAAAAATCCTGGAATTAGCAAGCTGAAATCACGAGAGGACAGATTCAGTCTCCCTACCGGCAATAGGGTTAAAGGCCCAAAGTATTGCATATGCTAAGAAAACTGACACTTTTAAGTTTTTCGTGAACGTAATCGCCAAAACTACAAAGATCCCACGTATAAGGAAAAATCGCACTTTACCTTATTACCTAGAAACCAATATTTTGTTAATGGCAGCTATCACTGCCATTACATGCAGTTGCTGTTCCAAAGCGGTTTACGAATTGATATCCATATTAGGTTTTGACCTGACCTGAGAGATCATCATTGACTGAAACATTTGAGAACTACGAACTGGTAACGACTGCGACAGGCAAGTACCGGCTACCTGCCTCGAGCCGGAATCAACGAGATTTATTCATTGGTTCCTGAAATAGACAAGGGAAGGCAACAGCACGGTACCTGGAAGGTGGGTACCAACCTGATGCCCTGGTAAAAATCAGGGGAAAATGGCTTCTTTGCCCTTCAGCTTTACAATCCATTGGACAAACTTGTTTGCTTGGGCATCGGCCTTGAAATGAAATATCCGAACGCCTGGTCCGCTGCCATGCAAACATTGTTTCTCTCGCTACGGTTGATTTTCGGAAGTTTTGTACTCTGCTGAGACAACGTCGGCCTGAAATACCATCGTTTATCGGAAACCTTTTACGGTTACAGAGGATATGTCTTCAACTTCGGTAACAATTCGGGTTGACCGTGGGAGTCGAAGGAGTCGCTTGCCGGAGCTTACAATGGATATCCGTCGGATTCTGATTGCTTCCTGCAGACTGGCGCTAGCTGACTCGCGGAGTTTGATTGGTTTTCCAACTCATTAAAACTGGGAGACTTTGCGGCGCGGGATTCGTAGGTGCTCGAAAGTTGTGAAGCATTCGACGTGGATGCACGCAGCTGAGCCCGCATTTTGTTTTGTTTCATATGCCCTTTCTGGCGCACGACTGATCTCGTTTCAGCTGCGACCTGGAACCGGCTAGAATTCTACGCCGTCTCTTCCCCGCCGTGTTTCTTGAAAGCATGTCCACGCATTCATCGTCTGCAAGCAATGTTGTATGTAAAGGCTTGCAAATGCATGCAAACGCGGGCGGACCTTTGTTTGTGGTACCTCTCAGGAGAGCTCAGAGCTGGAGCCTCTCTATCGCCCGGGGCGGTTTTGACAGCTTAGCTTTGGCCTTGACGCAGGCAGGTCGGAGGGTGAAGGGAGGAGGAAGGAGGTTTACGCTCGTCTTTATGGATTCAGCGACGGCCACAGGGGATATCCGAGGTGTGCACGCGCCCTTGTGGATTCAGCGGATGCCCCTCCCTGGGATATCGATGTGTGGGTGAGCAGCTGTTTGTTTTCCAGTGTTTGTATTGAAGTGGAAAGTGTCTAGTAATGCTTGGTGAGCAACGCCATACATAATGTCGTCTATTTTACGTCTGTTTGCCACCCAGACCGCAGATGCGACTTTTGGCCACTCAGAGGAATTGGGTTGCTGAGCTGAGGTTTCAGAGGAATTCCGAGTTCCGAGCTGACCCGCGGCTGGTCAGCTGAGATTCCCTGGCTGACCCGCCGCTGGGAACACGGTCAGCTGAGATTCCCGGGTTGACCCGTGGCCGGGTACACGTCAGCTGAGCCGTCCCTTTGACCGTGGCTGGGTACACGGTCGCCTGAGATGCCCGGATGACCAGATGACCAGACCCAGATGCCCAGATGACAGGTCAGAAGTCGGGCGGGACAAGCCCCAGGCGGCGCAGCACTGCCTGCGCGCCCCTCCACACGGATACTCCGCCCGTCGGTGTTTGTCATCGTCTGTCAGCGCCCAACGGTCGCATTACCCGACCGCCGACACGCCGCCAAAGCCCAGCGTCTTACGGCGGCTGCGGCCCGTATCCGCCGGAGCCAGCCGCTCGGCCGACGCCAGTAGCCCGGTGCAGGGTGGCGCTGCGTGAGCGCGAGGTCGCGGGATCGATTCTCGTCGGCTGCAGTTTTCGTTGTCTTTGGCATGAGTGTTGATGCGTTCATTGCGCCACTGGATGACCCATTGGAATGCAAAAGCGTTTTGATGAGCTTCCGAACTTACGGCATAATGAGAAGATCTAGCTCAGCTCTGGCTGATGTAGGAGGGAATTCTTTTGCAGGAAAAACTGGCCCGCGCTTACAGTCGGGGAAATACGATATATATATATATATATATATGTATATATATGTATATATGGTCATATGCCACCGTATATATACGCGCATGTAATATATAATATGAGTCAGTTATAAATTACGAGTTGATAACCATACGTATATGCACATGTAATATGCATCATATATAACATAATATACGATATGTCATTGCCGATATTGAAAGGCAATTGCCCTTCAATAACTGCAATGAACATGGGACCAATTTTTGTCGACTAGAAAGAATCGACTCCTTTATTCTTCCATACAATCCTGAATGTAATACACTAATGTATTAACACCGCTACTGAACAACCATTGCCCTTCAGTAACTGCGCTGTTAGTACGGAATCTTCGGATTTTCGTTGCAAGCAGTTGCGTTCCAGCCGCACGTTGTCTCGTTTTTCGGCGGATCCTCCGCTGAAGATCGCTGCAGGCGCACGCCGCGGCGGCTCAGCAGGCTGCAGGTCAGAGGAACGTCGGCGCGCCGGCGGCTGCACCACCGGAGCCCGCGCCGCCGGCCGTCCGCGGTCCCGTGATCCGTCCGGGCAGGATCAGACCGGATCAGGCGCGGCGGCGGCCGCCGGCACGGCCCGGCGCTCGCCGGCCGCCGGCCGGGGTTAATCTGACGACGAGCCGCCGGTGCCGGCGGGCACTTGCGCCACCGCTAGCGAAGTGCCACCGGCGGGGCGGGCGCGCGCACGCGGTGGTGCTGTTGCAGTAGCGGCGAAACAGTGCGCGGAACGCCGAGAAGAGAAAAATGCGGCCGGACGGCGACGAGTTAGCGCGTGGGGGGGAGGGGGTCAGTACCAGGGAGGTGCAACGTTACGACGGTGGAGGCTTGCATTGGGATGAGCGATGCGATATCCGCGGTGATTAATAGCCGGCGATACGTCAGCGCATCGGTGCGATAAGAAGGCCGATGTGACAAGATCGATACAGTGAATCGTTCCGGAGACTGCCGATGCATTCGTTCGGTCCTCAGGAGAGATCGATGGGCCGGGTAACAGGAGCGACGCTGCTAAGGGAAGTGGGGGTGGTTTCAGTATAGCTTTTGAAAATGGGATGTTAGCGGCGTGACGCTGCGTTGAAAGATACAACTCGAAACGGATTTTATCTTCTCAACCTCACGCTAAGTTATGAAAGTGTTCCCCCACCGCTGAAAGTTACTAGATCAGATGTTTTTGGTATGAAAACTTTTATAATCAGAACATCAATCTCGTTTCTTTAAGAGTTTGTAAAGAATTCGGTAGGAGAGAGACACCGAAAACGCGCCTTGAGTGACCCGTTTTCTTCGGTACTGAACAGACTGCACCGCATTGACTCGGAGTTGTGCGGAACAGCATACAACGCCAGTAAAGCTTCCCGGCCGCGGTGAGACGATTCCCGACTTCTCAGCCTGTGCGCCCAGCTCATCATCAACGTTGTTTTCGCTATGTACCCCCTACTTCAAAGCGGCGCGCTGTCGAACGCATGCTACGGAAAGCAACCGCGTCCGAAGAATCACTCCTCAAACGAGCCCAGTTTCCGAGACGCGGTGCGGCTGTGCCCATTCGGAAACCCGACCCTTCAGCCTCGGCGGAGCCCTCTCCAGCGTTTCTGTTTGCCGCGGGTCGTCCCTCACTCGCGAAAGACTGTTCGAGCGGAGTGCATCAGCGGCCTCCGGCGCCGCAGCGCATAGTCCGCCGTTGGCGATGAAAGGGCCGGCGGCCGCGGACAAACGAGCGCACCACTCGCCGGTTTTTTCGACGTCGCCGTGCCCCAGTTCCTCGATGAGACGGCGCGCCGTGCTTCGCCAGGGGCGGCCCCAGGGCGCAGTCTAGCGGAGAGGACGCAAATTCCTAGAATCATTAAGTCGTTCTCGTCACTTCCTCGAGAGCTCGTAAAGAATTTGGCGGTAAGAGAAGCCGCAAATCGCCGCCGAGAGAGACCCTCGCGTCGACGCGCGCGCCGTGGGAAAAGCCCGCGACCGAGGCCCGTCGGCCAGGCCGTCTCCCCCGCGTGCCGCCGCTGGGTCCGCCGCTGCGTGATGAGTCGGGCCCACGCCGGCCTCGTCTGGCCGGTTTCCGGTGCGCTTTGCCCCGCGGCCGGGCGGCACGCGACGGACGGCCGCGGCTCGGAGCGGAGCCGCGTCTCGGCTCGCGGCCCTCCCGCTTCGCCGATTGGATCTCATCGGCTCGTTGGCCGCGTCTGATTGTCCGCCGGGCGTCGTCACGACGGTAGGGTAACTGGGCCGCTCAGCAGCCACTTGTTCCTTTTCGCCTGTGCTGCTTTTCCTTTGCCCTCTTTAGCCATTTCCTTTTCTCTCTTCGTTTTCTCTCTCTCTCTTGCTGTCCCTCTCACTCTCCCGCTCTCCCTCTCTCTCGCTCTGCCCTCCCCTCTAAGCGTCGTTTGCTTGTTCTGGCGTTACTGTCGGTCTCTCTCTCTCTCTCTCTCTCTCTCTCTCTCTCCTTTGCCTTTGTATGTTTCTGCTGCGAGAATCGATCCCAGACACGTAGAACAATAACGCTCAGATGACGCTCAGCGGCCGCAATAGACACGATGCACCGTGACTGATGACAAGACGCTTAACAACCCGCAGTCCCCCAGCCGCTGGGATCATTCTGATTCGTCTGTAGTCCTGGTAAGGCTCCGTAGCGAGTACGTGTTTCGTTAGCGAGCGCCGGGAAAAGTAGTAACGGGATCATCCGCCTCCTGCCCGGAGCCATTCGCCGTGAATGCGATCAAGGGTCTGAACAGCTTCCATCAAGAGCGGCTGCGATCGAGGGCTCGGCAGCACCCACATTGAGGCAGCTCTCTTCTGCCGTCCCATTTCTCGGCAATGGATCCTGAACCCGGCTTACCCGCCCGTCCTGCCTGTCAGTGACATTTTGCCTTCACCTCCATTTGCAGCTAATAGGGCTTACATGCTTTTTGTTTTTTCTGTTTCTGTTTTTCTGCTGGACGAGCAAAATGGTACTGGTTATTAGTTGCAGAGTTCCTTATTAATGCTTTCAACTATCAGAGTTCACGTCAGATGTCTCAGGAGATGGCAAAATGACTCTGTGAGCTGGACTTGAACAATTCAGTCACGAAGCCAAAATGCTAACCAGTACACCGCGCCATCCCTAACACAACGTTGTTTATGAGGCAGGATTTCACCCCGCAAATCCCCACCAGATGCAAGTGCGTCGAAGCTCAAAGTATAGGTTACAGTAGACAGCGCTGAGGAAGGCATCGTCCATTTTTTCTTCCTGGTCTGGTCATCGCTGTCGCTGCCTTTGGAGAATCCGAAGACAGATTTCTTAGACCATACATCTCCACCTCTCAAGTCGGGCGCTCGCCTCTCGAATCCATAACCAAATGCGTCAATCCATTGTCTCCATGACAACCATGCAAAGTAGGCCGGCGACCAGTCGGCCGCAGATGAGTGAGATTTCCCCGCGGAATTCTGGCGAAATCATGCAGCTGGCCTCGTGCCACGCGAGGCTGAGATCTCGCCATAATGCCGAACGTCAGTGGCGAGACAGCTGGATTAACGGCGCCCGATATGGAGGTCACGTCAGAGCGTGCGTCACGCGGCGGGCGCGTCAATACGCACGGAGGTTGTGTGACGGAGACGTGAGGTGAGTATCGTCTGGCGGCCAGCTGCTACCCTGAAAAACATTTTCGACCAACCTTCGGGCTCAAAGATCACCCATTCTACGGACAGAAATTGAGATGTATATCTACAGTGCCACGTTATCCCAGAGGACAAGTTACTTGCTTGTATGACCTGCGAGATTTCTATTCGATGCTGTCTGCACAGTCCTTGAGAGCACATGGATCATGGATGTCTCAAAGATGACGGGGAAGGGGCCGGTGGAGATTGCCAGATGATTTCGAAAACAATGTTGTGGTTTATAATAGCTTTGAGACTTCCTCTGGTTCAAATCTTGTTACCTTTGTGGTAGTCTGACATGATCTCAAAGCTAACGCTGCAGACCTCATTCAAGGCAATCCAGTGCGCTGGAAGATTCTCCCCTGACACGTTTTGCACCTACACCGCCCGTTACTTCAAGTTACTCAGTTGTTTACAGCCTTACAAGCCTGCTGTAATACTTACAATAGCACAGCGAGAAACACCATCGCGTGCAAAACAATGCAGTGCATGTATTTCCACGTACGGCTTTAAACGACAGTCCTCACCGATCGCCGTCTTGAGTGTCGAACAGAGGGGCTTAAGGTCCTCAAAGACGGTCCTTGGCGGCACCGACAAGACCGACACAAGACCAACACGAAACCTTTGGCGGTGAGCTATTCTGCCGTCATGCAGAGTATCCAAACAACAGCTGAATGGCATCCAAACGTTCACTCAAATCTTGGTTAAACTAGTAGTGTTCGCTAAGGTCAGTAGCTGGGTGACGCAACGACGGGCCCAGCTCGTGGTCGGCCACTTTGTGAGAGCATATGAGCTTCAAACAAGAGCCCTTGCCGCAGTAAGAAGTGAACTATTGTCCCTGAACCACACATAAACGGCGAACACCCCACTCACGCGCCCCGACGGCTGGGCTTGGAACCGCGGTTCTTGAAGGAGCGTGCCGCTCGCGTCCAGTGCGTCCTTGTATATATATATATATATATATATATATATATATATATATATAGATATATATAGATATATATGAGCTTTTCCGTTTAATAGGAGCGGTCTATGTAAACCAAGCAGTACGTGCAAACGTACATTATCCATTTAATCTGTTAAATCCCAACGGGACGTGTTTAAATACCATTTATTCAAAATGGTGTGTTAGGAGTAATCTCAGTTGCATTCAGTAAAGAACTGCGATCATTAGGATCTTAAAGGGCAAGACTTTAATTAAATCTCGCCATATGTTTCTTATTTCCTGGAATGGGCTAGGGTTGATTTCATTCCTTGAGAGAGCTAAAGCTAGCAAAAGTAGTACACGTCGGGGTCGCTTTGAAAAACATGACTTGTAATCAGCAGGAGTAATCTCAACTGCTTTCAGTGAAGAATTACGGCCATTACGACCTCAAAGGGCAAGGCTCTTATTAAACCTCGTCATATGCCTCTTATTTCCTGGAATGGGCTGGGGTGGATTTCATTCCTTGGGAGAGCTAAAGCTGTCGGAAATAGTACACGTGGGAGCTGCTTTGAAAAACGTGATTTGTAATCATACCGCGCTGTTTATACCATGTCTGTGGTCTTTAAATCGGCACTGGCCGGAGTACCTGGCCACCTTCCAGCTCATGGGAATATTTCCCCCTGCCGGTGTTGAAAATCAATGCTCATATTTCGATGATTCAAACTGCAATCGATAGCCGTTGCCATTATTGAAAAACGGTATTTCCGGTCGGTAATTCTTGCCCATGCGGCCTGCTTTGCAGGCGCCTTCTTAATGGCAAGTCGACCGTTGCCGCTTACTTAAATCGTGGACCAAATGATTTGTTACGTAGATGTTTTCAAGGGAATTATGTACTGCCTGTCCGCTGCATAGCTGACTGAATAGAGTCCAGAGACACGTTCGTTGGTTGTGAGCTGATCACTGACGTCATTTTGTGGACACGTTCGCCGCCTGTGCGCGGATCACTGACGTCATTTTTGGACACGTTTGCTTGCTGTACGTTGATCCCTGAGTCATTTTCTGCTCGGCAGGTGTCCGCCAGCACAGTGCTGCTGTTGGGCGCCACAGCGCTGGGTACGACTGCGTACCTTTTCAACGACCTTCGGCAGCGCAGAACCTATCTGGAGACCCGCAAAGTCATCGAGGTGAAACATTCCATTGAGGAGCAGTCGAAGACCAGGGTGAGTGCAGATTGACCCGGGGTCTATCGCTCCTTTGCACTTCGTGGCGAGGCTTTTGTAAAGAAGGAGGCAGAGGTACTCTTTGTTTGTTAGCGAGCCGAGATTCCATGCGTGCCGTTGTTTGTGTTGGTTCCAAGTAGTGAAAATGTTCGTGCGGTTAGCATGTAGGCAACGCCATTTGAGTAAAATTTCACATGGGGCTCGATTTTGACCTAAACCTACAACACTGCCCTAGTCAGACCTAATCTGGTTCATGGTGAGGCAACAAACGTCATAAAAATAGTGCCAGATAAATGTCTGCATCTTCGTTAATGCTCTTGGCTCGTTTTCTAGCTCATTTTTCCTTCCCACTTTGTGTGGTCCGGCGTGCGGGCAAATAACATGGGTTGGGTGGTCGGTTATTGGATTAGTTTAACGACGTTTTCGACTGCCTGGGTCATTTCCCGTTGCAGCCTCTCAGGCGGGCGCCACCCCCTAACGCGAGTAGGCTCCTTTGGCCCGTGGAGATCAAAGGTCGTCTGATTGCGCAGTTGCACGGTCTGTTGACACGGCGGAATGCAACAGAGACCAGGGGACGCCAGAGGCGCTATCACTCCCGCAGCGGTCCCGCGGCTATATACAGCGGCGACTAGCACGGCACTGGCTGCCGCCAACGCTGGTGTTGTTGCTACTGCCACTTCTTTTGTGATTGGATTTTACGCTTTGACCCCGTCTTAGGTAGTCTGAAACATGCGTGGTAGGAGCCGCTTTTCTCACCTGGTACAAGCCTGGATGGAGAAGCGTATCTTGGCATCGAGAACCTGCAGGTTATGCTTACTCTGTGGGGAAATTCAGGCCTCTGCAATGATTACCATATGCGCGAATCGAACGATATCTCACATGCCTACATTAATAGATTTTCATTATGCTATCTTTGTTCCTTTGCACCATGTTTCTTAGTTTTCATTCTTCATGTACTCCGGATGCTCCGGCACCATAGCGAAGAACACAGTCTCCAACCTGTTGGCACAAACTATGTTATTGTAAAATATCATTGGTTCGTTTTGCTCTTACCAATGAAGGATTTCATCGCCGACGCACAGCTCGCACCGTCAGCTGTTGATTGCGTTACAATGAAATTAACCCTTCCTTCAATACGCATTTTCTATGAAGGACAGATATGGAGCAAACCGTAATGACTCTGAGTAGCCACTCTCATACCTCCGCTAATTCGTGAAACAAGCCCTCGAACGCCGTTCAGCATCACTTGTTTCTTCGTTACGAGGCCGGGCCGGAGATTATGTCACGCGATATGTAATCCCATGTCAAGACGGAATTGCCACGCGATGTGTCTTCATGTCAAGGCAGACCTGTCACGTGACCTGCGTCCCGTGTCAGGAGGACCTGCCGCGTGATCCGTGTTCCTGTTTCAAGACGGATCTGTCAAGTAATTTGAGTCCGCAAACCAGGGCTGAACCTGTCATTTGACCTGCGTCCGCCAGCCAAGGCTGGACCTGTCATGCGATCTGTCTCCACGCGGCAGACTGGACTTGTCACGTGATCTGTTTCTTCCTGTGAAGGTTGGTGTGTTACGTGACTGCCACCTTAAACTGCGTGTTTTTTTTGAAGACTGTGTAGAGGTTTTATCCGTATGCAGTCAACCAGGCCCAGTCTGCCTATTTCAAAATGAAAAGGACGCTTAATGTTAGTACTCAATTTCCGAAACAAAGCTGCCTCATAAGCCCTTGTCCCGAAAGCCAAACAAATTAGCGAAAAACCCATCTCAACCAAATCCCTTGATGACGGCAGTGAGCTTTTGGTGGCTCCCTCATAACCCGGCACTTTGCTGTTGATTTAACGTCCGTGTTTTGAAAGTTGATCCAGGATTTTGGATTGCACACTTTATTTTCACACTTTATCCGCGAGCTGATTAGTTTTGTTGGACGACAAGCATGTTTTATCCTGTGGCACCGGAGACGTTATCGAAGACATGACATGAAGACATGAAGACAAGACATGTGGCCAGACATGCGTCAGGATCTGGAAAGAGTGGATCCGCAATCCATATGTAGAGTCCAGGATCTGGGACTCTTCATTAGCCTGGATCCTATGCGCCAGTTTTGTCGAAAGATCCCTTCAGATCTTAGATCCTAAGCCTGCATTTTGTGGGAAGATCCCTTCAGATCTCGGATCCTAAGTTTACACCTTGACGAAAGATCGATTCGGACCCGAGATTCTAAGTCTATATTTTGTTGAAAAATCCCTGTTGACCATTATCCCCGGTGTTTACTTTGTCAAAGGCTTCAGAGCCCAGGCATCAGGATTTCTTGTCAGGTCTGTCAAACTATCACTTGTGACTTTCGATCCTTGGTCTGTTACATGTAAAGTATGTGCAATTCTGCAGTCACAGTGCCGCCAAATACAACATACCTTGGTGCACGTCATCTCAGTGATCATGACAAAATCAAGTTTGGAACACTTCTTTAAGGACGGACTGGGAGGAAGACACCAGTTTCTGTTTCCCTCAATGGTGGCCAGCTCAATCTAGTACCCAAACATACGCCTCTAATCAGAACGAGACTTAGTGTATCAGTCCGTAGAATGCAGTTCAGATCAATCCGAGATACTAAGAAAGGCTAATCGGCCTTTACACGTCCCATATCACAGTTATCTGTTGTCCATTTGTTGTCCACGCATAATGCCATTTCCGCCGGTTTCACACAAACACGTTGCATTCAACGGTCACACGAACCAAACTGAACCCGAAACACATTTAATTTACCCGGCTGGGCTATTCCACAGTACTTAATAATCCATAACAGTACTGAACCAAATATCTTGGTTTAGATGAGGAAACTTATCATTTATTATTGTTTCATGGTGTTACAATTAATACGCTGATTATGCGATCCTGGCACGAAATGTGTTAAACTAGGCAACTGTGCAGGTATGTACGCACAAAATTATGCGTAAAACCGTAGACAAAATTTTATTTATTAGAAGGGAGAAATGCTAAGTAAGGTGTTTTACATGCATTGCTACATTTTCCAACGTTCGTAACTTAACTTGTGAACAAGAGATCGGCGGCATCAGTGGTCGGGATGGGCGCCTCCATCTTTGAAGTTGACATGTGGGTTTGTTTGCCGTTAAAAGCTATGTTAAAATGCATTTGTTTCTTTTTCTTTTTTGACGGGATGATATTTCAGCATCTATGGGAAGCAAAATATATAATTGCGGGCTGTCAGATCCATTTAACTTTTTCAGGAAAAATCCATTTCGCTTATTTGGATCGCACCCAAGTTGAAAATAAAAGCCTGAGCAGGTGATGTTATAAAATCTGCGTTGGCACTGGCCACTTCAAACATTCGCACATGAAGTGCAGCATTAGATGGCGAAAAATGGTCACGCGGAGGCTGGTTTGCCTTGTCATTATTTACTCAGTTCATGATGTGCATGTGGTTTACCGAAAAAATGTGTTCCAAAAAGCCCTGGTATTATGGCCCGTCCACCGGGTTCTGATATTATGGCAACTGATCCTCACGTGACTAAATTTTGAATTGCGTTTCATTCTTGAGCACAGATGCTATATAACAACAAAGCGCGAAATTCATTTCACCATTACACATTGTTTTCTTTGTTCTTTGTTCTTTGTTTTTACATCTTGTGCAAGATGTAAAATTGTGGTCGCCATTGAAAATTTCTTGTAAATGTTTATCAGTTGGCCTCCAGCTTGACTGTAATATATGAAAATGAAACTGTGCATGAGTTTCCTGTCAAACACTACGGCAGTCCTAGTTCTGTAGTACACGTCAAGTTTGAACGCCTTTTGATACAATGGTTTGACTCAGTGACAGCTTGGTATGTTGGAGGGCCTCAGCAAAGTTGCAGGAAAGAATGTATTGGCTTTCTGCACCACACTGAAGCATGTACCCACGTAACCCTGCTTGTTACACACCTTCTGTGTATGCCTTGACACATTGTGCTTTGTGAAAACATCTTCCTATCTAAAATTTTAAGTCTACGTTTTTGTTGTGCTATGTCGAAGATACCCTCACATCCTGGATTCTATACAAAATTTTGCCAAAAGATTCCTTCAGATCCAGGATCCCATGGTAACGTTCTATTGAAGGATCCATTCAGATCCTGAATCTAACGGCTGTATTTTGTCGAAAGCTTCCTTGAAATTCCGCATCCTCCTGTGAGAACCATAACATGTCTTCTCGTGGCTCTAGAAGAACCAAGGCAAACCTATGTCATTATGCGAGAGAGAGAGAGAGAGGGGGGGGAGGGGGAGAGGGGGAGAGAGAGGGGGGCGGGAACATCTGGGATTGTCTCACGAACAATGGGACTAATTCCACCACGTTTAGGAGAATTCCGACACTAATTACTGCAGGTACTTTTGGTTCTAGACCATCCCGGAGGGATTTCAAGCTGTTCATTTGCGTTATCGCCGTTCTGCATATTTCCATTTTCCTCATTAAAAGTTTCGCGCGAGACCTAATTTATGGTAATGACGCAATTTAGATGCATTTGTATGCAAAGGAAATCTATATTCGCATTGCTGTCAAAGATTTCGTAAAAAAACTCGATTTATGCTATGAATATTTTCTCGTATACCTCAAACATTTTAAAATTTAACCCCGTTTCTGCGTTGCTAAATTCAATCACGCAACATAAGCACAACTGGAAAATCGCCCGACTTTTTATAGCTCCAAACGACATCAAAGACCGCATGCAGTGTGGCAAGTTTTGAACAAACGATAAAAATGGGTTCCCTGCTGAGAAACCGTGGCAAAGATGTTCTTGGCGTACCAAATTTCAGGTGTTAATGAGCCTGGGGGCACTGCCATCCTTCCCCCAAATCATCATTTTATTGGTTCTTTTCTATCTGCACATGAAGACCTTCACGCTGGTAATGCAGCCCACCCTTCAGTCCTCCAAATGAAGTAAATTCGCAGAACGCAGGTAGCCGTGCGCAGCAGCGCCATTGCGCAATGGCCGGAGAGCACGTGGACGTCTGCTTGGCTTGGCGAGCAGTCTTTCCGAGGCAATTTAAGGCCGCCGTCCCGCCACCCCTCGCCCTGTCAAGATGGCGACTTCCAGCGATCTCCGGCTTCATGCGGCAAGACAACGGCACCACGCGGCTGAAGACGACACCACGCGGCA
Organism: Capitulum mitella; assembly: GCA_030062745.1. Taxonomy (NCBI): domain Eukaryota; kingdom Metazoa; phylum Arthropoda; class Thecostraca; order Pollicipedomorpha; family Pollicipedidae; genus Capitulum; species Capitulum mitella. The sequence continues at coordinate 15,706,758 of CP099851.1, read as the reverse complement.
CGAGGTTTCCGCCGGTCTTCTACCCCTGGCCGCTGACACAGCATTTTGCCCGAAGCGCAGAAAACCGAGTACGAGCAGTCGCTTTAGTATGCTGAGTGCCATGGATAGCCGTCAGAAAGATTACTTCAAGGTTTGGACATTTTCAGAAGTAATTACATTTTTCATGTGACAGACGTCGTGCTCACAGGCCGCCGCCATTTTACCACATCCGGGCTGAATTTGGAAATGGGAAGTTGTCGGACAAAAAGAGCTCTCGTCCAGCTTTGACCGTAAAATCGCATTGTTTGGGTCGGCCAGTCTGCAAAACCACTCCAGCCGTGCGGAGCAGTTTTCAGCAGTTAAGCATCAACCCAGCCACCGCCGCACGAAGTTTAGCTAGGACCGCATCAAGCGAATGAGCAACTATTTGGCACAAAACTTCATCAGGCGGTAGCTGCTGCAGCCTGAAGAGGCTACCAGTTTTCCACCAGAACTTGCCACTCTGTCCTCGACGCGCCGTATTGGTATACGAGGAGCCGCATTGGCCTACTTCGCCTGCTGCTGACGGTGGGGCCCATTCATTCAAACAGTTGCGAGTTGTGACTATTGCGGTCACGTCGAGGCATGCCGGATGACGGACAGGCCCGGACAGTTTGGGCTGGCGCCCGCTGCTCTGAGGATCGTCCAAGCTGAATAAAGGGTCGTCAGGAACCCAAACGTAGCTACGCCGTAAGTTTTATGTAGTACATCGTGATAAACACCCCTCCGTCACTGATATTGTGTTTTTCCCACTGTCTCTAAAAAAATCAAATCCAGGAATGAAGCAAGTCTAAATGTTGCAGGATTCCGTGGATTCTGGCGGTCAGGATTTTCTTCGTAGGTATATCAGTTGTAAGTCTGCATGTCAGGCGGCGCAAAATTTAACCAGGGATGTTAGAAGTTACAGCGACATAAAGTGATTTCTTACCAACTTCATTTGAAGGAAATCTTCCGCGGTATTCTGTCATCTTTCTGAACAAGATTTAACCGACTTCGTCCTTACGGGAAGATCAAGGGAAAGTTGCAAAATCATCCAGTATGAAGAAGTGCTGTCCTGCTCGGGTTTCATAGGCGGCACCTCCCGTGCTGACATTTAGGTGATGATACGGAGCCCCGGGGTGTCCTTTAGTGTGATGGGGGGCGTCGAACGCCGCGGAGAACTGTGGAGCGCGTCAGAGATGACCTTTGCCTCAGCTGAAATTTAATAGGCCGTTCCGACGATGGCTACCGGGAAGCATCAAGTGCGCCTGACTGCGGAAATCTTGCACTGTGTCCTCCTGCTACCAACATCGGCTTTGATCCTGAAAATACTCCCTGACATCAGGCAGTCAGCTGTCTGGGTCATCCTTTACGTGCGTGTGTTTTTTTATTGACATTATGTTGTTTGAAGTTATAGCATTCTGTTGTCGCGGAAAGCTTCAGCTACCCGTAAAATGTCAGCTGGCAGATTCTGCCGTCCTTAAGGTCAGTTATTGCAACGCGAATAAAATGATTTCGAATGGGGATAAGAATCCGTTCCAGGTTAAGGTTACTGTATGGACTAAGCAAATACCACTCCAAAGTCCAGGTGTCTCCGGATTTGGTGTAAGCCTAGCGGTGAGAGCCAGCAAGTTCTGGACCACTTGCCGCATGCCGCGCGTTTCCATCTTATGGCTGTCTCCCGAAGAGCTGCTCCTTTGTTCCACCTCCCCATTCCCGAGAAAGATAGCAACAGTTCTAAGGCTTGACCCCAGCACTGGTTAAATTCCGTCCTTCATGCCTGGGTCCGCATTTACTAGGTCATTACCAAGGACAACGTCACGAGCGTTGAAACGCCTTGCATGACATGAAACGAAAAATTGTGTTACTCTTTCCATTTTTGCCATGACGACGCCTTTGGTCACTGCGATTGTGTCGTGCCAGCTAACTCGAGAAAGTGTGAACGTTATGCCAAGCACGTTGGCATCTGGTTTAGGGTCTGCAATAATATTTATTGAGACTGCAACATTAATAAACATCGCTACTGCGCCGGAACTTGTGCTGAAGTTTTTGAAGCAGGCTCACATTCGAGCCATTAACAGGTTTAATCAGGTTAAGCGGCCTACTTTGCAGTGAAACGTCACTCAGTTCGGCCATACGGTTCCCGAAATATAGGCCCGTTAATGGACCTCCGACGTGGTTGGCTGCGTTTTAAAAGTAGACGCCAGCGATCAATATACCGTGAGAATGCACACAGGCGCAACGCGTAAAACGTCAACTAGGGCGTGGCTACCTCGCTCATGGTCACCTGACTGTATTGTCACGTTATTGACGCCGTGTCTTGTAGCCGCGAGTTCACATCCGGACTTTATTGCGGAGGCACAAAATGGATTACGCTCGGAATGCTTATTGCTATATTTATGTAATGCACTATTGTAGCGCTCCACCGATGTCAAGAAGGTGCTTCGAGCAGCTAAGCTTTTTAAGGGAGTTGAATGGCTAAAAATACGAGCACTTTAAAACCGACGCGTATCCTTCGTAAACATGTCAATCTAAGATTTTAACCCGAGCCCGACTGGCAGTCGGCGCCGATCACGCTCAACTGGGGGGGGGGGACGGTTGACCGCCCCCCCTAACTCACGAACGGCTGGTCGGACGATAAAAATAAGCACACCGCTGGAAAGCTCGTGACAGTAAGACTCGAAACTGGTCTCATTTTTGGTTTTGGGTAATATGTAAGCCATTCACATGTAAGCCATTTGTACTTCCTATGTATTTTTTCTCACAGCAGACTGCATGAAAACGAGAAGCAGCCTAGATCTCAAGGGCTGTGATTAATAAAGTCGAGGTAAAGGCACCAATGAAGAGATAAAAGTCCGGAAATGCCGATTCACGCCTAATTTCTCTGATTTGTCTAATATTTATGCCAAAACGTTGAGTAAAAGACACGGCGATTTTCGCGCCGACTGCTGGCGGGCGCCTCAGCCGAACGCGGTATGCAGTTAACGGGAACTAATTTTAACGTATCCTCATTTTCGCGATAAAGGCCTTTCCATGGAACATTTCTTGTTCTAAGTGGTTCTTGTGATGATTTCTCACGTTTAAATTTCAGGAAAATTCGGTAGTCTTCAATCTACACAATTGGAGGAGGCTTATTCGCGAGAGTCTGATTATTTCCAAAATGGGCGATTTTTTTCCTTTCAACCTCTTAATATTACTCGCAACTGTGCGAGCCAGTTTTGCCATTTTCTATCCGTTCTGAGTAATTCATCGCCGATTTTGATGGCGGCGCATTTTGCCCCGTGATAATTATTCGTGACCTAACCTTAGGTCAGTCGCTGGAAACCATTGATACTTTTCCCATCGACGGTAAAGGAATGTCTATATCATCTCACATTAAAAATGTTCAAAAATATTTCGTCAAATGCCGAGAAAATGACATGCCTCGAAAATGTGGTTGGCCGTAAATCAGTGGCCCGGAAAATTCGAAAAATCTGAAATAGCAAATTTGTTGCAGTTAGCCAGATCTTTAATCTCTAGAACTCGTATTGTAATATTATGTTTTCCGAAAAAAGTTATAGTATGCTGAACTTCTTGGGACATGGGTCCACTTGACCTGACCTAGATCAGATACCCGACTTGACCTGGGGTCAAAAATTTGACACAAGATGTAAAAATAATCTAGCAAAGGTACGCAAAGTTTCGTGTCGTTGCATTTGTTTCGTTCCATTGTTATCTTGGAAAAACCTCAGGGGATGGTCAAGCCCCCAGTCGGGAGCGGGTTAAATCAGGAGTTGTGAGCTTGTGTACATTGGCGGAGTTATATAAATATCTATGGATGTACGGTACGAAAATGTGTGACGTACGCATTTCAATCTCTTCGCAAGGCACAAGGAATTGGCCTTGTTGCTTGGAATTTTCCTAACGAGAAAACGCAGAAAACTAGAGCCATTTTTTGCCGACCATAATGACGGTGGTATGAAATCCCTCTCCCCGACCCCCCTTCCCTGGAAACGCCTATGAACCTCTTCCCTCACCATCCACTCCCCCTGCTCATGGGCGATTCCTTCTCTTGCACGCTCAAAGGTAATTAGCATTTAAGTTTTCTCAAATTTCATTACTTCCAGAACAACATCTTGTTTTTGTGGGGAAATGCGAGCTAACCTGAAATAACTGCCCACATCAGATCACCGAATTATTTTCTCCAAAACACAGGGTATAGTCTTTCTGCAAGGTATTGACCAATGAGCAGTAACCTTCGAGACTCGTTAATCTTAACAGTAGAGAACTTCACGGATTGGATAAATCCCTGGATCGCGGATTGATCCGCGGACCAGATCAGACCGGAAGCTGGATATGGATTAGGACCGGACCGATTATAATTTGCCAGACCACACGGATTAAATAAATTCAAAATCAGTTCAATTTCAACAGACGCTAACCAGTCATCATTCATCATTTTTGTAATCATTTTCATTTCATTTCATGATCATTTTCGTAATCATTTTTGCGGCAAGTCAAAAGACTTATGTTAAAGATGTTAAAAAGGAGCAATTGAACATGCTAAGATAGGCCACATTTGTGTATTTCTGATCGCAGAAACAGACTTGAATACGGATTAACGCGGATTTTTATAAGCATATGTTCGCTATCACGGATTGGACCAGACCGGATTCAGGAATTTTAAGAACGCGTTTTGCCGATGGATTGGATGCCAGACTTCATGGACCGGATGGGCCGGATGCTGAAAATTTAGCCCGTGCCCGAAAGGCGGTCGACGCCGAACACGCCCAACTGGGGGGGGGGGGGCAGTTGGCACGAACGGCTGATTGCACGACAAAAAAAACACACCGTTGGAAAACTTGTGACAGGTAGGGCTCGAAACTGGTCTCATTTTTAGTTTCGGATAATATGTCAGCCATTTACGCCTTATATATCTTTTCTCAATGCCGACTGCATGAAAGCGGGAAGCGGTTTGGATCTCAAGGGCTGTGATTAATAAAGTCTAGGTAAAGTTACCTATGAACAGGTAAAGATCTGCAGATGCCGATACATGTCCAATTCCTCTCATTTGTTTAATGTATACCCCGTAACGTTGAGTTAAAGACAGAGCGATTTTCATGCCGATTGCCAGTGGGCGCCGTAGCTGAAAGCGGTATGGAATTTACAGGAACTAATTTAACCCTATTCCCGGAGGGCTAGACGGTATGGCCGATTCCCGGCAGGGGGGGGCGGATTCGGCCCCCCCTGAGATCTCGAGAACTACTTGTCCGATTTCATCGCAACAAACGGCAATCGATTCGCCGTGACGTGAACTACATTTTTATAAAAAGAAATTTTCAAAATTTTGAAATGTGTCGATACAGGGGGGCAAAAATGTCAAAATCAGGGGTACTTTTGGACTTCTTATAACTCCGTTGTTTATCGACCGATTTCGATGTAACTGGTATGAATCGAGAAATTATGGATAGGGCTTTTACCATGGGTCCACAAATCTGAAATTTTGAGAAAATTCATGGGCGTTCGCAGGGTTTCAAAAATAGGAGGATTAGTTTTTTAACAACTGGATGAACAAAAGAGGCAAACACCCTTTTTGGCTTCTGCTAGTCATGTTATACTAAAGAAGCACAAATCGCATTACAATGTTTGTATAATGTTAGCATAGGCGGTGCCAGGGACATGAAAAAAGGGGAAACTGTCATGGTCACACGTTTCTCAGACCAACTTGTGACCTTTGACCTTAGATGACCTCCAGTGACCTTGGGGTCACTTGGAATGATCTCGTGTGCATTTTATATTATCTGTAAACGTTTTCAATCGTTTGAATTCACTCTATTTCAAAAATTTCATTTTATGTCTATTGCGATATAGGGTACGTACACTGACATTTTAGGTCATAGCTCCGTGACCCGACCTGATATCAAGCTGAAACTTGGTACACAAGTAGAAGGCACCTTTTTACGTCATATATATTCTGGGTTTGGCATTTGAAAAAACGGCGCCGAAATTATTGTCAAAAAACAAATTTTGAATTTTGACCTTGACCTGACCTTGTAAAATGACCCCAGGTAAACAAAATTTTATCTGCACATGGCGCAACTATTTAGCTATACATCCATATAAAGTTTTAAGTTCTATCTTAAAAACTCTGTTTTTGGCAGACATTTTCCTTTTACCTTTAACATGGCCAAAAATGGCATGAGGTGCCTCCCAAAAACGTGGCCTGACTCCGCCCCTGAGCAAAGTAGAATTTTGAAATTTTGTCACAGCACGTAGAAAGAATAGCTAGGAAAAGTCACCAAGTTTCGTGAAGCTGCGTTAAAAAGCCTGGAATTGGCAAGCAAAAAACCCGAGGGGGGGGGCGGATTCCGCCCCCCCTTCCGGGAATAGGGTTATGCGTTTCTTTATTTTCGCAATATTGGTTCTTGTGATGGTTTATCATGCTTACATTTTAGAGAAATTCAGTAGCTATCAGTCTACACAACTGGCGGAGGTTTATTCGCAAGAGTCTGCTTATTTCCAAAATATGAAATTTTTTAAACTTTTTTGACTTCTTGGCATTACTCGCAGCTGTGCAAGCCAGTTCTCCCATTTTCTACCCGTTCTGAGCAATTCATCACCGATTTTGACGACGGCTTATAACAGTTATTCGTGGCCTGACCTGAGGTTAATGGCTGGAAGTCATTGATGCTTTGTTCACTGACGGTAAATGGATGTCTGCATCACCCCACACTAAAACAGCCGTAAAAAATTCGGTCAGATTCCAAAAAATCGGCGACATGTCTTAAAAATGGGATCAACCTTAGGTCAATAATGCGGGAACCCCAAAAATCCTAAATAGCAGATTTGTTGCATTTATCAAAGTATTTAATCCCTGAAAGTTTTATTGTGATATCATATTTTCTAAAAAAGCTACAGTACGCAAAACTGTTTTGAACATAGGTACCTTTGACCTGACCAAGGTCAAACATTTGATTTGACCTGAGGCCAAAAATTTGGCACAAGATGTAAAAACAATCAAGCAAAAGGCACATAAAGTTTTGTGGCGGTGCATTCATTCGTTCTCTCACAGGCTGGAAAAATCTCAGGAGGGCGGTCAACCATCCCCCAGTCGGAGGCAGGTTAACCCTATTCCCGGCAGGGGGGGGCGGAATCCGCCCCCCCCTCGGGTTTTTTGCTTGCCAATTCCAGGCTTTTTGACGCAGCTTCACGAAACTTGGTGACTTTTCCTAGCTATTCCTTCTACGCGCCGTGACAAAATTTCGAAATTCTATTTTGCTCAGGGGCGGAGCCAGGCAACGTTTTTGGGAGGCACCTCAGGTCATTTTTGGCCATGTTGAGGGTAAAAGGAAAATGTCTGCCAAAAACAGAGTTTTTAAGATAGAACTTAAAACTTTATATGAATATATAGCTAAATAGTTGGGCAATGTGCATATGTAATTTTGTTGATCTGAGGTCACTTTACAAGGTCAGGTCAAGGTCAAAAGTCAAAATTTGTTTTTTCGCAATAATTTCGGCGCCGTTTTTTCAAATGACAAACCCGGAATATATATGACGTAGAAAGATGCCCTCTACTTGTGTACCAAGTTTCAGCTTGATATCAGGTCAGGTCACGGAGCTATGACCTGAAATGTCAGTGCACGTACCCTATATCGCAAAAGCCAAAAAATGAATTTTTTGGAATAGAGTGAATTTAATCGATTAAAAACGTTTACAGATAATATTGAATGCACACGATATCATTCCAGGTGACCCCAAGGTCACTGGAGGTCATTTAAGGTCAAAGGTCACAAGTTGATCTGAGAAACGTGTGACCATGACAGTTCCCCCTTTTTTATGTCCCTGGCACCGCCTATGCTAACATTATACAAACATTGTAATGCGATTTGTACTTCTTTAGCATAACATGACTAGCAGAAGCTAAAAAAGTGTTTTGGCCTCTTTTGTTCATTCCGTTATTGGAAAACTAATCCCTCTATTTTTGAAACCCTGTGAACGCCCATGAATTTTCTCAAAATTTCAAATTTGCATACCCATGGTAAAAGCCCTATCCATGATCTCTCGATTGATGCCAGTTTCATTGAAATCGGTCCATAAACAACGGAGTTATAAGAAGTCAAAAAGTACCCCCAATTTTGACATTTTTGCCCCCTTGTATCCACAAATTTCAAAATTTTGAAAATTTCTTTTTATCAAAATGTAGTTCACGTCACGGCAAATCGATTGCCGTTTGTTGCGATGAAATCGGATAAGTAGTTCTCGAGATCTCAGGGGGGGCCGAATCCGCCCCCCCTGCCGGGAATCGGCCATACCGTCTAGCCCTCCGGGAATAGGGTTAATGTGTGAACTACTCGTAACAGGCCACAAATTGGCCACTGAAATATCGATGAAAAACCTGCCAAACGAGACACAGTGCAGCAGTTATATACATGGTATTCAAAGGAAATTGCATCAGCCACGAAAGAATGCATCCATTCGTTAACCCTATTCCCGGAGGGCTAGACGGTATGGTCGATTCCCGGCGGGGGGTGGATTCGGCCCTCCCCCCCTGAGATCTCGAGAACTACTCGTCCGATTTCATCGCAACAAACGGCAATCGATTTGCAGTGACGTGAACTACATTTTTATAAAAAGAAATTTCCAAAACTTTGAACTTTGTGCATAAATGGGGGCAAAAATGTCAAAATGGGGGGTACTTTTGGACTTCTTATAACTCCGTTGTTTATCTACCGATTTCGATGAAATTGGCATGAATCGAGATATTATGGATAGGGCTTTTACCATGGGTCCACAAATCGGAAATTTTGAGAAAATTCATGGGCGTTCACAGGGTTTTAAAAATAGGAGGATTAGTTTTCTAACAAATGAATGAACAAAAAAGGTAAACAGCCTTTTTTCGGCTTCTGCTAGTCATGTTATACTAAAGACGTACAAATCGCATTACAATGTTTGTATAATGTTAGCATAGGCGGTGCCAGGAACATGAAAAAGGGAAACTGTCATGGTCACACGTTTCTCACATCAACTTGTGACCTTTGACCTTAAATGAACTGCAGTGACCTTGGGGTCACTTTGAATGATCTCGTGTGAATTTAATATTGTCTGTAAACGTTTTCAATCATTTGAATTCACTCTATTTCAAAAATTTAATTTTATGACTGTTGCGATATAGGGTACGCGCAGTGACATTTTAGGTCATAGCTCCGTGACCCGACCTGATATCAAGCTGAAACTTGCTACACAAGTAGAGGGCACCTTTCTACGTCATATATATTCCGGGTTTGGCATTTGAAAAAAGGCGCCAAAATTATTGCGAATTTTTTTTTTTGAATTTTGACCTTGACCTGACCTTGTAAAATGACCTCAGATAAACAAAATTACATCTGCACATTGACCAACTATTTAGCTATACATCCATATAAAGTTTTAATTTCTATCTTCAAAACCCTGTTTTTGGCAGACATTTTCCTTTTACCCTCAACATGGCCAAAAATGGCATGAGGTGCCTCCCAAAAACGTTACCTGGCTCCGTCCCTGAGCAAAATAGAATTTTGAAATTTTGTCACGACACGTAGAAAGAATAGCTAGGAAAAGTCACCAAGTTTCGTGAAGCTGCGTTAAAAAGCCTGGAATGGCAAGCAAAAAGCTCGGGGGGGCCGATTTAGCCCTCCTGCCGGGAATAGGGTTAATGCCAACGCACTTAACCCTATTCCCGGCAGGGAGTCTGAATCCGCCCCCTCGGGTTTTTTGCTTGCCAATTCCAGGCTTTTTAGCGCAGCTTTACGAAACTTGGTGACTTTTTCTAGCTATTCTTTCTACGTGCCGTGACAAAATTTCAAAATTCTGTTTTGCTCAGGGGCGGAGCCAGGCAACGTTTTTGGGAGGCACCTCATGCCGTTTTTGGCCATGTTGAGGGTAAAATGAAAATGTCTGCCAAAAACAGAGTTTTAAAGATAGAACTTAAAACTTTATATGGATGTATAGCTAAATAGTTGGGCAATGTGCAGATGTAATTTTGTTTATCTGAGGTCATTTTACAAGATCAGGTCAAGGTCGAAATTCAAAATTTGTTTTTTCGCTATAATTTTGAAGCCATTTTTTCAAATGCCAAACCCGGAATACATATGACGTAGAAGGGTGCCTTCTACTTGCCTTCTGCTACCAAGTGTCGGCTTGATATCAGGTCGGGTCACGGAGCTATGACCTAAAATGTCAGTGCGCGTACCCTATATCGCAACAGCCATAAAACTAAATTTTTGAAATAGAGTGGATTCATATGATTGAGAACGTTTAAAAATAATACTAAATGCACACGACATCATTCCAGGTGACCCCCAAGTCACTGGAGGTCATTTAAGGTCAAAGGTCACAAGTTGATCTGAGGAACGGGCGACCATGGCAGTTCCCCATTTTTCATGTCCCTGGCACCGCCTACGCTAACATTATACAAACATTGTAATGCGATTTGTGCTTCTTTAGTATAACATGACTGGCAGAAGCCAAAAAAGGTGTTTGCGTCTTTTGTTCATTCATTTGTTAGAAAAATAATCCTTCTATTTTTGAAACCCTGTGAACGCCCGTGAATTTTCTCAAAATTTCCGATTTGCGGACCCATGGTAAAAGCCCTATCCATAATCTCTCCATTCATGCCAGTTTCACGAAATCGGTCGATAAACAATGGAGTTATAAGAAGTCCAAAAGTACCCTCCATTTCGACAGTTTTGCCCCCCTGTATCCATAAATTTCAAAATTTTGAAAATTTCTTTTTATAAAAATGTAGTTCACGTCAACGCAAATCGATTGCCGTTTGTTGCAAAGAAATCGGACGAGTAGTTCTCGAGATCTCAGGGGGGGGGGCGAGTCCGCCCCCCTGCCGGGAATCGACCATACCGTCTAGCCCTCCGGGAATAGGGTTAAACAATAAATGTCCAACACATGTAGTCGAGAATAATCCGAATGTTTCGTGCGCGTACATTGCTACGATGGTAATAAGCGGGAATGACATTCTTATTTTATGAAAGCTTTTACGGGACGCCCCATCCTGTGGCTTTCAACAAAGCAGCCTCACTTAATGCGAGGCGAATGTGCACCGGCATGGACGATGGAAAGGACGGCATTTCACGTGTCGTCGGCAATGTCGAGTTGGTAAGAGACAAGAGATGTCAGTGGCGACAGCGCGAGAATGCGACACAAGCAGTACGTCTAAATCTCTAGATCCATCCTTGTAGGGACAGCGGGCGGGCGCGCCAATCGCCCGTGCCCCCCACCCACGCTGTCCTCCGTTCAATAGCAATGGCTGCGACTGGAAGTAGGTGAAGACACGCACGAGAATCAGCTTAGCATAAAGTTCACTCGTAAATACAAATTACCAACTGCTCACGGCAGGCCGCCAATCATTGCCAACTGACTTGGACAAATCGGTTCGGGCTAAATGGCCATAGGAATCCGATCACCCGGTCCCGCAGGTAAACGTGTGGGCCGTAACAGTTATTACGCGCGGTGGGTGTGCAGAACACTTAACGGGTTAAGTTTTCGGGATCCGATCCAGTCTGGTTCTTGACGTCGAGGATCCGGTCCATTCGCGATCCGCCTTTCTTAAAATTCCTGAATTCGGTCCGTTTGAATCCCTGACGGCAAAGCATACTTAATAAATCCGCATCAATCGGTGTTCAAGTCCGCTTCTGTCATCATAAATAGACAAATGTGGCATATCTCAGCATGTTTAATTGTTCTTTTTTCAACAAATTCAACATAATTTTTCTGACTGCAGTAATCCTGTCCAATAAGGGTCAGCTGAAATTAAGTTGATATTGAATCCGTCCAATCCGTGTGGCTCGGAAAATTCTAAAGACCGGTCCGGTCCTAAACATTATCTTGCTTGAATTTTCTGACAAATTCCAACAAATTCTAAAAACGCGGTCCGGCCCACTCCGGCCTGTGGATCAATCCGCGATCTACGGATTTCTCCAATGCGAGAAGCTCCCGAATGTGCAGGGCACGTGGTGTGTGTCTGATGGAGCGGTTGTGATATGAAGCGATATTACGCCGTGCGCGGGCGCGGATTTCGTTAGTGTCGTCCAGCCCGCATGGTGACGTGAGCGCCACCGCCATGACAGAGCTTTCCGGCGTGCGTCGTTGGACATGCCCGTCCGGTGAAGACATGTCAGGTCTCCCGTGGACTGGTTGTCGCTGCGTGGTGAGTCTCGCCCCGTAGCAGACACTTCACCATGTCTCAAATATCACTGTGAGCTCTGGTTACCGCGGCGTGGTGCGTCTCGCTCAAGATTGATTCGCTGACTTGATGTCATCGAAACTGGCGTGGTGTTACCGGATCAGCTGGTCGCCGAGCACGTGTTGTTCTTCCATTCACGCTGTTGGTCTTCTGACCTTTTAAGGCAGACAACACGTGAGGGACTGTATTCATCGGCAGCACGCATCATCAATGAACGATGGTCATCAGGATTCCAAGCTTGAAAGACATCCTCACGGTTTGCGGAACTGGGTGTTTGGGAAATCCCGTCTGCGTTACCACTTTTCTTGCGATTACTCAACTCGCGAAACATGATCGCGAGAGGGTTTTGTCATATTTTGCATCCTTCCTGCTATGGTAATATTTTTTACGATTACCTCGTAACAATTTAACGTGTTCCGACCTCCTGGGCTCCATTTCCAACCCGTCTCTCCCTCAGCCGTGAACAAAATTACATCAGGGCAGGCCAAGACACATAAAAGGAAATTAGGCTTTTCTGGAGCTCGCAGAGTCTTCGGCCGGCGTCAAGGGCTTCATTAGGCAGGGAAGGAACGGGGGGGGGGGAGTAGCGAGATAGCCTGTTGCCGGGCGGTTCGGCGGCGCCACCGAGAGGCTGCTGCTGCTGAGGATGGCGGCTCCTCTGCTGGGTAGCCTGCCGGGCCCGGCTCGGCTCGGCTCGCCTCCCCCCCCCCCCAGGGTCGATACTGAAACTCCAGCCTCACCGGCAGGCTCGGCCGCCTCAAAGGCGAACCCGGCCGCCGGCGCGACATTTCACACATGACGTCCATTGAGGGGGCTGGCCTCGGTGTACGTCAGAACGTTTGTAACGAACAGACTAAAACGCACCGAAGGAAGGTGCCGCTATTGCGCAATAGCGCCAGAGGATGACGTCTTGCCTTGACTATGGAAAGGTCCTGGAAAAACATTAAAAGAGGCCTCGGAGGCTGCCGTGACGCGATTGATGTCACAACCGCGACGCCCGGTGACGGCTCTGACGCCAGCGATTTTGTCGTAGCTCGAGTCGAGCTCGTAGCTCGAGTCGTAGTTCGTCGATTCGTAGCTCGAGTCGAGTCTTACGGAGAGCACTGCAGTGGCTGTTCGGACTCCGGTTTGCTCTAGAGTCACGGCTCTGTCTGTTGACTATAAATATTGCCCATTTTTCTGAATCGTTCCGAATGTGCCCGCTGAGAAAGTGCGACCACATCGAAAGCAAAGCCTTCGATGCCTCTGATGTGGGCCTGCAGCCCTGATTTTTACGGTACAGTGGCGTCTTCGGATCTTGTTAACTTTACCACGCGCTCTGATGCGCAAAAAGTGTTCCTTTAACCTTGCCTGGGGTTGGGTTTCCGAAATCGTGTTCAGCTCGCTTGAGTGCTCTTCCGACAGCCGTTTCGAACGAAACAATGCGGTTTGGCTTCGCTCTTGTATCTGGTTGTTTTGCCAGCCAGTTCACGACAAATTTCATTTAGCTTGTTGTTTGAAACAAGACGCAGTCGTTTTAGCTAAAGTACTATCTACCAAAGGATTTCGATGTTTTGGAATATTTTTCAGGGAAAGGGGATTTTATTTCAAAAGCAAGTGTACGGTGGGGATATTGTTTAATGTTGCAGACGAAAACAATGAATCATTTTCAACATTTCCCACCGTTTTCGAATGACGTCCAACAATACATCTCCGTGTGCTAAAACTGTCAAACCAGATGCCAGTTCCAACCCAATAGCCATTGCTCCTCCGACAAACGAGACTGAGAGCCTTTCATCAGTAGGACCACATCCAATCGAAGCCGGCATTCTACTTATTCCGGTGCTTGAGCCGACCTTGCTTCTGTCAAGATGTGTCCACCTCGAATTACAAAAGCGCAAAGGGAGGAGAGGGAAGAGTTTGTACAGAGCGTCACCTCTACTTGTTTTGAAGTAATTTAACCTGGATATAAGATATTACCCTGTTGAAGCTAATGACATTTTTAATGAGATTATGGGCGTTAAATATCTGTTGTCTATGTGGTAGCAGATAGCTCCAAAAACGCCTCATCCAAAAATGTATTTTCCACTGACTTTTCTTGTCAGGTCAGCCAGGGTATGTTTAAGATAACGGACTTGGCCCAATCAGACCCCTTTGTTCTGTCCATGCTGTGCCCATGTCTACGATTTGTACAAATGCCAGCTCGCCGGGTAGAACGGCTGTTGCCTGTGCCTTACGGCACAGGCAACAGCCGTTCAGCCGGCGTTAGGCAGAACAGCAGCCGAGGAAAATAGTGTTCTATCTCCTTGGTAGGCGTTGGGCAGAACTGGTAGGCGGGAGTGCCCTTCCATGCCCGTGTAACGCCATTGCGTGGAATACCATGGCTCCTACACTATTTCAAGAATCACCTCGCCTCTCCCCGCTGTTCTTTTTTTCTAAATCTTCTACCGCCACTGATGCCAGTGGTGACGGGCCTCGCGAGGCCGGGCTGTTGATATCCGTACTGTGACTGTTGGGAGGAACAGCTGTTGACGTCTGTGCTGTAACCGCCGGCAGGAGCGGCTGCTTCTCTCTGTGCTCCCTCGGCACGTGGCGGAAACGATGCGCCAGGACTGGGGACGCATGGACGTCGGCCAGTTCAAGAAGATCTACATGAAGCGGCATGAAAATGTCAGGTAGGGTATTCTCCTTCTGTGTTTGACGTGGCGGTTTGGTATCGGGACATAAGTTGTGGTAATGAGTGCCAAAACTGTGACGTGGACTACTGAATGATTTGACGTACAAACAATGTCCGGGGGCAAGAATAACATTCGTGACCGCGAACAATGCAAAACAGCAGCCAGCTCAAAAGCTCGTTTTTAGGGTGGTGATTGTTTATTAGAGCTTAGGACACTGCAGCTACGGTGCCGTCTGGCACCTGCGTTTTGGTATTTTAAAGCCACGATTGGACAAATTTACGCCGTTCTTGCACAACCCTGGAACTATTAGGCAGTCATTCCATTTTTAAAATTGAGTTGTTCACGTAACGTGGCAGGCAGCATTCCAGGAACGGTCTATACACTGAACTTTCCAAACCAAGTTTCCTAGAAATGAAATTCAACCTATCTCAACTTCAAAACTAAAGTGTAGCCATATTTGTGACCTCTATGAAACAAACAAATGATCTCTCAGACTGCTGGGCTGCTGTCAGTATAATGCTGACCTTATTGAGTCAGCCAGTATACCTGACCTATTTTGAGATGTGCGGATAAGTGGCGATAGCTTTCACGTCGTGGCCAGGCATCCATTTACATTTCTGCCTGTTTGCGGCCTGTTTTTGATTTGATCTTGTGATCAGCTCACGCCTTGGCGTTGCGGTTTCTCGGTTCTTGGAAGCATCTTGTGTTAAATGTGGCTCGTCTGCCAACATGGTGACCCCGTAACTCTTTAAAACTGAGCATCAGGCTTCTGCGAAGGCGTAGGAGCATCCACAGAAGTTGAAGGTGGGACAAATAAATTTTTCACATAGCGCTTATGCCGAATTTCCCAAAAAGTGGGGGCATGTCCCCTGCCCCCCCCCCCCTGTTCCTATGCCCACGGATCTGTGGCGTCCCGTGCAGACCGTGGCTGTGAAATTACCTGTCGTCTCCTGCCCCATACCTTTACGCTGCCTACTTACGCCTTTAGGAAATGTCGTTTGAGAGAAGTGCCTTTTGCTACGGTGGACGCAGAAATAGTAGTCAGATAAGGTGTATATGCATAGGACCCAGCGTGGAAAAAGATGGTAAATCTTTCTTTGCAAGTCTGACCTGATTGGATTGTTTAGGGATTGCAATTCGTTCTAACCAGAGCTCGTTGCGTAAACTCCGACCCCTGCACCGGATCGTGCAATTCCAGGTAACAGCTGAGTTTGTGGAGAAGTTTAACGTGCTGTCAGGGTTACGACACGGTCGTGTCGTAGTCAGCATGGCTGTTTACTGATGCAGCGTGGCTGTTAACAGTTTTGCAAATGGTTCGACTCGCTGTTTGAACATATAGTCATATCACAGTGTAAGCTACAGCGGAACTTTGTGCCGTTCCCTTCCGTTCTTTTTTTCGCTGGGATAACTTCCGAACAACAATACCCGGCGGTCTGCAATGATTATCAGTGGTTTTGCTTGAACAGCACACTCAGCTTTTTGCAAAAGAGTTTACCACGCCGTTAAAGATTAGGTCATGTGGCGTTACAGTCCGAAAAATTAATTCTGATGTTAGGCAACGTTTGGACTTGGGTATCTGACCTTTCTTCGACGTTTAACTTGATAGAACTCTACCATCCATCGTAGGGAGGAAGACTAAATGTATTGTTATGCAGGCCATAGGATGAACACAAGTAGGTCCAATGAATATTTAGTAGCTGTACCTGGAAGGCTGCAAAATACCGCAGTCAGTGTCTGGCTTTAGACACAGGCAGACTGATAGGCTAACAAGAAAGGTTATCATGTAGGCCGCCAGCGTAGAGTCAGACAGGGAATCATACCGTTAAGTGGGTCTTGTGCGAATGTAACTCAGATGCCACATTTGGAGGTCTGCTATTTCCGCAACACCACGCAGTACCATACCATACGATTACCATTTGTTTTGGGCAAATCCACTCAACTGTGGCTATTCCTTATCCACGTCGCAAGATCAAAACAGAGTAAAAGACAGTCGCTCACCAAACGACCTGGACAGTTCAGCCACTTGTCAAGTAAAAAACGCCTCAGAGCGCGATGAAAACGAGGCACCTACGTTTCGCGCATCTCGACTGGCAGCGTATTGTACAGCGCCGGTCCACGATAACAGCACCGGCGTCTCCCGGCCTCCGTTCTGGCTGATGGCAGATGCAGATCGTCATCCTGGCGGGTGCTCCTGACTCATGCCTTGCGGTTCGTTTGGAAAGTGAATAAAACGAACACTGGAGCCTTATACAGCGAACTTCGTGGAGTAGGACGAGGATGTGATATTTGAAAAGATCATCCGCTTCCATCCACCCTAGCGCTGCCCGGACATCCGCTGACCGGCTAAGTTACGTCCTTCCAGATATGACTAGCGGCAAAGTTTAAAACCTTCTGAATTTGGCAAAATTCTTGCGGATGCCGTTGCCATATACTGGAATATACTCCATATACTGCCATATACGCCATATACTGTCATATACAGTAGTGGACGCGGGACAACATCAGAGAGTTATAGTTATAGAGAGAGAGAGTTATAATGGTCGGGAGGATCTTGGAAGGAAGAAGATGACGGATATGTGACAAGTTAATGAGGATCCAGAAGCATTTACGCATGATTTCTTGTAAATGGGCGTTCCATGATAGGTGGCGGTCACAGATCACCCGTAGGTTTTTGACTTCGGAAACGGATTGCATAGTACGCTCGCGAAATTTCGCGCCGAATGATGTTATGTTCCGCAAATTCTGTCTGCTGCCGAAAGCAGTCAGTTGTGTTTTGTCAGGACTAGCTTTCAAATAATTTGCGCGGAACCAGATGTTGAGAGAGAAGAGTGCCTGTCCCATGTGCCTGGTCGGATCTGCTCGGACGGTCCTGTTGCCGCAGGCTATGACTTGCGTGTCGTCCGCGCATTGAGTACTGTCTGCACCCGGTACGAACAGGCTGAGGTCGTTTTATTCGTGTTTGAACGATGTTTCGTTTGTATTAGTTCGAGCGGTCATTCGATTAACCGGCCTGGGCTCCGACATTTGCCCAAAAGTTGAACGAACTGTGATTGGCGGAGACAACGAACGAACGAAAAAAGTGATCGGACGCGGCCTGAAAGATTATCGAATAAAAGATCATCACTTGGTTTCTGCTGACCAACTATGAGAAATACAAAACAAAATTAATCGTTGGTTTTGTGATGAACGACAACAACGAACGGTAATGACGATGGACAATGGCAACGACGACAGAACTGTGTCATCAGAACGAGAGAAGGAAACAATGCTTTCAATGTTACTGTGCCCCTTTTTTCTAAAACGTCCCTGTATCTTCTACAACATTAAATGCGTTTTGATACAAGGGACACGTTAAGCTCTCGCCTATGCCACCGCCTGAATCGGTATCAGCTTGCTTAAGCTCACTTATGGTGAAGACGGCCAACATGTACGCGAAATGGTATTCCTCCAAGTTCCGTGAGAACGCCGCCCATCTGGTTCTGTTTGCAGCATCCTGTTCGCCGACATCGTCGGCTTCACCGCCATCTCGTCCACCTACTCGGCGTACGACCTGGTGCACATGCTCAACGAGCTGTTCGCGTCGTTTGACCGTCTGGCAGACGTGAGTCAGCGATGAGGTCATCACATGTGCTACGTTATGTTATTTGTGAACGCAGCGTGGACGATGCTGGAGCTCCGTGTATGTCGTAAGCTGAAAACATGGTTTGATTTTCTCCTATGTTGCAACCTGACGACGTGCGTTTTTGGAAACGATGTCACTGTGACACATGCAGCAAAAAGACACATTGTACATGGTACGCATATCCATCACTGCATTCCAAACTACAACGAAAGCCGACCACTTCAGTTGAACTGATGCTTGTACTTCCAACACCTCAAACCTGACAATGTATATTCCGTTTTGACGTCAGCCCAAGGACGTCATTTTGCATACTTTTGGAAGGGCCCAGCCCCCATCGGGGCGGATTTGGACCCTACCAGTGTATTCGAACAGAATGGATTCCAGTCATGAGGACTTTATTTAATGGAAGTGATAGTCCTTCCTGCGAAATAATAACGTTTGGTGATGTAAATCCAAACTATACGTATAATAACCATTCTATATTAACTACAATCCCATAATATTTCCTCTTTTGTTATCAAACAACTGCAGTCAGTCAAAACAAAATGGCCAAAATCTGGTGAAAAGTTCACATCAGGCCGCCAAACAGCATCTCCGGCCACCACCACGCACTGTCAGAAAACAGCACCTCTGCGTCGCCCACGCAGACACGCTACCTGGTGTCAAACTAGACAGCTTCTATTGACTTCATCGGCAAGACGCGATGACGTCAGCAGCCGTGGACATCATCCCACGCCCGAGATTCGCATCAGCTGTCTGCGGAGGCCAGACAGAGCGGTCATCGATCTCCCGTCTGTCAGAGGCACGCCGGCGATGGCTCTCGTGCATGCATCGCGCAACAAGGGCACGATAATCACGTTGTATTTATGCGCATGGACGTGTGCGTTAGCTAACACAGGCAAAGCTGGTCTGGTCGTTTGGAAGCTGGAAGTCGTTTGCAGGCCTAGCGATTTAACCATTCTTTCCAGGTGATGTTTTCGCCGAAGCAATTTTGGCTCGCCATTTTCCCCTTGGGTGATGATGGGCTTATCTTCTTTTGCGAACTTTTACTCCGCCAGTTTTTTTTCGTTTCGGTGCGCGCAGGTCACGGTGGCTAGAAAATCCGTTTGTACATAGAAGAAACCTGCAGATTTCACGAACAGACAACGTAAGTAGGATCGCTGTACTAGAGGCATGTCAAGTATGCAAAGAATGTCGTTCCCAATGGCCTCTTCATCGGTGCAGTAACGTTACTTGGTGTGCAAATTATGGCTGAGTACAAAATATGGGCTGGGTCTTTTAGTTGGGACAAATACGCTTCTCGGATGAGCAGGCTGCGCCTCATCCGTAGCCATTTTCAATTCATCTGTCTGCGTCCAGTACGCACAGACAGTCTGAATGCATTCAGTATAGGTAAATACAAGGTTCCTATCGTAAATGGTTCGTGTCAGAAAAGGTTCGTATCAGGTGTGTGTGGGCTTTGGACGCCCGGACTACGTGGTTATATGGCGGTCGAACTTCCCGTGGGAAAAGCTTGTGTCAGAAAAGGTTCGTAACGAAAAGCGTTCGTAGTGCAAAAGGTTCGTATGGAAAACGTCCGTTCGAAAAAGGCTCGTAAGAGAAAGGGTTCGTAATGAAAAGGGTTCCCATCAATAGGGTCATAAACATAAGGCTCGTATCGGAAAAGGTTTGCATAGGACAAAATTCGCCTCGGAAGATGACGAGGGCAAAACATCGCATGACAAAAGATTGTATGGAAGATGTTCGTACGCAAAAGATCGTAAGAAAGAGATCGTGTGAGGTAAAAGACTTCATGGTTAAAGACCGTTCATTAAAGATCTTATTGCAAAGGTAGTCATCAGGTACTAACACCAAACGTCAGCTAGCCTAACCCGACTGCCGGCAAATCGATTACTGCGCCTACTGCAAACTGACTTTCATCGATACCATATTTGTCCTTACGATCTTACCCCGTACGGACTATGTACCCTGCAATCTTCTGCCATACCATCTTTTGCTTATGGTCTTTTCCGATAGGAACCTTGACCGATTCGAGCCTTTTCCGATACGAACCTTATATTTACGAATCTTAGGTTACGGGCCCTTAAGAACCTTTTCCTTAACGAACCTTTTTCATGCGAACATTTGTAATACGAACCTTTTGCAGTACGAAAATCTTCTGTTACGAACGTTTTCCGATAAGAACCTTTTCCGAAAAGAACCCTTCCTGATGTGAACATTTCCCCGATACCAACCTTATATTTACGAATTTCGGTTACGAACCGTTTCCTCTACGAATCGTTGGCTTGCGAACCTTGGTCCGCCTACAGGGTGCATCGATGCACGGGTACCGGAAGGCTGCATGCAGGGATGGAGTGTGATTGTCATCATGGATGCGTTGCGATCACCATGCTGGGACACAGGATGGCTGCATACTGAGGCACAGGATAGCCACCACCCTGCCCAGGGCCTACAGCCGGGACTCGGCCAGTTTGTGGCCATCAAGAGCGGCCGATCGATCCGTCCGGCAGCGCGGCGGCGCCCGGCTTGCAGAAATACCGCGGCCGTGCGCCCCCCCCCCCCTCCCCCGCCGCTCTCAGCCTCCTCGTCCCGCCCCGGCCCCGGCACTCTCTCAGTGGGGCTTCATCTCGGGAGGGGAGACGGGACACACGCTGGCCGGCCTCGGCCTCGGTCTCTCTCTCTCTCTCTCTCTCACTTTTCTCAGGTGTTCGTTAAATACTTCTAGTCGCGTCTTGGCAGCTTTGTATATTTTGTTGCATATTTGGTGTTTTTGAAGTACTTCAGCTACTGTTTTCGGAGGTTTTAGGAACAATATTTTAGCTATGATCTGCATCATGCAAGTTTCATTTCCGGCTTGCATGCTCACCCCAGTTTTACATTTGTTAAATCTGTTGTAAGCAGTCAAGCTTTGGAAATGATATGCTGGTGTTGGCGCCCCATTGGCATATGCATAAGAGTGAATGGAATGCCATCTAAATCACATTGTTTATGTCTAAATCATGCCCTTTAACCCGCTCCTTGGAGATGCAAAAATACCTGAATGAATGTTTTTCATTCTTGTCCATGTCAAAATTAACATCTCAAGCATCCACTTTCTTGCGGCTCCCGGATGATCTACATATGCACAGTATCCGGGCAGAGGCATCGGAAATGTCGACATCGATAATGAAATGAAACCACGACTTGGTGTCTGGTAGCCAGGTGGTTGGTAGGTGCTTCCTCTATAGTAAGGCTACTGTCGTCTCACGAATCGAAATAATGTTCCATGAAAGTAACCTCGCCGCAAGCGTAACTAGCGTTCGGCGTCACGTCTTCCTGACAATAGCAAAGGTACCAAACAGCGCGTCGCATGGTCGGATCCAGAATTTTGCCGGGGGGGAGAGAATGGTCAGCGCTGGCCCTTCTCCCGGACGACCCCGTAATTTTTTAGCCTTCAGTTATGAAAAACATCCAGGGAGAAATAGTTGATGTAATTGTGTTTTTACCATATGAAGCGACGGCAAAAAATTCGCCCTATTTGAGAACATTTCAAGTTTTGTTCTCGTGAACAGTAGACGAAATATGACGAAAACGAAGGGATGTTAGGCGGTCTCACTCTATTTGAAATGTTGCGTGTGTATGTGGTCCATGGGCCCCTTTGCTCCCTCGTAGTTTCTGGAGACTGTTTTGCCAGCTTAGGTTAGATTTCCTCTTACACTTTTGTTGGTCTTGGGCCGTCTGCCGTGACAGGGTCCTCTAGTGGTCTTGGGTTTCTTTTTTCAGTTTCACGTGTTCTTCGTGACGTCTCAGGTGCTCCTGTGGCAGTTTCAGGGGACCCTGGACAGATTCAGGGACCCATCTGGCAGTTTCAGGGACGCTTAAGCCATCTCGGGTTTCCTCCTGTTGTCCCTGGGACATTTTTGCCGTCTAAGAAGCCCCTCAGGGAGCAATAAGAGCCCTTTATAAGTCTCTTTCCGTCGTGACAAAGGCGTCTCTGGCAATCCTCTGGGTCCTGTGGCAGTTTCAGGAGCTGTCTGGACGTCTCAAGGTTTAATAGTTCCAGGAGTCCCGCTGGTTATCTCAAGCAGCCCTATTGCTAGAGACTGCTAGTTAGCAATCTCAAAGGCCCCTCTCTGGAAGTCTCAGTGGACTCCTTATTGACCTAGATGGGTCTCTTCTCGTCGCTTGGGAACATTTTTGTCCTCTGAAGGGTCCTCTAGCAATCACAAAAGACCTTTTAGCAACATCGGGACCTCTGTGTATTGTCGTGGGCCCTCTGAATATCTCTGGTGGTCTCCATGATGCATCCGTGGAGCAGAGGCCTTCCCTGTTCCATGGGGTATATCTGGCAGTCTTAGGGCCCCTCTAGCCATGTCAGGACACTTTTTGGCGCTTTAGGAGCCTCACAGACAGATCTCAGGGGGACCTTTTCCGTCCCAGGAGCCCGTCTGACACGTTCGGGAACCCTGTGACTGTCCAGGGCCCCATACCGTCTTACATGTCCTCTTATCTTCGTTGTCCCGCAGTGGCCCTACGACCTTTCCTACGGCCTTTTGGCGGTCTCAGTGGCCCTCTGACATGCAGGGGCCCATCCTGCCGTGTCAAACCCGCCTGACCTTCCCGGGGCCTCCTGACTGCATCAAGAACCCCTCAGGTTTTTGAAAAGGCCATCGTAGCGCATTTGGGGTTTCCCTCGAGGTTGAGTAGGTCACTGATGAATCCCCGTTTAGCGGGCCCCTCCGTCTGGCCACAGGCTTCTTATGCCGTGCCATGTAACCTCTGTAAGTTTTTTCCGTCTCATGGGCCTGCCTGCCACTTTCAGCAATCTCATGGACCCTTAGCCGTGTTGGGGCTCCTCTTGCGTCCTTGGGGTCCTTAGAGAGTTTCAGGGGCTTTCTATCCGTCTTAGGGGCCATCTTGCCGTCTCATTGTCGCATTGACCCTCCCGGAGGCCTTCTAACTGCATCAGGATCCTTCGTCTTTTCAAATAGGCCCGCGAAACCCATCCGGAGCCCCTGGCTTTCCAGGGGCCCCTATGCCGTCTGAGGGACACAGCCCTCCTCTTGGCCGTCTCAGGAGCCATATGACCCTTCTGACGGTCTCAGGGGCCCTGTGCCGTGCTTTCACAGAGACCCCGTGAAGCTCATACGGGCCCCTTCGGTGCCCCTCTTAGGCGTCAGAGGGGTGGACCGCCCCCATCGCCCCAGCTTGGATCAGTGCCTGCATGTGATGATGTGCATTTTTGGCTTTTCTTCCATCGATGTCGATAAGTGCAGTGGTGTTCTGCTACCACCGACACTAACTTCATTTACCTTCAGCAAACTATGTTTGGAACGTTTCCAGTCGGTTCAGATCGCCCCAGTCAAAGCTAAATCTGCCTGTTACCAAAGTGCCGGGACGCGGCAGTTGGCAGAGGCCGTTTTTTACTGGCGGCGTATTTGGCAGAGCGGGCTCCCCATTCGTCGCGGCGCGGGAGAGCCAGCCTCAGCCGCGCGGCCGACGGTGGCGACGGCCCGCCGCCGGCAGAAGCTCGCTCGCGGAGCACGCGCCCCGGCCGTCGTGGCCGACGATCGATCCGCCGTCACGCCGGCCGCGCCCGTCAACAAGTCTCTGCGCCGAAGACGCCGGCCCGTCTCCGAGCGGACGCCGGCCTTTGAGAGCGATCGAGCGCAGGAGCGCCGGCGGCGGCGGAGCGTGAGGCCGATGTGGAGCGGCTGGCGCCGGCTCCGTGAAATACGGCCGGCGAACTTTTGGCGCGTAGCGATGTACTGATTGGGCGTTGGCTGTTGTGAATGGACGTCGCGGAAATAGCTCAGGGCGGCTGCAGTTGTCGCATGTAGCCGTTTCGTCAAATGTTTTTGCTGCGGGATATCTAAATATACATGCTGTTGCGTTTATCTGCTGTGACTGCAAGTACGTTTACTTGTGTTATATATATCCAATTTACGTACTATATATATGCATTATATATAATACGTATATTGCAACTATATTGCGTATTATATATATTCAATATAGTTGTATTATGTATATGCAATATACTTATTTACTACAAGTACGCAACTCGTCATTGGCTGCGAACCGATTGACTGCGTTGTTTTGCGAAGTTTGATTTCCTTAAAAAAAAAAAAAACATGCACGCACGCATTTTTTCGGTTCGTTTTCATAGCGGCTTTCAAAAGCGGGCCGTGACGTTTTGCATGTTCCCGGACGAAGAAACAGGGGAAGTGGTATCATCGGTCCTATTAAATGCTATGACCAGCGTTTTGTCATCAGAAGTGGGAGCCTATCCCAACGCTCGAGGGGCATCAGTGGCTCCCATCTCGTGTCATTGGCTCCCGGGACACAGGGAGTCTCAAATGTGGGAGCCTCCCCGCGCGTGGGCTCTGCCGTATCAAAAGCCCTCGACTTCGGAAGCTGTAGCGGTGTCTGTTGGGTCCAACACATGAGGGGCCCTAGAACGCGACGCCCGATGCATTTCTCTGCGGTTAGCTAAAGTCTGGTAGGTTGTATGACTATGTGCATGCGAATATATTTGTTAGCGTATGTCGCTGGACACTCCCAGTGCAAATCGGTGCCATGCTTGGCCGACTCCAAAGCCAGGTCCCATTAACTTGTAAAATTACGTCTACGCGAGATCGAAGACTCGCACGATTAATTCCGATCAGATCATGATATGGAGTCGTGCGTGTTCTTTCCTCTCCTGAATAAGAAAATATAAAACACGAAAGGAACAGTGGATGCTAACAAGGCTGATAATGCCGTTACTTTATCGGTGTTGTGATTAACTTCTGGGCGACCGTTCCAAGTATTCTCTTCCTCTCCGAAATGTACAGATGCCTGGAAGCCTAAGACCAATGTGACTAAGCGCCACCTTTAACAACTTTCATTAGAACCGAAATCTAATAGCAATGAAAGACCCGGTTGTTCGAAATGTTGTGAGAATGAATCACGTGGCAATTCTCGCAGCTTATAACCCGCGGAAAACCCCGATTAACTCGGGCTGAAACTTTCCCGACGGCTTGATCTTAGTTACAACGGAGCGCCCTCTTCCAGAAATACAAGCAGCTGCGCATCAAGATTCTGGGCGACTGCTACTACTGCATTTCCGGCTGTCCCGAGGAGCGTGAGGACCACGCCATTCAGTCGGTCTACATGGGCCTCTCCATGGTGACAGCTATCCAGTGGGTATTTTGGTCACGTGCTCACCGGCACGGCGGCTACGCTCAGACACGCACGGCGCATCGCCGGTGCTGTCGGCGCTGCGAGAATGGTTTGCTGCCGACGCCCTCTTTTGTTGGTCATTGTGGGTGAAACTGAAGTTCTCACAAAATAATCACAAGCAAACAAACCTGGCTGTCGTCAGTGTTGTGTTAAAAGTACAGCTCGAGACATATTCATTGGTGGTTCATTTGCATAGCATGGCGTGAATATCATTTGGCAGTGGTTCGTTGCGAGCATTGCTCGCAAAGAAGATATTGAAATGTCAGTACCCAGATGGACAACGTCGCGGGTTTAGTTTTATTGCCTCCGGTTTGGAACGCCGCAGCCAGGAGCGGATCCAGGAGGCGATATCGGGGCCATGGGTCCTCTTTCGTTTGGAAGCCCGAAGCCAGCATGTCTTAAGTTTCTCGTCTCCAGTCTGAAATTTTGTTTTTTTAACAAAAAAACGCTTATATACATGTTAATTTTCGAAAGTGGCGGCAAAGAGTGGCCAAAATCCGAGTCGAAATTGAGATTTTGGAGAAGGTTAGGTTACACGGATAGAGATTTGGCCCTTTTAGTACATGGTCTGAATCCGACAATGCCCACGACAACTTTTCCTTCATAAAAGAAAAAAACTGGAAATGCATGGCGTGGTGCGTAGCTGTACAGCTTGCGTGTGAAGTCTTTCTGCCTATACTTGCGTTCCATTGTCGAACATAGAACTCGTGTTGTTTTAAAACGACGGAAAATTCAATCCCACTTTGACAAAAGTTCAGTTAGGTTTGGTTTAACCCGGAAAAATGCAAGTCCGTTATCCATAATGCATGGCGACGTTGGAATCTGTACAGCAGAACTTTGTAGAGAATGCTTGAGTAAATGCTTTTGGGCACAGGGATGCGCACATGCTTGGGTACGCATTGCAGTCGCAAGCGGTTTAGTTTTGCTGCCTTCGCGACGAGAGTGGGGAGACCAGGCAGACAACCGCAAGCTTCAGATTCCTGATCCGAGCTCAAGCAGTGCTCTTCACGGAAACGACTCGCGCCAAAATGCTCCACAAGTTCCTGGCGCTGTTTTTTTTTTATTTTTAGAACGGTTTTGACGTCAGCGCTCTTAGGACTTCCATCAGTGTTCCACATTTCGCGAGCAAAGATCTTTTTGCCGGCGCGCTGTTCTCGGCAGCCAAGTGCCAATCGCCCTTCCCGCGCTGGAATTCACACTACTGCAGGCTTCCGCCATTTTAGCCCGATGACTGGTGCTTGGAGTGATAACACGGGAAGGAAGTACGAAGTACTCGGGAGTAGGAAGCAGTGGAAATCAATATGGGACCCACGGTGGGATGTGTATGGTGGACATGAACAAGTCCACCCAGCCCTCAATTGGTGTGATAGTCCATGGTCTGTACGGCGGGCATGAATGTCCACCCGCTCCACAGATCGGTGCGGGAGTCCACCCGGTCCACGGTGGATATGAGGGTCGGCATCCACACCGGTGCCGTTCTTGCCGGCGTCATGGGTCAGAAGCAGTGGCAATTCGACGTCTACAGCAAGGACGTGGAGCTGGCCAACAAGATGGAAAGCTCCGGAAAGCCCGGGTGCGTGACCATGGACTTTTTGTTGTTCTTTGATAAA
The DNA here is from genome assembly GCA_030062745.1 of Capitulum mitella. NCBI lineage: Eukaryota > Metazoa > Arthropoda > Thecostraca > Pollicipedomorpha > Pollicipedidae > Capitulum > Capitulum mitella. The sequence continues at coordinate 15,679,458 of CP099851.1, read as the reverse complement.
TAGTGGGCTCATTTTAAAATGTCGAATGCTTCTAAACTTGCTTCCAACTCACTCTCATCTTCTCATGGATGGATCATCACCCGCATAAATGAGGGTGAAGAGGTTCCTTCGTCTCCCATTTATCTCTATTTCGATTTGTTTGGTTGCGGTTCCGATTGCAAGTTTTAGTTCCGCTGAAAAACAAGGAGGCTTTATGTGAGTTTTCCGCTTTGTTATAAATTCGGGTTTGCAGTCAGAGCACGTGCCACACTGTTCCGGCTACCTATAAGTAATAGTCAAGCGTCTAAACGCCTAACCGAAAAATCAAAGCTTTTAGCAAAATTGTCCTCTTTAATTTGTTGTCTTCGTTATTTATTGAAGCGTCACGTCCAATCTCAGCTTGATTTTCCCTCGCTGAGGTATACATACCACGTTTGGTTGCAAGTATGGCGAACTGTAGTCTGGTTCTAGCGTGAGATTTTACAAAGCAACAGCAAATAAAGTATATCCTTTGAGTAGCAAGTGGCAAGGCAAAGGTGTCACCCTCTTCTGCTAAACAGCATTGAAGCGTTATTTTTGCAGCAGAAAACTGTCTCGTGTCAAGGCAGAAGTCCATAGCAACTGAGCGCAGGGCCATCGGCTGCCTGTTCGGCGTTCAGTCAACACTGACCTGACATCCCATCGTGTCGCAGGAGCGTACACGTCTCCAACAAGACCCTGGAGAAGCTGGGCAACACGTTCGAAGTGGAGCCGGCCTTCGCCGAGAAGCGGGAGCCGTTCCTGCGAAGGGCCGGCCTCACCACGTTCTTCATCGTCAAGCCGGTCGCCCCAGCGGTACGTGCGTTCGCGAGCGCATGGGGGTCACAGAGACCGAACGGTGAGGGTAACGCCGATACCGTGGCGTCTGGCGTTACCGTTGCAGTTTTGGAAGTTGCTGAGGGCGACTCGGACACGGTATGCCAAAGTATCAGCCGCAGAAGAATGAAGCGTGCTGGACCATGAGTCGCTTTCTACGTGTGTCGTAACTAAGTCTTTCATATGCCCATAACTTATTTGTTTTCGAGGACTTAGACTATGTATTTGTGTGGCCTAAATTCACAATTGTTCATTGGGTTTTTAGTCACAGGTGGGCTGTGATTCCGTTTATCAAAATAATGTTGCCTGAATCTGGTGAATTTTACGGATAGGCACCACGTACAAGATGCAAGGAATGTTGGACCATTTTTATTTCGGCGCTGTTCTCCATCGCTTCGTTTAGCTTATCCACTCCGAGTATTGTGGTTTGTAAGTTAGGACAGCGGGCCCTTGAGTAGGTTCAGGCGTCCAATCTCATTCACGTCTAATCAGGCGTTGCTCTGCAAACCGAGTCTCAAACTCGACCAGTCTGACGATGCAAGACGAAACAGTCCTCTTGAACAACGCCGTGCCCGTAAAACTCGTAAAAAACTCGTAAAAAAGCGAAGTTAGGAATGTGAATCGTGAAGCGAAAATGCAGCGCGTCATCGCTAGGCTTGTCATGAAAGCAGGCCGCATTGTTGTCCGAGACGTTTGCAAATAGACGCACGTACAGCAATGGCATCGCTCACAGCGTTACTCATTACGAAAAGTGCGACTTAAGAAAGACGGAGGCAGCTGGAGTCGGCTGACACCACTCGGCTCGGCCGAGTGAGGAACGTGGTAGTAAGGCAGCATCAGGTGCCCTTGGATTTCCTGCCGCACTGGAGGAGTTCCGAGCACTGGACGTGATCGTAAAGCAGCATCGAATGTCGGCAGATTTTCTGATTTTCTGCCGCGTTGCAGCATTCATATTTTGACTCGGATTTCACCTGCTCAGCTGCAGCCGGCGTCCCCGGAAGGGCTCGAATGCAAAGTCCTTGAAACCGTCACTGCCTGTGTGTCGGCTCGAGAGCCATCCAAACTCCGGCCGTGCCCGTCACAGAGTGTCTGCCCCGTCAATTTCAGACCAGCGTGCCGGCAGTCAGCAGGGAGAACGGGACAGAGCAGCGCGCGGACGGCGGCCCCAGAGACTCGGCTCCGAACGAGAACCACGTGAGTCCGCCGACACCTGACCGGAGTCGTCCGGTCTGCGCGCCCGTCGTCCTGCTCTTTGTCGCGCGGAACAAGAACCACGTGAGTCCGCCGACACCTGACCGGAGTCGTCCGGTCTGCGCGCCCGTCGTCCTGCTCTTTGTCGCGCGGAACAAGAACCACGTGAGTCCGCCGACACCTGACCGGAGTCGTCCGGTCTGCGCGCCCGTCGTCCTGCTCTTTGTCGCGCGGAGTCGTCGAAGATCCATTCATATCAGAGTAGCTCCAGCGGGCTTTACACTTTCACTCAGTCTTCCTGACCGTCCCGCTACTACTCCCAGACTTGTGGGGCTTGGCAGACTGTTCGGCAGACCGCACGAGAAACTGGTGCTCAAGAGGCTACCCTACATAACATTTAGCAGACTTCTCCATACATTGCCCTATAGACTCTTCACTGGACTGCTGGACAAACAACCCGATAGACTGTCCTCCGAAAGACGATCCTACCGACCGCCCACTAGACTGTCCGACGGACTACTGCGTGGACTGCCCAGTAGACTGTTCTCCATACTACCCCACAGACCGCTCATTACACTGCTCGACAGCCCACCCATAGATCTCTCACCAGTCGCTCGACAGCCCACCCGAGACAGGCGAGTCTGTGTCGGCGCCATTCGGCGGCGGCGGACCGGACGGTGGCGGGAGCGGCCCTCCGCCTGCGATTTTCCGCGCGATTAGCCAGTCGGGGCGGCCACCTCTCGGAGATGGACGACGGCGAGATCGAAGCGAGGCTTCCGACCCCCCCGCGGTGGTGGATTTTCGACCTCCCCTCGGAGCGGGCCTCCGACGCTGCCCCGGGCGGTCGTGACGTCGTCGGACGGCTACGCTGGTGAGTTCGGGTACTACTGGTCGCCGGTTGCGACCGACAGCAAGAGCAGGCAGCTGCCATAGGCTGTCTATGACTGGATAAGTGGAGGCTACCGCTAAGCGCATGTGCCGCAGAGGGTTTTAAGGCCGCCTCAGGAGTTGGATGGAGGTTGCCAGTGACCACGACAGGAGGCAGATATTATCAACGACAGGGGCTGGAAAATAAAGAATATCCCTGGTATGTGATATAAGACGTGCTGAGAAGGTCAGTCGGCTGTAAGGACGGCGGCGCCCTTCAGTTGGCTGTCGCCGTCCAAACGGCGGACACCAGCTCTTAGACCTTCTCTAACGTAGTTACCCACTTTCTGCTCTCAGTGCAAAAAAAAATCTGCCGACGAATTTTACAAGACCTGTGCCGTGGCGTCAGGCCCTCGGCTGTCCTTTTGAGCTCTCGGTCCATAAGCTGGCTGCGTGCGCGAGCCAATTCGTCTCCGACGCCCGTCGATGCCCGCTCTCCGGTGAGCCGTTCGCTCGGATGAACGAGGGCCGGCCTGCAGCTCTGCAGCCGTGGAGGAGAAGAAAGCGGTCCGGCCTCGGCCTGTTCCTGTCCCGATACGGCCCTGCTGTGGCAGCCGCCCGCCATTAGCGGACAACACGGGAGAGAGATAGAGAGGGAGAGGGAGAGAAGGAGAGAGAGAAGGAGAGAGAGAGGGAGCGAGTGAGAGAGAGAGAGAGAGAGAGAGAGAGAGAGAGAGACCGAGAGAGAGAGGGAGGGATGAGGAGAGAGAGTGGGAGAGAGAGGGAGAGAGTAGAGAGAGAGAGAGTGTGAGAGAGAGAGGGGGAGGAAGAAGGAGAGGGAGGGAGATATTTGTTAGTTCTGCACGAAATAAATTTAAAAAAATAAGCGGCGTCACCAGGGCAACAGCACCGTAAGAAGTCCATCGTTATGGTGGATAACAATCGTAGTCGGACTGACATGGTAAAATCCTAGTAAAATCCAAAGCGTCGCGCGTTCGTGGAAGACCCAGAAAATGGGCGGTGGGTGGTTGGGGAGTTTTTTCAAACGTCCCTGTCAACAGCGACACTCTGCAATGCTGGTGATATGTGGGCGCAAACGGGGTTCCCGAAGCCATATCATCAGTACCCCTGTTCACAACGCACAACTCGCATTTGGTCACTTAGGTCACTAACAGGCGCGATGCAAGGAATGTCATACAGAGAGACGGAGGAGGACGAAAAAAACACTCGATTTCTTCCTTTACGTCGACTTCCCCGGCAGATTTTGTCTAATTCCGCCCCTGCGTAATTCCCCTGGCCATCCTTACCGAAGGTAGCCAGATCTGCCCAGCTAACTGGTCACCTAGGTAACGAAAATGTGTCTATCGATTACGGGTAAAACAATGGAAAACTTACCAGCTTAGAATATTTCCGGGAACCTTGGCGTGTGGATAGGCCGATACGCTTCGCAAAGAATACCGTCAATACCTGGCTATGAATCATTTAGATGATTACAGTTACCTGCTTCCTGCTTGCCAGACTACTCTCCGAAAGAGGCTGGTGGGTTGGCTGGTTGATTTTGGTTAGGGCGCTCCGCCACTTGGGCCCAAACGTCCAGTGCTCAGTTTATATCGTGCGTGTCGCCGATCGAGAGCTGACGTCGTCGAAATACAAGCGAAATACAAACACAGCCTTACGATTACGAGCAGGAGCCTCTGTCCACTGTGCTTATGAGGGGGCCTCTTCGAAAGAATTTGTTTATGAGCTAGATTCCTCTTCCTCTCAGGTGTCAACAATGTTGCCCGTCTTCTGCTTAAGTGTCCAGCCGTGCGTCAGATCGCGTGTCTTTCCAGACGTCAATCGGTCGCCTGTTCTCTTCGAAAGAGACCATAAATACGCTCTACTAAAAGCGCTGCAAAAGCGCATGAATAACGTTCGACATACGGAGCGAGGTGCGGACGTACGGAACGTCTGCTTCCGAGATGAAACTTCCTTTGCATCGTAAACCGACTACGAAAGATGCCACGGTAGACGCAATGAGGGACGCAAAACGTATTTCAGGCACGCCGTACCTGAAATACGTTTTGCGTATTTCAGCGATAGCTTGAGGCTATGATGGGTTTAGTTTATTCTGATGAGGTTTTTTTTAGCGAATCCTGGTAAAAATTTGCGTTCACCACGAATGCCAAACTGATAATTTGCACCTTGAACAAACGGAAAGTCATCACCACCACCTGGCAGAGTGGGTCTGCCTGCCTGAAATCAGTCAGCTCAAATGAACCATTGGGGGTAAATGTTAAAATTAACTGCATGCACTTTAGCCACAACAACATTTGCTACATGCACGTAAAATAAAATATCGGTCGTTTCGTACATATGAAAAATTGCAATATCCAGAACTGTGATGTGAACCATGGAAAACTAACCTGCAGCAGGTGGTGGACGAAAGGGCAGGATGCTGGGCTGGTCTCGTCCAGTGCGGCAACAGCAGAGCCGGGCACCACGCCTCTGTGCCGTCTCCACATGGCTGACCACTCGCAGGGTTCGGCAATGGCCAAGGAATCGGACGCGTCCGGCAGTACCAGCTGGTACAGCTCCCATGCCTCTCTGGTGTGCTTCCACTCGGTATGAGCATCTCGGGCTGACGAGACCCGAGAGAGGGCGAACGCCTGTGACTGGTGGGGCCGAACCGCACGTCGATGTCGCACTTGACAGCGTCTACGGCTGGCAGCAGCTGGTATGTTCGGCGACGCTGAGGTTGTCACCAGCATTTGGCCTGTGGGTAGAACGCTTAGGGGCACACGGCTTGGAGATGACAGCTCTCAGTCCCAGGGGTTCACCTTTGCATTACTTTTGAACTCAGATTGCCAAGTTGTAGAGTGCAGGCTAGACCTGGAAGCATTCCTGCCAAACTTCCGTGTGGCGGTTTATGGCAGGGTCACCCCCATGGGGCCTGGGATACATGCTCCCCCCTGGATCCGCCAGTGGACGGTTTTTTACCCACCACCTATTATCAGGTGGCCAGGAGTGCTCCCGCCCCTGTCCACCACGAGGCAAATCAACTTGCGCTAACTCGCAGGGAAATAAAAAATGAAAACCAAAGAGAAGAATACAAGTCGTGGCACTCCTCTGCGAAGAAAGGAAGACGAAATTCTAAATACTTATATGCAAAATATCACCCATATTGGTATGTGTTAATTAATTTGAGAGAAAGTAATCTCAGCCAAGAGGCTTCAGGCTGTATGCTAAATTATTCCCATCAATTGAAGTTCATTGTTCGTGTAAACAACATATTAGTTGCACAATAATACGTCTTCATTTTTATGCATTATCATCAAAGTACGCCATGATGGACTGTGCAAAAGATATGACTAGATGGCTGCATTAATACTGTATGTCTGAAAAAGTAGCTTAAATTATGAGTAATCTTAATGCCAGAAAACTGCAAGACAAGCGACACTGAAGCACTCAACCAGCACTCATACATTAATTTCCCATGCTGTGTGTCTAAAATTTGTGGAGCAATGGCGACGTAATGAATACAGGTGAAGCAGAAAAGCGAATTGTGAAAGGCGCCGTCACTTGACGGCTACAACCACAGCTTAACCACCTGCCGTAACATTTGCTACCATTTACCATTTCACAGACAATACCTCTTACTCCTGTCGCTTAGGAAAGATCTCTGAACTTAGGCTGCATTCTCGAAAATTGAGTCTCGTGCTGCCATCGCTAACATTGGCCAAGGACCCTTGCATATTCTCTTATCAGCTTCCATGGGTTGAGATCCACGCACGTTCTTGCGAAAGCCGCTCTCTTCCACAGCTTCTCCGGCGCGATTCACGATTTTGCTCTGCAGCGAAATATAGCATAAATCGGGCGTTAGGCTTTCATGTACCCTTTTGAATCTGAGTTAATTTCCGTGCTTTTTCAATAATTCAATAGTCTGTAATACTTAGTCGAAATTTATGCAGCATAATCGTCAGGCAAATATATTATGAGCGGCTTTTCGTCAACGTGTAGGGTTTTAGTCGGTCTGCGCCTTTCCCGTTTTGAGGCCTTTGCATGTTAATTCAGCACGGAAGACAGTCGGCTGACCACTAGAAGTGCCGTTATGTGGTGTTTGGCGGGATGCATGGTTGCAAGATGTATGGTGGCCCATAAAACTCTTATGGCGCGGGAGGGCAGTCTACAGATCTAGCGCCAGTTTCAAAAATACAGAAACAAACGAAAAACGGAGAGATAACAAGAAAGTGATGATGGACTAGGGGAAATACGAGACCTAAAAACTTCGAAAATCCTGTTGGTGAGAAGGCTGTACAAATTGAACCGAGTTGCGCGATCAACCATTTTAGAGGCTCGCGACGTCAGCCATTTTAGAAGCTCGCGACATGCCACTCGAGCGACCCTCTGGGTACTGCACTGGACTGTTTCTCGGCCGTGGTGAAGTAAATTAAATTCAGTTGCAGCTGCGTCGGCTGGTGAATAACTGACTAGGCGACCTTTTTTTCTTCATTTTATGGGTACCAGCTATGACTCGGCGACTTCCAACAAAGCCGTTTCAGCCGGTGCGTCAGGGCATGCTATCTGGCTGGATAGCTTGATGTTTTGCTTCACTTTCGACGAGTGCGATGACCCACGGGTATCGTTATAACGCTGGCGGATAGTGCAATGTTTTTCCCGTCGCAAAGGTTATAAACTGATCCATCAATCAGCCCTTGCCTCTAAAATCAGCTGTAATTTGAACACCCTTTATCTCTGGATCAGGTCATTGAGAACTTTGGTAACAATTAGTTTTCTGGAGGGATCATCGTGCGTGAATATGCAAGAGTCGCCCAGAAACACATGCTTTGTTATTGAAAAAGTCTCCCATCGCTCTGAATCACCGTCTGAACTCTGTTATCGAGAAGTTTCGAACAGATTCCTTGTCCTACGAAGGCTGATTTGCGCCTATCTTTGCTTCTTCCTCCACATTTGAACGAACTACAGGCTCTGCCCTTTTTATCCACACCGCATCATTCTCCTATCCGGCCGGATATTTGTTACTATTCCTCTAACCAGCACCCGGCCAGACAGAGAAAAACACCACTCGGCGCATCCACAGTCTCAGCGCCTTCAAAGGCTTCCTTACCAAAACCGTCTACTACGCTTCCTCCTCAAGGACATCCTTTCAGCGGCGTGCCGGCGACATCACCAGTCCCCCTTCAGCCTGGATTCACCGCTTGTGACACCGCCGCCGCCGGCGCCCCGCCGCTGAATGCGGCCCGGCGCCGCGAGATCTCGCCGCGCTCTCACGGGCACACGCTTTATCCATTTTCCGACGCCGACCGGTGTCGGCTGTTTACGCCCCGCGCCGCCGTTCGGCGAGCCGAGGTGGCCACATTGATCGAGCTCCGTAAAAACGTGCTGTTTTGCAGCCAGTCCCGCTGGTGTCACACAAAACGTGCCATAACCGGAGCCGCCCACTGGCGACCGGATATAGCAATGGCGTCCGAACAGTGACGGGACGTAACAGGTGTTCTCACAGTGTTCAGACGTAACAGAGGCCTTTTTGGCACTGCTTCCGTACAGGAGCGGCCTCAGAACCCCCCCCCCCGGTTTTTTGTTCGTCACGTTTTTGAAGCAGCGGCACGTAGCTTTGTCACTTTTTCTATCTGCTCTCTCTACGTATCATGCCAAATTTTCATAGTTTTAATTCGCGTAGGGGTGGAACCAGGCTTCTCACTTCTCGTTTCCGGGAGGCACCTCAGGCCATTTTTGACACTGTTGAAGATAAAAGGAAAATGGCTGCCAAAAATTACGTTTTTGAGATAGAACTTAAAGCATTATGTGGTTGAATAGATAAGTCAATGCATAAATAGTTAAACATACGATATTTTGTTGACCTTAGATCACTTCATAAAGATGGGTCAAGGTCTTAAGGAAACATCTGCTTTTTGCGAATCCTTTTGATACTAATTTCTAGAACACAAAACACGGAATGTACGTAGATCAGCACAGTGTCTTCTACTTGCCTTTCAAGTTTCAGATTGTTATCAGACTGGTTCAAGGAGCTATGACATAAAATGTTTGCATACGTATGCTATATCGCTAGGGCCATAAACAGGACGTTCAAAAACATAGTCGATTTAAATGACTGGAGACCAGGGGTGCCGATCTGTATTCCTTTGAGAGGGCCCTGACCCACCCAGTGTTGCTTTAGGCCCTCTCAATGTTGGTTTGTTCCTCGATATTTTCTGCTGTTTTTGAAGGAAAATGAGTAATAATAACGAAGAGAACGGCAACAGTAGATAAGAGATAGACAGAAAGTAAAGAATGAATTCCAAAGCGATGTATCTATCTATCTTTCTGTGTTGTATTTTATATATATATATATATATATATATATACACATATATATATATATACATATATGCCGATATACATGGGAAAACATGCAGTTCTTTATTTGATGCAAAATAATAAGAAAAATACAAATTTCCGTTGGTCAAAACAAAGTGGGCTAAATCCGGTGAGAAACTCACATTTGGGGGGAGATTAGGTTGTCGGGCCTTCGGCTTGGCCCCCCAATCATTTACAGAAATCGACACCCCTGCTGAAAACATTTTCAAACGCTATGAAATAAACCTAATGTCGTTATGTGTAATTTTGAGGTCATTTGAGGCCATTTGAGGTCAAAGGTCGTAAAGTGACTTGATAACATGCAACCGGGACAGTTCCTCCTTTTTCATGCGCCTGGCGGCGCCTATGCCAACATTATGCACGTCAGTGTAATGCGGCTTATATTTGTGAAGCGTCGAATGATTAGTAAAAGCTTGAGAATGATTTCAAGCTGTTAATTCAGTTCTCCAAAAAATATTTCTCATTTTCCAAGCCCTCTGAGCGCCTATGAATTTTTCCAAAATTCTCAACGCGGGGCCAAATGCAAAGGCTGATTAGTTAACTCTGGATTTATGCTAAACGCACTAAAATCGGTCCATCAACGTCGGAGTTGTAATAAGCCAAAAATGCCCCTTTGCCCCCTGTACCTATCCCTTACACTATTTTCAAAACTGCTTTTTATCAGTGCCCGTCATCACAATGACCAGACGTAGCAATGGCCCGGTCCTTTCATTGTCCGGACGTGCGAATGGTCCTCTTGATACTGTGTCTCAATTGCTGCGTTAAAGTAGCTAAACGTACCAGTCAGCGGCATATCAGCAACCATATGCAACAGAGGCGGGGTTAGCAGGGACCAGACGTATGTAAGAAGACCGCAAAATCAGCCAGTGGTGAAACGTTACATGTGTTTGTCAGTGAGACAGTGGGAGACCTTAAGCGTCCACCTCTAACCGTGGCAATAGTTTCGGCCAGCGGTCATGGCGGTTCCCGTACTCGAGCGTTTCGTTTTTTGCGCGAGGCTTCCTTCATACTTCGGCGCGATAGGAAATGCTCTGATAAGCTGTCGTTTCCCAAGGCCGCCATTTTATTGACGCCCTCGGGCCATTTACCAGCGGGGGTTCGGCAACAATCTGGGCCGGAATTCCGGCAGCAGAGGCCAAACTGTCCGTAAATTGCCCTCTCTCGCCTTACTGCTTTCGCGTGGAAGCCTGACACCGATGCCGTCGTGAAGCCGCGCAGATGCTATGCCGAACAGAGTTATCCAATCCATCGGCTTCGGGCCCTGTGATCTGGAGTTTTCAGTGGTCCGGCCTCTCAGCCATCCGCTTTGACCTAGGCCATTTCATTTCAGGAGGATGTGGCTTGCCTGCCCGGCACGGGGGCGGGGAATCTGAACTACAGCAGCAAGCTGCGAGCAAACATCGTATCCAGGCAGCTGCTGAGGTGAGGATGAGAGGCGGCTGGGTGTTTACTTGTTGCGGCGCGGATGAGACGTCGGCTCAGTAGTCTCTGAGGTGAGACTGAGGGAGCATCTAGACGTTTGCGTTCTGTGATGAAACTTAGGATTGAGCTGAGTAGCTGCTGTGGTGAAATTTGGAGGCCACATAAATGTGAACATTTTCGCGGGTTTTCAGTTTCATTTTTTTGCTTTGATGAAACTGAAAGTTAAGGTGAACGAAACATCAGTTACTGAGATAAGACCAATAGATTAGTTGATTGTTGAGTGGCCGAGGTATGACCGAAAGACCAACTGAATGAAGTCCCAGTTACGTAGCCCCGGCAACAAGTCTGATGATTGCTAAAACTTGGATTTGTCACGTAGATGCCATCAGGTGTCAGGTAGCTTAGGTCAAGTGCATGCAAGTCAAGTACACGTAGGACAAGTTCATGCGAAAAGTTTTTAATTGGGGATGATATGCGCATGTCTGTGCATTTCAGTGTCTTCAGATACTGTATGGAAATGGTTTTCACCGATGCTTCGAATTATGTCATGTACCGGTATCACGTACCGAAAAAACAGCCGACGACACAGACGTCGACCCAAATAGTTAGTTCCGATATCGCCATCATCCCGATGCACAATGTAAGCCTTCATATCACTATCACCCCACTGTTCTTGACAACTGGTCTCCCTGGCAGGCACCTGCGGCCCCACGTGCGGTGGTACACGCTCCACTTCGTGGATCCGGAGATGGAGAAGGAGTTCAGAGCTAATCGCGAGCCGACGTTCGGCCTGAGCGTCGTGTGTCTGCCCATCGTGCTGTCGTTCACTGCCATCAGTCAGGGCATCATCACGCCCAGGTACGGAGCCGACGTCCGGCGACTGGGGAGCTTTTCGAGAGCAGATGCCATCGTCCCGGTCCTGTGGTCTGCGCCTTCCCGTGCTACCCTCGTTCCTCCCGCTTAGCTAATGATCTAGTACATGAAAGAAGGCAAAGTCGACCAAATTCGCTTCCAAAGTTGCTAAAGCTTATGTTTTCCGTCGCCAAAGACGGAAAAGTTTTTCGCTTCATTAGATTAATGTTCATTAATCGTGAACTTTGCAGGCTCATTTCCGTTCCGTTGAACGGGGAGTGCCGCGACTTTGCGGCTTGCCGGGACTTTGCGACTGCCCTTATTTCTTTTACTTACCCTGTCCTTTGTGTTGACGTTAGGCTCCGTGTGGTAAATGTTAAGTGGGTGGTCCGTGAGTGAGAAGTGCGCCGTATCACCGGGTCGCGAGAAACGATTAGCAAATAAAAAACACAGAAATAACAAAGTCTCATCGAACACATCGGAAGCGCGCCGACGTCCGTCTAGGACAGGCGGCCAAGCGCCATTCGTTCCAGTAGCATGGTATCCCCATGGCAGCTTCCAAACCCGCTGCCCACATCCGATAACGTTTCGCCGCGTTGTCAGGGACTCACATCGTGCCAATTTAGGTCGTTGACACCGTGACGTCACATCACTTATTTCAGCTTTCACGGGCGGCCAGTCCTGTCTCGCGACGGCCGGGACGTCGCGACGGAGCGCTATCATTCGTCGCGCCCGTTATCCTGTCGTCGCCGTCGTTAGTCGGCGCGGAGTTGCGCCGCGGCACCCCGGGCACGCCGCGACATTCAGTCCAGCAAAGGGCATCAGCGCCGACTGATGGTTCCACGTGGCGGCCGCCCGAGCGGTTTTTGTTGTTGGCCGTTAATGTGCCGGATGTGGCCCTTAACTCGTCGTTGCGCCGCGTTTGGCCAATTATTTTGGCATTATCTCAACGCGGGCTCAGGAAGGCATTAATAATGGGCCGTATGACCCAGGTCTGCAGCCGCGGCGCGTCACAGTTCCGGTCTGTGTCGCCCTGGCCGCGAGGTCTCGGTGGCAACGTGGGGCTCTTTTCTGTGCGCGGGCTGCACGCGCAGTTATTCGCGCCTCGTGCGTGAAGAGCAGAAAAGGGTGGGACACACAGCACTCTGTGACTGCTGGAACCCTGGCTGTCGCAATTCCGTCCGTCTCGCCATCTGATAGCATCGTGTACCGTCTTTGGTCTATTTCTCCATCTCAGAACACTGTTTTTCGCCCGCCTCGCCGTCTCAGAACACAGTATCTCGTCCACATGGCCATCTCAGAACATCGCCTCCGTCTCCCGTCCGTCTGGCCACCGGACAAAATCGTCTGTCAACCGTCTCGCCGTCTGAGAGCTTCAGACGTCTCTCACCCGCCTGGCCATCTCAGAACACCGTCTCCCGTCCGCCCCACCGCCCGAGAGCACCGCCCCACATCCGCCTCCTGCCGGCGTCGGCATCGACTCCGCCGACTGCCGACTTGCGTCACCGGGGCCCGGCCGGCCGGTCCGGCGCCGGGGCTCGGCGCGTCCCGCCCGCAGCTGCGTCCCTCCGCCGGCGCGGCCGCCGCCGGGAGAGGAGGCGGGCGGTCCGAGCGGTGGCTAGGTGTCGCCGTCGCCGCCGCCGCGGCCGCCTCGCTCCGCGGGGTCCGGGCGGACCCGGCCGACATCGATCGCGGCCGGGCCCAGCTGCGGCCCCGTCCGGCTTCCGGCCAGTTCCGGCTGCGGCCGCCTCAGTTTTCGGACGGCTTCGGGTTATCTGGCGTCAGCTCCCGAGCAGCTGTGGCCGGTGTGGCGTCCGTTCTCGGGAGGTCTAGCTGATGTGGCGCCAGTTTTTAGGGGCTCTGGATGAAGTTGCGTCAGTTCTCGGGGAGGTCTAACTCATGTGGCGGCAGTTTTCAGGGGCCTCTGGCCCAGGGCAATGTGCCATGGGTTTTCGGAGAGCTCTGGCTCAGGGTACATCAGTTCCCAGGGAGACTTGGCTGACGTGATGTCAGTTTTCGGGGTGCTCTGGCCCAGGTTGCGTCAGTTCCCGGGGAACTCAGGCTGGCGTGCCGTCAGTCCGGGGGAGCTCGGGATCAGGAAGCGTCAATTTCCAGGGAGATCTGGCTGACGTGCTGTCAGTCTTTGGGGAGCTCTGGCTCAGGAGACGTCAGCTCCAAGAGAGCTCTGGGTAAAATAGTGCCCAGCTCCCACGAGGCTGTACCTTGGGTGGTGTCTCGCTCTTATGGAGCTCTAGCTCAGGACTCGTCAGCTCCCAGGGAGCCCTGGCTCAGATACTTTTCGGTCTCACGGAGCTCCGGCCCAGGTGGTGCCCATCTCTCAGGTAGCTTTGATTCCCGCGAAAAGTAGCTCTGAGAAAAATTCAAACTCATGCTTAAATAAGAGACAAATGTGGGTCTGTCCCACGTGACCAGCATCTCAGAAAAATTCTTGTGAGGGCCTGTCAGTTGTGTTCAGATACCGTCAGAGCTAAGGCTGCCCCGAGCCGTTACAGTTCTCCGTAGCGAATACCAGACGAGACAGCAGCATGCAAGAGGCATCCGAACGTCCGTGCAGTCGTTCCGTAAGCGGACCGCCAAGGTAACACAGTCGGGTAAAGCGCAAGGGTAAAGGTAACGGGTAAAGGTAACGCGCCCACCGCTCAAGAGCCGTTCAGGTTGAAAGTTGGCACGGCGGAGACTCGAATCTCGCATCGAAATTGCTGAAAGCTTCGTTTTATTTCGAGTCGACCGTCTCCAATAACCGCCGTGGAGCCTACTGCTCCCGTCTTGAAGCCTTTTATTGCCCGGCGTCAGAGCAAAAGAGGTAGGCGAATCGATCCTGGCCGACAGGATCGTCGCTGCTGTGTGGTGCGGGTATTTCGGACACACCTCTAGCGGTACGCCCCGCGAAATAGCGGAATGGTATCTTCAGTGTGTACAACTGCGCAGTGATGATAGCTTTCAGACATGCATTTGGACATCTCACCCCTATGGCCATTTACCATCGTCATGTCATCTTTGTTGCCGCCTCCATAGTTCACAAATGCTGTTTTAATATGCGTTGCCGAAGTGCACACGATCGTAAACGTTTCAGGAAGTCATCATCGGGTTTGACGAAGTTTTAGGTGTTTTCTGCTGTTGTTGATTTCATTCATTAAGATCTTGCATGGTCGAGACAGTATCGTGGCTGAAATAGATGCCCTGTAAATAGTTTGTGGACTGTTGGCGTTGCGCTGAGTGCTTTATGTCACACAATATGACTGCATGGCAAGCAACGCTCCGGACGAGGACAGTTCAGAAATCATTACCATGATGAAGCCTGCCTTGTCAAAGACATTACATAAGACTAAAATTCACGTTGCATCGTTTTAAGAGGTTTTTGACTTCCAATTCCACTGTGAATGCATTTCTTCACTTTATCCGGCCTCTCAATCATTTATCATTCAAAACACGGCATATATTGATTCACGTTAATGATTCACGGGATTAAATTCACTTCATACACCTGCTGTGTTAGCATTGGTTTACTAATGGATGGTAGTGAAAGGGGAAGTCATTTCATGCATTAAGTTTAGCCCAAATTTCCGTGAGCTATTTGAACATGCTATGGATCGACCGTCGGTCTGTTGCGATGGTCGGCACTTGAGGCATGAGGTATTGCTACTATCGCCCGGCCTGTTGATAAATTCGTCTTTTCAGCACAATCCATACCGTCACCACGCTGTTCACTGGAGTGCTGCTCCTGCTGCTCATGACGCTGTTCATCTTGCCTGCACATTGGATGAAGGTCAGTGAAACCTTCTCGGGTCTCTTCGCTGCCTCTGAATCCGGTCACCATGTCGTTTGCAGAAGCTTGCTAACAAAACTCTTGCGTCTTGGGTAGCAGAAGTCTTGCGTCTTGGGTAGCAAAGTCACAAACGAGAATCATTCTTGTTCGTGACTGCATTTCATGCGGGGTATGAAATGACAAATGGTATGATATGACACGTCGTCAGACTTTCCTTCTGGAGTTTGTGCGCGAGCTGAAACGTAGTTCCCGGCACTTAAGATAAGATTCTGCCCTACGCTGCGAATTCTTTACGCCGGCCGTTTTAATTAGGCAGCTGGATAACGTCGGTTTTTCGTTAATGCGGCGTGCGTTCAGTGCGATACCACATGGTAACCAGCGACTGTTGACTGTAGATTCCTGTCCGTCTACTACTGCCTGCTGGTGACCTTTATTATCGCTGACTTCCGACTACTAATTTTTGGCTACCTACTAACACTTACTGAGACTTATGATTTTCGACCGGTTTCTGCAGTCTGAGGACTGCTGGTTGTTGACCGATCGCCGCTGGCTCCCGACTTCTGACTGCGACTGTTGACCGCTGACGTTGACCGCTGACCGCTGACCGCTGACCGCTGACCGTTTCCGGTCGGCCTACAGCGGCTCCCGCGGTGGCTGGCCTCCATAAGCTCGGTGATCCAGTCGTCCAACACGCGCACCGCCGCCTGGATCGTAGCCATGAACGTGCTGTTGGTGCTCTGCAACCTCGTGGACATGGTGAGAGCTCCCCCCGGTGGCACCGTCTGGGGACCGGGGGCTGAGGTCAAACCCGGACATTCACCGAGTTACGGATATTGAGGTGCGCCCAATCTGCTCGTATCATGTTATCCGTGATATGAAGCGGTATGATGCTTCGATATAGTCGTACAATATATCACTGGGATCGGTGTGAAGTCTGAGGTCTCTGTTGCGAGGCGAGGGGTGGGGTCAGCTACTTGTCTCATGCACTCGAACCGTGCACACGGACTGAATGCTGGTCATGTGCGGCACTATGCAGATGGAACCGTTCGTACTTTCCGTTTCGACTGCAGTGTCCTCTGTTCATTGTGCACGCATTGTCCGTGTTTAATGCACTGCCACCGTGCACGTTTTCGGCACGGTGGCGGTGCGTTCTTAGGGCATCGAGGTCCACTTCACTTACGCTGGCAGAGGACATCTTGATCGCCGCGTCCGGGTGCCTTTTGGGAGTTGATTTATCGGACCGACCTGGCTACTTTTTGCCCACAAGATGTATTGGACAACAGAGCTGTTTTCGCCATTAAGTTTTTGCTTAAAATGCAGCCTTGTTGCCTAATGTTGTTTTGGATCAGGTCAGTCCAGGAGTGCGGGAACTCCTCGACAGTACGGGGGGGGGGAGAGGGGCGTTGAGGGGCACAGAAGCATTTTAGGTGAATTCTTTTCAGTCAACGCCCATAGGGTCAATGATGAATTTCAAAAACGTTTTGGGAAGCTGCCCCCTGCCTCCCCCCGCTTCCCGCACCCTTCAGTCAGTCCTTCGGAAGCGAATGAGTCAGTTTTTTCACACGGCCCAGGTGTCGTATTCATCTACGACAGTTTTGCTGGCCCAGCTGGCAGGGAGATTTGCAGCCAACGTCCGCGGTAGCTACTATTCACAGCTGGCAGTAAATCGCGGTAGATCGGCGCTATGAGCTCTGAGATGATATTAATAGTCTGTCCAGAGAGCACTCATCCTGACAGTGTAACTGAGGGATGGCCGCGAAGCACGTGTTGGATGTTTCCAAGTTCGACCCGAGTTATCGTAGTTTTGTTGGGAAGAATGTTTCCACTTACCGGAGAGGAAAATTTGCTTGCTTGCTGCCTTGCCTTCTATACCAACAGCGTTTCGCTACGTTTCTTCCCCCCTCACAAAATAAATGACATGGCCTTGATGCGCACTATCGCACTAAGATGCCAGAAACGGTATTTAAGTTTGCATTTGTGACATCGTTTACATTTGCTGTTAATACTTTCATCTCAGTTTTTTGGTGATGGTCAGATGAATACGTATTGTTCAGATATGATGGCTCCCGCTATTCGCCGGCATTATGCACTGAGCCCCTTCGCCAAGAATAAGGCGAATCCGCGGATAGACCGAACCTGCCCCCAAAATCACAACTTTTGCGGTTTGACTTATTAAGTTTTTTCCATTTCTTACTGGTCCTTTCCAGACCATCATATTCATTTTTAAGGCACAGTTATGCAGCAGTCGTACTTCCTGAATACTGTACAGATACATAAATGCGGTGTTACACAGTATGTCTAGCCGTGGAATATATGTTTCCTGCGCTATACAGCATGTGCCTACAAACCGAACAGCATAACCATATAGAACAGTATTTTTCACCGTAAGCATTCAGTAAAAGCGCTATAAACCGCTAGGAATAGTTTCCGCTGCGAAAAATGCAGGAGGTATCCTCCTGTGATTTGTTCTAATTAACTGCCCCAAAAAATTCGCGAATACACGAAACCGCGAATGGCACAGCCACGAATAGCGGGGTACACTGTAGATATGATTTCTTTATCATTAACATCTTACCGACGAAATAAAAGAGATCGTTGACCTAAAGACAAACAATGGAAAACTCAGCACTGGAACCAATTGTGCAGTTTTGTTTTGATGAAAACGTATATTCGTCGCGAAGGCAACGATCGATTTTATATTTTTCACGAGTGGAACCTCCGAAATTGCAAGTTACAGCGATACGATAATTAAAATAACACGTGCCGTTTGCATGAGAGTGGTTCATCGGTGCTGAACTGTCATGTGTTCGGTGTTCGGTATCCACTTAGCTGAATTTTCCCTCGATCACAGAGAATGCATTGCGCCGTGGCACTTCTGAGATCCGCCGGATGTTCATGGGCAGCCGAACGAGCCAATCAGGCGCCTGGCAATCACGTCTGGCCAATCAGGCTCCGGGTAACTTGATTCGGCCAATCAGACGCCGACGGCTGATGTTCGGAAACGTTCTGTTCAAAGCCGCATGGGAAATCTGAAAGGCTTCCAAGTTCATGGGATGTCTGGAACGGATCGAGGATGACGATGCCAGGCACGTAGCCAGGATTTTCCTCAGAGGGGTCAAATGTCAAATGTTGCGATATGCCACTGACATATGACGAAATTTATAAGTAAAACGTAGCAATTTTACGTAATCTGCCTCATACTTCACGCACAGGAGAACATGTAACGTTTGCTTTCCCAACATATATATGATCACTATTACGTATTGCTGCGAAATCGCCAT
This sequence comes from Capitulum mitella, assembly GCA_030062745.1. Taxonomy (NCBI): domain Eukaryota; kingdom Metazoa; phylum Arthropoda; class Thecostraca; order Pollicipedomorpha; family Pollicipedidae; genus Capitulum; species Capitulum mitella. Next base: position 15,660,846 of record CP099851.1, on the reverse strand, counting down.
ATATCGAATGTAGATCGGTTGGCTCGGGGCATGGCCCCCATGCCCCCCCCCCCGCCCGGCTACGTCTCTGGACGATGCCATTGCCATTTTTCACATCCCAAAACAGTTTCGGTTTTGATGATTTTTTGAGCAATGCTGGATGCGATCTCAAAATTGATTTTGCGGATAAGTTATTGGAGTTTCAGTCCGTACAGCAAGAGGCTGTACATTCCTGTGCTTTGAAGTGTCAAAGGAACTTTCTGCGTCGGCTTGGTGGAAAAGCAAGAAAATGTTTTCATTCGTTTCCCAGCCGTCTTTGATTTTCATCGGATAACAACAACATTTGTTTTGCGTATTGCTGCCAGGGATAAATAAAGTTCAGTCTTTGCCACTTAGGGACATTCCTCCTCATTTTCCGTGGAGAGTATAGGTTGTCCAGCATGTCGATGGTAGATAGTGTGACGGGTGATGTGCTCCATGGCGGCTGGCGCTGTGTACCGACAGTTTATGTTTACGCTGACAGTTTACAAGTGGTGCTGCCCAGAGGCGTTACGTTGTATACAGTTGGTATGGAGCTTTCCATACCGAAAGAAATTAGTGATATGGAATTCCATACCAATATTTTGGCCCATTTTTGCGTTTTCTTGTTTTATAAAGCAGAGTTCTGTAAACAACTTATCAATGTCGTACTTTCGGGTCAGATGAATTAATTTTTCCACATCAGAATTTTTCACAGTTCTACACCCATGGTGCTGCCAGCTGACGTCGACAGATGACGTCAAGCACGTAGCCAGGATTTTCCTCAGGGGGTCAAATGCCAAGTTTTGTCATAGGGCGCTGGTAGTTGACTAAATTTATAGGAAAGAAACATCAATTTTATGTAGCTGACCTGGTATTTAACCCACAGGAATGCATATAATGATCACTTTCCGGCATCTATACGATCACTTTTCCGTATTCGTGCAAAATCGCTATAATCTAATGTAGACCGCTTGGCTCAGGGGGACGAGGCCATGGCCCCATGGACCCTTAGCTACACCCCTGGATGACGCGATGTTGTTTGTCGCCGTTGAGAGGAGATGTCTGGTGACACTGCTGTCGATGTTGACAAGTGAAGTGATGTCTGTCGTCGCTGACAGGTGATGTGTCCTGTGTCTGGCGATGTTGACCTGCCCGCTGACGCTGGCGGATGACGTGGCGCTGTCCCTCACCTCTGACATGGCCGGTGACGGGTGACGTTGTCTACTGATATCGGCCGCTGACGTGCCGCTGTTTGTCGCCGTTGACAAGTCATGTGCCCTGTGTCTCGTGAGGCTCTGCCGATGTTGACCGCTGACGTGACGTCTGCCGCCGTTGACGGCCGATGCGTCCTGTCGGCATGTTTTCTGATGTTGACGGGCGTCCTGACGCCGCCCGCCGCCTCTGACAGGTCATGTGTCCGGTGGCGGGCTCGCTCCTCTCGAGCGGGCCCGCCGTCACGCCGCCGAACGCCAGCGCGGCGAGCCCGCCCTGCCTGGCGGCGGCCACGGCCCAGCCGCACCTCAGCTGCACCTACCCGGCCTACTTCACCTACTTCTGCGTGCTGATCCTGTGCACGCTGCCGGTGCAAGTGGAGCTGCGCCACGGCACCAAGCTGCCGCTGCTGCTCGGCGCCGCCGGCCTGCACGCGGCCGTCACCGTCGCCTGGCTGGGGGACCTGCTGGACTGCGCCGGCTCATCTGTCTATCGATACCAGGGGTGAGCGCCGGGCGGCGTGACCACCGCCGCCACAGGCAGTGGCTGCACCATTTGGCTATCAGTAACGGGGATGCGGGTTGGAGTCTAACGCTGCCGCGGGTGGGAGTTTGGATGTCCTCTGCCACCTGGGATAGCCACTGGGGGTCTGTTGGCCGCTGTCGAGGGTGAGGGTTGGGTGGTCTGTCTGCCATTATTTCTCGGTGGTCCGCCCACTGCCGCCGAGATTGAGGTCTGGTCCGTCTGATACCGCCGTTAGTGAGGACCAGATGGTCCACCTGCCGTCACCAGGGGCGTTGGCTGGGAGCATTCATTTCTGCCGGCTCTGAAGGCGGAGTTCAGGCATCTCTTCCGTTGATTCCGACGCCGAACGCTGAATGCTCAATCTGCTGTGATTATGGACACTCATCGGACGTTGTAATGGGGTTTATGGATGCGGGAGGTTATAGACACGAGAAATGTGATGATGTCGCGGGAACGTTTACCGTAAAACGTTTGACTCGGCTTTATGACTTTTGGCCGGTCTGATGTCACCATGTTCTCAGTCTGTCTAACCTGGCTCATAGACTGATTGGCTTCCCTCAGCCTGGCCACAGACTGACTGGCTTCCCTCAGGCTGGCCACAGGCTGACTGGTTTGCCGCGGTCCCACCGGCAGGCTGATGCCGGAGAAGTACGAGCTCTGCCTGGTGCTGGCCGTCACTTGCGTGGTCGTCATTGTCCTGAACGTGCAGACCGAGGTGACGGCGCGGGCCGCCTTCCTGTGGAAGCGCGAGATGGCGCAGCAGCAGCTGCAGGCCGCCAGTCTGCAGGAGAAGAACGAATCGCTGGTCAGTCGCCGGGCGTGAAGGGTCACATCGACCATACGTCCTGTGGTCTCATGACGGCTCTCAGTCAAATGTCAATCAACGGCGTATTTTGCAGTGGTTTTGAGTTAAATGATCGCAAGTTTTGGTGCCATCTGGTTGCGGTAACACGGTATACTTCACAGTAACATGTTGTCGTATTACCCTTCTTTTGACGCCACGGCAAGGAACGCAGCGCCGGAGCGGCTGCATTGATCTGCACTGGAGGTTTTTGTCGCATCCTTATCCTTACTTTCCTTTCAGCGGGTGTCCCATGTCTGAGAACAGCACCTTCCGAACGCTGTGCTTGGCTGGGCATCTGCTAACATACCCCCTTCCTATGTCCCAAGGTTCACTTTTTATGTCACCGTCATCGCGTTATGTTTGTGTTTTATTTTATCATGTTACTTTTTCTTTGGGGTAATAGCCCCGGTTCTATGAGAATGCGTGATGAAAGCATTAGTGCCTGGTCAGCAATTTCTTCGTTGCTTGGACGATGCCTTCTGCCTTGGTTCAAGTGTCGACGTTTTCAAACCCTTAAATTAAATTATGAAAAAATGTCATATCTGTCAAGTGTCGACCAGGTTCAAATGTCGACGTTTCCAAAGGCTTTAATTTGATTATGGAAAAATGCCAGTTATTTGTCACGTGAAAACACCATTTTTTCTATTATCCTGATTCGTGTGTGATAGAAACTTGATATTATGCCTAAAAGGGAAGCCTGACGACAGTTTTTATTCATAGAACCAGCATTGTTAATATTCTAAAAGGGACATGTTGCCCTTTCACGAATATTAAAAATCATGCTTGCAAGTACAGAAAGAAGTATTGGGCACATCGATAACACGCTTCTGGTTTTCCCTCATCCTCCAGTTCCATATCGCACACTTCGCAGGCATTTAGGTCCGCTTTATCATTATGGCAAACTTCCGCACCAGCCCCGGGTCAATAAATATAATATATTCGGTACTTCTTGAAAGGTAGGCACATAAGACGTTTATATAAGACGTTTCTAATTACATTCTCCATGTCACCGGCCACCTTTCACTCGGATACGGCGAATCCAGCATAAGGAGCCATTGGTATCAGAATTCAGTTTTTTTGCGAACGCATTGGTGTGTGTACATGCTCGATCATGCGTGACACGACGCAAACTTTGTTTAACATATTAGGGAGCCGCAAATAAACGTGTGTGAGAACAGGGGAACCCCTAGCACTGGCAGTGAATTATGTACGATTGTGGGCATTAACAGCTGGGTCCGTTCTATCCAGAAATGAGTACGTGCAGCGTCCTTATTTGGACGCTTGTGAATTCCCCACGATGATGTATGGCTTCGAGAATTAAAGCAGAAACTGCGTCGCCACGATTGCATCGGATTTTGCGTTTCGCAGACCAGAAAGCACCTTCATCCCACGAAGAAAGCGTGAACCGGGTGTCGTTTGATTGGGTGCAAACGATATGTAAACGGCGACACGCTAGGAGCAATTTAGATACTCCACGAATCCGGCACCACAACCACCCGCGTTGCTTTAGTACGAGTAATAACCTTTCTAACTGCCTGGAAATGCGGTGTTACCCCGTCCTACACACTCCGGTATTTATGTGTAAAAACGTTTACCGAATTTACGATTGTGTCTAGGAACAGCCCACATACCCTCGTCCCTAGTCTCTCCAACAACTTACCCTGGGGAATTGGTGTGAAGCGACGCCGTGGTCTCCGCCGGAGAGATGGAGACGCGCCGCGGCGGGGAAGGGGAGGGCGAGCCGCCCGCCGCCTGCATCGTTTCCCATTGATCGATGGGTTGGGTGGCGAACGTCGGAGCGGCAGCGGCGGGCCGCTCCGCAGACAGGGCCCGCCGACGCACCGTCCGCGCCGGCGAGCAGAAACAGCAGGCTCGAGTGGACGCGCCTGAAGGGAGTCCAGGCCTGCGATGGCGGCAGCCGCTCGCCTGGCCTTGCACGCGGCGTCAGCTGTCTTTAGTCGACGGTTTGGCAGGCGGGGAGCCAGGGAGCGTGGGTGCTTGTTTGATGTCAGGCGTTCAGTTAAAAGGCACGTAGCGTGGCTATGGAATTTCTGATCTGGCAGAAAATTTATGGGCTTCCTCAAGCGTGTCGGGCCATGCTCGTTATTCACTGATGCTACAGACGAAGACATTTTAGGTTGCGCCGAAGTGTGTGGGCTCTTTATACCATCGAACAAAATATGCTCACCGGCAGTCCCAAAAATTTAACCAGCTGTTTAAGCGTGTTTAAAGCTCGCTCAAACTTGGGTTTTTGATGAATTTTTCGGCAGTGATTTGGCGTTGGTCAGAGCGCCTTGGGACAGTGCTTATCACTGCGGAACTGCAGGATGGAGAGAAATTTAAACGGCGCTTTATTTGTTCCACCAAAAGGGGTTTGTGGGTGGGACTACAGCTTAGTCCGACAATGACTGGGGTATTGAGGTATTTCGCCACCTTTTATTCACCGGGAGGGAGGGGGGGGACGTTTAACGCCCTCCTTGTCTATCTGGAGAACCCATGGTCCGATTCGGCTGGCACAAACGCCAATCGACAGCGCCGAACTCTGCGGTCCTGTGACATTTGTGTTGTTTACTGGGTTACTAACGACGTCACAGGCCAGGCTAAACACGAAAAAACGGCGATTTTCTCCAGAGTCCCGTAATTGCAATGCAGAGCAGAACGATACTGAAGTTTGCTGGCAATATGTTCCTGATAGGTTAATTTGATATTCCAAGTGTCATTTGACCCAAGGTTAAATGGTCAAGATCATAGGTTGGATCAAATTTGGCGTCCGTTATAACGTCTCATGTTTGTTGGGCATTTGTTTGTTGACATTTGATATGTTTCGTGGCCCCTGTGGGACGGAGATTAAAAAAGACACTTTCAAAGAGCACTGGACACAAAAAAGCCTTGCAATGGCACCAGTTTTCGCGTGCATGCAACATTGCAACATTTTGTTGTTATCAACTCGAAGTACCGCAAGCGAGCGAGTGGCCTTCATCTGACATCTTTGGATGATCCTACAAGTCGGTTTGTCCTATGTTGCGCATTTTCACGGAATGTTGTACAACACTCCAAAGACCGAGATCTCCACACCGTTCATCCAGAACGTCGAACAGACGTCACCAGTTCACTCGCTAAGCTTAAATCTACATAAAACAGCCAAAAGTCAGACTACAAAGGAATGTTGCACTGTTCCCAGAAGCTGGTGTGTGTGTTGCACGTTCAGTTGGTTGCAAAAAATTGATAGTTCATCTGGCCGCACCCAAAAATCAGTTTATTCAATTCCTTTTCTAAAACGTATTCTCTCGAGCCCGTGAAATGGAAAATACATAATTCACCTAGGATGACCTAGCATGAGATCAGAAGTGCTCCATGTTGAACTCCTAGGTCATACTGATGTGTAATGCAAGCAACAGTCGCCATAATTAGCGCTGTTAACAACGCACAGCTCGCATTTGGTTTCCTAGGTAACTAACAGACGCGGTGCTAGGACTACCGAACAATGAAGTGATGAGGAAGAAATGAAGGAAGGCGACAAAACGTTTGATTCTGAGAACTGCGCGTGGTAAATGGTTAGATTATGAATAAATTTCGGCCCTCCAGCACCACTAGCGAGGAAAATGTCTCTCACATCCACTTCACCACCAAACTTTGTGTACTTCCAACTCTTCGTAATATCCCTGGCCAACATCGCCGAAGGTAGCCAGATCGGCCCGACTACTAACTGGTCGCTTAGGTAGCTAAAATATTCCCATCGATTGCGGATAAAATGATGGAAAATCTGTTAGCGTAGAGTCTTTCTGGGAGCCTTGGCGCGTGAACAGGCAGGTACACTTAAGAAAGATTGACGTCAGTACCTGGCTATGAATAGCTTAGATTACAATCACTTACCTCCTATTTGTCAGACTACTCTCCGAAAGAGGTTGGAGATTGACTTTCATCTCCAACAGCCACACAGGCACTTGGGCTCAAGTGTCCTGTATCCAATACACACCACACGCGTCACCGATCGAATGCTGACGGCGTCGAAATTTGTGTCCACAACCTTGCGCTCATAAATATGAGTCTCCATCCACTAAGATAACGAAGAGGTTCCCCCGAAAGAGCTGTGGCGATACCAAAAAACTGTACCTGACAAGGGCACTTTTGTTTTGCTCGAAATACTGCCTTTGCAATGAACGTCTTCTGATCAGTCAGTGATAATTGGCACAAATATACCAGACTCCCATACCGCCAGTTAAATTCATGATTCCGCCTCGAAAGCACTATTCAGGGACATAGATTTCTGTAAATGATGGGGGGGTGAACCGAGAGCACGACGGCCTGGCCTCCCCAAATGTGGATTTCTCAGCGGACTCAGCGACTTTATTTTGACCAATGGAAATTGATGTTTTTTTGTTACTATTTATCAAATTAAAAATCGCTTTTATCCCCATGTATACAGGTACACATATACATAAAGAGAGAGGATAAAATGATAGAGAGATACATCGTTTTAGACTTTACTCTTTACCTTCTGCCTTTCTGTTATCTATTTCGGCCGTTCTTTTCGTTATTATTGCTCATTTCTCTCTAAAACCGGACGAAAATATCGGGTGGGCTCAAAAAACAATGGGTGGGCCCACATCAACATTGGGTGGACGAGGGCCCTCTCAAAAGAAAACAAATCGACGCCCCTGGTACTATAATACCATTGGAAAGAACGTTTCCTGATCAGTCAATGATAACTGTCGCAGACAGACGAGATTCTCATACCGTCCGGTAAAATCGTGACTCCCGACGGCGCGTCAAGTCCAGCGGTCGCCTTCGGCGCGGCACTGGCGTATATAAATGCATATGCACATCAGGTCATATTATATTGCTTATAATATACCTATAATATAGCACACATATTACACCCCTAGTTGAGCTAGCGCCTGGGGACAAGAAGCAAGCCATATCTCTGTGCCCAAGAAATCCAGTGGTACCCTTCAGGTGAACCAGTGACCTATGTGAGGTCAAACTAAGGTCGGGAATCATAAATCGACTTTCCAGAGCAAAAACGATATATTTGGGGCACATGGGCCTAAAATTGTCTCGTTTGTCATATTCAGTGTCAGGAATTAGTAGAGGAACCTTCTAAGGTCAAAATGGGTCATTTAATGTCATTCGCCTCGTTTTTCCTTCGAAAGGTCATTGACTTATTTAGAGTGACCTGTTCGCATGTGGACTTCCATTCTGAACCGATCTCATGTCCATCATCTACCGTTTATACATACTTATTGCCCTAAAACAGAAAACCGACATTTGGCACAAAAATTGCTCTTGAAGCCTTCAGTAATGACGCCATAGCTCGATGACCTGAGATGACTCGGGGTCACTCTTTTCAAAACATTTGCACTGTTCACGGCACTGTGGTGTACCGTTTTGCCGTGGTCCTGGAAACACTACTGGGGGGAGAGGGGGCGGCATTCACCCATAGTGAATGCTAGGGTTAACTTACGCAAGCGTCCGGAGAGGGTGAACCTACGCATAGAGTCATCACCGCCACCTGGCGTAGCTGGAATATTGTTGTATAGTTGTTGTTGTTGGAATACTGTATATTAGTTGAAATGGTGCAAGCGAAAATCTTGCAAGATCCGGTTGACACATTTTCTTTTAGTACGTCTTTCGCAAATTCTGCTTTTTGACACCTTATATTACACTCCAGTTTGTTTCACATTATTTACCGTCATGTCTGGGGACAATCTAGTAAGGGCTGGAAAAAAATCACCGACAAGTTACCTAGGTGACTAACTGGGTGCGTTGTGAACAGGGCTATCGTGAAAACATCGGTAGTACAGCGGCGAAGTAAAATTAAACGTAGAATCTCAAAACATGGTTGCCATGACGTGATTAAGACGTGGCCTAAGATGACCTCGTTTCCGAATTGTTGCCATTGCGTGCGCAATTGATGAAGGAAATGGTTCTGAAAGTTTCAGGACGTTGGATTTGTTTATTAAGGAGATATCTAAGAAATGCAACAGGGAGTGTTAAGGCCCAGCACAGTCAGTGGTGGGTTTAAAGCGGAAATGCAGTTGTTCTGCAGCGGAAAACTGATTAACTTGTTTGAACTGCGGTTCCACCCAGAATGGCTGCATGCCGTCTAATTGTACTAGTTCCGTTAAAAAAGCGGCGGTTAAAAAAACGGCATTCAGCCGAAAACGTAAACTTAAATGTCGAAGTAAGTTCACCGAAATCAAAAGGGTCTTGGAGCATGAGAAGGGTACATTCTCCCCCCTTCAGGGTCCATTTTAGTATGCCAATCTGCATTTTGGTATGCAAGCTCCTGCAGTGGCAAGTCCCACGATGCAGAAGGGCACAGCAAGGTCACCTGGCTCCGAAGGGCAGAATGAATGCGGGCAGCGGCGAGCCATCCCCTCTAAATAAAGTGGCGAAAGTCCGAAACACATCTGCCCCTGTCGTTGTCCATTGTCATTGTCACATTTCCCCTTATGAGGGGGAAGATAGGAGTATCTCGTTCCTAGTGTGTTGCCAGGATTGTCGGCCTCGGGGCTGCCTGCGAGACTTGGAGCCCTGATTACATGGTGAATGGGAAAAAAATGATATTTTATATTAGTTTCCGCGCCCCGCGGGGACGGCATGGGCTGAACGGGTTCCGCGAGGGGGGGGGGGCAGAGAGGACTGAGGGCTGCAGTCCTTCCAAGAAGGCTCTGGCAACATTTCTGCCTCACTCTCAAAGTGTCCCCTCTGCATCCAAAACCCCCACCCCCCGTGATTACTGCATTAAATGGGTCCCAGACACGTACGAAACACTGGAGCAATAATCAGCACACCGTTAGCTAGTCCTGTCCCGATTGTGCTACTGGTGCAATAAGGCCCGCCAAATGGTGGCGCAAAAAGGGCAATGGCTCTAACATAACAAAACTAGCCGCGGATAAAAAAAGCGTGCGAACGTATCATCTCTATTCTGGTCAAATGGTGAGCGTAATTCCACAACGGAGGCAACGTACAGGATCAGTTCTGCTTCACGGTATTGGTGGCACAGTTATAAACGGGTAACATGGGGCAGAAAATTATTTCAAACTTGCACTGAAGCTTCACGAAGACACACGTCTGTATCGCTGACAGAGAGAACGAGGAAGGGATCGAATCTTCAGCCATGCTGTCTCCCTCGGAATATATCCTTTATCTGCCAATCGTCTGTCTCAGTTAGGAGATAACTGGGGCGGCGCAATTAGGCAGGTTGGCGCCATTGGGCGGCCTACCCTACCTGCACTGGGTACTGATCGGTGGCTAGCAACTTCGAGAGATTTGTGGAGATGGCCATGCACTTAGAGAGCACAAATCTCCATCGCACAAATTAAGGGCAGTGACGCATGGACTGAGGTCCCCCGGCTCCGGCATCGCACATGTTTTTCAATCATTTCCTATGGCATGTTGACAGTACAGCAGTTGGCTCAATTACTGTGCAAAGCTTGCTACTGTGCATTACTAAATTAGTTTGCATCGAGTGCTCTTAGTCTGTTTTGCACTCAGAGGTCACGAACCTTCCCCTCCCCTTTATCTTCCGACAGATACCAAAAGTTGCACTTGGCAATTTAATCGAGTATTTGGAGGGGGAGGGGGCACGAAGCAGCGCGTGAGATTAACGCACCTGCACTCCAATTGAGTCGAAATTCGAAATAAGGTAGCAGTACCGGTCATGTTCTTTGCATTCTCAAACCATTTTTCGGGCAATAAAAAGATGACTAAAGGCTTTCATCAGCATCCACTGTTCCTTGTATACACAACTTTTGAACCATCCCATACGGAATGTATCAATTTTTAGTAAATTTAATGATTTGGTTAATTGTGTCAATTAGTTCATCTAATTAATAATAAAAGAAAATGTCAGACACCTGGTTCTTGCACGGCTTTGCTGCTTGGTACGATAGATGTCGAAGGTACCAAAGCAAAACTGCGGAAAACCGTACAAGAATACTTCTACGGTTGCCACCAGGTGGCGGAAACCAATCATTTCGTCGCTCGTACAAGCATCCTTCAAGGATAAGTAAGCTTGTAAGCTGGTTACATTACGCTGGGCAATATAAAACAACGTATCAGGTGACGCGGTGTTCGCAATGGTCGCTGTCGTTGAAATCTGGGGGTCAGATATGTGCTGTATACAAGCAGCGATGTAAATATTCATGTTTCAACCTAACCTGATCCTCATCACATAAGCAGTCCAGCTTCCTGATCGGCGCACACACATTGTTAAGCAGTTCTAAATGTTGCGCATCACCTGTCTAAAACCATTCCCATTATCGTGGCCCCTCACCTTAGTGAGGAATACATCGAGTATGGCTTGACAAGTAAGCTTTTCGGAAGCCCGTTTATTAACCCAAGTGTTGTTACAACACACTAACCATGTGCTCATCCCTAGCGTTCATTAGCAAAAATTGGACAACAGTGTCATTGTTCAAAACTATATTGTTTTGTTGTTACTGCCAGATGACGGTAGCATGATGTACGATATCAACTGTTGTCTGATCATACCCGATTTTCCCCTGTTTACCTGCATGATTTATTTTGATTCAAGCGTACCTCAGAATCGTCCATGTACTGTGGACTGAACCGAACAGGGCACTAACCCTTACCTGCGAGGTGGTCATCAACGAATACATGGCATATGCCATTGTGGACAGATGCTAAATTTCCTATACTCAAAAACTTAGCTAGCCATTTAGTATGTTATTCTCCTTAAAAACAGATTTAGTTACATGTCAGTTGTTGATTGACCATGGTCTTGTTTGTGACTGACCTTGACTCGTGTTCCATTGCCAACTGTTGCTATTGTTGACTCATTTATTCCACATACATGTTCATGAAAATGGAGCATTCTGTTCATGTAGCTGGATTATTTTGTAGGTGACTGTTCTGGCAACAGGTAAGATGAGCTTTGTTGTGAAATGCTTAATTTCATAGTAAACTTTGATTTGTTTAGGCCTAATTTTTACTTTTGACAGTTACTTAAATACCAGAAGTTCACGAAACATGAAATCGAAATCTGATCTGCATACGTGTTTTGAGCAGATTCGTTAATCCAATCCGAATCCTGTCCAGCGGGTTGGATCGGACGGTCACGTCCGCTGGACTGATCCAGTCCGTTCCGTACTCTGTCGGAAACTGTGACGGTGCACCGGATACGAGCACCTTCGCCGAGACCATCACCGCCTCCGCCGGCGGCTGCAGCGATTGGCAAACAGAAAAACGGAAATGCCACGGCACGAAGGTCTTAATATAGAGTGTCTTGACCCTAATGCTCGATCGTTTAAACGGAATGTGAATAAAAAAGCTGATTCATAACAAGGAACTCAGTACTAGCTCTACGATATGTCGCGGAAAAAAACAAGAACTCGACGGCGTCAGAGCGCGCCAGTAGGAGTAATGACCACCTGAAAAAACAGCTAAAAGCAAAAAATAAAAATAAAAAACATAGCTGTCTACCTATCTATCTAAATAGATAGATCGACAGATATAGATATCTATCTATCAATCTATAACAACACCCTTTAGCATATGCAACGTGGACCAAAAACCGTAATTTCCGTTTTCTGTAATCAGCTTCATTTTGTACCGGGTTAACGATGAGTTGACGCCACAATCAGCATTACGTGCGCCCCAACTGTCCCGCCACTGAATGCTCGAAATTCTGCGCGTGAACCAGCTGACTCATCACTAAAGACCCGACATTCTGCGCGTAAAGACACGAGAGCGCGATCGCGTCGGAGGGGGCCTCGTATATTCTGTATTTGCCGAACCCGATGTATGACAAAAAAGCACCAGGATACGCCTGTGTCGACCGTTTTCCGGACGTTTTCTGAAACAGAACGCTGCTCCATTTTCGGCCGAAGACGCTGCTGCCGTGTGACCTCGCATGGTATTGGAAACTTTTTCGTTCACTTCATAAGCTTGGCCCTCATTGGAACTCACACCCAATTTGTTAAGTCATAACTTTTCTCGTCACCGGCTGCATCGAAACTGAATATGGCGTCGAAGAATTCGATGTTGCATTTTCTACATATCCCAGTGCTGACCGCCTCACTTTGTTTACGCCACTCAGAATACAGATGGAATGTCGAATGTCGTTTTTCGACATTTAAGTTTTTAAGTTTAAGTTTAAGAGGGAAACATTTTCGGATGTCTAAATGAAATTTCCGGATCACAAGAGGGGTATGGATGATTCGATGCGCCTATACAGCCACCTCCATGGGGCTGCCCAACATCTTGTCGGGATCTGAGCACCTCTCCCTCACCTGATTGCAAGTATTGGCAAAAAGAATAAAATGGAAACCGAACAAGGGCCTTTTTCTTGACTTGTGCAAAATTTAGGACTAACCTAATTGTATTGTGTTGACATGCTAAAAGTGTATTTCCCTCCCTCCGACTTTAGGAAGCTTTGGTGTCTTAAGGACTGATAATGATGACCTTCGCCAATCAACCTGAAAAGTGTTCAGACCATTTAACTGGATATAGTGCATGTGTTTTTCCTTCAGGTGACAGTGAATGGGATGTAATCTAGCCGTTGGCTTGTGAAAGGTTTAAACAGTGCTGATATATCTTGAAAAAGATAAATTACTTAGACACATGAGAATGGAGACACTCTTATTCATATCTATCAATTTACGTAAAATTTACTTGTACTAAACTAGACAGTTTTTTTACCAATTCTCGAGCATACAAGTTTGCATTAGATTGGACATCGACGTTTCCCCTTCTGGCTTCTCTCGGTTTTGACGTACGTTTGTAGCGGATGGGCCTTGGGTCAGCTCATCAGATCAGCCTCGGAGCAGATTTACGGATTTCGGTTGGGTCCGGATTCAACGTGGCCGGATACGGATCGGGTTGGATCAAGCTAGATTTATCCGCTCGTATCTTTTCGACCGCCTGTTTTCTGATGGAAGCCCGTGAGCGCACATCTGTTGGCTCAGTGCCCGGGCGGCTGTTTTTGGTGACGGCGCTCCTGAGCCTCGGTCTTCCGATGGCTATCGGGTCGGAGAAGCTTTCTGACGATCACGCTGACCTCAGTTGGCAGCGAAGGAAGCGGAAAAAGGCTGCGGTGTGCGTGGAGGGGGACGATGTCAGATTGTCAGGCAATAATCACCGTACAACGACGAGGACGGCGTTAAGTCTACGGCAGTCAGGCGCACCTGCCTGTCACATTTCGTCACAAAGGGGACACACACAAAACGCGTGTCCGCTTTGGCAAATGAATCGGCGAAGATCAAACAAGCAGTAATCGGTTGCCTGGACTACGGCGCTTCGCTTGCTGAAGGCGCGCCGACCGTGTGTAAATTCAGCCAAAATCCAGCCCACGGCGCGAGAGGTGGCAGAGACGCGTGTGACAACGTTCACCAGAACCGAATCGGCCGGCCCACAGGCACCGGCAGAAGGAGCACCGGTAGAGGTAGCACTGTTGGGGGGGGGGCACTGACTGAGGGGGCACTGTTGGGTGGAGCATCGGCAGAGGGGCGCCACCAGAAGGAGTACCAGCAGAGGGAGCACCGGCAGAGGGAACACCGGCGGAGGGAGCATTGCCGGATAGAGTGGCGCCATAGGAAGGATCGTGAGGGGAAGCATTGTCTGACGGAGCGCCGTTAGAGGAAGCAGGATCAGAGACGGAACACAGCCAGAGGAGCACCAGCAGACAGAACACCGCCAGAGGGAGTACCGGCAGTGGCGGTGCCGCGCAGCACTTCGTCTCGGTGCTTTGTTCAAAGCTGGGAGCTGGTTTAGGCCGCGGAGCAGTTCGTCTCGGTGCTTTGTTCAAAGCTGAGAGCTGGTTAAGGCCGCGGAGCAGTTCGTCTCGGTGCTCTGGTCAGAGCTGGAAGCTCTCGCTGCGGCGATGTCATGACTGACTGGCGCCGGCATGATTGGCGGGCTGCTATCGGCGCCGACAGGCCCGGTGTCGGGCAGAGCGCCGGCGCTGCTGGAGCGGAAGTGTGTCGTACAGCGGTGCCACGCCTGCGTCATCTTCCCTGTGCCGCGCTGGAAATTTTGGCTGTGGATCAGAAAATACTGGCTGCTTTCATGGACCTCGGAACTCAGAACGGGCCATTTGAACAGGCTACATAGGGCTTAGACGCTCTTTGTCAACCGAAGATGAAGCTTCAGCAGACTGAACTGTGCTGGACGCTGTCAGAGATGAGGAGCAACATGCAACAACAACAGCAGCAACAATTTTTAAACCGCTTTCTTTTACGGATTGTTCTGGCACTAACGTTGCACTTGTCAAACGTGTAACGGGAATCTGCCCCGGTTTCCATCCGTCGTCTGCCGCTATTTTCCTGGCAGCTCGCCGCTGGCCTTGCCGTGGCGGAGCATCGCCTGCCGCTGGCGACTTCGGCTCTGGGACGGCGACGATTCGCCACGGGCGACTTCGGCTTTGGAACGGCCACGATTCGCCGCCGGCGGACGCAAACTTCGTTTTCACGAGTTTGACCGGGAAGTTTACAGGGGACGCTTGGGAGTCGTGGACCGCACCGGAGAGAGCCTGTTGTCGAGGTCGAGACCCGCCGCCCAGTATGGCTTTGATCGGGAGCACCATCGCCTGCGGCACGGAACCGTATGGCGCTGAGGGACCTTTCAGTGACGTCTCCAGGCCACAGCGCGTCTCTCGTCCCCCTGCGTCGTCTGTTTGGAATTAAATGGCGTGGTTGCTTCTGAGGACCATTGCCGCAGTGCCTGCCACACGCAAATATGATCCGACCATGCTCCCGCTGAACACGGGGCAGGGATGTAGCCAAGGGGAGAGGGAAGGGGACCATAGCCCCCTTGGGTTGAAAATTCAGTATATCTTTACACACCAGAAGTGAAAATAAATAAAAGTTTCCAGATCTCGGAAATCAAGTGGCCGAAATCGGAGGAAATCCACCTTTGATGGGATTATGTTTGTCCTGGTTCCCTCCTTGGCGAACTCCTGAGTACGCCCCTGCCATGGGGGCTTCAATCTCCATCCTCACCATCTCCGCTGGCAGCCTCAGCTTCGGAGGCGTCACTGTCTGTCTGTTGCCTTGTGCAGGTGCAGAACCTCCTGCCGCAGCACGTGACGCAGCATTTCCTCAAGGTGGACGTGACCACCAGTCAGCACGAGGAGCTGTACGCCCAGTCGTTTGACGAAGTGGGCGTCCTGTTCGCTTCAATGCCCAACTTCGCTGGTAAGGAGGCAGGCGGCCGGCTTGGCTTTGTCCGTTTCGAAAGGCGTGCTTAGTCCCGGTGATGGCAACGCGTTCAAGCTCCATCGCGACTGTTGTTTGAAACACAGTGCAGCAATACTTAAAATTTTGCCATCACTAGGTAAGCGCATTTCTCAAAGCTGATGAGTGCCTCTTGTTGACGGCTGAACGCAGGTCTTTTCTATACATGCTGTCCTGATGATCTTAGTCCCTTGAGACGTTGCTCAGGTAAACATGTACATGAGACTGACCAACTTTACTCAAGTAAATAGAGGCGGCTTGTAGCACAGCATTCGTAGACGGCCTTCCGCTGCACGAGGAAAACAGCTGCACTTGAACGTTGCGGTGATCGGTGGCTCAGACGGGAGAGTATCAGACTCGCCGTCCTGACAAGACGTATTCGAGTAGCCCTTGCGCTCGCTGGCTGTCCCGAGAGTCAGCTCACAGCCGGCCAACAGGCCGCGCTGACTAAAATACGGCAGTGCCGGATCGTTGACGGGACGTTAAACTTCCACCAAGAAGTTAGCCGTCATCTGGAATTTCACGGTCAGGTGTAACGTTCTGAGTCCGTGCCACAAGCTCTACTTAGCACGAGATGTGATTCCAAACCGAGCCCATTACCCTGCCAAATGATTCGGATGAAACGTAAATAAGCCAGTTCCCGAAGCTGATCGTGTCAGCCTAGGAATTCGCTCGCGCTAATCCCACATGGCCTCTCCGATGGGCTGGCAGATTTCTACTCGGAGGAGTCCGTCAACAATCAGGGCCTGGAGTGCCTCCGGTTCCTGAATGAAGTCATCTCCGACTACGACGCGGTGAGTGCGGATGGAGCGGTGTTGTCACCCCGGTGAGGACGCGGTGATTGTGGATGGAGCGGTGTTGTCCGTGTTTTGATGACACGGCATCCAATTCAGCCCGGGTTTACCCAGAAGTGCTGTACGAATGGCGACAGAGATAACGCAGGGTTGTTAACGCATGCCCTGGCACCGAGTGTCGTTACGCAACCAGCGATGCACCTGATGTCGTCGTTAGGTCCCGGAGTTTTCCACGCTCTTAATTCCATTGAAAGGGGTGCGATTCGCCATCGTACTGGTAACGCTAGGAATCTCTGATGACTTTTGGGGACGCCATCTTACCGTAGCTTTGATGTGGGCAACAATAAGCGTGGATGAGCTCGGACGTTTGTTTTCGTCTCAGAACGCGCTGCGCCGTTGTCCTCTACGCACGCGCTGTGGTTCTCGGTGTCTTGGCTGGTTGTCACTGACTGGCCGTGTTCCAGCTTCTTGACTCCCCGAGATTTCGTGGCATTTCCAAGATTAAAACAATCGCCTCGTCATATATGGCCGCCAGTGGTCTCGACAACACGCAGGATCTGAAGGTAGATCTCGAAACTTGGCTGCTTCGACATGCTTTGAGCCGCCAGAGACTGTTTTTGTCTTTAACCACGGTGGTTATTCATTTGCTGCTCGTCTACACACAGCAGATACTGGCATGTGCCGATGGCTGACAATGCCATCATTATCTGATTCATCTTGCGGCCTTACCTAATAATGACTGTCATTATTGCCTGATTCGCAATGTATTCCCACTTCTGGGCCTTGGCAGTAAAAAAAGATGAACAGATAGATGAACGATTACATTCAGAAATAGATGCAAAGACGAATACACAGAAAGCCTACGCAATGAATCATTAGACGTATACAGGACACGACCGTTATGTAGGATCACAGCTTTGTCTCGGCGCTCGTCCCATTCTTGGGGAGTCGCGTCCAGCGCAGCTGCTAGAACCTTCCGTTTGCATGTCGAACTAAAACTCTCAGGCACCGTCAGGACCAGGCGCCTGCAGGAACCATTAAAACATTCGGGACGCGCCCACGCGGCCAGCAAACGGCAGCTCCCGTTGCGTGCTGCCGTAAGCGCCCGTCCCGTTCCAGGGTGAGCCGGACACCGTGCGGTGGCGGCACCTGTCTCTGCTGGTCGAGTTCGCCATGCAGCTGAGGACCACGCTGAACAACATCAACGCCGAGAGCTTCAACCACTTCATACTCCAGATGGGTGAGGCGCGCGCAGAGCTGACGCGGCGCGCAAAGTTGGCGCGGAATGGCGCTCACGGGGAGAGTTTGGCGGAGTTTGGCGGCGGCCGTTCGGTGCAGCGCCTGATGAGCGCGAGGGCGAAGTTGACGCGAGTTGACGCCTCCTCGCTGGTTCAAATTGGCGCCGAGTCGGCCGGTGGTGGCGATGGCGCGTCTGGTGTCGGACGGGGAGAGGTATTCGGTGTATATATAGGTGAGTATCGGTATATGTATATAGGTGAGCGCCGGTTCCTCTGATGTCTGGGGCGTTGGTTGACCACTTGAAGAGGGCAGACTTACAGCAGACTCGAAATAAATTTTGCGGTCATGTTTCAAAACAAGGTATGATTTGGCGATGGAATGATGTAGCAAATAACACAGTTTTTCGGCAAGAAAATGGGTAGCAGTTTGAGTTGGTCTCAGGCTTGGGTGCACACGCAAAAGTGCACTCGGTCGACGAAATGCAATAGTTTACGCAGAATTATCGGGATCGTATATTATAATGGACGCTTGCACAACAATGACGTGCGACGAAAAAAAGTGATAATGCCAATGAAAATGGTGAGGAAGACAGGCATTACTGTGAGCGCTATGGACGAGGAACAATCCCTGCAAAAAAAATCCATGCTTTACGGCTGGTGACAGCATGGGAAGTCCCGGTGACGATGATATCGCGAGTTTTACCCGTAATGACAGACGCATGGGCGTAGCTCGGCGACAGTGGTGACGCGGATCTCGTCTGGAGACGACGATGACGCAGGTTTGGGCGAATGACGGCGACGACGCGGCGACATGACGGCATGACTGCGCAGGGTTCGGGTGCGATGACAGCGCCATTGGCTCGGCCTGACGTGGCGGCATTAACGCTAGCCGGGGGGAAATGTCGACGCGTGGGTTTGGACGATGACGAGGGCAGGGTTCGAGCCGGCGATGACGGCGATGACGTCCGCAGGCATCAACCACGGGCCGGTGACGGCCGGCGTCATCGGGGCCCGCAAGCCGCACTACGACATCTGGGGCAACACGGTCAACGTGGCGTCGAGGATGGAGAGCACAGGCCAGGCTGGACAGATACAGGTATACGTGCAGTCAGGCCTGTACCCTGACTGATTCCGTGCTGAGGCCATTTTGCACTGAGCCCGTCATGGGTCAGGAAGGGCTGTGAGTGGTCGAGACCAAGGCACAGAGGTACAGTTTCAGGTCGACAAAAGTACAGCTTTTTTAAATTGACGGTTGTGTGCTTAACTGAAGTTTCGTGGAGAATAGCAGCTATTCAGTTGTAAGTTGGCACGTATAAAATTCTTCTTGTTCTTCTTGTACTTGGATTTTGGCGTTTCAGGCAAAAAGTATTTAGATGCTACGAGACGAATAAATACAACCTAAGCTGTTTTTCTTTGTAACTAATCAGCGCGCCATGATAATGGAGAACGACCCCTCGCAATGAGTTCGGACTGACCCACAGTGTATTGGTGAAACGAAGGATATCCTGGAGCTTTTCGGCTACAAATTTGAGCAGCGCGGCATCATCCTCATCAAGGGCAAAGGTCAGCTGCTGACCTACTTCCTGACAGGGCGGGGGTCGCCGACCCCAGTCCGCCCGGACAGCGTCCACAGCGTCACCATGTCAGAGGCGGCCGCCGACGCGACCAACGTGGCGCTACCCGAGCGGCAGAGCCCCTGAAACAATGGCGCGCGCGTTGTAAGCCGCCGTGACGTCACCTATCGACGTCATCGCAACGACGATCGTCGCCGGCGGGTGGACGGATTCCGCGGCGGAAGAGCGCCGTCAGCGGCCCGCCGCAGCCTCGATGTGATGTGAATGTGATGTGGCCGACTGTCCATTCACTTTTTGTGTGATACCCCGGTGTGACGTCGTCACAGTGACGTCATTGGGCTGTTTTCATTCCGTAGCATGTCGATCTTCGTCGGTAGTTTCGGTTGCCGATCTATCCGCCTAGCCGTGCGTCTTCAAATGCGGTTGTTGGTTGACGTGAGGAGGTGAGAAGATTGTACCAAATATACCTGATGTGCTCCAGAGCTGAAGTGCCCCGGCCGTCAGAGGTCATAAAAAGTGATTCTGTGTCACCGACCTGAGATGGAGGGCCCAAGTTTGTCACCAACGTAACTTTAAATCTTCCAATCTCTCTACTCCAATGCTGTCGCGAGGTGGAAGTCGCAGGCTCGAATTCAGGGGAAGGCGCGAAAGAGCCGAGCGCGCTTTTTCCATGATGCAACTGGAAATACGAATCACCTCCTGAACTTTCCTTCGCACTGTATCATGTGCACTTGCCTCACGGGAAAAGCGACCGGCTCATTTGCGCTTCCACCTTGGTCCGAACAAGCGACCTCCGTATTTATTACCTAGTATCCTCAGAACTGCTATACAGAAACCACGTACTACCGACGACTGTTGAACAAACCATTGGACAAGTGGAGGTGGTAGAATTTCTCCTTTGATCCGTTACATTTCTAAAATGGCGGTTTCAGATCGCTTCTAAATCGTTTGTCAAACAGATACAAAAGTGATAAATATCGGTGCACTCAGAAGTTGCCGTCAATCAAAAAGTCAAACATCAAAACAGGTGCTCTTCCTAGGACATGTCATTACCTTGCTTTGGTGCAGATTGACTATCTCCGTCACAGCAGTTTGCCAAGGCAAACAACAATGCACCAGCTCGCCAAAATTTATGATCTACAAGAAGTCTACGACAAGATTTCTGGGCTCGAGCTGAGCTGGAGCTCGGCCGATGTACGGGCAAATACGGACCAGCTGGCTTCGCCGTTTGAAATGCATGTGTCACCACGGACTGCCAGTGAACGGCTACGGACCAACAAGAAATCCCCGGTGGCATTAAGGCATGATTCCTGCTAAGGCTAGTGTTTTTGACATCAAGGACAGATCCCCTGTCGGGAGAAGCGAGCAATAAATTAAGACATCGTAAGCCACCTTGCAGAACTGAACCCACGGACCAAGAAGAAATTCCTTGTAACGGAACTTGTGAAACCAGCGCCCGGGCAGATCATTTTACGGGTGATGAGGAATGATTTCCATCACTGAAGACTACGCTTTCTGCTTTATTTTTGTCACCGACGTCGTCCGTGCATCAGCAGGATTTGTAGCCGCCCTCGATCGCAACCAGTTGATTGTGCACGCGTCGCTGAAAGCCATGTCGATGATCTGCTCAATATGGACGCTGTCGGCAAAGGAGGGGTTTGTCAGAACTGAAGGCAGGCATCTGCGATATTCCAGAAATTCTTCACGGCAGGCGTGGATACAGAGCGGCAGGGCACAGAGGGCATGTGCCCATCTCGATCGATTCACGAAAGCGCCCCTGTTCTGAAAGGCGCCCTTGCCCCGCAGAGAGCGGCGTCACCACTGACTTACTTAACTAAAGACGTCTTTTCCAACGAACGCGCGCCTGCCCCACCGAAACCGCCCCATCCAGCTAAAGGCGCCGCTGCCACTTCTTACTGAAGGCTCCCCACCCACAAAAGGCACCTCTGATATCAAAAGTGCCCATCGAAATGGAAGGCGCATCTTGCCGCCCAAAAGTGGTCCGACGCAAATAAAGGCGTCCTCTCCACCAAAGGCGCCCCCGCCTGTACAAAAGGCACTTCCGGTGTCAGAGGCGTCCTTCTCATCTGAAGGCACCCCTGTTGGAGGCCGCCCCCCAGAGGGCCCCTCCAGATCGAAAGTCTTCTGGATCCGCCCCTGCTTCGCGGTGCTGTTGTACGTGGAAAAAGATGTACAAACAACGGAAAATGTGTAATGGACGTTAGCTACTCAAAAGTATGGGAGTTTTTGGGAACAACTTCAGCATCGGCTATGGTGATGCAGTGGCGACTTGCCTAATGTTCTGTGAGCGGAGTCTTAGACTACACAGCACTGGTCCCTTAAGCCACTTAGGTTCGAATTTTCAGAAACAGATTCGATTGATCGCAAGAATGGCACTGGTCGCATTTCTGACATGAATTGTACGAAACTGCTAGCAGAATGAGAAAGGTAAGTAATCGAAGAAGTGTATTTTGACTCCACTTGCTGATGACGAACCACAACGTTTTTCTGTTCACATTTACTGGACAACACTCGCTGGTGCCGCCATGCACTAGCTGACAGTGGGTACACGGATGAACATGACACAGGAGACGATAGCGGAAATCAGTTTGAAACTCCGTCAATAAAAAGCTTTCGGAGCATAATGTCAATAAAAAGTCATGTCAGTCATCAGAAGCTACAACTAAATCATTAGCTATTAAGGTTCAAACCTTGCATAAAAGGTGGAAAGTTCCCCCTAGCCCTTTTCCGGTCAGAAGGGTCTTAATGATCTCCCCTTCAGTTTTTTTTGCCTGCCACTTCTGAGTGGTTCAAAGTAGTCATGAAACTTGATGACCTTCCCTTACGCTCTGTTCCGAATACACTGCGAAAATTTAGGTTTGTAACTTTATCAGACGGTATGACAATCAGGTCACCATTTTCTTACAAAACATCTGTTCATTTCATACCTTATGACACAGTTGTTACATTTCACGAGCGAAATGGCGGATTCAGGGAGGAAAACGGGACACTGAAGATATTAAATTCGGCAATGTAGATATTCTATATTGTCAGATTAAGGACAGATATCGCGGCATTTCATATGCTTTATTCATATTGTTTGTTTCTAGATGTAAAGGGAGCATAATAGCGAACGGGCGGGTCCAGGGGACCAAAAATGGGTACACAGTGGATCATGTCACGAACCTAACGTCCATATAATGCAATCCCAAGGACGTCTTTGGACAGGTCTGCGACTTAACGTGAAAAATGTGTTTGAACGTATAGCCTATGGTGGATTTTGCCAAGGGCGGATCCAGGGACACACAACGTCGGTCATGTATAGCGTCAGGCACCAGAGTACCGTTCTTAGCAATATAAGTGAAACTGATGAGTACAAAATTAAAAGTAAATCATTTGCCATCCTTTTTTTAGATCACTGTCACTGCCTGGTATGTTTTCATTTCCATAAAATACATTCTAAGTCAAAATGTCACAATAATCATTTTCAGTTCGTTTTAGACCCCGTAACATGTAAAACAGCCAAACAGGAGGACGAAGAAGAACATTGACCCCAAAGAGGTGTTCCTGACCACGTCATTGGTGTATGCTGTAATGTATACTTTCATGTCAACATAATATCAGACCTTCAGGCTACGTACGTACGCATGGACAATATAAGCATTCATACAGACACTTCCGCATGCTTCACAAATCAACGAAAGGCAAACCCCCATCCTTCGTTCCCGCTATTCCATCCTAAGCGAATTTTTGCTGTTGCGCTTCAAAGTATGGAAAAAACTCACAGTGGCTCATTTTGAGTACCTTTGGACGGAAATAATACGTAAAAGTTTAAAAAGATACGATGTACATTACCATCCTTCGTTCAGTCACTGGGTGCGCCATTGATATGTGCTTGAAAATATTTTGACTTTAAAGGCATGTTTTGGACTCTTCCGTCTTACTCCCATTCATTATTGGGAACCTTGTACGAACCATATCCGACTGAATGACGACCATTAAAGATGCTTCAAAACCCAATTTTTGTATTCCTGACATCGCCATTGAAGCTTTTTTCGGATTCGGAAACGCGTAACATTGTAGATTGTTGATAAGGTCACTAGGATTCGTCTGAGCCTCCTCGGAACAAAATCAGAGAACTACTTGCCGATATATGAAGTGCACCGAATTAGCTCCCTACCACCCCCTCCGCCGCCGGGCGAGATTTAGCACTAAAATTTAGGTCCCGGAATAGGGTTAATTCGGTATTGACTGGGGTATTTCACCACCTTCCGTTGACTGGGAGGGGGAACATTTAACACCCCCGTCTCCTCGAGAACCAATCTCCCGATTTGGCTGATTCAAACGGCAATCGATAGCGCCTAGCCGTGCGGTCTTTTGACATACACATTTTTGGAGGATGCGGCTCATGGTTGTCGTCCCAGGTTACGTCGGACACCAAAAGTGACCCTTTTCTCCCGCGTTACCTAATCGCAATGAAAAGCAGACCGAGACTGAGACTTGCATTGCGATGTGTGCCTGGCAGCTTGGTCTCATATTCTGCGTGCCACCTGACCCAACGTCATCAAAGGTCAGGATCACTGGTTTGATCAAATATGATGTCCGTGATAACGAGTCATGCATTGCACGTTTCCAGGCGCATGTGACACGGAAATTCTCAAGAAGACGCTGAAAGAGCGTTAGGTACATTTAAACCACTGAAAAAGCCCCGGTTACCGTGTACATGCAGCATTAGCAACATTTTGCAGTTTTATATTCGGGGTATCATAAGTGCGCTGGTGAACTCCATCTGGCATCAGGAACTCCAACAGCATCAATATCCATCCTCTGAATTGTCCTGCAAATCAGTCTGGCCCATGATGCACATTTTCGCGGAATGTTGCACAACAATGCAAAGACGATATCTCCGCACCGGCCATCCAAAGCGTGAAACGGACGCCGCCAGTTCACTCTCGAAGCTGAAATCTGCAGAGAACCGCCAAAGGTCGCACTGCAAAGAAATGTTGCATTGTTGCAAGAAACCGCTGTGTAAGTTGCATATGCAATATATCGAAAGAAAATCCGATAATCTATCCGGCTGTATAAAAATTAGTTTGTTCAGTTCCGTTTGTTATATATTATAATCAGAATCGGAAAATGGTAAATGTATATTTGACCAGGGATGGCCCAGCATGAGGTCAATGGTGCTTTATATTGAGCTCTCAGACCATGCTGGTATCCAGAGTAAACCACAGTCACTATGCATTGTAAAAGCACTGACAATACGGCGGCGAAATAAAACTGAACTTGAAATCACAAAACATGGTTGTCTTTATGACGTCATGAAGACGTGACCTCGGATGACTTCATTTCCAATTTTTTTAGGTAGTTTTTTATAGGTAGGTTTAGGTTGTGGGGATGTGCACAAATGATGTAACAAAAAGTGTTGTAAGTTTCGAGACGCTGCGTTTATTTCTCTGAGAGATGTTTAAGAGATGCATCAGGGGTGGGGGAGGCGTCAAACGCCCCACCCCAGTTTATGGCGGGGCGTCGCAATACGCGATAGCTGGCAAGCATTTACCAAACGGAGGGGACATTCCTGCCTGCTTTCGACAGGTTCGCTGACATTGTCAAATAACGCAGGTAATTTGGAAGGTAATGCGGATTGTTCGGGCGTAAAATGGTTCCGGGCGTCGAAGCGACGCTGCAAGCGGCGACAGACGCGGGCTTGTGCTTTGCTAATTTTGAACGCAGGCGTGCGCCACGTGGTGGTTCGTCGTGCGGCACAAGTCTGCCTCCTCCCTATCGACGCCGGGGGCGCGATTCTTTTCCGTGCATTTCGACCTAGCATTATCGAGGCACCTCGCCATCGCCCTGTTATTAGGGCACATGTTTTTGCTCTTCCGTACATCTCTTGGACTTCGTTTAGTGACTGAAACTGCGTTTAGTGAATGAAATAAGAACGGATAGTTCATCTCCTGTCAGCTCCAAGGCTCATCCGTTCAGTGACAGCCCATGCCCATAGCATTTGCAAGTTCATGATGACGGTACTTTATCTAGATTAGGTTCACGTACGTCATGACGTGAAATCAAATCGGAACCTGGCATTTCCGCCCACTAGAAGTTGAAGAATGACGTTCGTCTCTTCGAGTTTGCTGTAATGCAGTCGCTATATCTGGTCATAATAACATGACCTGTGATGCCGCAAGCAATCCTTGTCGGCAAAAAAACACACGTTCAGGACAAGGGACTGAAGGCCGAGGTAATCAGTGGAAGTACCAGGAGGCACATAAACTTCTTCAGTAACTGTCAGGTGTAATGTGCTCGATGAGCACCTGCCATGGGGTTCGCCGGGAAACGTTTCACCGTAATCAACTGCGGTAGTCCTTTTGCCATTGTCAGGGCTTTGATGACGGACTGATCAGCGGTATAATGCAGACATCGCGTGACGGAGGGTTCTGCTCACGTGATAAATCAACATCATGGAGCAATATGGTAACGCCGTGCAAAAGACGCCCTTCAGTATTTATGTGCCTGTTTTTTACGTTTTTTAATTTTTGGTTTATGTCCGTGCCCGCAACGCACGGAGAGCAAAGGAGTTCTGTGTCATGCTGATTGGCATATCGTGAACGGGAAACGCATGTTAACGTCTCTTCCTGTAAATGTGGTGTTCTTATAGGTGTTGATGAAAAACGTGCTTGACGAATGATGTCTTCGATAATGTCTTTGTAAAAGAAATAGTGACGGATTTTGTGGTCAGGACACATCGTTCAGGCACGTCGTGTTCTTTAGAGCTGGTAGTGCTAGGGACCTACTAATACTGATTTTAACCCTAGCAACGGATATTCCTGTTGCCCTTACTGATGTTTTTTTTTTGGAAACAAATCTTAAGTCACGACTGCAAACAAAAAATGAGATTAAAATAGAACCATGAATGTCATACAACAGAGTGATAAGCACAAATATATACATAGTGTATATCTATATCTCCATCCATCCATGTATCATTTATCTATCTATCTATCTATCGAAAATACATATGTATATCTTATATGTATATATATATATATATATATATATATATATATAGATATATATATATATATATATATATATATATATATATATATATATATAGATAGATAGATATATACCCTGCTCTTTTGCCACCCCTCCCTGGCTTTTTAACGGTGAGCGAATTGACAAACAGACACACGTATGCGGACACCCGCTGCCGCCGGCCCGTCCGGCGCCTCATTAGCCAGCCATCGGGTGACGTCAACTGACGTCAGCTGCTGCTGACGTCACGGACATTCGCCGGCGCCGTCGAGCTACCAGCTGCAGCGGTAATGAACAGGCGCCGCCGGTCTCCGCAGCTTAGCGCCGGCTGCCAGAGCAGGCGCGGCTGCAGCGGCCAGGCCGTGCAGGGTACGTATCGCAAACCAAGCGGAATACAACGCCACCGAACACGCCGAGTGTAGCGCCGCTGATCAGAAGAGCTGCAGCTCCGTCCGTCACGTGCAGCGTAGCGGCGCAGACTGGCTAATCACGCGCCGCCGGCGGCTCAGAACGGGAGCAATCCGCGAGCAAAAGACTGCCGCAGACTCCAACAACGCAGTATCATATCATATCCTGCGAAGCATTGCGTGGCATCCCGCACCGCTTTTGTCGTGCTGGTCTTTTTTCCATTTGCTCTTGAAATCGATACAGGTTGTGAGGATTCTGTCAAAACATTATAGTCTGCTCCGACAGAACTGGCTTCAGCAAAACGTCCTGGCAAACGAGCTGATTTAATTGGCATGACCTTCGTAGTGACGCTAATTGGCCATCTGATTCATAACAAATACAAAAAAGAACAGGCAAAGAACAGAAAAAAAAACTTCGTTTTGAGTCAGACAGTACCGGTTCCTTCGGGTGAAAATAGTAAATAAATAATAAACACCGGTCTCTATCGTCACAAACACGTTCATTACAAAAAAGACGCACCACGCTATCTCGTTGCGGCAATTTAAAAGTTTTCAAATATCAAAGCAATCGATCTTGTGAGGCGTGAGCATCAGACCAAAGTAGGTCCTGCGTTTGAAGGCTGCCCCATTTGGCCGCAAATCAGCGACGCTTCTCACGAATACAACACTGCCAATAGCAGTGTCACACGGCCTGTTGCAAAACTCCGAAAAACGTTGCCAATTAAAGCAATGCGTAGCTGATAATGATGCAGACCAAGCGTGCTGCACATGGGTGGAAAATTAAGAACTGCATCGCAAAACGTCGAACACACGCTCGGAGACTCTGCGTAAAATTTGTCAAGACGCCCAAGATTAATTTTTTCACGAAATCGTCGTTCTAGTCGCTGACTTCATAAAGTGATTGGAAAACTAACTCTAAGGCATCAAGAATCACTATCAATATTTGTCGGAATCGTGAATCGTGAAGAACGGAACCTGCCACAGAACGTTTCAGCCAGGAGCGTCATATGCAAGATGCAAGTGTGGTACAGTGTAGTGTTGATGGAGTCATCGGGCGTGCGCCTGAGCGCTCCCCTGTGGCATGTCGCCGGAGGCGGTCGGCCGGCCTGCCGATCGGTCAGCGGTCGACGGTCAGCGAAACGGCAGTCTTTCGTTAACGGTGAGAGTGCAATCTGGTACAAGTATCGGAAATATCTGTCTTCGTTACGCTAAATGTCCTCGTACTGTTGGTCCAATTTGTGCACACTATTCACGACAAATTATTTAGTTTGGCGCAACAGCACAAATGGTCAGGATTTCATTTAAAACAAAACCATCCAAAAAAACTGAATAGGTTCCGCTATAAAAATTGACTTAGGCGAATTCGACCTCTTTCTTCACTGTGGTGCTTTGAGGGTTTAATTAAAATGCTTAAATATATCCGTCGCACGCGGAAAATAACGGCACAAAGGCTCACGAGATGAAAACAATCAAATGCTATCGTCAGAACTCCGCTGCCAGACACTTAGCCAAGATTTTCCTGGGGGTGGGTAAATATCAAGTTTTGTCCCATGTCACTGTCATATAACGAAATTCACAGGAAAACGCAGCAGTTTATTGTAATTTACCTCGTATTTAACGCGCAGGAAAACGTGAAATGTTTGCTTTTGCAGCATATGTATATGATTACTATTCCGTATCCTTACGAAATTACTATATATCTAGTGTAGACCGTTTGGCTCGGGGGGGGGGGGCACGGCCCCATGGCCTCCCCCTGGCTACGGCCCTGTCCGCTGCATTACTGCGTTCACCTGCCGAGCCGGCGAGTAAATCCGGTTCACTGATTGGTCGAGAAGCCCTACGGCATGAACAATGTAACACTTTAGTAATATGCGTCCGAACGACCCCGGCAACTCCCTCCGGCGGTTCCACAACTCCTGGAGTTGTGGAACTTGTACGCGGCACAGTCAGTGCACAACGTCCGTAACAGAGAGAGAGAGAGAGAGAGACGCGGAGAGAGAGGGAGGGAGAGAGGAGAGAGGGGGAGGGGGAGGAGGTGGGGATGGCGAGAACCAATTTTTAGTCCGTCGTTATTTCTGAAAAGACGCGGAGAGGGCAAAAACACTCCTCTCGCTGGGATCGTCTTCTGTCCAACGCTCTCGTACGGCGTTCAGCCAAAGCATTCACTTGGTCTGAACTCGGCAAATGGCGACACTCAGCTGGCCTGATTCAGCTCGCAATTATTGTGAACCCATTGAGCTAAAATTCACATCAGAAAGCAAAGGTATCCCGGAGCCCAAAGCCCAAAGACCAAAGTCGAAGACCCGCGAACCCGTCTCCTTGCGTTGGAGAAGCACACGGAAATGGATGGTAAGAAGAAAAAGTGCTGCGGGAGGAGCCAGCCTGCTAAGTGTTTCATACATTTTTTATCGCCCTCCGGCAGGGACGTAGTGGGGGGGAGGCATGGAGGCCATGGCACCCCTGAGCCAAGCGGTCTGCACTAGATACATGGCGATTCCACATAACTACATAATAGTGATCATATGTATGTTGCAAAAGCAAACATTCTATTTTTTCCTGTGTATTAAATATGAGATAAATTGCCTAAAATTGCTGCCTTTTCTTGTAAATTTCGTCATATGTCAAGGGCATATGACAAAATTTGACATTTGTCCCCCCCCAAGGAAAATCTTGGCTACGTGCCTGCCCTCCGGTCTTTTCAAAGAAATTGACAAAACCAAGCAATGTAAATGATGTATGTGACAGCTATGGGAAAGCTGAAGTCGTCGGTCACGGTCGCTTGACTGAGTGCACAACCAAGCACAGGGCCTGTGCAACCTATGATCTGTGATAGAAATACCAAATAAATATACCAATAATGTACCAATATACAATAATATACCAAATAATGTACTTGTAGTAAATTATCGACTCCAAGATCCTATCGATGTATGTCAAGACAGCCCACGCTTAGCCCACGGTCAGCCCAAACTCGAGACCCCTTTAAAATCGCCCAAAACGCGTCAGTAGATACGTGTTGACTAACTGAGCTCATTGACACCATCACACGTCCATCGCATCTATTACTTTGCACTCCAGAGTACAAAACACAAAACAACACAAAAATGCCGCAGAGACAAATGTACTTTAAACCCCAACAAACCGGTACTCAAAATATTCGTCTCCGGCCGCTGAGTCTAGAAATACAGAACATATCACATTTTAGTGATAAAATTTTGAGTTATTGCGAAAGATAACCGTCTTTCTACCCTATGCTTTACATCCCATTGGATTTAACATGGAACCCTAGGGAACTGATTTCGGCGGACCCCTTCGAATTCGCCAATTTCTTCTGTACTGGTACCCAGAACCGCAATACACATGAAACCATCATCAGCACTCCATCGCATTGATATCCACACGGTCAAATCAGGCTCCAAAAAATATACGTCAAAAGCACATTTTTCATGTTATTCCAAACCAGGACAAACAGGTACTCAAAATGTTCGTCTTGTGCCGCTG
Organism: Capitulum mitella; assembly: GCA_030062745.1. NCBI lineage: Eukaryota > Metazoa > Arthropoda > Thecostraca > Pollicipedomorpha > Pollicipedidae > Capitulum > Capitulum mitella. The sequence continues at coordinate 15,630,514 of CP099851.1, read as the reverse complement.
AGTCCAAAATTAGTACATGGAAAACTATCGGTTCGTAGCTTTTTGATTGATTACGAAACGAAACCGTTTTTTTTACCCTACGCTTTATTTCTCATTGGACTTAACATGGGGCCCTATGGAACTGATTTCGGCGGACCCCTTCGATTTTGCCCATTTCTTCTGAACTGGTACCCAGAACCACAATACACATGGAGCCATTACCAGAACTCCATCGTATTGATATGCACACGGTCAAATCAGGCTCCAAAAAATATACGTCAAAAACACATTTTTTAATGTTATTCCAAACCAGGACAAACAGGTGCTCAAAATGTTCCTCTTGTGCCGCTGAGTCCAAAAATAGCGCATCAGTAACATTTCGGTGGAAACTTTTTGAGTTATAGCGACACTCCCATGGGATTTAACATGGACCCTATGGAACTGATTTCGGCGGACCCCTTCGATTTCGCCCATTTCTTCTGCACTGGTACCCAGAACCGCAATCCACATGAAACCATCACCAGAACTCCATCGCATTGATATTCACACTCAAATTGGGATGAGATGACAAGTGACATGGGTGATGTGAAGGAGCAGTGGGAGCCCAGAAAAATAAACAGAGAAGGCCCACATACCTCCAGAAAGGTTTTCCTTCGTCATCTTCCGCCTCAATCCACTCTGCAAGGAGCCAGATCACGCCAGCCGAAACTCCAACCGAGACTCCAGCCAAGACTCCAGCCAGGAATGCAGCAAAAACTCCATCCGAGACTTCAGCTGAGACTGTGGCCGAGACTCCAGCTGAGACTCCGGCTGAGACTCCGCCCAAGATCCCAGCTGAGACTCCAGTCAAGACTCCGGCCGAGACTCCAGCGGAGACAAGGAAACAGAGCATCACTCCAACGGGCCAGAGCTCCACAAGACAGTACTCGTTATTGTCGTATTGCCGACACGTTATTGTCGTAGTCGTGACAATAACGTGCCGGTAACGCCGCTGTGATTAGCTTGAGCTTGCTGCGCTTATCAAGCAGAATCAAGCCAGGACTTTCTGGAGAATCGCCGTCTCATTATGCGTTTCTTTCCAGCTGTGCGCGCGGCCCCGGTGCCGCAGCCCCATAATGAGCGACATCGCCACCGTCTGCTTTGCTTCGGCAACCCGCTGCTGAACATCGTGCTGAATGTGAACAATAGCGGACTACCGAGCAAGTGTGGCCTTTGGACCGACGACCAGACTGAGACCAACCAGCAGCAGAACCCGCTGTTCGAGGTGTTCGGCAACGGCCAGGTGTCGTTCTGTCCGGGCGGCTCGGTGGAGCACACCACTCGCCGGTACTGCCGGGTTCTGGGGGAGCTCGGACGGGTGGCCTGAATCGCCGCTGTTGGCGTCGACAAGTTCCGTCAGAGGCTGTAGAAGCTGTTCAGCGCGGACGGCGTCGGTAACATATACGTAGTGCACTTGGGCCAGCCCACGGGGCGCTTTAAGAACCTTGTGTGTGGTGCGGACCGCTCTTTAGTGAACGGCATCGACGGCATCAATTTCTGATGACCTGAGCGCGCCTTCGTGCCGCACAGCCTGGCTGTACTCAGTAGCGACACTTGTGTATACTTTGATGGTGCTTCGTGACCGGCGACCCGGAGAACTTTAGAGATGGATAAGTTCTGCTGGTTCTGTTCGTTCTGGTTTGTTGGTGCTGCTGAACGCTGTCGGCACCTTATCGGTGGCCGTGCTGCCGATCTGGCCGTCCCTGATCGCCAAGAATAAAACTGTCTGTTGTTAACACGTTTTCTGTCATGGCTTGAGGCGGTTTGCAAAGAGATTAGAAGGTGTGATTTTCACCTATTTTCTTTGTCCAGTTTTACCGTGTGAATTTCAATGCGATTGAGTTCTGGTGATGGTTTCATGTGCATTGTAATTCTGGATACCTGAAGGCATCCGCCGAAATCAGTTCCATAGGGTCCCATGTTAAATCGAATCCAATGGGATTGGATCCAATCCAATCCAATGGGAAATGAAGCATAGGGTAGAAAAACGGTTATCTTTCGCAATAACTCAAAATGTTATCATTGAAATGTGGTGTATGCTGTATTTTCACATTCAGCAGCTCGAGGCAAATATTTTGAGTACCTATTTGTTGGGGTTTAAAGTACATTTGTCTCCGCGGAATTTTTGTGGTATTTTGTGTTTTGTGCTTTGGAGTGCAATGTAATAGATGCGATGGACGTGTGATGGTGTCAATGAGCTCAGTTAGTCAACATCTATCTACTGACGCGTTTTGGGCGATTTTAAACGGGTCTCGAGTTTGGGCTGACCTTGGGCTGTCTTGACAGACAAGATCTTATCGGCGTTCCGTCGTGATAGGGCGGGGGGCTAGCTGAAGCGATTTGCAGCCTAAGCACCCTGTCGCCAGGCGGCAGCCTTTCGTGAAACGATGACGCGCTAGTTTTGCTGAAGTTAGCCTCATTCACGGTTCTCTGGGCTGGACGGGGACTCCGCCACGCCCTGGAGTCTCGTCCCGTCGCCGGCGGCGCAGGTGGAACGGCCCGAGGCGTGGGCCCTATGGTCAGCCAAACTCGAGCTGGACGGCGAGGTCGGGGCGGGATCCATCGTGACCTGAACGGACGTCGCAGCTGAGGCTGACGGCTGAGACCGACCGCCGGGACCGACTGCCGAGACTGGCGCCTGAGACTGATGGTTGAGACCGACGGCTGACATTGATGGACCGACCGCTGAAACTAACGACTGAGACTGACGGCTGAGACTGATTGGTGAGACTGACGGATTAGGCTTACGGCTGAAGTCGGGCTCATGTTTTGTCGTAATTCATGCCAATCCCTTAATAAAACGCATTACTCTCCAGCGACTGAGTCCTGCCGCGTGCTGACCTGGGTACAGGGGCCGGTCTGCGACAATTATGTGAATCCCATGACAAATGTTCCCATTATATTCGAAATAACAGGGCAAAATGAACGACCCGTGCGGTATTAAACAGTGTTCTGACATCAGTTATAAATCTGCCTTTATCGCATATTGCAATATGATCCATCGAGACAACAGTTGGACTTGCAACCTGAAAAGAATGTTAACTACGGTAGCGAAATATTTTCCTCACGTTATGACGATGTGTTGAACGGAACAATCATAGCGTGCAATTTTTAACGATGTAACACATGTCAAGTTGGTCAAGTGGACAAAATGAAGCTTTTTCCATGCCGGTACTCTGAAGAGTTCGCAAAGCACATCAGGTTCAAGCGATAAAACCTAGACAAATCTCCGTCAACGGACCTTTTCGAAGACGAGGTCATCCTGTGAAGAACCGCAGCGAGTTGTCTTTCTCCGTTCGCTGTTGCAGGAGCCAGGGGCGCAGCTGGGATTTTCTTAAGGGGGGGGGGACTTAGTTCACACTGAGCGGAGCTCAGTGTGAACTGAAATCATACGAAAACCGCCTGCTGGGAAGACGACGCGCAATGGTTTTCACAAAAATGCGCACCGAAGGAGGGTGGCGGGAACCCCGGCCCCCCTCTCTTTGACTGCGCCTGGGCATGGAGCCTCTCTTCGTGTCAGCTCAGATGCGGAGGCAAGGGTCAGGAGATCGTCTTTTTGCACAGGCATGACGCTCCAACCGCGGTGAACTTCTGGACCGTGGTGTAGAGTTCCACCGCCCGCTACTAGCAGCTGCGCCAGAAAACGATTCCGGAGCCCTGCTCCTCGCTCAGCTGTCATCACCCGGGCCCAATCGACCGCACCCGAGCTGTGGAAGGTCACAGCTCGACGGCTTCGACAGCTCACCTCAAAGGCGCGGCTGGAAGAGACTGCGGGGACGGCGAACGTCGCCGTGACGACCATTCCCCAAACTGAAACCCACGAACCCGGTGTCGTAACAGCAATGATACGCTTTCTTCCATGGGAGCGTAAAGAACGCACAAACGCACGTAGTTTCGAGCCCGAGGCGAAACTGTACGCTTCTTGTCGACGACGGCAGGCGCTCTTAATGATGAAATATTTCCCTCGTGATTCAGACATGGCTTAAAGCCAGTACCGGGTACAGCGCATCGTAAAAGCCACAGCTGAAATGGGCGTTGCGGACGGCATTCCGTCTTTATTGGATGCCGTGTTCGCTTTTTGTCATTTCAGCGTTCTGAGAAATATCACCCACTCATCACAAAGTGGATAAGGCTGTGTTAGACGCGCATGCTTTCCGAGATGAAAGAAGCCGCCAAGTCAAATGATCGCTCGCTTCGAAGGCTTTCGGGAAGCGGGACATCCCTGAACGCACTGCGGGAGCACCTTCAACGCCGAGCGAAGCTCCTGCGGTGGCGGGGCTTTTCCCACAGTAGTGCGATTTACGTGACAAGAACTACTGCGCTGGAGCAGCTCCCCGGACCGTTTCCGCAGCCGGCGAGCCGAAATAACCGCGAACGGGGAGCGCCGCCACCGCGCACCGGGCTGCAATATGGCGGCGGCCGCCCGGCCACCCGTCCGCCCTCAGCCGACCTGACGTTCAATTTGTGAGCAGCCCGCCCTAAATGGCCACATTAATCACGCCGGCTGAAGTCCATCACCCTGGAGCAGCGCAGCCTCGCCCGGCTGGATGGAGGGCCGCCGCCAATGTCGCGTCCGGCTGCGCCAGGCCGGCCGTCCACCGCAGGTACTGTAGCCGTCCACCACAGGTACTGTAGCCGTCCACCACAGGTACTGTAGCCGTCCAACACAGGTACTGTAGCCGTCCACCACAGGTACTGTAGCCATCCGCCGCAGGTACTGTAGCCGTCCACCCAGGTAGCCGTCCACCACAGGTACTGTAGCCGTCCACCACAGGTACTGTAGCCGTCCACCACAGGTACTGTAGCCGTCCGCCGCAGGTACTGTAGCCGTCCACCACAGGTACTATACCGTCCACCACAGGTACTGTAGCCGTCCACCGCAGGTACTGTAGCCATCCGCCGCAGGTACTATACCGTCCACCAGAGGTACTATACCGTCCACCACAGGTACTGTAGCCGTCCAACACAGGTACTGTAGCCGTCCACCACAGGTACTGTAGCCGTCCGCCACAGGTACTGTAGCCGTCCACCACAGGTACTGTAGCCGTCCACCACAGGTACTGTAGCCGTCCACCACAGGTACTGTAGCCGTCCACCACAGGTACTGTAGCCGTCCACCACAGGTACTGTAGCCGTCCACCACAGGTACTGTAGCCGTCCACCACAGGTACTGTAGCCGTCCACCACAGGTACTGTAGCCGTCCACCACAGGTACTGTAGCCGTCCACCGCAGGTACTGTAGCCGTCCACCACAGGTACTGTAGCCGTCCACCACAGGTACCATACCGTCCACCACAGGTACTGTAGCCGTCCACCACAGGTACTGTAGCCGTCCACCACAGGTACCATACCGTCCACCACAGGTACTGTAGCCGTCCACCACAGGTACTGTAGCCGTCCGCCGCAGGTACTGTAGCCGTCCACCACAGGTACTGTAGCCGTCCACCACAGGTACTATACCGTCCACCACAGGTACTGTAGCCGTCCGCCGCAGGTACTGTAGCCGTCCACCACAGGTACTGTAGCCGTCCACCACAGGTACTGTAGCCGTCCACCGCAGGTACTATACCGTCCGCCGCAGGTATTGTAGCCGTCCGCCGCAGGTACTATACCGTCCGCCGCAGGTACTGTAGCCGTCCGCCGCAGGTAGCCGTCACTATACCGTCCGCCGCAGGTACTATACCGTCCACCACAGGTACTGTAGCCGTCCGCCGCAGGTACTGTAGCCGTCCACCACAGGTATTGTAGCCGTCCGCCGCAGGTACTATACCGTCCACCACAGGTATTGTAGCCGTCCGCCGCAGGTACTATAGCCGTCCACCACAGGTATTGTAGCCGTCCGCCGCAGGTACTATAGCCGTCCACCACAGGTACTGTAGCCGTCCGCCGCAGGTACTGTAGCCGTCCGCCGCAGGTACTGTAGCCGTCCGCCGCAGGTACTGTAGCCGTCCGCCGCAGGTACTGTAGCCGTCCGCCGCAGGTAGTGTAGCCGTCCGCCGCAGGTAGTGTAGCCGTCCGCCACAGGTACTGTAGCCGTCCACCACAGGTCCACCACAGGTACTGTAGCCGTCCGCCACAGGTATTGTAGCCGTCCACCACAGGTACTGTAGCCGTCCACCGCAGGTACTATACCGTCCACCACAGGTACTATACCGTCCGCCGCAGGTACTGTAGCCGTCCGCCGCAGGTAGTGTAGCCGTCCGCCACAGGTACTGTAGCCGTCCACCACAGGTACTGTAGCCGTCCGCCACAGGTATTATACCGTCCACCACAGGTACTGTAGCCGTCCACCGCAGGTACTATACCGTCCACCACAGGTAGTGTAGCCGTCCACCACAGGTATTGTAGCCGTCCGCCGCAGGTACTATACCGTCCACCACAGGTACTATACCGTCCACCACAGGTACTATCGTAGCCGTCCCATTGCCGCAGGTACTGTAGCCGTCCGCCGCAGGTAGTGTAGCCGTCCGCCGCAGGTAGTGTAGCCGTCCGCCACAGGTACTGTAGCCGTCCACCACAGGTACTGTAGCCGTCCGCCACAGGTATTATACCGTCCACCGCAGGTACTATACCGTCCACCACAGGTATTATACCGTCCGCCGCAGGTACTGTAGCCGTCCGCCGCAGGTAGTGTAGCCGTCCGCCGCAGGTAGTGTAGCCGTCCGCCACAGGTACTGTAGCCGTCCACCACAGGTACTGTAGCCGTCCGCCACAGGTATTATACCGTCCACCACAGGTACTGTAGCCGTCCACCGCAGGTACTATACCGTCCACCACAGGTAGTGTAGCCGTCCACCACAGGTATTGTAGCCGTCCGCCGCAGGTACTATACCGTCCACCACAGGTACTATACCGTCCACCACAGGTACTGTAGCCGTCCACCACAGGTACTGTAGCCGTCCACCGCAGGTACTATACCGTCCACCACAGGTACCATACCGTCCACCACAGGTACTGTAGCCGTCCACCACAGGTACTGTAGCCGTCCACCACAGGTACTGTAGCCGTCCACCGCAGGTACTGTAGCCATCCGCCGCAGGTACTATACCGTCCACCACAGGTACCATACCGTCCACCACAGGTGCTGGAGCCGTCCACCGCAGGTAATGGAGCCGTCCACCGCAGGTACTGTAGCCGTCCTTCGCAGGCACTGTGGCCGTCCGTCGCAGGCACTGTAACCGTCCGCCGCAGGCACTGTAGCCGTCCGTCGCAGGCACTGTAGCCGTCCAGCAGCTGCCGGTGCTATTTTGGTGAGACAGCTGCGGCGTCAGCAGATGCAGACATTATTTGAGTCAGACTACCACAACCCTATTGCACCTTGTGGTGCGGTCTCCATGCTCGGTTTGCATAATGCTTCCGTCGCAGCACGCGCAAAATTACCTCCCTCCCCGAAATCTGCACTTTGTTTCGATTTTCCATCCACATCAACAGTGATATATAGCTATACAGCATTGCCATAACAAACCACTCTGATTAAATTTATGAAGGCATCGCTAGAGGTGCAATGTCCAGCCAACCTTTCGTTGACAGACTCGCTGGACGGCTGGCGTGCAGCCGTTCCCTCCGGACGCCACTTCCCCAGAAAGGACTGGACAACCTCAGAGGCCCGATCACTTCACCGCCGCAGACAGGGAAACCATGTCCCAGCGGCGTCCTCGCACGCGCTCCTGGCCCCGGCGCGGCTCAAACGTCTGCCGAGGCCACCGCACGGGCGAGCACCCAGTGCCAAACACAGCGTCGAGTGTGTGTGTGTGTACTGCACGCTACGACCAGGCATCAGTACACAGCCGCCGGCGGTCGGCGCATGGCAAAACAACCAGACGCCGTGGCGTGACGGCTCCACCGCCGCCGCGCGACGGCCCAGTCGCCGCGGCGTCACGACGCGGACGACCGCGACTCGCCGTGACGCGCCACGGCCGGCAGGTCTCTGAAGGCCGGCGCGAGCAGCGGTTGTCCGGGCGAGAACCGTTGTCCGGGCGCTGGCGAGCCCAGAGCGGCCACGCGCCGATCGTCGCCCCAGTCCCCAGAGGACAGGCTCGTGTTCCCAGAGGACGCCGTGAGATTCGCGTTTTCGTGCACGTAACAGCCCGCCTGAGCGCACGGCAGCTCGGTCCACGACGGTCGAGCAGATCCAGTCGAAACAGACGGCAACACACGGTAACCGGAGCAGCGTCTTCGTAAACGGACCGCAATGAATGCCGGCGCTGGTTGGCAGCATGGTCGGGACCGCACGGCGCGGTACAGACCGGCCCACGGCACGCCGCACGGCGGCGAGGCAGTGCGACCCATCCAACCCCTCAGCACCTCAACGACCGCATACAAGTGAGCATGGTCCGGTGCACAACAAAGACCCACGTCCAACAGGATCCCTACACGCCGAGCCGGACCCATTCAGCTACCACATGGAAGTTACCACACCGCCGCCAAGTGCACGCAGGCAAAACCTTCTGCCCGTGTGCGGTTCTCCAAAAGCCTCTGATGAGTGCACAATCCCGGGCGCCTGAGGGCACAGACGCCGCCATATCACAAAACTCGTGAGCCATCGAGAGCCACGGCGCTCTCGAGAGCGCCGTGGCTCTCGAGAGCGCCGTGTGGCCACGAGAGCCCAGCCACAGCTCCGCCAGCCGTCCCCACCACCTTCAATCGCGCTCCCTGCGCCGCTCCCCCGGCCCCGTCCCCCACTCTCACGAACAGCGCGGCCCAGCGCGCGGCGGGCACCGAATCAGCCCCGCTTCAGCAGGAAGGCGTACATCTCCATGGGGTCGAGGGCGAGCGGCGACGTCATGGCGACGCTGCGGCCCCGGTGGACGCCCGTCAGGGAGACCTGGTCCGCCTCTGAACGGAACCCCTTGGAGAGCAGGTCGGCCATCCGCAGCTGCGGGCGAGGGGCAGCCGTCAAACGCGCTCACACGGAACGCCGGCGTCTCAGACTTCGAAGGAAACGCAGCCGGCTAAGGCAACTCATTACACGAGGGCGTCACCCCATAGTAACTACAACACACTCACCAGTCTGCTCGTCTGCACGCAGATTCACCACTACTGGTAGCGTCTACTCGTCGTTCATCTAGTTAGACAGTACTTCAGCGCGTCCACAAAACACGTCATCATATCCCCCCACATACGCACATGCACGCACGCACAGACTAGCTAAGCCCATGAAGTGCCCCCCCCCCGTCACTGCAACGGTACACCCGCCGTCGATCATCGCCCCCTCACCTTGCCCGGCGCGTCGGTACCGGCTCCGCAGCTGGTGCCGACCGGCGGCCGGAAGCGGCAGTCGGCCGCCAGCCGGCGCACGGTGAGCAGCGCGCCGCCGCCCGGCCGGAACACGTCACCGCCGTCCGCGGCGCCGACCAGCGTCCGCAGGGCGACCAGCTCCACATCGCAGGCGGCGCGGCCGGCGGCAGCCGTCCAGCGGCGGCGACCGGCCGGTGCGGCCGCCGTCGGCTCGCGCGGCTCCAGCAGCCGCTGGATCGGGTTCAGCTGCGCGCGCAGCGCCCCGTGCGCCAGCAGCGAGGCCAGCGGCTTGGCGGGCGCCGCCTGCCGAGCGGAGGAGGCCGTCAGCTGACGCGGTCGCCGCCGCCGGCGCTCCGGCCGCGAACATCTCAGCGGGGTGGCCGCGGGCGAAATCGTCCGATTAGCGGTCTGGCAGCGGGGACCCTCCTCGGCCGCCGCGAACGTCTCAGCGGGGTGACCGCGGGCGAAGCTATCTGATCAGCGGTCCGAGATGGCGGCAGCGGGGACTCCCCGCAGCTGCCGCCATCTCGGACAGCCGGTAAACGAAACGGCGCAGCCGGCCGACGGCTGCCGCGCCCCAGCAACTGGCCAGCACGGTCCACGGCGGCGGTAAATGTCAGCAGCAGGCAAACGAACAGAACGACTGAATGTCCCTCCACCTCGTGCTCCACGTCCTGAGTAAACACGCACAAGGGTGGGCTGTCGCTGGCACATAGCCTTTAGAGTAGCACGCCCACCAACATTAGTTTCTCTCTTGAGGCATGCTGTGACATCAGATCGACAGAGGCATGCTTCGCACGTTCCCCTGGTCACAAGTTTGCATTCAGTGACCGGCACTTGTTTGTTTTCATTTAAATCCAAACAGGCTGAGTGGCTAGGCTTTACATATGCGTTCCACTTCCAATTATGGTGTTGACTCTTCCCTTGAATTCGGGGCTTCAGCGAGCATCAACCACCACGCCATTTGGCACAAACCAGGTTAGAACTTTACTCTGACGACCTGAGGCTGATGAGAAGAAAAAAAGAACGATAGCGAAGTAAAGGGTACCTTTACGTGCAGCTAGTGTGGCAAATCTACATGTCAGTACTAGAGAAATGTTTATATGGCGCACATCCTGAACTCAAAAAATTATCGCACTGCCATCTTCGAATGGGCGATATACTGATAATCCTGTTGCGTGATATACCATGGAAATAATTAATCAACACCATTATAATGGGGCAGTTTGATGGCTGGGCGGGGCAGGGCTTGTTTTGATTCTCCGAGAAAAAAATGCCCTAAGGTCGAACTTACAAGTACCCGAAATTCTGACCTTGGCAAAACGCCCATACTCCCCCTCCGGTGGCGAGAACACGCGCCGGCCGCCCCCATTTCGGACCGCGCAGCACCACCACACGGCCCGGCGTGGTATTGGATACTGCGTTAGTTATCGACGCTCTCGACCGCCAGGGTCATTCTACGTCGCAGCCCCTCCCGCCGGTCCCCCGGCGGTCGTCGTGGGGGACGGCCACACACCGCCACCACCCGGACTCAAACCGGGCCCTCCGGTCCAAAGGCGAGCACGATAACCGCTCCACCGCGCCGCCGCCGCGGCCAGCCGGCCGCACCTGTTGGTCGGGGTGCTCCAGCATCAGGCGGAAGGTGCTGGCGGCCCGGCGGGTGTCGGTGACGCCCTGGCCCAGGCCGCGGTTGTCGTCCTGCATCAGGCGCCGGTCCAGCATCACCTGGCGGCCGCGCACGGTGCGTCACGCGCGCCCACCCCGCCGGGCGTGACGCATCGTTCGCGGCGTGACGGCGTGACGGTGCAGTCATGCGGTGATGGCGTGGCAGCGGATCCGACAGTGTGACGCAGACATGACAGTCCACGTACCCGACAGCGCCTGACGCAAGCCCGACATATTTCTGTCATATTCTGACAGGGCTCTAATAGTCCGGCATGGCATAATATCACAAGGCCACGATAACGACGTCAATGGAGGCAGTATGGTAACGGGGCTTTCGAAAAGTATGTAGAAATTATCATCTGAAACACTAAACTGTAATATTTTTGACTTACTTTGAACCATATCATAGTGACATTGTAACAGGAAATGCCTTTCACATTTAGCATAAAATATGAACGCGAGGAAATCACCATTCCCAGGCACATCCCTAAATTTTTCACATCAGAACGAAATATGAATACAAGCAAACCACTAATCTGCGGCAAATGCGTCTTGCCTGGTAAGCCACCGCCCGTTTCACACATCACGTAACGCCAGTTCACGAGAGAAAGAACACGACCACCATCTGGGAGCGCCGCCGGAAATCTACGATCCGCCGCCGCCTGACCTCCATCTGCCCGGGCCGCAGACTGGCGCCTCCCAGCGGCTGACCCAGGGTCAAGGTCAGCCGGCTGCGCTCGTCCTCGATGTACATCAGGCCGGGGACCGGGTAGTAGTTGCCCTGGATCGGCAGCTTGCCGAACGTCCGCCTCTCAATCGTCTGGGCGGGGTTGGCCGGGTTAGAACGCACGTGAACGGAACAGAGGTCAACCCGGACCACTTCGAGGCCCTGGGTAGCTCACGAAAAGGCGCTTCGTGTGCGGATGGGTTGGGGCAAAAACGCATACGAATCCAGATACAGATACCGGGGCGTCTCAATCTGGCCTGCGCCAGGATACGGACAACAAAGTCTACCCTGCCCCAAGGATGACATCCATTCAGCGATGTTAAGAGCTACAACGGGAAACAACAGGTCGCCTCTGAGCCCACAAGAACAATGGCTGCTCTTCACCAACAGTCTATGCCAATGTCCTTCCCGGGAGTGAAATCGCAGCCTCCAGCGACAGCCTCATGCACGGCACGGGCCCCGAACAAGATGAAGTATCGTGTTTGCTACACGTATGTCGAATATGTTGCAGCACCAGCGCTGACAACACATTTAACATAACGTCAGGCGACTTCTACGAAATGCGGCATATCCGTGTCGTTGACGTTACATAAAGACGGTCCAGGCATTCCGTGAATTAACCAAATTCCATCAGATCACAATTTAAACAAATTTCTACATAACTTTTCCTTATTCTTCCAAATTCCTGCATAATTTTTTACATAACTGTGTCATTGTAACCCTACCCACAGACTGCATCACATCACAACTGACTTGATACGTCGCATCGCTGAAAGACCACAGCAATCGAATCGTCGACAAACAGCCAGCACACAAGTCCGTCTAGTAACATCTTTCCGTGCACGCCAGCACATTTCATCACGCTTCGCCACCACAATACATCACGTCGAATCCTTTGGGTCAATAACACACCACCTCAATCTGTGAGAGAGTGGACCTCGCGCCCACGAAGACAATCGTCTCCGTCATCTGATCACACGAGGCATCATACTCGTCCGGCTTCCGTCCTGGTCCGTGACCGGACAGCGCCAGCCTCACCTGGTAGCCGTTCAGGTCGGTGACGAAGCGGTCTCCGCTGCTGACCGCGGAGGTGAGCCGCATGGCCAGCTCGAAGTTCTTCCGGCGCGACACGTCCGCCTCGTTCCTGATCTCCAGCCAGTCGGCGTCGGCGGCGCCTGAGGCAGAACGTCGGTCGTCGTCACCGACAATGTCGTCCGCCGCGCCGCCATGCGTGTAGGCCGGACACCACCTCCATGAGATGGATTCTTACGGCGGACAGTTTCTACATCTTGAAGACGTCAACGAGATAAGACGGAAAGAATCGAAGAGAGCTCAGATATTAAAGACGTCAAAGAGATAAAACAAAAATAGCCCAAGAGTTCGAAAATGTTTAAGATGTCAGAGACCAAACACAAATAACCTAAAAAGAACTTACTGGAAACGGTAACAGGGTTTCATCGCATGCCAAGATCACACAAATCCGACATTCAAACACCCCTCACGGCCGAGAACCACCTGTCCTTTCTCACGCCAGACACCTCTTTTCATTTTTCCCTAACGGCCGTCCGCGCAGCACCGCCAACAAAGATTGACGAGCCCCAGGCCGGGCAGCGCGGCGCAGTTCACCAGGAAAGCCCGGGACTCAGGGGGGTGAAGTCCCGGGCTGAGACCAGACCGTCCGCACATTTTTCATAGTCCCGCCGTCGGCCGACGAGCAACGGTCGATGATAAAGCACGAGACGTTATTAAGGGGGGGGGGGCTTAGGGGCGCACCAACTACAGGGTCATTCGGTAGACGTTATTCAGGCAACAGCGAAAAGTAGACGCGAGAGACCGAAACCAAGCTGAAGAGCGTATCACGCCTGGCATGACTCCGATAAATTCTCGATTCCAGCAACCCCCACCGTCAAAACATTCTCCACGATTCGACCGGCACAGTCAGCGAGACACGCGAAACCAGCCCGCAGTCGGCAGCTCAGACCGTCAGAGCAATGACCTCCCCCTTCTGCCAGGAAGAGTTCAAGTCGCCCGGCGTTCGATATTTCCCCGCTAGTCAGCTGGCAACCGGCCATTCAAGGGTCAAGCTGACAACCACACCATTTTGCCGCACCTCAACCGTAACCTCGAACCCCTTCATCGGGCACAGGGGTACGCGTCTATGCAGCAGGCTATGCTTAGCACGGGCTCCGGTCCTTAGCATCACCCCAGCAACCATTCGGATAACACACACACACACACACACACACACACACACACACACACACACACACACACACACACACACACACACACATATATATATATATATATATATATATATATATATATATATATATATATATACACAAGCGCTTACCCTCGGCCTGTGACAGCCAGACGGTGTGCAGGACGTCCGGCAGCTGGACGGCCACCTCGGAGCAGAGTTTCCCGCGCACCACGCGGTACGGCCAGGCGGCGCGCTGGTACGGTCGTGCCGGGCCGTCCGGGATGAACAGGTAGGCGCCTGACATGTCCGGGCCGCGCCTCACGCCGTACGTGGCGAAGTCCACGGAGAGGGCCATTTTCCCTGGGGAGCGGGGGCACGGTAGAAGAGACGGGCGCACAGTGCGAGGGCGGGGTCGGTTTCGAGGGCCGCGCGGCGAAGAGACCCGACGTTCGCGCGTTGTCGGATGCGCGGCGCTGGCAATGTGGAGGTGTTGTGTTGTGCAATGTGTTAACACTGGCAACACTGCAGCTGCTGCGTCGATCGCCCAACACAAACTGTCAAATCACCGGACATTACCAGAAACCACGCGACACGCCAACAGCACGACGATCTCGGCTCCGCTTCCGACCACGGCCTCGCCACGCCGCCGGCACGCGACAACGACCGTCACCCTGAGAGGCGACGACTCCGCGACCACGACTTCAGCGACTACGGACCGCAACCACTGCCGACCAGCGCACATCGCCGCCGGCCGGACACAGAGCCAGACCGGCCGCCGCCGAGCGCGTACCTCCGTCGGAGGTCAGCGACGTCAGCAGGCCGTCGGGGCCCAGCTCGGCGTGCAGCGCGGGCGAGTCGATGCTGAACGGAGCCGGCTGCGCGTACTCGACCGTGTAGGGCGCCGCCTGCTGCGGGGACACCCGGCGACTGCCGGTCACGTGCACCAGGCTCACCGTCGCCAGGCTGTGCAGTCTGAAGCGGAGAGACGGCGGCGTTACAGCGGGCGGACCGCCGCCAGAGGGTGAAGACAGGGTCACCGGACCGCCGCCAGAGGGTTAAGACAGGGTCACCGGACCGCCGCCACAGGGTTAAGACAGGGTCACCGAACTGCCGCCAGAGGGTGTACACAGGGTCACCGGACCGCAGCCACAGGGTTTACACAAGGTCACCGGACCGCAGCCACAGGTTTTACACAGGGTCACCGGACCGCCGCCACAGGGTTAAGACAGGGTCACCGGACCGCCGCCAGAGGGTTAAGACAGGGTCACCGGACCGCCGCCAGAGGGTGTACACAGGGACACCGGGCCGCCGCCACAGCGTGTACACAGGGACACCGGGCCGCCGCCACAGGGTGTACACAGGGACACCGGACCGCCGCCACAGGGTGTACGCAGGGTCACCGGACCGCCGCCGGAGGGTTAAGACAGGGCCACCGGACCGCCGCCAGAGGGTTAAGACAGGGTCACCAGGCCGCCGCCACAGGGTGTACACAGGGTCACCGGACCGCCGCCAGAGGGTTAAGACAGGGTCACCAGACCGCCGCCACAGGGTGTACACAGGGTCACCGGACCGCCGCCAGAGGGTTAAGACAGGGCCACCGGACCGCCGCCAGAGGGTTAAGACAGGGTCACCGGACCGCCGCCGGAGGGTGTACACAGGGTCACCGGACCACCGTGAGAGGCTGTACACAGGGTCACCGGACCATCGGGAGAGGGTGTACACAGGGTCACCGGACCACTGTGAGAGGGTGTACACAGGGTCACCGGACCGCCGCCAGAGGGTGTACACAGGGTCACCGGACCGCCGCCAAAGGGTGTACACAGGGACACCGGACCACCGTGAGAGGGTGTACACAGGGTCAATGGACCACCGTGAGAGGGTGTACACAGGGTCACCGGACCACCGTGAGAGGGTGTACACAGGGTCACCGGACCACCGTGAGAGGGTGTACACAGGGTCACCGGACCGCCGCCAGAGGGTGTACACAGGGTCACCGGACCGCCGCCAGAGGGTGTACACAGGGTCACCGGACCGCCGCCAGAGGGTGTACACAGGGTCACCGGACCACCGTGAGAAGGTGTACACAGGGTCACCGGACCGCCGTGAGAGGGTGTACACAGGGTCACCGGACCGCCGCCAGAGGGTGTACACAGGGTCACCGGACCGCCGTGAGAGGGTGTACACAGGGTCACCGGACCACCGCCAGAGGGTGTACACAGGGTCACCGGACCGCTGCCAGAGGGTGTACACAGGGTCACCGGACCGCTGCCAGAGGGTGTACACAGGGTCACCGGACCGCTGCCAGAGGGTGTACACAGGGACACCGGACCGCCGCCAGAGGGTGTACACAGGGTCACCGGACCGCTGCCAGAGGGTGTACACAGGGACACCGGACCGCTGCCAGAGGGTGTACACACACGGTCCAGGAGCGACCCGAGACTCTGCTGCCGTTCGAACCGCCGCTCCCGACGTTCACCACCAGCAAACAAGACCGTGCTCGCGATTATACTGTTTGTCTTTATGTCCGTAATTTCCTGAGAATCCCGACGACAGCGATTAATCTATTACTTCACAATATGCTCACATATGCTAATATGCCAATATATTACAACATGCATCATATTCTACAATAAGGTCTGCATTACGTTCTTCACATTGTCATGTACTCTTATCCCAATATATGACATACGGAATTAACATGTAATACAGCACACTTAATGAGCCCAATGCCGGGGGGAGGAGTTTGTGTGGGCGCGCCGGCGGCGGAGACGGCTGACCTGTTCTCGTCGGGCGCCGTCTGGCGGACGGAGTACGCGGTCAGACTGAGCGGCGGCAGATCGGCCACGAACGTCAGCCAGTGCCGGCCCTCGACCAGGGCCGAGACCCCGTCAAACACGGGAGCGCACTGGGACACCACCTCGGTCCCGTCCGGGTCAGTGACCTGAGCGAGGCACAGCGCACAGGTCAGTAGCCTAAGAGAAGTGGAGAGCAGAGGTCTATAACCTGGGGCAGACAGAGGGCAGAGGTCAGTAGCCTGTGGCCGAAAGACGGAAGAACTTAGTGATTTGAGAGAGGAAGGCGGCAGAATTTGGTGTCCATGAAGGAGGCTGATGGCATACTCTACACTCTGTCACTAATTCGCCAACCTCACTAATGCTTTCTAACATTTTCGTTTGCCACTGCCTGATAAAGGTCAAGCACCAAGGCAGACAGAGGGCACAGGTCGGCGACCTGACAGACGCTGAGGGCACAGGTAGGTGACCTAAGACAGAGGGCCGAGATAAGAGGTGTAAGGCAGACGGTAGACAAAGGTCACGAACTGCAAACGACATGGGATAGACGCCAGTCATCTGCCAAAACGCAGGGTTCAGTGACCTGATCGAGGCAGAAAAGACGGAACAAAGAGGAAAAACAAAACAAGGACGAAAGGAAAATCGCAAAGCGAAAGTTTTCGCAGAACTGTAGCGGTGGCCGCCATACGCACACATAACGAAGCCTGGAGCCACACCATGCTTTGCCACGGGAAGATGAGTGACAGGCCGGAGCAGACCTCACAGCGGATCGACAATGAAGTCACCATCAGCACCGACTTCCCCAACACGACCCAGTCCCGCACCCAACCCATCCAAAACCCACCTCCATCAACCCAGACGGCTTCCCACCGTCCCTCCCGCTCCCCGCTGACCTGCACGTGCGCGCTGGAGACCTGCACGGTCACCGTCTCGACGCGTCGGTGGGCCAGCGCGTTGTAGAGCAGCACGGCGCGCGGCCCGTCCTCCAGCTGCAGCAGCTCGGGCCGCGGCGGCCGCTCGGCCGTCTGCCGCCGCTCGGCCGCCTCCCAGTAGGTGGCGCTGAAGTCGGGCCGCCAGAGCGCCGGCTGCGGCTGCAGCAGCAGCTCCGCCGACTGCTGCATCACCCGCTGACATCGGCGCAGCGCGGAGAACATCCTGGCGGCAGCGGCGGCAGTCAGCAAACGGGTGCAGCGTTGTGGAAGGCGAGGGGGCACTGTTACATTCCGGCGGCGGCCACGGCAGCCCCCGCAGGAACACAGCGTTGTGGCCTACGGGGGGGGGGGAGGGAAGTTTTACGGCACCAAGACAAACAGTTGCCAACAGACAAACATTTGGCTATTTTACAACGATTTGATATTTTAGCATTTACCCTTTGTTTCCTTTTATTTTTTCGTCCATTATTGTTCTTTCAATTTCGGCATTTTCATCAAATGATAAGTTGCATAACAATCTTATCTGTGTCGCACTGCTACAGGAAGGAAGGGAGCGCCCCTCACTGACGGGTCGAGAAAAACACCGCCTGCGTCACACTGCGCACACGAGTCTGGCCGGGCGACAGCGCCGGAGACTGACTTATTGGCGTAGTCGATGACCACGTTGTCGCGGGCGGTGCCGGTGATGCCGTCGTGGTGCTGGAACAGGCCGAGCGCCTGCCGCGCCCGCACCAGGTCGGCCATCAGCAGAGACGTGTGGGCGCGGAGCTCGGTAGACGGCGAGCTGCCCAGCGCCGCCAGCGCCAGCGAGTACAGGATCTCGGCCGCCCTGCGGTCACAGCCAGTACAAGATCTCAGCCGGCCAGCGCCAGCGAGTACATAATCTCAGCCGCCCTGCGATCACAGCGAGTACAGGACCTCAGCCACCCTGAGGAGTACAGGATCTCAGCTACCCTGAGAAGTACAGGATCTCAGCTACCCTGAGGAGTACAGGATCTCAGCTGCCCTGAGGAATACAGGATGCTAGCTGCCCTGAGGAGTACAGGATCTCAGCTGCCCTGAGGAGTGCAGGATCTCAGCCGCCCTGAGAAGTACAGGACCTCAGCCACCCTAGCGAGTACAGGATCTCAGCCATCCTAGGGAGTACAGGATCTCAGCCGCCCTGAGGAGTACAGGATCTCAGCTACCCTGAGGAGTACAGGATCTCAGCTGCCCTAGGGAGTATAGGATCTCAGCCGCCCTGAGGAGTGCAGGATCTCAGCCGCCCTGAGAAGTACAGGACCTCAGCCACCCTAGGGAGTACAGGATCTCAGCCACCCTAGGGAGTACAGGATCTCAGCCGTCCCTGAGGAGCAAAATATCGCAGCCACACTGTGGCCACACACGACCTCACCAGTACACAAGAAACGTGTGACTTCAGCACTAAACCGAGAACTTCTTGCAACAAAATTCACACGCCTCACGAAGAGGCCGAGGCCCGATCCGCGACACGTCGCGTCTCTCGATCGACCATTGGCGAACTCCCCCCCCGTCCCATTCGGCCGCACTGACCTGAGGTGGCCGATCAGGTCGCGGTCCATGCGTTTGTGGAAGGGCCGCGACGTGTAGTAGCCGCTCCAGTACTCGTCGTTCTTGTCGGCGTACGTGAAGAAGTCGCCGGAGAGGCTGGGGAAGGCCGCCAGGCCGGTGGGCGCCGCCCGCCGCGCGTCCGTCTCCAGTGCGCTGAAGTAGTCCGACAGCGTGCCGAACTGGGCCTGCCGCGGGAGGACGGCATGTTGGACGCGGCGCTGTACGCGTGACTACACGTGGTGTGCAACAGCGTACCACATCGAGACGGCGTCCGCGTGTCGTTCGCATCAGCTCGTAGGCAAAACAGAACATCATCATGATATTATCATCATTTGTATACATCATGTATATAAACATGATCACCCATGATTTTCTGCGGGAGTACGCAGCGTTTCGCCAGTGTACAAAACAAAGCGACATCTCGGGTCTGTGCGCCGATCTGGTCTGGTTGTGCGTGAACACCTGCGCAATGTGGGAAAACACGACAGCCAGCTCGACCAGCTCACTGCTGCAAACAGCCTTCTATCTAAATCAGTGCGATGTTATCATGTCGGGTAAAGATAGCAGCCACCTCGACCAGCTCACTGCTGCAAACAACCTTTACCTGTATCAGAGAGATGTAATCATGTCAGGAAAACATAGCAGTCAGTTCGACCAGCTCGCCGCCGCAAACAACCTTGCATCTACGTCTGTGCGACGCAATCACGTCAATCATTCCCGTTTTCCGACATGCATGGCCAGATTACCAGTGCTGCACCCTAACGAAAGCCAACCCAGCAGAAAGAGGCCTTTTCCTCTGTGGACGAACGCGTTCACAGTACCTGACATGCGAAATCCGAGTAGCACAACCACCCTGCAGGGCACCCACGGGATGCATCACGGCCACCGACCTCCACGTGCCACTCCGTCTGCGAGTTCATGAAGTCGAAGAGCCGCTGGTAGTTGAGGTACTGGGCGTCCCACTCCTGCTCCCGGTCGTAGCGGAAGTCGTCGCCGAGGGGCACCATCAGCACGTTGCTGTTGTACAGCTGGGCGCGCTTCCTGTACTGGTCCAGCAGTGTGGCTGCCCTGCGGACAGGGGAACATAGGGTCACCCCTTTAACAGAAGGCAGGGTCGACCAGGCTCCTAACGATAACACGCATTTGAAACATGTACATGGAACACCACAGAGTTAGCGGCGAAGGTCACGTGACCACGCCAGAACTTTCCTCACATCAGAAAAACGGGGTGAAGAATCAGTTGCCGTCAACTCGTAACCAGTACACAAAGACAGCCGACACAACACAACACAGGGTGACAGAATCAGTTAGACATCAGACTCGCACACACAGCACACCACACACACACACACACACACCACAGGTTTGGAAATACGGCACATATGCTCCTCATCCACACATGGTTTTCACGGTATCCTGCCGCACCTCACAAGCCAACGTCCGACGCCCCCCCCCCCCCACTTCATTAATCCCGTGGCAAGGTGACAAGGTCACAGGCGCCGGGGGGCCGGTCAGGTCACTGACCTCTCTTTAACGTTGTCATCGGTGATCTGCTTGGGTGCGATGCGCCACGGGCAGTTGTACTTGCCGCCGGGCAGCCGGGCGAAGTCGAACTGACAGCACACCTGGAACGAGGGGAGGGTGGCGTCAGTACGAGGAACGTAACGAACTGAACGAACGGTACACAGAACGGGCAACAGTGAATGGTTATAGATGCAGCTACAGTTTATACAACGGCCCGTTTTTTCCATCGTATACAGAGCTGGAGAATAAACACCACTCGGAGATAACTTGCAGGAATGTTCTGGATGTGGTGGAAGTAGCACAGTTGGACCAAACCTATAATTCTACATCTCCAGCGAAGACGTTGTGTGACTCTATCATCAACAGAACCTGTGCATCTAGGTGCAAATCGAACCAATATTGTTAAATATAGGCGTGATATCACCTGAATGAAGCATATCAAGCTACTGAAATAACAGAACACTACAACACAACCATCTGCCGGATATTCCAAAAAGCAGCACAAATTTGGCGATATGTTATTTCCCTATCTTTCTTTTTCATTTACTTTTCTCTATTTCACGTTACGGTACTAATGCTATGAAATTCATTTGTAAAAATAGTACTCAAGCTCTACCATGGTCTTTGAATGGATCAAAAACTGGAAATAATGCGACTGTGAAATGCAGCTAAATCCTAAATCGACAGCACTGCCGTGAGTTCAATGTCCACACCCAGTAACAACGACATTCTTCAGTCTCAACAAGCTTCATAATGTGAAGGACGTCTCTGTTATCTGGTGCACCACGGTTGCGGACACTGAATCCATGGCAGTGCCGTGGACGCGTCTGCGACTAAATCCACGTAGGTTTGTTTTTATTTCTTTTTCTCATCCACGAAGCCGCCCTACCTTGGGGTCGGGCCCGCACGAGTGGGGTGCGTCGTAGCTGTAGAACGGCATCAGGTGGCAGAACATGTCGGTGCTGTCGCCGCTGTCTGCGGTCACGGGCCGGCGTCAGACAGCGCTCCCAGACACCCAGACGGGCAGACAGCGCTCGGCCTCCGACCGAGCGTCAGCTGGGTCGGAACAACACAAGGCCGGACAGCCGACACTCTGGTCCCCGCGTCGGAACGCGCAGGTTTGCCGGCACAAAAGACGAAAACGACAGAAGTAAATGCTCCTAATGAGCCATCCGAACCGCAAGCGACACGTGATATCTAGACGACTAATGAATCATTACGCCACATTTTTTTTTCATTCTGTTTTAAGCTGTACTGTCGGCGGCTCACCCCAGGTCTGTCGCCAGCGGAACTCGAGCTGCTTCTGGCGCGCCAGTCGGCGCTTGATGACATAGTGCGCGCGCTGGATCACCATATGGTCCAGGCCGGCGCGGCGCAGCAGGTAGGCCGTCGTCGACGACAGACCGAACGGGTCGATGGCCCAGCCGTTCCTGGCCGGTCAACGAAAACAGGCGTCAGGACGGGGCAGCCCCTGCTGCGGTAGCGCGAGTCTGGGACTGTCAACACTCGACGCATGGAGTGCACGACATATTCCTGTGCGACAGCACCGTATGGTATGGCGAATATGACGATTGTGGTTCACAATCGCCATTACTCGGCAATACACCATGTCATTACAACTTGTGAAGGCATGGTATGACGACCCGTAAAGAGCGTAATAAGGCAAACCACCTACGAGTGGTGCCGTAAATTGCCACACAGCCAGATGCTGAGAGCCTTCGCTTCTGGCGCAGACAGCCCCGAAACATGACGGGAAAATGAAATTACTGCCTCTGACATACAGCTTCAGAACCAGGCAATGGGAAGCCCACTGCCTGTGAGGCGAGGATAAACAACCTAAAAACGGCGCTTTTTCTCGTCTAAGCAAACACGCCTGTCTGACGATGCTGGGCCTGAAATCTTGACCTAACTAAGAAGTCGACCCACGCGTGCCTTCGTCTACCTGAATGAGCACACATAGTAATCCGTGTGCCTGGCTCTTGCCTGGTTGACGATTTCCATTTTAGGGCGCGTCGACAGCACAGGTCGCATACTATGGTCATACCTGGTCAGGTCATATATGACGCTCAGCGTGACATGCGTGACCTGAACCAACTACGTGAGACCTGCACGACCCGTGTGTCAATCTGTTTCACTTATGTGACTTGCGTGACCCACAACACATGCGATCCGTTTGTGTGGCGTTTGCGACATTTGGGGCCTATGTGACCTTTGTGATCCGCGCGGCCTGTTCGCCTGCGTGACCCGCGTGACCCAGACTGACCTGACGGTAGTGTTCAGGTGGAGCCGCAGCCACTCGTGGCCCGTGACCAGCTGGTCCAGCACGGCCCAGTAGTGGCTGTTGGCCTCGTCCGGCATCACCCAGCCGGCCGTCACCAGCTCCAGCTGGCCGTTCGACACCAGCCTGGGAACACAGCGGCGCGGCGCCGGTCAGCAGACGGCGGTCCCCCCCCCCCCGCCCCGCCCCACCCGGCGGAGCGGTTCAGTTCAGCGCTCAACTGAGCGCGGCGCTGACCGGCGCCGAGTAGATTTTACAGCCCAGCCTAGCTCAGTTCAGCCCCTCAGCTCAGGCTATTTTACGGCGAAAGCTTAATGTGCCGCCAAGGGTGCGACACGACCGTGTGGTGGTCAGCGTGGGCTATGTCGGCCAGTTCTCGGCTGACCCGCGGGTCAAAGATCAAGCGTTCAGGCGACTCAAACCCGTCTTGCCAGGACGGGGAGACCAGCGCTCTACCGACTGAGCTACCGATCACATTGATCTTCAGTCCCAACCGCCTTATAGTTCAGTCCCAATCGACTCATGGTAGAGCATTACAGCGCCCAACCAGGCTAGTGCAGGCCGGGTGAGCATCAAGACTGACATCAACACGTCTGACAGGCTTCAGCCTGGGCAGCCACAGCGCCACATTTCAATACCTCTGATCATTTCCACCCTCGTAAGCCCCCTGGGACGGCAGGCCACCCTCTGCCCCCGGATCGACACAACACCCGCACAGCCTCGGCCGACCACAGCCTGCACCGGACGCGAGCTCACCTCCTGACCCTCTCCTTGACGTCGTCAGTGATCTCGCTCCACCACAGGTCAAGGTACGAGATCTCGGCCCAGATGAACTTCATGCGCGGGTAGCGCTCCAGCGCCGGCACCATCGCGTTGAAGATGTTCCGCGTCTGGGCGGCATAGTACCGCTCGAAGGTCTTCAGCCAGCCTGCGCGTGCCACACGCCATGTCTGAACCACGTGTCGCAAGTCGAACCAACACGATGAGATACGTGTTGCGATGCCTTATTCTTTCAAATGTTGCGGCGAGCTCTACTTGATAAATGTTGTGTCGTAGGTTTGCGGTCAGTACTCGGTCCTCGTATGGCATGTGGTCGTTAGCCCAGGACACCAAAAGCTACATCTTCCAACCACAAAGGTTCTTATATCTCAGCCAATCCTATAAGTAATAAGATAAATCAAATCGGATCAGTATGTTCTGAGCGACGGTTACAGATAGTACTGCCGCATATGACAAAGATATGCGATGCCGTCATACGCATCGTCAACAGCGTTATCACCAACAGGGACGGACGGCAATGCAACACCAAAACTGATGAAGAGGCACGACACACATTAAGTTCTATCGCAAGCCACTTTCAGGACCGGTCCTGCACGTTTCGAAGACGTCCGCAGCCAGTGACGCATTTCAGCATGTACACAAGGACACGAGGTAGGGACGTCCACCAGCTGCCCCACACGTCCACGGTTAGCATGACGTGCCGGTCCGCGGCGCCCTCCGAAGCCCGGCTCTGCCGTGTCGGCAGTCATGGCAGAGCCGAGCCCGCAGCTCACCCGGGTCGTTGTGGGAGTGGGGCACCACAAACACGCGCAGCTTCTTGTCGGCGCTCCACTGGCGGCTGTCGTAGGTGATCTTCCAGCCCTGCTTCCACGCGCCGCCGTCCGGGTTGTCGAACGGCAGTTCGTCGTACACCTTCAGCATCTGGCCGGGGAGACAGGCAGCACAGGGCGTTAGCGCCCAGCGGGCGAAGGAGGGCGCTGACGAGCACCATGAGCCGGCGAGTCTCGGCTTCATGGGAAGAATCGAAAAAAAGAAAAGACGGAAGACAAGGAAAAACACGACAAATCGCAAGGTTGGCATTCCACAAACCCACTCCGAGCGCTTCTTCATATCATTCGGCCCCCAACACCACGTCCAGCATTCCCTTCATCGGCACAGTTGCAGTCGTAATGTCAGATCCTTCTCTCTTCATCCGTTTTCCAGACATCATTGCCATGCAAGACTAATCCATGACGACGTGCATGAAAAAATGCATTAAATACACAGGTAAGGCATACAATTACTACGCCGATGCAACTAAAAAGGTGCATAAAACCAGCAAACAGTAACACCAACATTCAAAAGACAAAATACTAATGCCGTGAAGTAGTACAAAGAAGAAACTATTACCATGACAATGCAATGATAAAATTAGCCACCAGCACCGAGCACATATCTGATAACATTAATTCTGCGTTGCATGGCAGCACCATACCAGGCGTACTCGCTTATCTACATTTTTGCTCCTTCCTCGGAAGATTAGTGCCAACTTCACGAACCTGCACGTCCGTGGCGGAGGGCGGGCGGGCGCCGAACTCGCAGCGGCCGCCGTCGGCAGCGACGGGCGGCGGGCGGCGGGCGGCGGGGGCGGCGGCCGCCGGATGCGGCGGCGGCGGCGCGGCCTCCTGCGTCATCAGCCGCTGCACGGCCTGGTGGAGCTCGCCGGCCACGCGCCGGCTCTGCGACAGGTCGCTCTCCAGGTGGATCAGCCGCCGCTCCAGCTCCGACCCGCCATAGCCCTGGCCGGACGGCGGGGCGGCGTCAGGCGGCGCCACGGGGTACACGGGGGGACAGCCTGCTGGCGCCGTGCCGACAGCCTAAGACAGCAAGTGTGCGTCCGAAAATGTGACAGCAGTCAGGACCGCATGTGAGTGAGGTGAACCATGAATCGTGACTTTTTCTATCTGTGGGGGTGGCATATGACACAGTCATCAAGCAAATCACACAATCGTCATCATGCAGA
The DNA here is from genome assembly GCA_030062745.1 of Capitulum mitella. Taxonomy (NCBI): domain Eukaryota; kingdom Metazoa; phylum Arthropoda; class Thecostraca; order Pollicipedomorpha; family Pollicipedidae; genus Capitulum; species Capitulum mitella. The sequence goes on along the minus strand of CP099851.1, from coordinate 15,604,784 downwards.
GACTGGGAAAACAAAGAAATGACAGGAACTGGATGCTTGCATCTTCCAAATTCCCTGAACTTGGTTACAACAGCACTTTTTTGTAATTCAGCACAGACATGACACGAAGTGGGTGACACTGGGGCCAGAGTACCTGCTAAGCCAAGCTTACTGCTGGACCCTGACCCTACCACCCAAGTGCTTCCAAACATGGAACAATTCTGGCTCAGGCATCAAACCAGATGGTGATAGCAGACCTTTATCCCACTGCACCACTCCATACCAAAGTCTCCCCATGACCACCTGGCCCTTTTGGTCTTGGGCCAAACACAGGTGCCAATTTCAAAATTGGCCAAACACAGGTGCCAATTTCAAAATCCCAACCCCATGCCTGGCATGCACTGGAATCTGTTGTTGTGCTCCTTCAACACCAGACCACAGTAGCATCTAGTAAGTTCATAGATAAACATTCAAAGCAAATTTGCACTTTGTGGCAGCAATCAAAAGGCATTTACTTAAATGGAAGAAGCCATGGGATTAGAAAAATGTCTAGGGCTTCATACATTTTTTGATTGCAAATATGCAACTGAGTAACTCCCTTACAATGCAGCATCTGAGCAATGTGTTTTAACCAGAAGCTGCATATAATTTGCCCTGGTTTAGATGCTGTTTTCAAAGGCATCTCTATATTGCAGTCTTTGATAGTGATTACATGCCACAGTCATGGCACATCATTGATAATAATAAACAATAACTAAGACAGAACAAGGTAAGACCATTTGGCTTCAGATAAGACTGAAACATTTGACTAAAAACTTATACATTACAATTCACTTGCATTTTTTTACCTTTCACAAGGTAGAATCATTACATTTATCACTTGTATTTTAAAATATCAGTTATGATACCATTGCAGCTAAGGAGCATCTACCACCAGGAAAAAATCACCCATTCCTCTCAGCTTATGTGTGACCTGAAACATTCAAGCATGGGTACAACTATTCCTACACATTTAGTGTTTATGTTAAAACAATGACTTCACTGCTTTCTAAACACCCCAATATTGCCTTTGCCACACAATTTCATTTAATTCATAGGAAACATAATTTTTTTACAAAATTTACTTTAATTTTTATCTGTGATTTGTTCTTAAAAAAATTCTGCAATTTTTTCACAGCATTTCAAAGAAAGCGAGACATTGTGTGCCAGACATCAATGCAAAACTTTGCTGCTCTGCACCATATCAGATAAGTCTGTGCAAGGACTGGGTTTTCCTTTCCAGTTCCTTTGTCATGTCCCCCCTAATATCCCAAATGACTATCTTCCCTAGCCTCCATGTCAGATGCCTTCAAAAATGAAAAACAGTGCATTCTCTCAATTTGTTTTTGAAATGTTGCCTGAACATATTTACATGGGATAGCTTGGAGACCCAAATCCATGCTAGGCTGAGCTCACTGCCAGACCCTGAACACCAAATATTCCCAAATATGGAGTAATTTTCCCCCGGCACCAAACCAGATAGTGCTGGAGGTCCGCTGGAGGTGGAACCACATACATGTGTCTGCTCTGGTACTATAACCCAGCACCTGCCACACCTGACGGTTTGGCTCTTATTTGCCAGACAGTGGTGACGTACAATAAACCTGTGGCTCATTTGAAGTGAAATGGTCTTGAAATAACCCCCATGTACATAAATAATCTTTTTGCACAAGTTTCAGGAAATTAATGCAATAAAGACACATAACCTTGCTGTGCAAAACCTCAGACTTGTGAAAGCACTAATGCACCATTAAACAAGTATTAGATTCCCATATAACAGCCATGTTTTCTTTTCATGAACTCATACTAAAAGCAAAATATATACAAATACAATCTACTCACCATGTCTTTTTGGTCTGCTCTTGGAAGATATGACATCTGGATGATGATGAACACAACAACAACAATAGATATTCCTAAAACAAGCTTAAAAATTGATGTTGTTGACCTGAGATGAAACATTTTCCTGATGTGCCCAACACTTCACGACAATCACTTAACAACACTTAAACAAACATCTCACAACACACTGTGCAACGAGGCAGCTGTCATCTGCCCACATTTTTCACTTTGTGAAATGACCCCACTCCGTCCACCGTTCCGCGAAATCCCTCTCTGCTCTCTTCGTCCCAACATCAAGCCCTAAATGCCAAGACTTAAGTTTCACACAACACAGAGCAATGTGGCAACAAAACACCAAACTTCACTTTCTATATGAGTTCCATGAGCTCGGCCTCGGTGAACAGCTTGTTTGTTTGTTTGTTTATCTGTTGCAAGTTAGGGCGCACAGCTTCTCGGGCTCAAGCGTCCGTGTCTTGAGTCAAGTCTTGAGTTCCGTCGGCGTCAGTCAGTCGTCTTAGGGGTGAACAGCTTGGTGAACAGCAATACGTGTAGCTCGCATCTCACCGCACCTTGGCATATCTTGCGCAGCAGTATACAGTTACCAAACAACTTACACAATTGGCATCTGGCCTCAAACTCGTAGCCTGTTGAGTAATTTATCTCCAAACTTTGGTCGATCAACGTCCAATATATGTTTAACCGGCAAAAAGTATATGATGGAGTACCTTAAACTATAAATTAATAAAAAAAATGCAGACTGTTCTAATTTACTGGCCGGTGTAATTAAAAACTGGTGACCTTGGGTGAGGTAACTATTACTAAACAGTAAGCGTCACGGTTCGCCGTCGACTTCGTCTGGCAAGGTTTCTGTTCAAATGAGGTTGCGTTAAAGAGGCCCCTTTATGAATCGTGAAGCTCCTCTTCTGGGAGCAGGAGGCCCCTGTTCCTGATCAAGGGGCCCTGTTTTTGGATAATGAGGCCCAATGCTGGATTGGTTGGCCCCTTCATGAATCAGGAGGCCCCTGTTAAGATTAGGAGGTCCTTCTATGTATTAGGAGGACCCTTATCCTAAACAGGAAGCCCTATTTTAGGACAACGTTCGGGACCTCCTTGATCGGGAAGTCCCCTGTATAAATCAGAAGCCGCCTTGCAAAGGGGGCCCCACTTTGTCTAGGATGTTTCCTGAACAAAGCAACAAAATCCTACCCCCCAATTCAGAATCTGTTCTGCTGCCCCTGAGTGCCCGGTCTCGACGCTACTTATAACAACAAAACTGTTCAGGACAAAAAAAACTGCTATTGTTACCACGGGTTCCGTTTGTTCGCAGTATCTACGAACAGACTGCGGTAAACACGTAAACTTTCAGTAACTTAAAACGAATATAAAAAAACAGTGTTTGTGAAAAGATAGACATGCAGCAGGGGATCTTTTAACTTGTTGATTGGTGGATAGTTTGCCCGGTGGTCTTCAGCCCATGACCACCTAGTCACTCACCCAGTGCCCATTAATAAAATATCCCTTTTTAACGATGACAATGTACGAATGCTCTTTCTGGAAGCTTCGGTGTGTTAATTATTTGAAGGCACTGCTCTATTTTGTGTTCTGTGTCTACTTTCCTATCCTTCCTGGTGCTTCTGCCTTCTTTTTGGCCGCCCTTACCTTTGGCCTGCCCTTTGCCTGGTCCATTGTCCTGCTTTGCCCTTTTCCCTTGTCCTGTCCTTTTCTTTTTTCACCTAGCCCTGCCCTTTGCCCTGACAGGTCCCCTTCCTTGCCTTGCCTCGGGCACATGTGTTAGCTGGGGGGCAATGGCTCCTCTAGTGATGGAAATTGCCCGCCCCCAGTGAACGGCTTCCCCCCCCCCTCCCCCAGTGAAGACCGTAAAAAGGGATGGGAACTACTACCTGCATACATTGCTTTCGCTCACTGTTCCTTTTTTAGAGCTGTTGGATTACAAATACGTATGTACTTTTTCCTACTTTTAAGGTTTCCCATGATATTTTTTGACTTGATCTGAGCCGTGTCCCTGAATGACAGCCATTTTTTTGTTGATAACAGTGTATAAATTGGCTTGCTAGCTTCTACGCCAAGCCGTCAATCACAGGAGGTGAGCTCGGGTGCGCTAGCTGCGTAAATAGCGAAGGCGGTCGATACCGGCAATCAACGTGGATCAGTCATAACTGATATTTGCACAAAATGGCATCAAGTCGTCATCTTTACCGTAACAGCAAGTAATAATTACCATACCAAACAGGACTTATTTTAAGAACAAATCACTTGGTGTGGGGCATTTCGGACTGTCAAATTATGTTTACCTATACATATATATGTATATATATATATATATATATATATATATATATATATATATATATATACAATCGTACAAACTACAAAATCTGAGTATTTCGTCGACCTTGTTTTGTCTGACCTGGTCGGAGGTCGGTTTGTGCGAGTTGGTGTGGCGAGACCAGTGGTCGCAAGTGGCTGAAACTTGGTTGTCTCATAGATTCGGTGGCACAATGCATTATGCCGGACTTTCGGGTTTCTGGCGCCGGGTTGGCGAAATTCAGCACGTTTTCGAAAAATTAAGACGCATGCCGCTTCCAGGACGCTCGATATCGGAAGCAACAGGTCGCACCGACACAAAACTGGGTACGTTCGGACAAAGAATCGATTGCAGAATTGTATCGCGTGGAAGAGGCGAAGCCGGCACCGGCACATGGTACGTGCTATCTTCGGGAGAACACAAAAAAATGCCCGTTTTGAAAGGTTTCAAAATGGGGTCATAATCTAGGAAACCGTAAATTTAAACGGACCCGAGGAAAAGATGACCAACCAGAGAGACAACAAGGTAACGGCAGGGAATCATTTAGCGGAGTCGACCTCCTCCGCCGGACGGGGCAGCTGCGGCTCGCGCGCTCAAAGTGATTTTTACTGCAATTTCGAATACAAAGGCGCTTATGACTGACACGAAATTGGAACCAACGGATGTCCCGTTCTTTTGTGGTTCCGATCATGACAAACCCTAATCAGGTGTTCTGCTGTCGCTCCGGCCATGCAGCGTTGCGTGAACCGATGCAGGAGGCGATTTCGCCGATTTTCAATCGAGCTCGAGGCCATTGTCGACACGACGTCCTGTTCGCACCTAAAACCAAACCTGGTTCGTTCGACAGAGAATCGATTGGAAGACAACATCATGCACAACACCGGTGCGCGGGGACCAGCGCGTGATGCGCACCAGCCAAGGGAACACTTAAAAGACCGTCTTGCGAGCTTCACAAAACATGGTACGGCTGAATCCAAGTCTTCATTTACTACAACGCGGTGACTATGTACCCCCATGTCACAAAGTACCGACTGCATATCTTTTCAAAGGGCTGACCTAGTCCGCCAAACGGGTTAGCCGCGGCACGCGCGCAAAGTGGGGTGCTCTCGGCCGTCGAGTCCTTTGCGTTTACACCATGATTGCGGTGATATGGAGGATGAGATTGTTGCCAAAATTAACACCAATGGAACGAACGGGTTTTCGTCGTTTTGACGCTGCCATACAATAATTATAATTTATCCAACTTTTTATAAGTTATCCAACATCACATAAACTCGTGCAAGTCGCGATTTTGCACAAAACTGACATTTTTCTAAATAATTGTGTTCGATTCAAGATTGTGGTGGCATTATTCGGAGTATAACCTTAAAAATAATGCCGCTATGCTCTGCAATCACAATGCCACTATGTCTTTCAATCAATTGTGAATACGTCAGTATAAGCCATCTGGCGTTTTTCGTTGTGGTCGCTTCTATAAAATACTGGATAAGGCCAGGTAAAATATTTCTTGAAAAGCCGAGATGATGGGTTGATTTTTTTGACTGGGCGCGATAGCGCGAGGTCAGAATTCACAGAGTCAAAGAATCTTTCCCGACCGAATGTAGGACAAGTTTTACCACATGCCGTGACAATTGCGATTCTGTTAAGATGTTTGCGTATGACGTGGCATGGGGAGTCCAGTTTGCGGGGACCATGAATCATAAAACCTGAGTCGTCACAAGTCGAGTCATCACCGTCGTCACCAGAAGTGCTTAAATTCACCAGCTGTCACGACGTCACCATTGAAAACTAGTGCTGACCATGATCTGTCATTAGTTCTTTGTTGTCTGACCGCAAGGAAAATTACCGTTACCGCGAGATTAAATTATATATATATATGTATATTTATAAATATATAAAGAAATAAAAATTACCGCGAGAAAAACGTCCTGCACCATGACATTTTAGAGGATGGCCTATTACGACTATCCCTTTATCTAGAAACAGGGCGATGATTCATTTCCTTTCGAAAGATAATCGTTGTTTAATCGATATAATGTCATTGAAATGTCTTACATTGAGAATTTCCAACCATAACTTGTCATTTCACAATGCCCTGCTAGTCTTCCCGTTATCATGTACATAGGTGTCCACAAAAACTTCATTGTTTATCCGTTACATATTGCAACCAGCATTTATCATTCCTGAATCCATGTAAAGGCTAATGAATGTCTTCCACTTCTTTTGCGCCAATCCAGACGTCATGGCAATACGATGCGTATATCCAGCTTGCTCAACGGCTTGATTACCTAGTCCATACCCTGTCACTATCTTTCCCCTAGCCCGATTCCCCTCCTAGAGCTGTCAACCATGAAACCGCTGGAAATCTTTACCAAACCTACTACTGGTCCATTGCATTCTCCACGCTACACTGGTCCCCTGGCTGTGTCGAGATAAACGCAAACATACGAAGTACACAAACTTTATTCTTCATTGCCAAGCACTGTACAGTGCTAGTGCGACCACGTCCACAGTGCACCATTGTGCACGAACAACTTTGCAACTGGGTCATTCTACATCTAATCGCACGCGAACTGACCAGACCCATTTCGATTTTGATTGAACTTGGTATGCACATAGCACCTGTCAAAGAAATGGTCAGCCATAAATTTTTAGCCCTGGGTGACCTCTGAGGCCAAAGTTACAGGTCATGAAAGGTCACCGATGTTTACAGATATTGCATGATTTAAATGCCCATGATTCGGTGATAAGACTGTCACAGGAAGGCACGACAAAGCGCCATTCAAAAGAGCAATGTTTCAGCTTTCATATGTTTTCCGTGGTCTCGGAATGGCTTTTGATCTGACTTGGTCACAATGAACATTTTTGGTTTTAACCATGTTTGCCCGCCGCGATCTTCGCAAAAATGTAGCACAATATGCCCCCAAATATCTACAATAAGCGTGGAGAAAACATTTGATAGCAAAATGAAGCTTTTTTTCAGTTACCTCGAATTTAATGTTGCCGAATAGCACTTGGGAAATATGCCCTGAGGCTATTTCACGAACATTGATTGGTTTCGTGCCTTTCGTTTCTCGGATTGTTCTACAATTTGGCGAACATCATGCCCTGCGTAGCTACTACACAGCACCTTAATTTTTAACTGTTTGATACTAAAGGTCAAAGGTCATGATACCCCGTCACCGATCGACTCCTGCTATCCAGATCTGACATACCCGTTCTTCACATTTCCACGGAAATGAGTCTATCTGATGTTCTTAGGCTTTTGAGCCAGCTAAAACAATCTGTGTCGAGCATGGGGTCCTTTTAAGATTCACCGAGGTCATTGCACCCAAGTGACCTTGAATGATTTGGTCTTGGACCATTCATAGCTATTTTAGGTCAATAATTCGGAATTTCCCATATATTGTTGACGTATCGGAGTTTGCACGTAACGAAGATTCCATGGGCGTTGATTTTCTGCCGTGACGCCATCCCCTGAATGCTGGAATAGTTACAGATGAAGTGACAGCTTCGTATAGAAGCACACAGAACCGGTGATTGAGATAGATGCCCCCCCCCCCCAAAAAAAAATGGCTTTATCCTGGGCATAGAATGAACACAATGACTCGAAACGTGCAAAATGAATGTGGAAAATTTATAAATGATCTGAGGTCAGCATGGGCAATCCAAGGTGAACCGATGTCAGTGACCTCGGTTGACCTTCCAAAGGCCTCCGATGCACAACTAGGATTATTTCATTTGGCTTTAGGGCCTAAGAACGCCCCACAGACTCATTTTCGAGTAAATGTGAAGAACGGCTATGTCAGGTTTGGATGGCAGGAATCGATTGGTGGCAAGGTGTCATTACCTCTGACTTTTCTGGTCAAGATACTTGAAACTAAGCTGGTGCAGTAGACACACAGGACATTATGCACACCAAATTTTACAACAATCGGACAAATGCAAGGCACGAAATCAATCAATGTTCTTGAAATAACCTCAGAGCATATTTCTCAAGCGCCACTCAGCAACACTAACTATTCAAAACATCTGAAAAAAGCTTCAGTTTGCCGAGGAATGCTTTTTTGCCACGGTACTTGCAGGTATTTGGGAACATATTTTGCTTCATTTTCGAAAAGACCACGGTGGGTAAACATGGTAAAAAAACCAAAAATGTTCATTGGGTCCTAGTCAACGTCAAAAGTCTTCCCGAGGTAAGCCGTAAAATCTGAGGTTATTTATAAAAGGTGGAACATTTCTCTTCCGACTGGCACTAATCGCACCTTTCTGAGGCAATCTGTCACCGAATTATAGGCATTTGAATCACGCAATGTCTGCAAAAATCGGCGACCTTTTATGACCTGGATTTTTGACCTAGGAGGACACCCAGGACTAAAAATTCTTGGCTGGCCACTTTTTTAGAGATACTATGAGCGAACCAAACTTGACCAAAATCGAAAGTGGTCGGGTCAATTCTTGTACGATTCGACGTAAAATAACCCAGCTGCAATTGCAGCAGGCTTTTCCTTCCCGTCTACAGGAATACTAACGCACCGTTTAGTCATTCATGAAAATAATGGAAAGCAAAAAGTGCATGACCGGTTTTCGCGACCAACATCCCTCATCAGCACGCAATACCGAACGAGAGGGGAGGGTATAAAGAGAGCAGAAATGTAGAGAAGGGGGACAGAAGAGAACAGACATATACAAACAGAAATAGAAGATGACAGAGAGAGAACAAACACACACCTACAGAGAGAGAGAGACAGAGAAAAAAGGGAAGAGAAGACAAGAGAGAAGAGAAGGAAAGAGAAGAGAAAAGAAGAGAAAAGAAGAGAAGAAAAGAAAAGAGAAAAGGAGAGGCGAGGCGAGGAGACGAGAGGAGACGAGAAAGCGATACGCACAGGGTCACACAGCGACACGAACAGGGTCAAGACAGACACGAACAGGGCCAAACAGACACGAACAAGGTCAGGCAGACAAGGACACGGACAGACAGACAAGGACACAGACAGACGGGGACAAACGAACAGAGATAGACATAAACCGAAAGATAGACAAATAGACACACGGACAAACAGACACATATATTGACAGACAGAGACAGGCATAGACGCACAGACAGAAAGAGGTAGGCATATACGTACAGACAGACAACAAAGGGAGAAATAAACAGACAGACAGACAAAGGCATTCAGACAGTCATACAAACAGACGGCGACAGACATACATAGCCATGCCTACAAGCAGAAATGAAACGATAAAAACAACCTATCTGTTCCGCTCTGAAGAGCTTGGAGTATCTTTGTTTGATTTTCCGCCGCCATTCTGTCCTTTACGATTTCATGTCGTCTCATCCCGAGGATGGCGTCCATGATGGTGTCGATCTCGCTGAGGTCCTCATTCTGCCTGAGCGCACAGAAGTCGTGCACCCTCTCAAATCATTTCACCATGTTACGTCAAAATCGTATAAATCAGAAAAAGAACAAATTAACAATTGTTCGCTAGGTCAGATACCCTGGCATTTTGCTGTTAGTGCGGTCTCAAAATGGCGTCTGCAAAAGTTCACAACTCGAAAACAATGCTTTACTCCCACCCCATGAGCTCCGAGGTTTGCCTCATCGAACGCAATGGATGATGAGCTGAGCAAAAACCAGGGACCCCTGAATAGACCGCTATGGTATGGTATAACTTTATGTCGTGCTTATCCATTCACTGCAAATTTCCCAACCTACAAAATAATTTCTATACGTGGAACTATTTGGGCTAGACCTGATCTGTGCAAATTACGGGAACCCCAAGCGACGCGGCCCGCCGCTTCCGAATCGCTTGCACCGCCGGACTTAACCCTATTCCCGGAGGGCTAGACGGTATGGTCGATTCCCGGCAGGGGGGGCGGATTCGACCCCCCCCCTGAGATCTCGAGAACTACTCCTCCGATTTCATCGCAACAAACGACAATCGATTTCCCGTGACGTGAACTACATTTTTATAAAAAGAAATTTTCAAAATTTTGAAATTTGTGGATACAGGGGGGTAAAAAGCTCAAAATGGGGGTACTTTTTGACTTCTTATAACTCCGTTGTTTATCGACCGATTTCGATGAAACTGGCATCAATCGAGAGATCATGAATAGGGCTTTTACCATGGGTCCGCAAATGTGAAATTTTGAGAAAATTCATGGGCGTTCACAGGGTTTCAAAAATAGGAGGATTAGTTTTCTAACAACTGAGTGAAAAAAGAGGCAAACACCCTTTTTTGGCTTCTGATAGTCATGTTATACTAAGGAAGTACAAATCGCATTACAATGTTTGTATAATGTTAGCATAGGCGGTGCCAGGGACATGAAAAAGGGGGAGCTGTCACGGTCACACGTTTCTCAGATCAACTTGTGACCTTTGACCTCAAATGACCTCCAGTGACCTTGGGGTCACTTGGAATGATCTCGTGTACATTTAATATTATCTGTCAACGTTTTCAATCATTTGAATTCACTCTATTTCAAAAATTTCGTTTTATGGCTATTGCGATATAGGGTACGTGCACTGACATTTTAGGTCATATCTCCGTGACCCGACCTGATATCAAGCTGAAACTTGGTACGCAAGTAGAGGGCACCCTTCTACGTGATATATATTCCGGGTTTGGCATTTGAAAAAATGGTACCGAAATTATATCGAAAAAATAAATTTTGACTTTTGACCTTGACCTGACCTTGTAAAATAACCTCAGATAAACAAAATTATATTTGCAAATCGCCCAACTGTTAAGCTATACATCCATTTAAAGTTCAAGTTCTAGCTTTAAAACTCTGTTTTTGGCAGACATTTTCCTTTTACTCTCAACATGGCCAAAAATGGCATGAGGTGCCTTCCAAAAACGTTGCCTGGCTCCGCCCCTGAGCAAAATAGAATTTTGAAATTTTGTCACAGCACGTAGAAAGAATAGCCAGGAAAAGTGACCAAGTTTCGTGAAGCTGCGTTAAAAAGCCTGGAATTGGCAAGCAAAAAACCGGAGGGGGGGTGGATTCCGCCTCCCCTGCCGGGAATAGGGTTAATGATCTTTTCCTCCTGTTCTTGAACTAAATGTGCAGTTTTGCTGCCACGAAGTCCTAGAGCATACACATATGCCAATCTTTGTATGCAGATTATAAGTGATTTTGTTTCTTTACAATAATGCGTATTGAAAACTGCACTGCATACTGAGGTGGGCCATATGAAGTGCTTTTATAGTGTTACACGTTTTACGATACAAAGGCGCGTGTTAAGATTGCATGTCATTCTACAATAAACAACACATGACTTTTTTAACATTTTTCGGATGCAGATTAATTAGTTTTCTCATTGAATTTCATAACCTGTTGTCAATGATGACATCATGCATCACGATCAAGGTCCGTTTTGTATTATTAGCTAAGCTTAATTTTGAACAACGCTTTGTTGGACGACGTCAAATGACCATATTTCAAGTCAGCAATTTGATGTGCTCCGAGTAACCGATCCGAGAGATGGATGAACTTGAGAAATGTAATTTAACCAAGATATACACAAATGATGTAGTGACTGATACATACGCATGGCAGGTTGGGGCGCGTGGTTCTGAAGCTAAGGCGCAGGGGAAAAAAATCGGTGGAGTTAAACGCCCCTCCCCAGCCCCAGAAAGTGGGAAGATTACACAGCTTAATAAACTAAGACAATGCGGGGACAATAACTAATCATCCATGGATGACAACAGAGGACACATTTTACAGATGAAACACGAGTGCATTCCTTTTATCACGTACGGGACAATGTCGTTTCAAACAACGAACGTTGCTTTCAGCTCAAAATCAAATTGGTCATGAAGCGTAAAGTCACCAATAACAACCCATAACATGCCGATTCATTGTAATATTGCCACAGCTCACATAGGCAAGATATGATCAGGAAACCCTGGGAAATGCAGCTTGCCTTAAACTGACATTAGTGTGTTAACCCGTCCCCGACTGGGGGGGGCAGTTGACTGCCCCCCCTGAGGTTTTTCTGGGATTGCGAGAGAACCAACAACACGGTCCAAACTTTGTGTACCTTTTGTCCATCAATTTTCGTCCCGTGTAAAATTTTGACCTCGGTCAGGTCGGTGCCTCCTAGACTAGGTCAAACAGACCTAAGTCCAAAAAGTTTAGCTCCCTCTAACTTTTTGCAAACAGATTTCATAATACTTTGGATTAGTGATCGTGATAGATGCACAATCTATATGATTTTCGAATTTTCCGGGTATTACCTAGGTGCTTTTAAGACATATCGCCGTTTTTTTGAATTGACGGTATTTCATATTTTTGTCAGGTACGATAACTGAAGTGGGCCAAATGTATCCGTCAAAATCGACGATAAATTACTCAGATGGGTGAAAATGGCACAACTGCTTGCCGATGTAGTATACCGACCTAAAGTTTGAAGTGTTTTTGAAATAAACAACCTCTCGCATAAGCTCCGCACTTTGTAGATTGGCAACTAATAATTTTTCCAAAATTTAAGCATGAGAACCATCAGAACCCAGATCATTTTAGATTGTTTTTTTGCGAAATAAAGGAACGCAAATTGCTCCCGTATTTGGTCCGCATACGGCGCGGCGCTGACGCCTGACGGATTAGGTGTCTTACTCACGTTTGGTTATATTGAAATCTGGGGATTGACTTATGGCATCCGGGTTTACTTTGCGCTGTGCCTTTACTTGTTTTGTGCCCTGAATTGGTTTCCGTCTCTGCGTCGGCTTGACTTATGGGCGTATTGCTCATATTTTAAACTAAAATGAGACCAGTTTCGCTCTGCTCTGACGACTTTCAACGGTTTTTTTTTTCGGCGACATTTGGGTTAAAGGTACGCTTGAGATAAGACGCCCGCAAATAAATATATGGAACTCCTAAACGTATTAACCCGTCCCCGACTGGGAGAAGGGCAGTTGACTGCCCCCCCCATGAGGTTTATTCTGGGATTGCGAGGGAACAAACCAACACAGAGTCATGAAACTTTGTGTACCTTTTGCTCCATCAATTTTACATTTCGAGTCAAAATTTTGACGTCAGGCCAGATCAGGTCAGGTGCCTCACCTAGGTCAGGTCAAACAGACCTATGTCAAAAAAAGTTTAGCGCCTTCTAACTTTTTCGCAAAACAAGATATCTCAATAATACTTTCAGGGATTAGTGATCATGATAGATGCAACAAATCTGTCATCTCAGATTTTTCGGAATTTTCCGGGTCATTGACCTAAGGTGAAGCCCATTTTTAAGACGTCGTTTTTTCGGAAATTGGAGGAACTTTTCATAAATTTTTTAGTGTGGAGTGAAGCAGACATCTAGTTACCGTCATTGGGCAAAGTATCAATGACTTCCAGCCATTGACCTGAGGTCAGGTCACGAATAACTCTTGTGAGCCAAAATGTACCACCGTCAAAATCATCGATGCATTATTCAGAATGGGTAGAAAATGGCAGAACTAGCTTGCACAGGCGTAAGTAATACCAAGAACCTAACAAAAGTTTGAACAAATTGCATATTCTGAAATTAAACAGGCTCTTGCAAATAAAGCTCCGCCAATTGTGTAGATCGGTAACTAATTAATTTTTCGGAGTTTAAGCATGAGAAACCGTCACAAGAACCACTAAGATCAATAAAATTTACATGGATAGGCTTATGTTGCGAAAATGAAGGAACGCTAAAATAAGTTCCCATCAATTTCTTACTGCGTACGGCTGCGGCGCCCACCGACAGCCGGCGCGAAAAATGTCGTGTCTTTAGCTCAATGTTTCGGCGTAAATATTGAACAAATCTGAGAAATTAGACGTGTATCGGCATCGGCGGACCTTTACTTGTTCGCTGGTGCCTTTACCTATGCGTTATTAGTCACAACCCTTGAGATTAAGGCCGTTCCTCGGTCTTATGCAGTGGGCTATGATAAAACATATATAGGCACGTAAATTGCTTACATATTACCTAAAACTAAAAATGAGACCAGTTTCGAGCTCTGCTAGTCACAAAGTTTTCCAACGGTATGCTTATTTTTATCGTGTGACCAACCGTTCGTGAGTTAGAAGAGGAGGGGCGGTGAACCGCCCCCTCAGTCGGGCGTGATCGTCGCCGACCGACGGTCGTGCGCGGGTTAATTCTCATAAAACTTGAAATGCTATCTAAACAGTCTGAAAATTAACAAAGGTTAGTGCTGCTATAAAAGACAGTATCGCGGTATTTCATACAATAAAACATGAAAAATAGAATGAATGATATATCAAAAGTTAAACAAGTAAGTAAGTAAGATGCTAATATATAAGATCAAAGAAATAGAATAAAAAAAGATAAGTGTTGTTGCAAGCAGTCTGTAGCAATGACCTGAGACGATCTGTACATAATGTTTCACACATGAAAGACATACCGTAACTGCACAAATTCTGTTCACACAGTCAGATTCAGACTTAATTCCCTGTGTATGACTAATGTTATAACTAGCACATTACATTGCCTGTGCCTGTGTTGCCGAGTTTTAGGGCAAGCGAATTTTACACCATTTCTAACAGCATTGTTCATTTTGAACTGAGTCAAAGAGGAAAATGCGGCGAAGCAGTGCCTGAAATTCTCTGAATCATTGGGATCTTCCGTCGCTTGAGGTTGGCCTGGTTCAGAAAACCCTGGCCTGTACAAATATCCTCCCGCAGTTTGCAAAACCCGAATGCTAAAAAAGTCCTTCACGCTGCTACGCGTTACCCTGTATTGTCACAGTGCTATCGCATACATTCACGCAGCCAAGGTATGTAATGTAGGGTGGTACGAAAAAAAACTTGCACATGGCCACGGCATGAGCCTTTGGTCTCTGGTCTGTGCACCTAGGAAATCCCCATTAAAAATTTTTAGTCGGACGTTTTGAGCATGCGCGCTTGGGCGTTATAGGGTTTCAAAAATGGATTGTTTCTAACAACTGAATGAACAAGAGACAAACACCCTTTTTTGGCTTCTGCTAATCATGTTATACTAAAAAAGTACAAATCGCATTGCAATGTTTGTATAATGTTAGAGGCGGTGCCAGGGACATGAAAAGGGGACTGTTGGTCACACGTTCTCAGATCAACTTTGACCTTCGACCTTAAATACTTTCAGTACCTTGGGGCCACTTGAATATTTCGTGTGCATTTAATATTATCTATAAACATTTTCAATGATTTCATTTTATGGCTATTGCGATATAAGTACGCGCACTGACATTTTAGGTCATAGCTCCTACCCATCTGATATCAAGTAAACTTGGTACACAAGTAGAGGGCCCCTTTTTACTTAAAATTTATTTTGGGTTTGAAATTAAAAAAAAAAACCAAAAAAAAAAAAAAAAAAAAAAAAAAAAAAAATTAAAAAAAAAAAAAAAATTTAAAAATCCTCAGGTGAACAAAATTGCATCTGCACATCGCCCAACTATTTAGCTATACATCCATGTAAAGTTTTAAGTTCTAGCTTTAAAACTCTATTTTTGGCAGACATTTTCCTTCTAGCCTTAACATGGCCAAAAATGGCATGAGGTTCCTCCGAAAAACCTGGCCTGGCTCCGCCCCTGAGCAAAATAGAATTTCGAAATTTTGTCACAGCACGTAGAAAGAATAGCTAGGAAAGTCAACAAATTTCGTGAAGCTGCATCGAAACTGATGGCAAGCAAAAACAGGGGGCGATTCGCCCCCCTGGTTTTTTGCTTGCCAATTCCAGGCTTTTTAACACAGCTTCACGAAACTTGGTCACTTTTCTTAGCTATTCTTTCTAGGCGCTTTGACAAAATTTCAGAATTCTACTTTGCTCAGGAGCGGAGTCAGGCAACGTTTTTGGGAGGAACCTCACACCATTTTTGGTCATTTTGAGGGTAAAAGGAAAATGTCTGCCAAAAACAGAGTTTTTAAGATAGAACTTAAAACTCTATACAGATGTATAGATAAATAGTTGGACAATATGCACACAAAATTTCATTTACCTGAGGTTACTTTAAAAGGTCAGGTCATGGTCAAAAGTCGAAATTTGTTTTTTTACAATAATTTCGGCGCCGTTCTTTCAAATGCCAAACCCGGAATACATGTGACGTAAAATAGTGCCCTTTACTTCTGTACTAAGTTTCAGCTTGATGTCAGGTTTGGCTACGGAGCAATGACCTAAAATGTCACTGCGCATACCCTATATCGCAACAGCCATAAAATGAAATTTGTGAAATGGAGTGAATTCAAATGACTGAAAACGTTTACAGATAATACCAAATGCACACGAAATCATTCCATGCGACCCCAAGGTCACTGGAGGTCACTTAAGGTCAAAGGTCACAAGTTGATCTGAAGAACGTGTGACCATGACAATTCCTCCTTTTTTATGTCCCTGGCACCGCCCATGCTAACATTATACGAACATTGTAATGCGATTTTTACTTCTTTAGCATAGCATGACTATCAGAAGCCAAAAAAGTGTTTTTATCTTTTTTGTTCATTCAGTTGTTAGAAAACTAATCCTCCTATTTCTGAAACCCTGTGAACGCCCATGAATTTTCTCAAAATTTCAGATTTGTGCACCTATCGTAAAAGCCCTATCCATAATCTCTCGATTCATGCCAGTTGCATTGAAATCGGTCGATAAACAACGGAGTTATAAGAAGTCCAAAAGTACCCACAATTTTGACATTTTTGCCCCCCTGTATCCCTACATTTCGAAAATTTTGAAAATTTCTTTTTATGAAAATCTAGTTCACGTCACGGCAAATCGATTGCCGTTTGTTGTGATGAAATCGGACGAGTAGTTCTCGAGATCTCAGGGAGGTGCCGAATCCCCCCCCCCCTGCCGGGAATCGACCATACCGTCTAGCCCTCCGGGAATAGGGTTAAGGCTCAAAAATCAACACCGTCGTCCGGTGTTGCAGTCTCCATCGGCCGCGCAGCGTCGCGTGATCGCCGCAGCTAATACCAGGCAGCGGACGGTGTTAGGCGAGAACGACCATGTGCAGGGAAGTAATACCTCGGAATGCTCTTTAAAATCATTTGTTAGGGATCTAAGGCAGTCTGCGACGTACGTTTCACGTGTGCAATTTTCCGGTTCATTCTACGAAACGAATTAACAGTTGCAGCAACACGAACAGTCAGATTCACCAACACGCCAGTGCTGAATGGTAGCGAAGACGTAATATAAAAAAGGGATGTCGTTTTGTATCAAGGTGGCATCCTCTTCAGTCTGGTGTTTTGGAAGTCGGCAGCATTCAGGCATGAATCAGCTACCGACTTGGATGGGAGAAAATTAATGGGAAGGTCATTCACGATAACACTCCAGGCTACAATCATCCTGGAATAATGGATGCTAACTTTAGCAGCCGGGGTCAGTTAGCATGATTGCTAGAATCATCGTGCGTGATTCAGAAGCTGGTTGGGTATCTCGTCTGAAGTAATTCGATGGTGCCATACGATCTTGGTTTTCATGTACCCCGTCAAGGACCCAGTGCCCACTAGAGCACTTCACGGACTGAATTTTCGGATCCGATCCAATCCGGTCCGTGAAGCTGTCCTTGGGCAAAACACAGATCGGTACTTGGACTGAGCCGGGTTTAAATGTGGCAGTGCCCATAACAATAAATCGTGCTGGGGGCGAAGAAATTGTGGCTGGGGTCCGATCGGGCAGGTCTGATCTGCCCCGTCCATAGCCCAAGTGCTTTCATGTCCGTGTTTTTTTTCATTTTTCGTTTTCTAAATGATTTCGAATCGCAAAAACACGATGCGCATTCCAACCTCAAACGCGCATTTTCTTGGTCAAAGATGCATAACTAGGCGGACGTGCACACGCACGCGCATACACATGCGCACACTCAGGTTCACAGACACTAGCTGGAAAAGACATTTGTTACGGTGAAGCAATGACGTTGCTCCCCCATTTTAGAAGTCTTCGAACACAGTGTGGCTAAATTCAGTCAGTTAGGTGTCAAGGAGGCAGACTGGAACTCATGCTGTCAGACTTGTTCCTGCCATGGATCTGAATCGCCGCCTCTGGTTACTGGTTGTCTCTCCATTGACCTTTGCACCCTTCGCGCGTCCAGACCTGCCCGTCCGACTTGCATTGCCTGGGGCAGTTAGAAACAGCCCAGCAACGTCCTCTGCTGTGCTCATTGGTTGGTCTCAGATAAGGGGAGGAGCAATACAGCTGCCAGAAAGCCCAACAGCAGAGCGTTCCATTGGCATGAATTAATATTTACATCCTTGACACCCAACTGGCTGAATTTAGCCACCCTGCTCGAACATCAATCCAAGCTCCATTTCATGCTGAAGGTCCCCTGAATTGCTGGCGCTGCCTGCGTCAGCGCTCTGGACGGCTAAGACACCGCGTGCGACCGACTCTGTAGTGTCACCTACGCACTGCCGGCTCTGCTCTCGCCGACCTAGCACGCTAGCCGAGCAGCCGGAGCATTTTTCGACAGTCCCGATCCTTGCTGCGTGACAGCCATTTGGCGACGCACCGTCCCACCGGGGCCGCATCCGCTCCGTGTCCCTCAGACTGGCGTAACGTTTCTGGGGACAAATGGCATGTTTTTGCATTTTAATGCCCTTTCTCCGAAAACATTCAAAAGCGATCCACCGTCCTACGGGGGCCGCATCCGCCCTGTGTCCATTCGACCGTCGCAGCGATTTTGTGCGGAGGAATAGTTTGCTTTTACATTTCGTGCCGTTTCTTCGAAACCGGCGAACTTCGGTTGGGTGGTACATTAAGTTGGGCGGTTTCGAAATCAGACGAGCAATTGAGCACAAAGCGGTCAGTTTTCCGCATTTCTGATCATCCGAGAAGAAAATACAATAGATTCTTTCAACATCAACCTTTGGAATTTTTTCATCATAATGGCGGGAGGGGTTAGTTGGCCCCTTTGACGCCCTCTGGCTACGCTACTGGAGCGGAGGCCACTGTGGCACCAAGGAATACCCCTCAGATAGGGCAGGAGGCACCAGAAATGGAAGCATTGTTAGAAGCCAATGGTCCTTACACAATGCTGAAGTAGAATAGATAAGAGATTCGAGAATCAGTGCGTAATCCCTTTCGAGGCTGCGTGGTGTTTGTATCGTGGGTCAGAGGTGTTTCGCTGGCGGTACAAACGAAAGTCGGTGTATTTGGCAACATCGTTGTGTTGTTTTCAAGCCTCTGCGACCTTACAATTACCAACGCCACACTCCATCTTTGAAGACGCCCAGAAATAGCTTTTCATATTGCCACCGCTTGCGAATGGCGCTTGCAGCACGTATTGGAACGAGATCTGTGCAACACGATTGCCGTTAAATAATCATTCCAGTCATTCAGTACGTACCGCGCAGCGTTCAGAACGTGTCGCGTGCGACCGTTGCATCTGTTAATTTTCGTCGCGCTGTGGTCCGTCGATGGTGCGTGCTGCGTTTAAATGGAAATCTTAAGCTCCGAGAAATAACACGTAAAACGAAAACGACGAACAGTGTCAAACGTCGTCTCGATTCCAGCAAACTTGCTCGGCAACCACGGGATTACAGGACGAAATATTGTGTACCTGAATATCGAATGGAAAAATACTGGAAACAATACATGAAAGCAAAATATCGAAAATAACAAATATCGACAGAAATGAACATCCAAGGAGAAAAATGTCGAATGACAGAATATCGATCAGGAAAGAATACTGGAGACGGAAAATATCGATGAGCAAAATGTCTAACGGTAAAATGTCAAATGGCGAAACATCGAACGCCGAATATGGAACAGAAATATGGAGTGGGATAAAAGTTGACGTGGAACATACCATATGTGTACAATATCGAATGAAGAAAAATGTGGCAAACGGATTCAAACGAGCTGGATAATTATTGCAATGTAGGTTATATTTTAGGCGTAGCCATGTTTGATAAAAAAATGAAGATCATACGCTAGTTCTGCTAGATAACTGATGAACAATTTTAACCCGCGCACGACCGTAGGTCCGTTTCGAACATGGGCGACTGGGCGGGGGACAGTTGGCTGCCCCCCTCTAACTCACGAACGATAAAAACGGTTGGTCGCACGATAAAAATAAGCGTACCGTTGTAAAGCTTGTGACGAGTAGAGCTCGAAACTGGTCTCATTTTTAGTTTTACATAATATGTAAGCAATTTACGCCCTATAATTTTTTTTCTCATAGCCGACTGCATGACACCGAGAAATGGCCTGAATCTTAAGGGCTGTGACTAAAAACGCATAGGTAAAGGCACCAGCGCACAAGTAAAGGTCTGCGGATGCCGATACACGTCTAATTTCCCCAGATTTTTTCAATATATACGTCGAAACGTTGAGTTAAAGACGCGACATTTCTCGCGGCAGCTGTAGGCGCGCGCTGCTGCCGTATGCAGTACCAAATTGACGGGAACTAATTTTAGCGTTCCTTTATTTTCGCGAAAAAGACAATCTACGCATATTTTATTGATCTTTGTGGTTCTTGTGATGGTTTTTCATGTTTAAATTTTGGCAAAATGCATTAGTTACCAATCTACACAATTGGCGGAGCTTTATTCGCAAGAGCCTCTTTATTTCCAAAATATGCTACTTTTTCAAGCTTCTTGAGGTTCCTGGTATTACCTACGTTTCTGCAAGCTAGTTTTGCCATTTTCTACCCATTCTGAGTAATTTATCGCCGATTTTGACGGTGATACATTTTGGCTCACTGCAGTTATTCATGACCTGACCTCAGGTCATTGGCTGGAACTCACTGATACTTTGCCTAATGACGGTAACTAGATGTCTGCTTGACTCCGGATGTGTTAAAAATGGGCTTGGCCTTAGGTCAATGACCCGGAAAATTTCGAAAAATCTGAGATAGCAGATTTGTTGCATCTGTCATGATTACTAATCCCTGAACGTGTTATTGAGATATCTTGTTTTGGGAAAAGTTAGAGGGCGCTAAACTTTTTTGGACATAGGTCTGTTTTGACCTGACCTAGGTCAGACACCCGACCTGACCTGAGGTCAAAATTTTGACACAAGATGTAAAATGGATGAAGCAAAAGGTACAGAAAGTTTCGTGACTCTGTGTTTTTTTGCTCTCTCGCAATTTCAGAAAAAACCTCAGGGGGACAGTCAATTGCCCCCCCTGTCGGGGACGGGTCAATATAACCTAACCTCATCATACCCAACATAATCTAACCCATACAACAAATCGATTATGACGCCTACGGCAAAACGATTAATACGCTTGAGGCAAAGAGACCACTACGCCCACGGCAACCGAGTAATATGCTTGGGGCAAGCCGCTTACTACGCCTACGACTGCTGATTATTTCGACTGCAGTAAACAAATTATCTGTCTTGCGGCAAATCAAAGAAACTGACCTTCGATGCTTGCTCCTTTACCTCGCCTTCCGATATTTGGGGATATTTTACCATTTTGCGGTTAATCCTTCCCAATATCTTTTACTGCTCGACACCTTCGTTTGTTATTTGTCCATTCGATATTTTTTTCCATGGCATTTTTCCGTATCGGTAAATCTCCCCATTCGATATCTATCCTTAACCCTATTCCCGGCAGGGGGCGGAATCCGCCCCCCCTTCGGGTTTTTTGCTTGCCAATTCCAGGCTTTTTAACGAAGCTTCACGAAACTTTGTTGCTTTTCCTAGCTATTCTTTTTACGTGCTGTGACAAAATTTCAAAATTCTATTTTGCTCAGGGGCGGAGCCAGGCAACGTTTTTGGGAGGCACCTCATGCCATTTTTGGCCATGTTAAGGGTAGAAGAAAAATGTCTGCCAAAAACAGAGTTTTTAAGATAGAACTTAAAACTTTATATGAATGTATAGCTAAACAGTTAGGCAATGTGCAGATATAATTTTGTTTATCCGAGGTCATTTTGCAAGGTCAGGTCAAGGTCAAAAGCCAAAATCTATTTTGTCGCTATAATTTCGGCGCCATTTTTTCAAATGCCAAACACGGAATATATATGTGACGTAGAAGGGTGCCCTCTACTTGCGTACCAAGTTTCAGCTTGATATCAGGTCGGGTCACGGAGCTATGACCTAAAATATCACTGCGCGTACCCTTTATCGCAATAGCCATAAAATGAAATTTTTGAAATAGAGTGAATTTAAGCGACTGAAAAGCGTTTAAAGATAATATTAAATGCATACGAGATCATTCCAGGTGACCCCAAGGTCATTGGAGGTCATTTAAGGTCAAAGGTCACAAGTTGATCTGAGAGACGTGTGACCGTGACAGTTCCTCCTTTTTCATGTCCCTGGCACCGCCTATGCTAACATTGCACAAACACTGTAATGCGATTTGTACTTCTTTAGTATAACATGACTAGCAGAAGCCAAAAAAGGGTGTTTGCCTTTTTTGTTCATTCAGTTGTTAGAAAACTAATCCTTCTATTTTTAAACCCTGTGAACGCCCATGAATTTTCTCAAAATTTCACATTTGCGGACCCATAGTAAAAGCCCTATTCATAATCTCTCGATTGATGCCAGTTTCATCGAAATCGGTCCATAAACAACGGAGTTATAAGAAGTCCAAAAGTACCCCCCATTTTGACATTTTTGCCCCCCCTGTATCCACAAATTTCGAAATTTTGGAAATTTCTTTCCATAAAAATGTAGTTCACGTTACGGCGAATCGATTGCCGTTTGTTGCGATGAAATCGGACAAGTAGTTCTCGAGATTTCAGGGGGGGCCGAATCCGCCCCCCTGCCGGGAATCGACCATACCGTCTAGCCCTCCGGGAATAGGGTTAAGCGATTAAATCTCGTAAAGTCCCAGAAAAATGCAAAACCCGTAAAACCACAAATCTTATAACTCCACAAAAATACGCTGAAATAGAAAAGCGCCCTGTAACTTCCCGGGTCCGTTACTGATCGTATTGCAAGGTAGTTAATGAATGTCTTGCTATGCATGCAAAGCAAGGCGAGAACGGAGAGATGCAACTGGACATGCAAGACATGCAAAGCGAGACAAGAATGCAGCGTGGACTCTTCCTTCTGTAGACGGATGTCGCGCAGAGGTGCCACGCCATTATTGATTACAACTGCGTCGTACGCGGAGGCGTCGTTTTGTGTTATCTCCGTACGACCCGAACCACTCGTTTATGGATCTGGGTCCCATCAGTGCAACTGGGCGGAAGGAGTTTAAGTCGGACCCATATAGTCTGCACAGAAAAAGAACAAAAAATGAAGTGATGTCGGAACACTTTTCATGCCATACATTTACAAAATCGTCATCAGCTGCGACAAATTGATCTGTACCATGCTCTTAATACGTACATTTATAAACAACACAAATTCGTAGCTTTAGTCAGCATGAACTAAGCTAATGTGTGATGTTTGGTAAAACAAGTCTTAAAGATTGTCACCAGAAAATGGGCTAAGCCTGCAGACAAAATTGTATGTCATAGTGGTTGATGCACCATTTTGGAGTCCTACTGCAAACAATAAAAATGGCATTCCTCATTGCATGCCTATCAGGAATACTAGCTTGAGTCTGTTACATATATAATAAGCATATATAGATAAGTACAATTAGGAAACTACCACCAGAAGTACAGAGTAAACTAAGCTTTCGCAGTGCAGCATGCCATCGACATTACTGAGGAGGCGCTCTTCACAAATCTGGATATTTTTGTGGTAGCTGGTACTCCGTGAAACAATGATTGCCATCATAGACAGAGTACAGTTCTTTTGTAGCGGAACAGACAAACTGTCATCTGCAGTAAAACTGGAAATACACCCGCATTCCTGTCTACTTTATAGGTCTATGCAAGACTGTGACCTGAAGACATTCTTTCATTTCAGCAACAGTGGAACAGGTGTGTTCGTTTCGCCCTTGTCCAGTGTTTTGTGACATGAAGCAGCATCTACCAAACCCCATTCATGGCGACTTCCTCGAGGACCAGCAACACCCCGGCGTAAAAATTACCAGCGCGGAGAAAACCCATAAGAACGCTTATGAACAATTTGGTGGCAAAAATACCCGAAGATGTACCAGATGCTAGCAATTTCAGTTTTTTTCAGTTAGCACATTTATTCACATTTTTTCACGAAAACACTGCAACATTCACGAATGAACAGTGGCTTTACCAGAATAACGTCACCCACTCACGCACTTTACACACTGCAAAGGACGAGATCTTTCCACAAGAATGCGTAACGTTTACTTCGACCCCTGCATTCCCCTAATGCCGCGGTCCGTGGATGGCCTACCTTAACGTGCCCCCATTTAACAATTTCAGGGCTGCATCCGACATCTGTCTCCGCTAAAGCGCAAAACGCAAGCCTCTCAAGAACACTTGGGAGTCGCCCGGTTCAGCGGTGGGCCGGATCGTCCCGCGGGTCGCGGATTTCGCGGAAATCAGCGACTTCCGCTCGCAGCAGACGAGACCGAATTACGCAGCGTCCGCCTCGTCCACGGCCTCGTGACGTCCCGGCCGCTGACGGCTCCGATCGCGTCGTCCGGCGGCACTGCGCGGAACGCCTCCGGGCTCGAGCGGGAAGAAATGGGCCGAGTCTGAGCATAAATCGCGCCCGGCGAGATACGGGCCCCCGGCTTAGGCGTGCCGCACTGAATAACCCACGTCCGGCGAAATTCGCCTGTGTTGTTGGCATTGACCCGACGACGTCTGCCTGTTTCAGCTGCATTTCTGTTTCACGCGCTGCAATGCATAACACTCAGACTAGTGCGAGTCCGGTATGTTTCCGGGCAATCTCAAGACAGCCAGTGGTCCCACCTGCGCACGCATTCGCTCGCCACTAACCATGGGCGTAAGAACAGGGGGCCGGGGCCACGACCCCCCACTTTTCGGGAAATTTAACATTAGCCCCATGGGGAAAACGCTTCTGCCCTACCTCACCCCCACATGCACTTTTCTGGACGCCCCCAAACCCCTGCCATCGGCTTTATTTTCATGCGGAGTCCTCATCACGGATGAAAAGGATAATTCGCTTGTGAACAAGGTAAAGATAGCTGCAGAATAACAGGAGCGTTGGGGAAAACAACGTCCAATAAAAGCAGTCCTTCCTTCTTTCGCTACATTTGTTTCCAAATGTCAAAAAATAGATTAATATAACTAATAAGATATAACTAATAAATAATATAACTAATAAGATTAATATAACGAATAGTGACTTCTCAGATTTCGCGTCAGTTGCCTGGCCTTGCGGAGTCTATGCTTGTTAACGGAGAAAAACAGAATGTGTCACCGTTGAGAGGAAACTGCACACGCCAGATTGCAAGAGCAAGAAGCCAGACGGACTGGCAGTCGCCTCAGCCGATGATTGGCTGATTCGTGATGACGCAGACAACAGCCGGCAGTGCGCTAATGAGACCAGCCGGGTGTAATCCGCCGCGCAACGCAGGGACGGAGTTTTCTAAACGTTTGGTGGGGCCATGTACCCACCACCTTTGGTTTTGACCCCACCAGCACGGGTTTTGATCCCACCGACTTTGGCTAGGCGAAATGTGTCTTTATAATCAAGGTACGCAAATAAATCTCTTTTTATTCATAACATCATCGTACCATAAAGACAATATCATCGTAGCGTAAAGGTAATTTGAGGACTTGGTTGTGTCTTCCTGGCTAAAATTGTTTGCCCCACATGACTGCCAACTGGTCGGCAGATGTACATGCGTGCAAATGTCAAAATAGGATAAAATGGAGCAAACCATCAACGAATAGTTGAGGTCCATCACAATGTTAAGATCAGGGGAGTGAGAGACGACATTTTGTCTTCGACAAAAATCCGGCTTTATCTTCACCAACACTTCTGGAAAAGTTTCATTGATGCAACGTATATATTCTGTCAATGCAAGCCTCGTGCGTGGTTCGAAAATATTTTCACAGTAATTGATGTGGCTTAACAATGTCATATGTATATATATATATATATATATATATATAAGGTATATATATATAACTATATATATATTTTTTTTTTTACTATATATATGTATATATATATAGTTAATCGGTCATTTATGATTACAGACTTTTATGATATTCGGTGATTTATGATTACAGACTTTTATGCTTGGGTGGTGCGCAACATAAACCCCAAGACGCAAAATACACCTCAATAAGCTTCTGTATTTGAAGAACGCTAGGCACAGACCACAATGATGCGTTTTCTTCCCCACTGCCATCTAATTCGCCTGAACGAAACAATTATCTGCATGATTTTTCGACTAAGTTGCCCTGTAAAAACGACTTAATCGTCGGACTTCATGAATTGGGCTGTCTCGCAATTGTCCAGTGGGACGGGTTTAACCCGCGCACGACCGTCGGTCCGTTTCGAACATGGGCGACTGGGGGGGGGGAAGTTGGCTGCCCCCCTCTAACTCATGAACGGTTGGTCGCACGATAAAAATAAGCATACCGTTGGAAAGCTTGTGACGAGTAGAGCTCGAAACTGATCTCATTTTTAGTTTTAGATAATATGTAAGCAATTTACGCACTATATATGGTTTCTCATAGCCGACTGCATGAAACCGAGAAATGGCCTGAATCTCAAGGGCTGTGACCAACAACGCATAGGTAAAGACACCAGCGCACAAGTAAAGGTCTGCGGATGCCGATACACGTCTCATTTCCCCAGATTTATTCAATGTACACGCCGAAACGTTGAGTTAAAGACACGGCAAATCTCCCGCTAGCTGTCGATGTGCGCCGTTGCCGTATGCGGTAACAAATTAAAGGGAACTAATTTTGCGTCCCTTTATTTTTTCAAAAAAGGCGATCTATGTATATTTTATTGATCTTTGTGGTTCTTGTGATGGTTTCTCATGTTTAAATTTTGGAAAAATTCATTAGTTACCAATCCACAAAATTGGCGAAGCTTTATTCGCGAGAGCCTGTTTATTTCCAAAATATGCTACTTTTTCAAACTTTTTGAGGTTCCTGGTATTACTTACGTCTGTGTAAGCTAGTTCTGCCATTTTCTACCCCTTCTGAATAATTCATCGCCAATTTTGACGGTGATACATTTTGGCTCACTACAGTTATTAGTGACCTGACCTCAGGTCAATGGCTGGAAGTCACTGATACTTTGCCCAATGACGGTAACTAGATGTCTGCTTTCACTCCGCACCAAAAATGTTATAAAATTTTCCGTCAATTTCCGAAAAAACGGCGACATGTCTTAAAAATGGGCTTGACCTTAGGTCAATGACCCGGAAAATTCCAAAAAATCTGAAATAGCAGATTTGTTGCATCTACCACGATCACTAATACCTGAAAGTATTATTGCGATATCTTGTTTTGCGAAAAAGTTGCAGGGCGCTAAACTTTTTTTGACATAGGTTTGTTTGACCTGACCTAGGTCAGGCACCTGAACTGACCTGGGGTCAAAAGTTTGACGCGAGATGTAAAATTGATGGAGCAAAAGGTTCAGAAAGTTTCGTGACTCTGTGTTTGTTGGTTCTCTCGCAATCCCAGAAAAACCTCAGGGGGGCAGTCAACTGCCCCCCAGTCGGGGACGGGTTAACATACGAACGAGAGCAAATTAAATCATCTTACGGAATACGGAAGGTTCACCACATCGGAGTCTTTATTTTCTTCCATAGCCTTCACCAGTCGCCTCCGAGCGCCTACCAATCATTCGTCACCGTACCGAGCACTTATCCGTCTGACGTTTCGCGTCACCGCCGGTTTGAAAACGGCTGCTACGGCCTTTCAGCAGGCGACGGTCGCCTGACGACCCGTCATCAGCTGGCCGTCACCCGCCGGGGCCAGCAGACCGTGGCCGTCTGGCGAGAATCAATCGGTGCGTGCTCGGGACCGGCCTTCGCCGCAGACGGTCGCCGGCATGAGCCAATCCTGGCCAGGACGGACCCGTGACGGCTTTAATTATGCCCCGCTTCCGCTGACGTGTGTTCTCTTTCAGCTCCGGACAACTTCCGTCGGCCGGCGATTATTCCCCGCGTGGAGTTTTCCGGCGAGTTTTCTTCCAGATAAGCAATGACAGCATTGCTTGTTGCAGTGCCCTGCAGGTCGGCATCTCTCGAATGTTTTTGACGTATGTGAGTTCCGGTACGCTTTGCAATCATCGGCACACTTTGATACTTTGGGGCGCTTTGACGACATTAACTGCCTGTCGTTGATTGGCTGTCACTGCTCTATCGAAGGATCATTGGAATGGGGTTTGAAACCTTGGGGCTTGTTTCTGGGTTTGCTTCCTAGCGTCTGTTTCTGTGTCATATATATATATATATATATATATATATATATATATATATACATATATGTATATGGCAATCCGCACTCGTCGAATAGCACGCAGTGCTATCAGACGAGCCTTCTGATCCCATTCTTGTTAGGAATTTCCCGTTTCTCCCCTGGAATCAGCGACCATTGAGAGCACGTGCTGTTATTACTGCTGCGCAACTCGAACAGTCGTCCCGTCAACAAATCCACCAAATGTCCGACCTCGCGGAGCCATTTGAGGACGCAGCGGCCTGCGCAGTTCGCACCGAAACAACACGTCATCGCTCTCCGGGTGACACGTCACCGCTTTATAATCACACGATTCATTCCGCTGCCGACTCCCCATAAAGGCGTTTGTTCAGCCGTGCGAGTTGCTCCTTCATCATCCTCGGGGGATGCGCTGTCGGGCCAGTTTTACGGGGTCGCAGGCTCGCTCGCGCCGACATCCGGCCCGGGGCATTTTATGGTCCTGCCGCCGAACGTGAAACCATGAAATCTCGCCCCGAGGCGCCAACGACCTGCGTTAATGTCCTCGTCGGGGGGGGGGGATGGGAACGAAGGATGCCGAAACGGGAAAGGATTCCAGCTCAAGAATGACGCTGACGAATTAGCCCGACGCCGTCATCAGAGGAAAGTGTGAAGGTCGTGAAGAAAAATAAACACATATTTCGTAAATATATATTATAAATTAATAATATAAATAGTTCCGTGAAGGGAAATTAATCTGGTCCGTCATGTTCATAAAATGAGGCAACCATTTTGTGTTAAACGATAGGACTGACAACGCGAAACTTATGATAAATTACGATGTTTATTTCTGCAATAAACGTTGTCAAAAACGTACATTAACTTTGCGCATCTCGCAGATAACATATTCAAAATATGCGCCTTTGGGAAAGACACGGACTGTTCTGCGGAATTATACTGAACATCTTATTCAAAGCACGCTGCAATTATTGGTCGAACTCGAATTGGACCAAAGCGGTTGGATTGTTTTGGTGGAAATCAGCCGTAACATCATCTTCCACACATGCAAAGGACATGTCATCCTGGTAACGTTATAGCACGCCAGGATCGGCTGATATTGTGACCAGCCTGGTACAGGACGCTCACAGAAGACGCCAAACTACGGGGACGCGTTCTCGCTCTGGCAAATGGCATTCCATGCCATGTCATTTGCCATGCCAAACCTCCAATCTGCCAAGGTAAGCAATTGCTTACCTTGATGCCTCTCACCAGTGTTGCAGCGCATCTTTCACGGCCGTTCCCTCCATCAGACACTGACAGAGGGTTACATTGGGGGGAGGGGACGTTTACCACATGCGAAACTTTGCGGTTCTACTCGAGGCGTCAACATCGCCAGACGCCCCTGTATCAGCATGACTCGACTCCCAGGCATACCCACTAATCAGTCAACCTCTCAACTCGCCTGACGCCCACACCCACACCGGCACACCCGCGGCCCAGTTAAACCATCCGCCCACGTTGTTATCTAGCGGCGCCCAGCATTGCCGGCGCTCGGAGATACCGGGCCGTCGTGCAGCTCAACACAACAGGCGTGCTGGCCGTTTGGCACCGATCGACCCCCGCAGACTTGTCGCCGCGAAAGCCTACACCCGCACCGCGCAGCATCAGTCATCCGCCTTCGTCGAGAGAGCCTGCGGAAGATGACGCCGGACTGCCAGTCCGGCCGGTCAGCAGAAATCCGCTCACCATTAGGAAAACGCCGGCGGATCGCGTTTGAATAAAGAGGCTTACGGCCGGCTGGTGCGCAGAGCCAGCTGTAAGCTGCTAGCGACAGGCAATTTGCGGTTATTAATGGCTGCGTGTGCCGCGCTGTAATTCTTTTGCGATTGGCCCGCTTACTGTGAGGACACCCGCTGACTCAGGCAGCGAGTCGTAAATCGAGGACTTCTTTCCGGAGGATGCAGTCGTGCGCGTGCGGCGCCCGAGACGTTCGGCGGAAAACGTCGCTCAGTGTTTTTGAACATCGCTGCATCGAATTCAACGATGGAGCTTAGGCGAAAAAAGGGGTTCGGTCCTATGCAGTGGATGGCTGTTAGCTTTCTAGAAACAGTTGCATCGTTCGACAAACCTTTTTTCGAATCAGACGCGAAAAACGTGCGTGTGCACAGCATGTGCTGGCCGAGGAGTCAAGGTAAAGGCTTGTCCATTCGGTCGTTCTCCTAACAGCCACGTGGCAAACCATCCACGCAAAGCAGCTTATAGCGATGCCCTCGCCTCTCACGAGCACTTTCCTCCGACTTCAGGCGACGTTTCACGGACGCCAGCGTCCTCCGCGAAAGGCGACCCGCAAAACCCGCTTCGCGCTCTGTTTGCGACCGCTCCCGGTCCCGGCGCAGCACAAAGTATGCTTGCCTAGCGGCCACTGCTTGCCGTCAAAACACGTGGCGTGAGAGGGACGGCAGCCGGCTCCGCGCTGACCGTCAGGCGACGCCTGCGTCCGACCCCCCCCCCCCCCGGCCCCCATATCGGACGCGATTGGAAATAGAGCGCCTGACAGTGACGGCGGACAGCGCCGCCCCTGCTCGCCGTATTAAGACGGATCGACGGAGGCCGGCACGCGACACGCAGGCGTGTCTCGCATGACGAGGCGCGACACGGCGGGCCGTAACGCTCCGTGACGGGGCGCGACACGGCGGGCCGGAACGCGCCGGGAACCAACGGAACCCCCCAGGCGTGGAAGTGCTATACGTGGGGTGCAATCAGGCAATGAAATGCAGTGCCTGGGGAGGAAGTTTTTTTCGTAAGCTGAAAAATCCGTGCGGTTGCTGGAATGGTGTCAGGGATCTGAACCAGTGCGAAACATATCTTACTGCAAATTGCTGCAACCCGTCAGCCGGTCGAACAGTTCCAGGTGATGGCTGACTGCTCAAATGACTTGGTTGATTTCTTTGAACCCCTCTGAGCCTTGATTTAGCGGTAATTTGGATTCTGGGGATCACATTTAACTCTCTTGACTCCCTCTCTTGAGAAAATCATGACCATGCGGCCGTTTTTTAATATATAAGTTATTAATCCACGCCGCCACCCAGGAACAGGTGACCAGGTGTGCTCCCTGCCCGATACCCCGCGACGCACGGAAACCTTACGGTAATGCCGAAACCGAAAACAAACATATGATATAACTGCAAGTCGCGGCAGCCCCTGCTGAAAAAGAAAGGACCAAAGTGAACTAATTATTCGCAGTAATCTGTTTTAATGAGTGTCAGTGAGGTCCAAGTTGACATAAGTAGCCTTGGCCAAAAGACGTCCGACTGACTGTTACGTTCTCGAGTTTTCTCGGTCGATACGCGTTCCGATACGAGTGATGTATTTTGGGAACGGTTTCTGAGAAATCGATAATGATCGTAATAGCATTCCCTTGAAACTAAACTGTCGTACACAACACGAGAACAACGACCAAAAGGACCAACTCGTGACATGAGAAAGTTCAGTGCAAACAAATGGCAAGAGCAACGTGAGCATCGGTGAACGGAATTTAAATATACCGCCTAGCAGCCGTCAAACAACAATTTTTTAATAAATGGTCCCTCAAGACCAACGCCACCGCGCGGCCGCCCAACAGCGACAGTGGACGAAGCTCGTTCAGACAAAAAACAACTAGCACGGTAACCGCTCTGGGTAATCAATGGCATCTTGGTAAACACCATCGCCAAAATGTGCAAAAATAATTATTTGACATAGCGGACACAGGCATCGAGGATTATGATAAATGATGAATACGACGATAACAGAACAAAGGGATACCAGACTAAAGAAAGCAACAGAAAAATAAACTATCACATTCTAGTTTGTTTTAATCAAGCCCAAACAGACTGCATCGCAACCGTCCTTCAAGCAAGCACCAATAAGGAGGGAAGAAATTAAATGACAAACGTTGGTACCGAAAGGTACCGAAAGCGAAATACCCGTGAACGCTTTAACCCTATTCCCGGCAGGGGGGGGCGGAATCCGCCCCCCCCTCGGGTTTTTTGCTTGCCAATTGCAGGCTTTTTGACGCAGCTTCACGAAACTTGGTGACTTTTCCTAGCTATTCCTTCTACGCGCCGTGACAAAATTTCGAAATTTATTTTGTGGGGCGAGCCAGGCAACGTTTTTGGGAGGCACCTCAGGTCATTTTTGGCCATGTTGAGGGTAAAAGGAAAATGTCTGCCAAAAACAGAGTTTTTAAGATAGAACTTAAAACTTTATATGAATATATAGCTAAATTGTTGGGAAATGTGCACATGTAATTTTGTTTATCTGAGGTCACTTTACAAGGTCAGGTCAAGGTCAAAAGTCAAAATTTGTTTTTTTGCAATAATTTCGGCGCCATTTTTTCAAATGCCAAACCCGGAATATATATGACGTAGAAAGATGCCCTCTACTTGTGTACTAAGTTTCAGCTTGATATCAGGTCAGGTCACGGAGCTATGACCTAAAATGTCAGTGCACGTACCCTGTATCGCAAAAGCCAAAAAATGATTTTTTTGAAATAGAGTGAATTTAATCGATTAAAAACGTTTACAGATAATATTGAATGCACACAACATCATTCCAGGTGACCCCAAGGTCACTGGAGGTATTTAAGGTCAAAGGTCACAGTTGATCTGAGAAACGTGTGACCATGACAGTTCCTTTTTATGTC
Source organism: Capitulum mitella (assembly GCA_030062745.1). Classification (NCBI taxonomy): domain Eukaryota; kingdom Metazoa; phylum Arthropoda; class Thecostraca; order Pollicipedomorpha; family Pollicipedidae; genus Capitulum; species Capitulum mitella. Next base: position 15,571,774 of record CP099851.1, on the reverse strand, counting down.
CTGGCACCGCCTATGCTAACATTATACAACCATTGTAATGCGATTTGTACTTCTTTAGCATAACATGACTAGCAGAAGCTAAAAAGTGTTTTGGCCTCTTTTGTTCTTCCGTTATTGGAAACTATCCCCTATTTTGAAACCCTGTGAACGCCCATGAATTTTTCAAAATTTAAATTTAACCCATGGTAAAACCAAAATTATTTTAAAATGAAAAAAAAATTAAAAAAAAAAAAAAAACCCTTTTTTCCCCAAAAAAAATAAAAAAAAAAAAATTTTTAAAAAAAAAAAAATTAAAAAAAAAATAAAGAAAAAAAAAAAAAAAATATCTAAAGAGGGGAGAGCCCCCCCCCCCCCCCCCCCCCCCCCCAAACCCCCCTTAATGCCACATGAAGACAAGTCTATTTGCCCGAGCGACCGAGCCGGGCAGGGGCGCCGCCAGAGCCAGAGCCGTGACGCCCGGGCGGCCAGCGGCGGCAACAGACTCCAAACCTCATAATCGTTATGTTGTTATTCTTATCCTGGCACCTCTCAACATCATCGCTAGATGTTCGCAGTTAGTAACTTGTACTCTCTCTCAAGGGCGATTTTCCACTGGTGCACAGCACTTGCTCCCAGAAGTCATACCAGATTAACTCTATTCCGGGGCCTAAATTTTAGAGCTAAGTCCCACTGGGGGGGGGGGCTTATTCGGCCCCTTGTATCTCGGGAATCAACCCTCCGATGCTGCTGTGAGGTGGTTCCAATGACTCCCTGGAACCTAATCCACCATTCTATATGCTTCAGAATCTGAAGACACCTTAACCCGGCATTGACTGCGGCATTTTGCCACCTTCCATTAACTAGGGGGGCCTTTAACGCCCCCTGTCTATCTTGAGAAACAATCCTCCGGTTTGACTAATTCAAACGGTAATCGGTAGCGCCGAACCTTGCGATCCTGTGGCATGCACATTTTTTGACTTTGGGGTCACCGATGATGTTACAGGTCAGGTCAAACATGAAAAAGTGGCGATTTTCTCCGGATTGGCCTAACCTCAGTGAAAAGCAGACCGAGACTGAAGTTTGCGTGATAATATGTTCCTCACAGCTTAATCCCATGTTCTAAGCACCACCCCGACCCAGAGTCATAAAAGGTTAAGATAACAAGCTGGGTCAAATTGATCTCCGTTATAACGTGTCTTGCAGTAGATATTTCCTGGTCCATTTTCCATGGAGATTTAAAAAAACATTGTAAGAGTCTTGGGCACAATTAGGCCTCGCCATGGCCCAAATTATCGTGTATATGCAACTTTGCAGCATTATTTAATTTCAAAGTTTCAAACTCGGAGTAATACAAACACTTTAGTGATCTCTATCCTACATCTTTGGATAACCCTACAAGTCAATTTGCCCAATATTGCAATCTCCACGAAATGTTGCACAACATCGCAAAGGCCGATGCTTTCATACCGGTCATCCAGGACATCAAACAGACACCACCATTTTACTCGCTAAGCCGAAATCTGCATAAAACCATCAAAGCCGACCTACGAAAAATATTGCAAAGTTGCACGAAACTACTCTGCAGGCAATATGTGCAACTATTTGGAAGAAACTCGATAACCTATCTGACTGTATCTAGACATAATTTTATTCATTTTCTGTTCTCAACTGTTTTGTCACTGGACCCGGCAAATAAGGACTACATATTTGCCATCGGATGGCCTAATATGAGGTCAAACGTAGTCAGTATTGAACTCCCAGATCATGCTGATATGCAGTGCAAGCCAGATATGCATGCAAGCCACTATACATTGCTACTATACAAGCCACTATACACTGACGTTACGACGGTGAAATAAAATTGGACGCCGACTCGCAAAACATGATCTTCTTATGATGTCATTAAAGGATGACCTAAGGCGACCTCGTTTCCATACTTTGTTAGTATGTGCACGACTGAGGTAAGAAAATGCACTGAAAGTTTCAGGACACTGCATTTATTCGTTTGGGAGAAATAAAAGAAATGCGCTACGGGGGTTGGGGTTAAATGGGGGGTTGAGGGTTAAAAAACTAAGCCGCACAGTCAATGGCAGATTAGTAGCGGTGTCAGGAACTAAAAAAAAGAAATTTTGCAGCATGTTTGATTGGCCACTATTTGATCGGATATGACTGGTGAGGGCTCCTCAAGGACAAAACAGAATGCGACCCAAGGGTCGGAAAAGGTATTAAGGTCAAAATATCTTCAGGTACTTATCAATGGGGCACTTGGGATTTTGTACATTGGGGGATAATGTACAAGGCATCCTTTTTGATTTTGACGAATTCATGCCATCTGAAAGTACCCGAAATGATCCTCTTCGACATTTTTCTATATCTTGGGACGCAGAAATACGAGTTAACTTATACTAGCGATGCCAGGAACGAAGAACAGGGCTTCAGTTTTGATTATTTGTAATGCATGCCAATGTCTGTATGGGTGCCCACATTGTGACGGCATACACCCGTAGTCTGAAAGTGTGATATTATGTTGACGTGGTGGCATACATTATAACACACATCAGTGGCATAGTCAGGAACCCCGCTTGTGGGACAATGCTTATTGCCCTTCTGCTGGGATGTTTTTGCATGTTGATGGAGCCTAAAACGAACCGAAAATAGTTATTGTGACTCACCATGCATTCTCATGGAAACAGCCACTGCCAATAGCGGTGCAAAGCATCTTGAAAGGGGTAAAACTATTTTTTTTTTACATTTAGCACTCTTATTTGTCATGCCAAGAACGGCGCCTGGTGCCTGGCGCGATGTATGAGCCCCACGTAGTGTTTCCCTGGATCCAACTGTGGAAACATTTATCGTAGGTGATATGGCACTATAGGTTACATATGCCATATACCATTACATAACGTACGCTGTATTTAAGCCTCGCCGGACAAGGGGGCGGATGCCACCCCCAAACAGTGTTTCTGGGACCATGGCAAAACGGTGCACGACAGCGCCGCGAAATTTGGCATAGCTGACGATGCATTTATTGCGCATGTTTAAAAAAAAGACATTGACAGGTTGATGTTACGACAGACACCAGAAATGCCTGACAGATAGACGACAATATATCGGCCTAGGTTGACCTTGCTTGAATTTAATATGATAGTCGTAGATTTCATACGCGTGCCAGACACATTCGCGGCGCACTCCAGCCAAGACACATACTTATACACGAAAAAAGATGCTCTTGCCATGACAAAAAGACGGATTTTTACCTAAATTTCCTCTTTTCCTCGAAATGGTCAAAACCGTTCTCAAGAGTCCCTTTTTTGCCCGACCTAAGTACTTCTTTTTTACCGTTGGACCCCTTTAAGCCACACAGAAGCCTTGGTTACCAAAGGTTTCTGTGAAAAATGTCAACATAGCAATTTGACCTAAGACAGCCTCTGGTGACCTAAATATTTACTTTGCTTGAAAACTTTGATGCTCTGTTCTTGCTCCGCGAAGGGCTTTCCATCGGTGCTTTTATCTTTTCTCTGGAACTGATAGCTCTTGAGATCTGGTGTTCTTATGAAACCTCCCCCTGCCTGGCAGAGGTGGACCGAGAGGCCGATGCTATAGATAGACACAATGTTCTCGGCAGAAACGGCAATTTTCTGTTCCCCAGACCGGATCCGCTGACCATTCTTATTGCTCAATTCGCCGAATTGATACCAGAGAGCTTTTCGACATCAATGAACATGTCCTGCTGCTTGATTTCATTGCTCCATTCCGCGAAACTTGAATTATTTAACAAATTTGAAAGCCGATATCACGGACGGCACAGGTTTCATGACGCCCGGCCTATACCATGAACGTTCCAAGCCTCTCAGGAATATTTTCTAAGAAAACCCGCATGCTAGAGAGCTTAATATCGAACAACAGCCATTCCTGTGCGTCTCATTACAAGCTGAACGACGAGCGACTTGTGGGTTGCAGCTGTGCCGCAGCTGCGGACGATAGTTATGTTAAAATCAGCCAGCTTAATCGGCATGCAAAAGGGCATGACTACAAGGATAATTTTTGAAGATTGATAGATAATGCACAGTTTGGCAAGCAGGGATGTCCCTTTCTGTGTTAGTTTCTGGCTTTTCTTTTCGGGCGTTCGTTCTTTACCAGGCGACATTTTTGTGGCGCGTAGACAGATATTTGCCAAACCGCTTCATTATACGACTCATTGTCCAACACACTGGACATCATATAGTATCGGATAAGCTAACAAAAGTGCGTCGGAAAATTCCCCTTATTCTGAACATGTACGTAGAACTTCATTCTTGTGCTTTTAACATTAAACTCTCAAGCGAAAAGTGAGTAGAGTATTGCTGTTCCCTGGATAACAAGCCTTGTTTAACCCTATTCCGGGCTGGGGCTTAATAAGTCCCCTTTGGGGCTTTTCGCCTGCCATTTCTGAGCGGTCTGAGGTAGTCATGACACTGAGTGACCTTTCCTAAGATTCCTTTTTAACACACTCTGTTAAAATTTGAGTTTGCAGCTTTATCATAAGCGAGTCCCGGACGAGTTTCTGTGTGGCATGTTCTGATGTTTTTCGTCACTTTCGAGGCAGAGCTCTCGTAGCGCTCTGTTTGATGTTATGAGAATCAGGCCACCATTTTTTTCACCTGCTCATTTCACGTCTTATAACACCCATAATGCATTTTCTGCACACAGTGGCGAATTCAGGGGGAGGAAAGGAGGGATATGACCAGATCAAGGACACTCATAGTAGCATTTGCTATACTTTATTCATATCATTTGTTTTCAGATGCAAAGGCAACATTATCGCAGCAGGGACGGGTGCAGGGGAACAAAAACGAGAACACAGTAAATCATGGCATGAGCCTAACGCCCATAAAGTTTGATTTCAAGGGCGTCTTTGGATTGGCAACTTCACGTAAAGTTGTTTTAACCCTCGCCGGACAGCAGAGACTCCCACCGACGACGACAATTTTCACTCGCACCATGCTGATAATGCTCGGTACAGCACAAATTCTATAACGTTGGATAATGTAATATCCCGCCAACATATTGAAACCCGTGCCCCAAAGAATTTTTCACGTAATGTTTTTCATGTAAGCCACTCAAATATCGGGCGGCGGTCACGGCCACATTGCAGCCACGTCAAGAATTTGTATTTTAACAACCAAAAATGAGAGGTTTGGGGCAGTGTGAACCGTTTGGGAAAAAGTATGAATGCAGTTCTTTTTACTTGTGGTGATGCAAAGTGTATTCGTGTTGAAAACAAATGATAGTTCGAAAAGTCAAATCAGATCAGCCTGGGACAAATAAGGTTGGGCCACCCTTAGCAAATAAATTCTTGTCCTATATTAGTGATTCCGAAGCACATATGACCACCAATAAACAATTCGAGACTGACACCAAAGACTTGCACTCGGATGTCGGTCCGAAAATCCGGTATGAAATGTGCTCTGACCCCAGGTCGTGGGTCACGAGGTATAACTGCGTGTGCTTATGAGGTGAGAAGCATCGGGGTGAATACCCAAGCTTCAAAACCGCCGAAACAGTTCCACAATCTCCATAGCAAACGTGAAAAGGCCGAAAGTTCGGCTGATCTAACGTCAAAAAACATGGAAGTTCCAAGATATTCCAGAGACTGGAATTGTTCTATTTGACATTATCTATCAATGCATGAAGTTTCGCACAAATCGATGCATGTCACAACATGTTGTCACTTTCATTTTTTGGGAACATGGAACATGGCACATACATCGTACTGGACCTGTCGTTGCACAGTGATATGAGACGACCCCGAATTCAAGAAATTTTGATCGGGTATAAAAAGGATATATGGAAAGGTACCCAAAGTTCCGTGTCTCTAAGTCATTTCGTTTGATGGCTAGTCTCAGAAAACCGTGGGGGGGGGTTCTCATGATCCCCGGCCCGTCGAAGGTTAACTTAGAAACATTGCGTGAACCTTTTTCACAGGGATGATGAAACCTGGGTCATCCATAACTTAAAAGCTCCAACGAAAGTTTCGTTATTCAGTTTTCTATTTTTTTTTACATCTTTTAGTCCACCGCCCATTAACAGACGACCAGGAGGGCTCCTCTACCTCAGACCCCGCGACAAAAAGAACCTGACGTGAACACTTCAATTACGGAAAAAGAAAATGCAACGTCGCGGCACTCCCTGTTCGAAGGTGAAAAAAAGCAAGCTGAAGATGAATGCACTACAAAGAGAAGTTATTAGACCCAGTAATAATGATCGATAGGTGGTACCCTAGTAAAGTTTCAAAGGCTACGTTCTGTGACTTTTTAATAGAACACTTACGCCAGTAATTCAGGTTACTGCGGACGTTAAATTCGTCTTTTCAGTGTATACAAGAGTTACATTTTTCGATTACCCATATATTTCGATATGTTTTGCAGCTCCTTCGTCTTTAGAACGCAGGGTGGAATTTAGCGCGAATTGGTCATTGGTAAAAGCAATACGAAAAACGATGATTCGTGAAACGAAGGAATCCAGATGTGGACGTTTTGAAAATACCAATCACACAAATTCATGCAGGTTAGCTATTTCCATTTTATTATCCTGTTCTACCTATTTCCATGTCTATTCTATTTTTCATTTTATCTCATCTTCCTGTTTATTCCTTTTCTCGTTGTCCCAAAAGCACAGAATTTATCTGACTAATTTATGTTACCAAGCCAAAAGAAGTGTAAGAGTGCAATATAAACCAAAACGAAAATTCAGCGGCTAAGAAACAGCATTTCAAACACCTAGTTTTTTAACCCTATTCCCGGAGGGCTAGACGGTATGGCCGATTCCCGGCAGGGGGGGCGGATTCGGCCCCCCCCTGAGATCTCGAGAACTACTTATCCGATTTCATCGCAACAAACGGCAATCGATTTGCCGTGACGTGAACTACATTTTTATAAAAAGAACCTTTCAAAATTTTGAAATTTGTGGATACAGGGGGGCAAAAATGTCAAAATGGGGGGTACTTTTTTACTTCTTATAACTCCGTTGTTTATGGACCGATTTCGATGAAACTGGCATCAATCGAGAGATTATGGATAGGGCTTTTACCATGGGTATGCAAATTTAAAATTTTGAGAAAATTCATGGGCGTTCACAGGGTTTCAAAAATAGGAGGATTAGTTTTCTAATAACGGAATGAACAAAAGAGGCCAAAACACTTTTTTAGCTTCTGCTAGTCATGTTATGCTAAAGAAGTACAAATCGCATTACAATGTTTGTATAATGTTAGCATAGGCGGTGCCAGGGACATAAAAAAGGGGGAACTGTCATGGTCACACGTTCTTCAGATCAACTTGTGACCTTTGACCTTAAATGACCTCCAGTGACCTTGGGGTCACCTGGAATGATGTTGTGTGTATTCAATATTATCTGTAAACGTTTTTAATCGATTAAATTCACTCTTTTCCAAAAAATTCATTTTTTGGCTTTTGCGATATAGGGTACGCGCACTGACATTTTAGGTCATAGCTCCGTGACCCGACCTGATATCAAGCTGAAACTTGGTACACATGTAGAAGGTACCTTTCTACGTGATATATTTTCCGGGTTTGGCATTTGAAAAAACGGTGTCGAAATTATTGCGAAAAAACAAATTTTGACTTTTGACCTTGACCTGACCTTGTAAAGTGACCTCAGATAAACAAAATTACATATGCACATTGCCCAAATATTTAGCTATACATTCATATAAAGTTTTAAGTTCTATCTTAAAAACTCTATTTTTGGCAGACATTTTCCTTTTACCCTCAACATGGCCAAAAATGACCTGAGGTGCCTCCCAAAAACGTTGCCTGGCTCCGCCTCTGAGCAAAATAGAATTTCGAAATTTTGTCATGGCGCGTAGAAGGAATAGCTAGGAAAAGTCACCAAGTTTCGTGAAGCTGCGTTAAAAAGCCTGGAATTGGCAAGCAAAAAACCTGAGGGGGGGCGGATTCCGCCCCCCCTGCCGGGAATAGGGTTAAGCCATATGCTAGATCGAACTACTCTGAATTCTGCCCACATCTTGTTGAGTTCTCGTCGGACCAGGGGGGTTTTGAGAACCCTGTACGGTTTTTCGGGAATGGCCAAAAACGGGAAGACATAGGTACATGAAACTTTGGATACCCTTGTAAACATTTTTTACACATTTCCTCAAATTTTCAGCTTGAGGTTACCTCAGGTCACGAACTCTGGACAAGTCAAGTGAGACAGGTTCCGAAAGAAGTTAAGTGTCATGACGTTTTGTGAAATGTTTCAACTGACTTTAGACCCGCTACATTGACCAAACACAAAAGTTGCAACAAAACTGTTTTCTTAATGTTTTGGAAATGCCAAAGTCAGTGACCTTAGGTTAGCTAAATTTTTGGCCTTTTTGTGCTACCAGTCAAAAGACGGTGGGTCTATTTCTGTAGTTTAAAATTCTGGATATACCCTCTGGTGCTTTCCACATCCTTTGCGCTGTAAATTTGCATTTTCCATCTCCTGAGGTCAGGCCACGTTTAATACCAAATTTGCAGACCCACAGCCGAATATCATTCATCGCTTTACAGTCCTTGAATGTTTATCAATGTTCATGAGTGCTTTAGAAGCACTGATATAAAGTAAGAGCTTACTTTCCACGATTAACCTAGTCCCATTTGGTCCAGGCTGACCCGATTTGACGTTTTGAAAAACACTGCTTGTTTTCATGCGTGTACACCTTGTATGGCCGCAGATGACAAGAACCACACCCATGCTTACTTTCTGTCCAGTTTTAACCACCCCAGTAGTGTTATTTCTGGCGACCTCAATACTAACCTGATTTTGACTTAGTCTGGGTGCTTTGTTCTAGCTTCGCGAAGGCCTGTCCAACGGTGTTTTTCGTTTTTCTGTACGACTTATAGCTCTCGAGATCTGGCGAGCAGTTTTCATGACCCCTCGGCCCGGCGAAGGTTGATCCGGAGGCCGGCCCGGCGAGAGTTGATAGTGAGCCGCCTTTCCCTAATCTGCTTCGCTTCTCGCACTATCCTGGGGTACCAGTGTCTTTCCCTCATTATCGTAGATGATTTCGTGGGATCCATATCTTCCTTGCATCAAGAAAAATGTCCTGTGGGCGCTGACTTGCCAGCTCATCCGAACTTGATATATCGGTGACGTGTTCTTTCACTCTCACGTCTTTTGGTCACCCATTTTCTCCAACGTAGCTTGAGCCGCATGAGCATTTTCTTCCATCAGAAGAAGGGGCATTTGTCTCGTGCTTTCACAAGCTGATCCGTGTCCATTCATCATGTCCGTTGCTTAAGCGAAAGGATATCGAAGCTCGTCCACACCTACGGCATACGGTTGCCAGCTCAACCAACTGTCTCTGCAATCAGCTTGTGCAGACAAAAGCAATGCAACCCCATCTTTTCTGAAAGGGTCAATATATAACGTGTTCATGTGGCTCGAGCTACATCGGAGAATGTGGGAAACCAAAGGACGTCAAAATGAAAGAATACGTCACCGATACATCAAGTTCTGACGTGCTGGCTAGTCGGCGCCCACAACGCACTTCTCTGAATACAAGGGAGATATGGATCCCATGAAATCGTCTTTGATAGCGAGAAAAAGAAACTGGTATCGCAGAATGGTAGGAGAAGCGATGGAGATTCGGAGGGGCCACTACTAATCAAGATCCGGGCAAAATTCAAATTAGTCCAATCTGGCACAGCTCTAAAAAGACTAGCTATCTGAAATGTCATTTCTTGACCACCAGTTTCTTATTAAGCTGGCATTGATCTCTTGAACTTGCTTTTGGATCATCAAAAAATTAGCCACGCGTGTTCTGCTGTGATTCCACTATGCACTATGAGAAACGCAAAAAAACCAAAAGAGGCAAAAATGAGAAGAAAAAAACATGCAAACGCTATGTTTCTTCCGAGTACCAAATGAAGAAATATTTAATAGTCCAAACTTGTCTTCACTAAATTACCTCTCGCAAACCTCGCCTAAAATCCGACCATCTGTTTCAATACAAACGAAATAAAGCCACTTGAGCAAGGAGGAGATTCTCTCGAATGTTCTCAAATTGCACTTCATGAGCGGCGGAGGGCCGATGAAAGCCGGAACCAAGGTGGGGCCCAGAGCCGTGCTGTTTATGGGACGACGAACGACGCACGATGAGAACAGCAACCTGCCACTGATCGAACACGGCGAAGACTGCTGCCGCCACAGCAGGCGTGTTCACTCTCGCTTCACTGCCGCCCCCCCCCCCCCCGGCCGAATCTCGAGGATAAAGACGGCGGCACTGATGGAGGACTGCAATCGTCAGCTGAGGTCGTAGGCTGATGGGTCACACGGTAGTGTCATCATCTAACATCCATCCACGGCGCACGAAAAGCGGCTGTTCGGGTGTTTTTGTCAATGGCAGTAAGACACGCGATATACATTATTTCGTGCTCCCGTCGTCGAGGATCTACGGCCTGGGCCACGGCAGCAAGCACAGCACGATGCACCCTTGTGTCGTGAGTCTGTTTCCTACAGCGCAGCAACTCCTGTACGCCAATTCGTCTGCTTCATGTCCATTGTTTCATGCGGCATCCTCGGCTCGTCCTGGCCTGCAGCTGGCTCGATCCCTTCCGTGACACACTGCTTCGCCCATGCGCACTGGCGCCTGCTGGCGCCTGGCATATTACGCGTGCTGCTACATCTGGCAGTCACGACCGGCAGTATCGCGGAATTTACGGAGACCCGCTGCGTCTGACGTCTGCGGCACCTGCAGTCCTCACCCGAGCGGTCTGTTCTGGCTACGTCCGTTCCCTGCAGCTCCCTGTAGCTTTATACACCTGTCATATGCAGGCGCTGCCTGCCGTTTATTCCTGAGCCCGGCTTGTGTCCCGTTTTCTACGTCCTATGATCCAGCTGTGTCCTGCTAACAGCTGCGCCTAGTTTGCGTCTCGTCGTCTCCTGATTTGTGAGACAGCAACCCCCGCGTAAGGACCACTACGGCTGCCCGCCTCGGCCCGGCGCGCGTCTTTCTCGCCGCGCGCGGCACGCTCAGAACTCCGCCAACCACTTCCGGTCTGCAGGCCGGCGCACCGGAAGAGAGCGACGCCGCCCCCGCCGGCGCATTGTGTCCGCCACCGGATCGATGATCACGGAGCGGTTAAATCTATTCGGCGCGTGTGTCGGCCGCCGGCGCCACGCCAGCCGGTCGTCTGGGACCCCAGAGTGCAGACCCAGGTTTGGCATGCGAGGTTTCGATGTATCGGGCTGTGTGGTCACGTGCTGTGGCACACACTCTGTCACACACATGGACCGAGAGACCCGATCTGCCACTTAATTTCAACCGCGGCGAGATGGAAAAAACGTAGAGGAAATATGAATGATTTCTTGACCCGGGAGATGATACATGTGTAAGTCAAGTTGAACCTTTAAAGAAAACCGTCGCACGAAGTGCCGCCGCATAACTCGCGCAGACGGACGGGGGGGGGGGTGGCGATACCCGCCCCCTCAGATCCACATTTTTTCTTGTTTAATAAACAGACGTAACGAGCGAGGCAACGAGCGCATCGAGCCTTCCTCCATTTGCAGGAATGCGTACCGGTGGTCAATACGAGTCTTCTTAATGAAACCTATTGCACATTAGTGTATCGGAATTCGAATTCCGACTTCTCCGAGATTTTCCAATTTCCGAATCAAAAATCGATTGGACATACCGGCTATTTTTAAGAAGAAAATTGGACAGTTTATTACAAACCAACTGCCGCAAATGTTGCCTCATATTCCAATTATAAATTCAACTCTAAGCATGCCACAAAACCATCATTTTGATATAGTCACTGAACATCATAGTTGGCTAAGCTTCTGCAGTTAGCACACAATTCATCTTTAAATATTCATACCCATTATTACAAACCAACTGCCGCAAATGTTGCCTCATATTCCAATTATAAATTCAACTCTAAGCATGCCACAAAACCATCATTTTGATATAGTCACTGAACATCATAGTTGGCTAAGCTTCTGCAGTTAGCACACAATTCATCTTTAAATATTCATACCCACGTTGCATACACTTCAAGTGAAACGAGTCCCTTGATGGTCAAACCAATCATTATTGACCTGTAAGTAAAGACCCGAATGCACCACATTTCCTACAGTTCTGTCACTATAACGTTCAAACAAAACACAAGGTATTTTGCCACCATTTGCTAGAGCAAACCAACAGACTAAACTACATGATCTCTCATACTTTATGATTTGCAGATGACCCGTAAATGCAATTTTATGAAATTACTGAGAGTGCTGAATCAGCTTTTACGTCCATTTTCCCATGCATTGCCTGTAGACACAATGTTAAATCTTGAGATTACTGGGCTGCCGATGTATCCCAGAAGTATACAACATTATTATTATGGAAGGTCCAAGACTATTTCATCGCACCGCAAACCGGAAACTGGCTTAATAACATGCAGATGACCCGCGGCTATTTCACTGCGTGCGCAAACCGCAAACTGGCGTTCATGTGTTTAGTTCGAGCACACCTTCTCCCCATTACAATGGTTTGTAGCATAACTGCATATCGGCAAATCTGCGGGTTCATGTTATATCCTACTTTCCTCTCACCATTAGACCTGCCTTATTTATACAAAATAATTGGATCCTCAGCCATACCTCTCATTTATCATCTCGGCCCACACGGTCTGATTAATGCTGTCAGTCCTAGTTTGCTCGATAGCTGAGGAAAATGCGCCACATTTGTTGTCATTTTGCTGCCCGTTAACCTGCAGGGCTGCCGGGTGGTGAAAAACCGCCAAAAGTCACTATTTTTTGGAGGATAGTATTTTACACAAATTTAATATCTGGAAGACTACGCAAGACGTGGCTGCAATATAGTGTGACTGGAGAGAAATTGAAGAATAAACATTACTACAACGCCCGTAATAATGTTTGCTACTACTAGGCACTGACAAATATGTCGGAATTTTCTTGGACAAACTTAGATCTTGGGCAATCTTGGACACACACATGGCCTCCTCTTCGGCACTCGGTTGGATTTAATCGGCTTGAATTTTTCGGGAAATAACAACACTATTGCACTTCGTCTTTCCAGCAGGCGGTTTTCATACGCTTTCAGTTCTCACTGAGCCCCGTCACTCCCCCCCCCGTCTTAAGAAAATCCTGACTGCGTCCCTGCACCCCATGGTGTCTTTTGCTCTTTTCCTGCACGATTCCTAATCTTTTTTTCGCCATTTTGATTATCGGCAGGGATCACTGCACCGAACAGTACACATTCACCAGTCATCAGATGAAACTATCTGCTACGTATTGGATTATTTATGCTATTACATGCCCCTGGTGTGCGCCTGACGTCTGCCTTCGACGCCAATCGCACAGCTATGCGGAACGGTGGAATGGCCAGCGATGAGCCAGGAAAATCATCGCTTCTTATCGGGATAGTTCGTGTCTCTCCGCCGAGATGGGCGCCTCCAGCCATCAGGACCGGAACTTGTCCCACGACGCAGGGACGAAGCCGGTCATCGTAACATTCTGCCCCCTATGAGCGTTGCAGGGTACCTCAGTGCTGACCTGAGCGCACTGGTGCACATCATGCCGGGCGATGTGGCGCAACAGCGATGCAAAACATTTCACAACCGAGCCGAGCAGAGGTTCCACCACAGGGCGGGAATGGCCACGTCTCCCGCCACGCCACCCTCATCCCGTCGAAATTAGTCCATCGGCGGACATTTGCATAAAGGCTAGACGATGGCGGACTTGGCAGGGCACGTGGCAGCGCCTAGAGACGCACCGGGATAGCAGATGGCGAAAGAATGGATCCGTAAGGTGGCACTCGCCAGGGGCTACAAGACAGTCTTTTAGTCGAACGCTATTTTGTCGAATGTGAAAAGGTCGAACGATGTTTTGCCGACATGTTACTATGCCGGCATGTGAAAAAGGCAAATAGGGAAAAGGTCGAACGGCAAATTGACGATAAATCTTTTGTCAGGTCAATCTGCCGAATGTCATTTTTCGCATGTCAATTTCCCGAACGTCATTTGCCGAATGTTGATTTGGTAAATATCAATAAGTCGAATGTCAGTCTGACGAATGCAAATTAGTCGAATGTCAGTTTGACGAATGCCAATTAGTCGAATGCCAACGGGCGACCGTAAGTTAGTCAAATGTCATTTGACGACTCTCAGTTAGTCGGATGTTATTTAGTCGAATGTCAATTTGACAAGTGTCAATTAGTCCAATGTCAATGTCGCCGAAAGTCCGTACGTCGAATGTCGATTTGCCGAAAATCAATTAGTCGAGTTTCATTTGACCTAAATGTGAATTAACTGAATGGTGGTACGTCGAATGCTATGTCGTCGAATATCAGTTAATCGAAATGTGAATTGGTCGAGCTGTGGTAATCCGAATGTTAATTTGTCGAAGGTCACTTGGTCAAAATATGAATTAGTCGAACGTTGGTAAGTCGCATGACAGTCAGTCGAAGACAAATTTTCCGCATGCTGCGGTGCTCGGTAGCTAAGTTGGTCTCCCAGTCCTGGTAAAACGTCCCTCGCCAAAGGAATTTTGACTGCGGGGACAAGTCTTCCACTTTGGAACTGCACTAACACCAGCCTACAGGGATGGTATCAAAATAAAATTACTAGCAAAACGTATTTTAATGTAGACGTGCCCTGGGAGCAAGGGAAGGTTCTGCATTTGTTGGAAGTGGGTCGCTACGCGGAATTGGCCTTTTTCAAGCTACGCGTTTTTGCCTTGAAAACGATCGTTTTTTCCCGATTGTTGGCCTTTTCACGAGACTTAATCTCTTTTAACATTATTCTCGGCAGGGGTCAAGTCCGCCTCTCGGGCTTTTTCCTTGCCAATTCCAGGATTTTTGGCACGGTTTCAAAAGACTCAGTCACTTCCCCTACCCATTCTTTCTACATACTTTAACAAAATTTTGTAATTCTCTTTTGTTCAGGAACAGAGCCAGGCAACGTTTTTGGGAGGCACCTTATGCCATTTTTGGCCCTGTTGAGGGCAAAAGGAACATGATTGCCAAAGTAGCGTTTTAAGATGAAACTTAACACTTCATTTTATAGATAAATGGTTGCGCAAGCATGCAAATATAATTTCGTTAATATGAGGTCACTTCACAAGGCCCGGTCAAGGTCAGCAAGCAAAATCTGGTTTCACAGTTATAATTTTTGTGCTATTTTCCTAAATACCAATCTCGAAATATATGCAATGTAGAAGGACGTCCTCTGCTTGTGTACCAAGGTCTAGGTCGATATCAGGTCGGGTCACGGGGCTATGGCCTAAAATGTCAGTGCACGCACTCTATATCACGACAGCCAAAAAGTAAAATTTTAGAAAAGGAGAAAATTCAAATGTTTGAGAACGTTTTCAACGAATATGAACTGCACTCAAGATCATTCTATGTCACTCTAAGGTCACTGGAAGTCATTTGAGGTCAAAGGTCGTAAGATGACCTGGTGAACATGTGACCATGATAGTTCCTTTTTTCATGTCCCTGGCACAGCCTATGCTAACATTATACAAGCACTGTAATACGATTTGTACTTCTTCAGCTTAACACGACTAGTAGAGGCTAATCTTTTTTTGCTTTTTCATTAATTCATTTCTTGGAAAACCCATTCTCCCATTTTCGAAACCCTATAAATGCCGATAGATTCCTTCAAAGTTTCAAATATCTGGACTGGTGGTAAAAGCCCCATTCATAAGCTTTGATTCATGCCAATTTCATCAAAATCGGTTCATTGCAGAGATATAGGCCCAAAAATACTCCTCATTCTTATTCTCTTGCACCCCTTTCAAGATTTCAAAAACTTTTTTCCTAAAATCGTAGTTTATGTCATTGCAAATCGATTGTCGTTTGTGACAATGAAATCGGATTTGTAGTTAAGATCTTAGGGGGGAGGGGCCGAATCGGCCCCCTCCTCCCATGCCGGGAATCGCCTACACCGTCTAGCTTTCCGAGAATAGGGTTAAACCAGATCACCCTAGTGTTTTGATCCCTCTATTTTCAAAATGGCATCGCATTTTGCTCCAGATAGAATCATTGACCTTTAGGTTTGATTTTTAGGCCACATGTGCACCGAGAAAATCATTTTTATGAAAGCGGAGCCAAGTGGCTGGGAGCTTGTCGTTAACCTGTCGCGGAGGTCTTATGTCAGCAGGAATATCGTTTTTTAACGTTTCGTTTTGATGCTATGGCACTGGTTCGGCGGTTTCGAAGCTGGGCTGTACACCATGGTGCTCTTCACTTGATTTACACTCGTAAATGCACCCCTTGACGTGACCTGGGGTTAGGTCACACTTTATACTGGCTTTTCACACCCGCAGCCGAGTACAGGTCTTTGGTTTACAGTCTTGGAATGTTTATGGGCGGTCAAATATGTTTCAGAAGCACTCCCATTTGACTATGCTGACGTGATTTGACCTTTTGAAATATAATGCTTGTTTTCAATGCGAGCACACTTTGCATGGCCACAAATGACATGAAATGTACCCACGCTTTCGTTCCATACAGTCTGTACTACCTCAGTACTCTTACTTTTGGTCGTCGAGCTAAAGACCCTTGACGTCGCAAGAAGTGCTTTCCCACAAACATTATGTTTTTGCACTGTGGCTAAAGCTGAGGACTTGGATTCGGATAGTTCGAAGAATTAGCCGAGTATTCGGTTCCGCGTATGCTCTTATCTTGATTTCAAGATTCCAATATTCAGCAAATATTCCAATTGGCCACTTCTTCATCCAAATGTTTGCCGAATATTCAAATGTGAACCAAGTATTTGAATGCTCTTTTGCATTTTGCTACAGAACCTGAAGAAATATATCGGCGGAATTGTGCATATCCAAGCCGAATGTTAATGGGGGCATTGCCTTGCTCGTTTTGGCATCTGTACACCATTATAGATGAGATCAATGCTGAGAGTGGCACTAATAAGATATGTTTCTCCCCCTCCCCAATAGGGTACGGATCTGCCCGTCATATTTCATGGGGAAATGAGCATCCTCGAGCATAATCTGACATTTGTGTCTGGCAACGACGGGCAGATACGCCAGGTCTGTATCAATGGGTCAGTGAAGCTGGGCTCTACCGTAAACTACATATGAGCCTGTAAATATTGTCTGTTTTATTTTGGTCTATTGAGACAAATACAGGAAAAATAGCCTGTCCCCTAATATTACTTACTAGCATTGTGCGTGCAATAAGCTTATGCGCATATGCTGATTTTCTACGGCCACGGGCATATACTAGTCCGAAATCGAAGCGAGACAGTGCGACACCAGGGGTCCCTCACGTACTATCCTGGCGACTTCACGCGCTATCCTAGCGACTAAAATTCAAAGTTTTCGTTCCGAAGATATGGTTATTTTGAACAAATTGCGTTAAGCATGACATTAACCACACGTAATAGCCCTCCTTACGCAGAGAGAAAACCGTGCGCGTAGTTCCTCAAGAAAAATCACGTTTTGCTGCCGATGCTGGAAATACGTGCTACGGAGTGGTTAGGAGAAATGCCGAAGGCCAAACTGAACGTAGTTCCTGTTCAGACATTGTCGATGGAGGCGGTGGCGGGGAGCCAAAAGGAGAATTTCTAACCAATTTCAACGTCGCGGAGGATGCTTTTCCATTTTTATTTTTTCTTGTCGAACTAATCATTCCGGAGCACCGTATCGAATGGGCTTGACGGTTTACATTTCTGGTTACACAGCAGCATGATTACGAATCAGAGAGCTCTCTGCCGCTGACGTCATTCACTCCCCTGCCTCGGCAGTACCCAGCCATCGCCTGCCGGGTGCTCGGCGCCGGCCGCAGCTTTAAAGTTTTGTGACTTGTCCATGCACTTGTGAGTCCGATTTTTATACACTGTTCCGACCAGGGAGGCAACCAGAGTTTTTTTAAGGGGAACGGAGCTCGAAGTGAACTGAAATCATACGAAAATCGCCTGCCGGGAAGATGATGCGCAATGATTTTCACAAAAAATGCGGGCTTAAGAAGAGACCGTGGCCCCCGGCCCCCTTGGCTGCACCTGTGGTTCTGACTGTACTTTTTGGGACGAAATGGCACGAGCCCCAGAAGTTTCGAATATCCGATCCGAATATTCGAATGTACCCATCTGAATATTAGAATCCCAAAACCTATGATTTATATATATATATATATATATATATATATATATATATGTCCGAAACCTCAGCTCTTATTGCGAACGCGACCGCCGCCGAGTATCTGAGTGATTTACGGGAAAGATTTCCATGATGTACATGGATTATTACATGAATCAGTGTTATAAAATTTTATTCTTCACTGTGTTTGATCAATGATAATAAAGCAGATGATACGACAGCCACCAAAAACGCCTGACGTATAGTAGTCAATACGTTGGCCTAGACTGATCTTGCTTGACTTAAACTTGTTAGGTGCTGACTTCATGTGTATTCCAGCTACATTTGCAGGGTACTCCAGCCAATACCCGTACTTCAACATGCGGAAAAGGGGATTTCTGCCTTGAAAATGTGCTTGTCGTCCCCATTTCCTATTTCCTCAAAATGGAAAAATTTAGCCGCAAATGATGTTCTTTTTCACTCCACATAGATAAATTAGATCTTTGTTTCGCTGTGGCACCCCTATTGAGCCACGTTAAAATATTATATATGAACGGTTTCGTCCAAATATCAAAAGAGTAATTTGACCTAACATGACCTCCGACGACCTAAATATTGGTCTCATTTGGAAAATCTTGGCGCTTTCTTCTAGTTTCGATCAGGGTATAACAGTGTTTTTATTTTGCTGTGGAACTTACAGCGCTTGAAATCTTGGGAGGTCCTCATGAGCTCATGTGCCCGGCTAAGGCAGATTCGGAGGCCGACCCGGCGAAGGTAAAGGCAAAGTTTGAAAGACAAGTGTGGAACAGATGACAATGTGCTGCTATATGATGCACATGTCAACCGCACGAGACACGAAGCAAGGCATTTGGCAAAACAACGTCAATTCGTACAGCCCCAATAACCTTGCGCCAATTCATCGAGTTGTTCTACCACGTCTCTTTTCAGGCAATGCGATGGTTAGGAAGTTAACTCCCGTAAAACTAGGAGGGATGCATCCCAGTCTGGTTAAGTCAATGACGTATGTCACAACGTTGATGTAGCGGTCGACCTGCTGTGTTCCTTCTGACGCTGGGAACACCTAAAGAATTAATAGCTACATTTTTTAGGTCTTCTGGTGTCATTCCTACCGTACATACGGGCCAAAATATTCTTTCTTTGCTCTATTCCATGAGTTCCGTGGTCTGTGTACTGCGTGGCGACCAAGTTCCCAGCAGGGGCAGACAATTTCGCACAGGACAGTCGCCGACTCCTCTTTTTCATTATGCATCAAGAACCCCACTTCCTATTCTATCGTAAATGGCACAGCTTCTCGAACTCGGCTCATATCTGTAACCTTACTCCCATGCCATGTCTTAATGTTTGTTTAATGCTACTGTGACTAAATCGTATTTTGACTCCTGCTTTTAATTTTTGGTTGCATCAGTAACTGGGCGACTGTGCCTGTTTGAGTCTATAACAATACAATACAACACGGTACAATACAAATCTGCATTCATCGGCGAGTATCAAGATGGCTGCATTATTTTTTAGAGGTTTTCATTGTTACAAACTGATCCAGAAAAAATGCTCACGATGGATGCTGACTGAGTGCACGGAACCTCAGAATGTCAAACAGTTGTAGGACGACATTGGAGAAAATTCCTTTACCAGGGTTTTGAACGCCAAAACGGAAACTGCTGTCTTATTCCATCCATATGAAACTTCTGTCAGACGGTCTTGAAAGCGTTCCTCAATGCCTTAATTCAAAGCATTCGAAAAGCACAGCTGGCCCCCATGATCGCTGTAGACTACGCCATGCTTTAAAAGTCTTTACGTTCCTGTTTTTGTTTTTAGACTTTTTTTGCCAGAATTAGGAAATCGCACAGCATACGTGAATTGCACCCAGTGCTGCTTTGGGACGAACGTCGTCACCGCAGCCAACGACAGCAAATCCCGACATTCACGGGAATGTATCTCGGCTGTTTTCACCATTACCGACGCAGCCGCCCCTCTCCCCTCCCCCGCGCACTCAGCGGCCCTTGACTCGGGAGGCCGGGCAACGTCGAGAGGCCTTCTTCCAGATGAGGTGGCGTTTTGGCTCTCCGGTGAGCGGCCTGCCAGAAATCAGCGCGTTCCGCACCGGGCGTCGTCGACGCCGTCTAGGAGAGGCCGCGGCTGCAGCCTGGGAGTGCTGGATTGTCTCCCGGCGTCCGCTTGTCTCACATGATGAGTGGAACAAGCATCGACCGCAGGGTGATTCTCGTGCCGCGTGCTAATGAGAAGATGTGATGCTGGAAGAGCAGGCCCTGGTAAGCAAGCAGGTCTGCGCAATTCTGCAAACATGATGTTTCAGGGCTCCATAATCTACCAGTAGTTTACAGGTATTTTGGTCGGAATGGAAAAGTGCACGTAGCTAGGTACACTCATAGGTACACTCATCTGAATATCAGAAAATACAAGGCGTTCTGATGAACCGTACAAATACATTTTGCATTGTGTGGATAAAACAAGCATGTGACATCAATTTTTTTTAGCGAGGAAGCAGAATGTGATCCACAGTTTCGTTTCATTCATTTTTTTATCAGACATCATCCATGAACCACCAACCATGAGTGCCGCCATCCTCAGACCCAACTACAACAGCACCATACGTCAGCACCGAAACACAAAAAGACCATGTTTCACTCCGACTCCCAGCAGTACTTCCAGCTAAGAGATAACAAAATAAAATAAGAATATGAATGATCCACTCCAAAGCATATTTATGTTAGTGCAAGTTAGAATCCGAAGAACAAAGCTGAAGGCGGTCATGTCCACAGGTTGCATATGATTGGACACTAAATTATCCTTAGGCCGAAAATACCATTATCAGTGTATTAGCTATTTCTGTACCCATACAGGTCATCAGTGCGACGTCTGATCAAGTCAAGATCCGACACACCCACATCCAGCTAAGCTTACGTTTGTTGTTGGGTGTGCTTTAAGGACCAGCAGGCGAATGATTGGATGAATTCCAGTTCATCTGCCCTCAGTTTCGTTCAGACTTCATTGTCCTTTATTCCACTAAAATTTCACTTCATGCCATTTGAAACGAAACGAACACATAACGACGAACACAGCAAAAGAAACCATGACTTTTCATGGCTCCACAGCCCTCGCCTGGCCTGTCTCCGGATCCACCTTCAACGGACCGGGAGGGGGGGGGGTGGATGAGCACCCCGAAGACCTCGAGAACTGTAAGTCCCACAATAAAAGGAGAAACACGGTTGGAACGCACTTTGCGAAAGTGGAAGAAGGCATCTATTTTTCAAACATGATTAATCTTCAGGCAACCAGACATAGGTTATAGGTTAAACCATCATAGGTTAAATTACCCTGTTGGCGTCCTTGGTAGAAACCTTTGATAAGCAGGCTTTAATGTGGTTCCAAAGGAGTTTAAAAACAAAAAGGTCTGATGTATCTATGCTGATATATGTGATATATCTTTGATATACCTATGATAAGATGCATATGACGTACCTATGAGGAACAGAAAACGGGCGCTTGAGGCCGAGTTTGACTATTTCAAAGAGAGCAAAAAATTAGGGCAAAAAATTGTCTTTTTGTGCGGGCTGGAGTCTTGTTTTTCTTCTGAACACATTAGTATGCGCCTTGAGTGAAATACATCGCAAATGAATCTGACACGCATATGAGACCTGCAAGTATTATTTTTAAGTCAGAAAAGGTCAGACTAAGTCAAGGTATTGACGCCGATACGTTGGGCGTTCCTAATGTCCGTCGCATCATTTGCCACATCATCATTGATGAGACACGATACAGCACAAAATTCTATAACGTCCGGTCATATAGTTACTTTTCTGCATCATAAGGCCCGTGCCGGAAAGCATTATTTAACGTAAGTCGCTCAGATACCGGGATATGAGCACCGCCGCAATGCCAAAGCCTAATATTCAAAGGGAAACTTTTTTGTCACGGCAAGTATTTTTATTTCGGCGACCAAAGATAAGAGGACTGTGGCAGTACAAACTTTAAAGAAATGAGCCATGATTGTAGTTAGTATCCTTTCTGGTCATACTGGGTGTGTCGGCATTGAAAACAGGCATAATATTTCAAAACGTCAAATCAGGGCAGCCTAGGTCAAATTGTACTGGGCCACCCTTTACAAGTGAGTTTTTATCATGCATCAGTAGGTCCGAACCATATATGGCGACCCATGAACATTCCCTAATTGTAAACCAAAGAATTGCGTTCGTTTGCGGGCTTGAAAATTGGTGTAAAACGTGACGTGACCCCAGGCCACCGGTCAAGGGGAACAATCACGCTCGCAAATGATGTAAAAAGTACTGGAGGTTTATGTTTCAGCTTAAGAACCGCCTAACCAGTTTCACTTGAAACTGGAAATAGCAGAATTGTTTAAATTATGTTCTGTCAGTGTGAAAGCTTTCACGTCAGCTGGATTTCTTCACAAACTTTCATTATCAGTTTCATTTTTTTGGAACATGGAACATGGTCATGGAACATGGTCCTTTTTGGACAGGTCTAATTTAGCCTAGCCTAGGATAATGCCCTGAGGTGGCTCTGAGTTTAAAAATTTGCGTCAGAAGTAGAAACGATGTATAAAAAGGCACTCGAAGTTACGTTTCTCTGCGTCATTTCGTTTTTTAGCCATCCTAAAATAACCCGAGGGGGATGCCCCTGGCCCGGCGCTGGAATGGAGAACTGTATGGTAATAGACACAATCTTCTGAATAACGGAGAACAACATGACGTTTTGTCTAGCCGTGGAAACATGCTTTGTATGATTTAAGGGTTCTACGACAGAACTTCGTATCACATTTCTTCGTACTCAAATCT
The DNA here is from genome assembly GCA_030062745.1 of Capitulum mitella. NCBI lineage: Eukaryota > Metazoa > Arthropoda > Thecostraca > Pollicipedomorpha > Pollicipedidae > Capitulum > Capitulum mitella. Next base: position 15,548,867 of record CP099851.1, on the reverse strand, counting down.
TCGTATCCCATATCTTCGTATCGCATTTCTTCGGATTCATATCTTTGTATCGCAAAACTTCATGAGCGCAAAACTTCGCATACGCAATTCTTCGTATCGCAAAACTTCTTGCACGCAAATTTTCGTACCCGCATTTCTTCGTATCCGCAAAAATTCATATACGCATTTCTTCATATCGCGTTTCTTAGTCCACGCGAATTGTGTTATCGCACTTCTTTGTATACGCAAATCTGCGTATCGCATTTTACTCTACTTGTACACTTCGCACCTGCTGCACTTTTACTTTTGCACACACCGATGCGTGCATGTCTTCCTTCCTTTTAGCAAGGTAAATTATATTCACTGGCTTGGTCATGAGTGTACTGCGAATGACTAATCGCATTCGACCGGTGGGCACAGGTAAGACACAGGGGCGAAGGAATGTCCCAGAACGTTAAGGGATGAGCAAAATTCTTTTTAGGCTATTCTCTCTACGCATCGCCACAGTGCCACGCTCTGGTAGACTGAAGGTGTGTAAAATGGAATCCTAATATTTGTTTGCATACACGGAGATCCCGTTTCAGATCCGCAAGAGTCCGCTTTGCAGGTCAGCAGGGTACCTTTTTATGTACGTAGATTGGATTCCGTGACAGTGATGCACCAGACCATGGGCATCGGAACAGGGAGGGGGAGGCCATGCCTCACTTTTTGTCAGATTTAGCATAAGCCCTATAGGGTAAATCGCATCTGCCCCCCTCCTGCGATACGAATATATCCGAATACGAATTTCCGCGGATGCAAAAATGATTTTTTTCTGCGTCGTTTGGAGAAAGATCAGGATGAGCTCCTTCTTCTTCTTTTTTTTTGAAATTTAGCTTTTTTGGTTTGCATGGACGTTTGCATGGACGGCATTTGGCTCAGGTCACCTATATTCTAAGCATAGCTCGTTGCCTGTACCCTGAACCAACCACTCAGTGATGCAATTCCAGTTCAACAGAGAATTTTGTGTCCGGCCTTTTTAGCCGGAGAGGACCGCGGAGGGATCTTTCTCGTGCCGCGCAATGCTGCAACATGGCCTCCCAGGCTGGGTTTATCCTCTCTGGTCAGTTACCAAATGAATGCACTATGAATGTTCGGGTCAAACAATTCGAGTCCCGGTTCGTTGTTTCCGGGACTCGAATCTGGCATCATCGGGACCAGAGACAAAGCCCGTACGCTCTCGGCCACGAGGGCGGCAGATGGATTACTGGCATCTGAGGTATCTTCTCATGAAAAATGCAATAATTATTCCGGCTTATATGCAACAAAATGACGATGTTGTTCAAATAACTTTTCCGCTGCTGAGTCCTCTGGCGGCCATCAGGCGTTACTGCGTCATTAGAAAAGTCACCTCATGTTTGGAGCCGTGATGCGAAAAAAACCAATGTAAAGCCTTTCCTACGATCATTAATACGACGACAAATTTCGAGTACCCCTCCCCCAAAAAGACGAAGCGCGAAATTTTGCGTATACAGAGAAATGCGATACGAAGCTTCGCGTACACGAAGAAATGCGTATACGAAGTTTTGTGGATATGAAAAATTGCGCGTACGTAGCTTTGCGTAGCTTTGCGAAGTGTTACGCGTGCAAATATTTGCGTACGAAGATTTGCGTGCAAAGATTTGCGTATGAGGGTTTGCGAACAAAGAAATGCGATACGGAGATTCACGTACGAAGTTTTGCGCACCAAGAAATGCGATACGAAGAAATGCAGTATGAAGTTTTGTCATGACACCGTGGACACGGTTGACAACCTAAAACCTAAAATGTTTTTAGCAAAGAAGTAGAATGTGACCCATTGTTTCGTGTCACAATTTCATTCGAGTTTTACTTACTTCATTCGAAAGACGTCTGCATAACCGGGTTCAAACAGTGAAAATGTCGACATCGATATCTGAACGAAATCACGACTTGGTAAGCACCTGGTGACCAAGCGATTGGTAGGTGCCTCCTCCATGGTAACGTCACTGTCGTTTCACGACCCGAAAATGTATTAATATTCCACGAAAGTACCCTCGCCGCAAGCGTAACCAGCGTTCGTCATCGCAACCTTCTCACGATGGCAAAGGTACCAAACAACGCGTCGGCATCCCCCGCCTGCCTTCGCCGCGCGCCGGCCTGACGGCGTCTCCCCTCGGGCGTCGCCCCGGGCTGTTCTGCGGGCCGCCGGGGAGCGGCGCCCGACGCTCGGCCGCCGCAATCCACTCGGCGCCCGGGCCGGCTCCATTGTGTCCGTGATGGAGCCGTCGCTCGCAGACCCGACTGGCGGCTCTGACCCATTGGCCGGGCCGTGTCACGTCCCACTGCCGCCGCAGGGGCGCGTCCAGCGGCGGCCGCGGGGGAGGCGCTCGGCGGCTCGGGGGCGAGGCGCCGCCGAAGCTGTTCGCCTTTTGAGCAGGCCCGACTCTCGGCCACCGCGGCCGACGGGGCTGAGCTCGACGGCGCGGAGGGGGCGTCGCCCGCGGCCGCCGCCGCCGTCGACACGGCGCCGGGCGGCGGCAGGCACTCGGGCCGATGGACAAACAGGCGCGCCGCAGCCGTCGCCGCCGCCGGTTTTCCGGGCGGCTGCAGATGAGCGATCGAGTCTGCGAGGCGACGGCGGGGAGGCGGTGTCGTCGGTAGCACGGCGCCCTCTGACGCGCCGCCCACCGCCGTCACGACCGTCGCCAGCGGCGACGCCAGCGGCGACGCCAGGTCGCGTTCTATTTCGAATACTGAGCCGGCAGGCTCAGCATTCGGAGACGGCCAGGGAAGAAGACGTCGGGACTTCTGGTGTCACTAGTGCAACGCCAGGTAGGCTGTGATTTGACGTTACGTCCGTGGTAATGCGCGAGAAGAATCAACGCAAAAGCTTTTCCACCACGATCTGCTATTTTCGGGAGCCTCCAGCCTTGGTAACAACTGCTGCTAACTGGTACTGGATCCGACAGGTTCTATTTCGTCTAGCGTAGCTCACACATGGAGCAGGGGACAGTCACGGTCGTCCAGTCGAGAGAACTTGTGAGCCTGATGCATACAACCGCACGATCGATCCCTACCGTAGTGCATTGAACACACGGCTGGAAATCCGAAAAATCTTTGGTGGACCCCATTTTTTTTGTTTATTTATGCTATGCACATAAACACAGCGCTAAATGTGAATAAAATGCGCTAAAATGCGCGGCAGATGTCACATTCTAGACTCCTTAGTATGACCTGCTCAGTTTAGACAGACGTCGGACGCTAATAAAATTGTGATCTTACATGCATAAGCCGTTGCATTCGCGCAACGGAGATAGCATATGCTTTGAGGAAAGAACCGGCAACCTGTTTAGGTTCTAGTGTCCCCTGTCGCGAGCTGCCCTCCCCTCCCCCCCCGGGGTTTTCGCCAGCCATTTCGGAACGGCTAGAGAAAGTCATGAAACCTGGCGACTTTTCCTAACATTCTTTTTGCATAGACTGAGAAAGACTTGAGTTTGTAGCTTTATCAGGGATGGGTCGAGAACGAGTTTTTGCGGGGCCGCATGTTCGGCCGTTTTCTGTCATTTTCGACAACAGAGCACGCGAAGTGCTCTATCCAGTGATGTGCGAATCAGGCTGCCATTTTTTGCAAAACACTTATTCATTTCATGCCTTGCGACTCATATGTCACATTTAACGAACGCAGTAACGAATCTAGAGGACGAAAAAGGGGCACTCAAGATATCAGTTTCGGCCAAGTAGTTAATCTGCATTGCCAGATCAAGAGCAAATTTAGCATTTGTTACACTTTATTTGTAATATTTCATTATTTTAAGACGTAAAGGCAGCAATATGACAGCTAAGGCGGGTCCCTGGGACCGGGATTAGTCGCATAGTGGACCATGTCACAAACCTAACGTTCAGACAATGCGATTCCAAGAGCGTCTTTGGACTGGTGTGCGACTTAACGCGAAAAATGTCTTTTAACACGCACCTGGAAGACCTCTGAAAATCACTCGCCCTGGAAGAGGGAAAGTGTAATCCGCCCCTCCCTACGAGCTCAGAAAATATGAATGCTACAAACACCAAAATCTGCATGCTGAGTGGGTCTACAAATAGCTCTCATGTATATCAATCTAGTAATCCTATGTCATTTTAATCAGGGTCAAATTAGGTCAATAGTGCTAAAACTCATCAATTTTATCTTTTGTCGCCGTTTCTCTAACCAATGCCCACGTCTCATGGGGCGTGCAATACAGTTATGCATCGCAGACGCGGATGATACAATTAACCACAAAGGAATCGAAAGGACAGAAGTGTTTCACCTCAGGTCACGAATGTATGTAAATAGTCGTATGACGTATTTTATGGAAGTGGCTCATTGGGGCGATTTTTGGATCAGTTGTATAGGCAAGGTTTTATTTCATCGTTATTTGAATGCTGTTTGGCAAATGCAATGCTAACGCAATTCCCTATAGAGTTAATTGGAATGCGAACTCATCCTAAGCCATCGGACATGGCCAGCGTAGTGAAATGTTTCGATAATGAGCGTAACTTTTGTACCACGCAATGTCGACAACAATAAGAACCGAAAAGTCGAGCTGGATTTGACTCTGTGACCTAGCATTATCTTGACCTAGATTGACCAAAATGATCTGACATGACCTTTACATTTATATCTATACCATTATATGTACGGTAGGTACAGTTTCCTTTCCTCATTATTTGAATGCGGGTTGGCAAATACAATACAAGCAAAAGTCGTTGTAGAGTTGGCTGGAATGGCCATGTTAGGTAATCGGACATTACCAGTGTTGTGACATGTTTTGATCATGAACGTAACTTTTGTACAAAGTATCGTCGAAAATAAAACAAAGAACGGAAAGCTCGAGCTGGATTTGATTCGGTGACCCAGGATGGCCCTGACCGAGGTTGACCAGACGAATATACATGACCTTTACATTTACATGCGTACCATTATATGTAAGATAAACAGCCATCACTATCAACATGAAGGCAGCACTTGCAGATATTCTCAGTATGCCTCGCCGTTGATTTGAACGCGTTATTTGTCTTGGTACTTTTAACTTTATAGGTCAATAACTCCAAAATTTTCATCCGATTTCAGTTTTTTAAGTAATGCATTATTCATTTCTTGGGTATAAGAGACAGGTCTGTTGGTGTCTTCGTTTAAAAATTATGCACAACAAACCAGAGGGAGTGGCAGATTTCGCTTCCCTTACCCCCCTACTCCAGTGCGTGTGTTAACCCCCGTCAGACGAGGAGTGGATGCCACCCGTAAACAATGCATCAGGGACCACGGCAATGCGGCAAACGAGAGTGCCGAGAAATTTGGCATAGCTGACCATGCTTGCATTGCGCATGTTTTGGAAAAAACAGTGACCCTCCGTCATGTCAGATTACCGAGCTATGACTTCATTATCGAAGGATTGCATAGCGATTTTTGCGCCAAATGCCAGCTTTTTTATTGTTTTAGTGCAATAGGCATGCATAAACGGTAGATGACGGGTATGATATTGTTCATAGCGATACTCCACATGCGAACAGATCACGTTAGATAGCTTAATGACTTTTTCAGGGTCAAACGACTTCAAGTGACCTAAGAGGGTTTTTTTGTCCTTACAACTTTGTCATATTATTTTTTGGTCCTGAATATGATAAAGGGGACTATTTTAGACCTATTTGGTTCAAATGTTTCGTTTCTTAATGCGAAAAAATTAATTTATAGTTCCCAGGCATAAAGTCCGACCTGACCGCAGAGGACAATGGTTGACCTGACTGAGTCGAACCGGGAACCAGTTATCTTGGGCACTCGGTTATCTGTTGCTTTTTGTCTCCAGGCGCTAGTTCAATCAGGGGCCAAATGGCGAGGGGGAGGGGGTGCTTACTTCCTTCCCCTTCGTCATCGCACGACTGAAAATCCCTCCTGTCCGGCGAGGGTTAACGTATAACCTATGGTGCATCATATTGTCAGGGGAGGGTTCAGGAAATTCCTACAGGGGCCCCGTATTTTTTACCAGGCACCACGGTACCGTTCTTAGCATTGTAAAGAAGGGTGACAAATGTAATAAAAAATAAATTTTCTCTCCTTTTTCAGACCGCTGGCAACGCCTTTGGTAGCCACTGTTTTGGTAGCAAAAAGGGCCAATGTTGGCCCGGTAACCGTAAATGTTTTAACCTATCTTACGCCTCATCAACATGTAAAAATTCCAGGCAGGGACGTAGCAGAAATTGTCCCCCATGCGAGCTTCCTGGCTACGCCATTGACGCATACCGTAATGAATAAGGCTAATTCTCTTTGTTCCTGGCACCGCCACTGTAAGTTCATTTCCATCTGTGTACTCTTAAGCATAGGAAAAGGTCGCAATGGCTCATTTCGGCTTTAAACGGCACTAATTCTTAAAGTACAAGAAAGTACACATTTTGCTCCCTTAGATAGTCTCTGGATACCTACGCCATTGATGAGTGTTTGAAAATCTTTTGACCTTAAAAATGTACCTTCGACCCTTGGGTTTCGGTTCCAGTCGCTCTCGACAACCTTCTACCAACTATGTCCGATCCCAGACGCTCCCCAGGAGCGGAAGAGGAAGGACTGTCGGCGCAAGGGCTCCAGCAGAAGACAGAAGACGAAAGAAGAAAGAATAGAAGAGGCGCCTGTGGGGCGCGTTCCCAGGGCGTCCTGTTACTCGCAGTAAGCCGGCTCGGAGCAGCTGCGGGGTCTGAAGAAGGCGGCCGTCGCAAACCGCAGGAAATCCTCCCCAACCTGTTCCTCTTTTTTCTCTCTTTCCATCACTAACAAACCTGCTGATACCCAACGGTGTAAACCCCCCTGTTTGGGGCCATTGCGGCCAGGGCAGGTAGGCCCCTGGGCTAACGCTTGGGCCTTAGGGGATCAACAAAACCGGTTTTTTACTTTCCGGGGCCACTAGTGCCCCAAAGCCAACTAACAAACCACAAACACCTCACTAGAAACATGGCCTATCCCATCACCGCCGAAGGCGACTCTTTCGTCGTCGGCATCTACACGGACTTCAGACACGACATAGCCAAGAAGTCGGCATTCACACTCACCAAGACCCTTGAACACTACGTACAACACAAAAACCTCACCGTCACCAGACACCGCAAACACGTCATTGTGCGCGCCACAAGCACAAAAGACACGAAGAAGCTGCTGTCACTCACAACATTCAACTCACAAAAATGCAGCTTCACACTCCACAAGTCCGCTTAACAGCAGCCGTGACACCATTAACACTCCACAGTTTAACACCTCCAGCCACGAAGACATCGCCGCAGCCCTTCAGGGAACAGGAGCCTCTTTGTTCTTTGCTCCAAGGCGCTGGAGGCAGACAACTATTCTCACACTCTCCTTCCACACAAAAACCAGACCATCACACGTCACCATCAACCACATCCGGTACAAGGTATTCCCTCATATCACCTGTCCCGTCCGCTGCCACCGCTGCCAGCGCTACGGCCACGGAGATCAGGCTTGCCCTGCACCCAGCGCACGCTATGCTCGGTGCGCGGAACCACATCCTACCACAAAGTGCGCCTCCGCGGTCCGCATATGTGCGGCCTGTGGCGGCGCACATCCATCCTCCGACCCCCAATGTCCCGTGTGGCTGCGGGAGAGCGACATCCACGAGTTCGCGGCCATAAAGGACATTTCCCACTCTGCAGCACGGCAGCTGCTCACTCCCGGGCGCCTCCTATGCCGCCGCCGCTCGCTCATTCTTGAACCTCCCCCACCCTTCCCCGGCCGCCACCGCCACCGGACCGCCGTCCCCCCTCCCTCTCCCGCCCCGGGCGTCCGACGTCCGGTTTTCCCGCCCCGTCCCCCTAACCCAACCCTACGCACCGGCCCTAGCTCTGCGAGAGCTCGACCAGGCCTCCTCCCCCACCCTCCCCATCCCCACTCCCTCCAACGTCGTCCCCTCCTCCGCTCCCTCCCGGCCTCCCCAGGCTTCGCAATGCGCTCCCTGGCGCAAGGCCAGGCCTGCCCCCCCCCCACCTCCGGTCCCTTCAACATTTCCCTCCCCTCGGCCCCCCTTAGGCCTGGCGACGCGTCCCGGCGCGAAGCCAGGCCTGCTCCCCCACCCTCCCCACCCACGGTCGCTCCAGTCCCCCACCGGCCGCCCCGAGTGGCCATACCCTATCCCGGCGACCGCATCCCGCCGACCCGCTCGCCCAACACCAGGTCCCCAACTCCTTTCCTCCACCCAGTCCCCTCCCCTCCCCCGCCCGGGCCCAAACCCCTCCCCCACCAAGTCCCAACAAAGCCCCAATCCAAATCCTCTCAGACCCCCGCTCCCGCCTCCACGACATCCACCGGGGCTTGGTGTGACAGGCCACCCACAGTAAATGTGGCCTGCCAGACTGAACCCCAAGCCGGACCAATAAACCATTCCAAAGCCAACACCACCTCATTGGTCCGGCGTGTCACACCGCCAGCCACGACCCGACGTCGGCTCCGCAGGGCCCTAAACCTTGCGGATTCGGCGTCCGATACCCCCACGACACGGGCATCCGTCCCACCCCAGTCCCCAAGTCTTAAATCATGACACACATCCTCCAATGGAATATGGGCAGCATTCCATCCCGCTTCACCGCATTTAAATCCGAATTAACACAACGCAGAAATCCCCGGCCGCCCTCCAGTAGACTCGCCTGCGGGATTCAGATTCCTACTGGACCCGCATCCCAAACTTCACATGGCACGATTGACAATGTCAACGGGCCAACCCAGAAAAAGGGGAACTGCCATTCTCATTGCCAACAGCATCCCCCACAGCAGAATTAGCGTAAACAGCCAGATCAATTGCGTAGCTGTAAACCTAAAAATCAACCACATCCAAACCACCATTATTTCAATACGCCTTCCACCCTCAGAACCAGACCCCACACTACAAGACCTCACCACCCTCATCTCACAACTTCCACACCCAGTGCTCATCCTGGGAGACATAAATGCACACCACCCCAGCTGGGGAGAGCCACAAAACAAACAGCAGAGGACACACCATACACACATTTATCGAGAACCAAAATCTCACACTGCTAAACACCGGAGGCCTTGCCACCAGACACAACCCCAGATTAGGGGCCGTAGACGGCGCAATCGACATTTCGTACTGCACCCCGTGACTCAGTCACCTTTTTGAATGGTCGGTCGAGGACGACCCCGGGCTGAGCGCCCACCACCCAATCCACATTAAGCTCAGCTCCGCTGCAATCCACCATACAAAACTCCACGCACCCACATGGAATTTGAGAAAGGGCGGACTGACCAAAATACGAGGCCATGGTGGACCTCGCATTAGTTAATTCAATAGACCACACCATAAGTGAGGTCTTAGGAGCCATCAGCTCAGCAGCACAGGCCACCGTCCCAAAATCTAAAAAAAAAAAAACGAAATAAGGCATCAGCGCCTTGGTGGACCCCAGAAATGCCAACAAGCGATCGCGAAACGACGCAGAGCTCTGAAGCGGCACAAAAAGGGTGATGTGCGAAGCGCATCTCCTGGAGTACCGCCGAGCAAAAGCACTCTGTCGCTCAACCATACGTGGAACAAGAAGATCATCTTGGCACGAACATGCATCCACATTCAGTAGATTTACACCCACAGGCACCATTTGGACCCTCATGAAACGCTTCCACCTCAAACGCCTTCCGCCAGCTCCCTTTCCACAACTCACAATAAACAACCAGCGCATCACAGAACCTGGCGACGTCGTGGAACACTTCAAAACTCATTACACCAACATGTCCACAAACCACACTTACGACACAGCACTAACAAACTCAATTCAAACACTTGCGGCAAACGCAAACATTCAGTCGACCAACACTGAAACATACAACACACCATTCACAATGCATGCAATTACGCCTTGCCCTCAGGAAGTGCGGCAACACGTCGGTTGGGCCGGACGACATTCATTACCAATTCCTCAGACACTTGAGTAAAGTATCTTTAACGTACCTGTTGACGGCCATTAACCATCTCTTTCTTAAACGACTCCTTTCCGCTAAATTTGCGACAGAGGATAATCATTCCCATGGCCAAGCTCAAAAAGGACCACACTCGGCCAAAAAGATACAGACCAATATCCCTGACCAGCTGTGCCAGTAAACTCGTCGAGCGCATGGTAAACACACGGCTCCGACACTTTTTGGAAAACAAAAAACTGCTCAACAAACACCAATGCGGCTTCAGAAAACACAGGTCCACCGCAGACAATCTCATACGCATAGTACACGACATCAAACACGGAATCAATTATAAACGCACCACAGCAGCGGCATACTTAGACAACACGGCCGCATTCGACCGAGTCCACAAGTCCGCACTTGCACACAAACTCTACAAGCTAGGTCTACGCGGACACCTAGCACACTTTCTACTGAACTTCTTTCGGAATAGAACAGTACAGGTTAGATGCGGCAACACCACCTCCAGCTATGGAGCGCAGGATCAGGGCCTTCCACAAGGAAGCGTCATTTCACCAACACTCTTTTTCATCATGATCAACGACATGTTTGACGATTTTCACTGCAGAGCACTTAACTACTCACTTTTGGCGGACTACGTAGCCATTTGGGCCACTAACCACTGCTTCCTAAAAGCCGAACACACCGTTCAATCCGGAGTAGACCACATTGCAAAGTGGTGTAAGAAATGGGGCCTCACCCTGTCCGCCGAAAAATCCGGCAGTAGTCGCGTACGCTTGCGCTACCGGACCACACACCCTCAACCTGCACATCCATGGCGAAGCCATAGAGCAGGTAAAAAGCTTCAGATTTCTTGGATCCACCTAGACGAGAAACTGACACTCCAACAACACATCAAAGACATCACGAAACGATGCGCGAAACGCACCAACATCCTCCGCTGCCTGGGGGAGCAGATGGGGACGGACTGAGGTGGAGACAGCCAAACACTACTCATACTCTACAAGGCCATCATTCGACCCATTCTAGAACATAACAGCTTCATTTTCAACAGCATCTCTCCATCCCTAGCACAAAAACTGGAAGTCATACAAAATCACAGCATTCGAACAGCCACTGGATTATTACACTGTACCCCGATTGTTAGCCTTTTGGCCGACGCGGACATGCCATCACTACAGGTCAGGCGAATACAACTGTGTCGGTACTACATAACAGTTCAGACCGCAGAAAACCATCCGCACAGTCTTGCTTCAGACACGACAGACTAGACAAGAGCCGTGCAGCACGCAAGCGCCCACCTTTTCACGTTCAAATAAGCACGGCTCTGGCAGACCTTCAGTTTGCCGTACCGCCCACTGCACCCAGACCGCCCCTCAGGCCATTCTGGATCCACAAGCCACCCACTGTAGAATACCTCCTCACAGAACGTGAAACAGACGTAACTCGAACAGAGATACTCGCCAAATTCTACGAATACACCACTGTCAACAACCACAAATCATTCATATACACAGACAGGTCCAAAATCGACGACAAAGTCGGATTTGGACTCTCATCGCCTGGCTTCGAGCTCGGCAACCGCCTCCCAGACCAAACATCAATCTTCACTGCAAAGGTCATGGCCATACTAGAAGCCATTCGCATGACAATCGGACACAACATGGTTAACGTACTTGTCTGCTCCGGCTCAAAATCAGTACTACAAGCCATCAGCAATATGGCCGATCCATCACAGTACATCATTGATTGCATACAACAGCAAGTGTCCCCTGACGTAAACAACATTTCATTCCTTTGGATACCGGGACACGCAAACATCAGAGGCAACGAGCGAGCAGACCAGATTGCAAAACAATCACTAGCATTTGACACATGCTTTGACATCAAATTTTCACTAGACGACTGCAAGGCAGCCGTGCAACAACACGTCCGTGAACACCAACAGAAGAACTGGACACAAAATCACCACGCACGCCTGTACGGTATCAGACCCACACTTGGCGCTTGGGACACTTCAAATCAAAAATGCCGGCGTCAAGAAGTCGCCCTCACCAGACTTAGAATGGGTCGCACAAAATACACACAACGAATCTAAGAGGACGGCGCCCACCAAGTGCCACAATGCCACAGCCGCAACACACCATTTAACGTTAGTCACCTCCTGCTGGAATGTAGGGATTTTGAAACACAAAGACGACCCATTAAGGCCTTCTGCCAACAAAGGAAAATTCAGCTTCCCCTGAGCACCCTACTGGGTAACTACCACCCAGACCTACTGCAGTTACTATTCAAATCTCTAAATGACACACACCTAGCAAGAGAACTCTAACACAATATCTACCCGACAACAAACAGTACCACGCACTATCACCATCGGTGACCTGCCTCACGGGAACTTGGCCAGGATCGCGCATTTGATTTATTGGTCAATCTGTCCCGGGCCCCGCCCGCGCGCACAGAGGCACCCGTGAGGACCGCGCGACCTACCCGCTCAAGCCACCAACAGGCTGCACCGCTGCACTAACAGCACTGCAAATCCTTCTCACTCCTTCCTTTCTTCCGCAACACCCGGCGTGATAGGGCGAACGCTTAGCCAGCGTGAGAGGCGGTGTGGGCAATCTCCTCCTAGTCTGCACGATAAAGACCCCTCGATGCTTTTCGTGAGGAGCAGGCCACGTGCCTGCACCTTGGCAAAATACAACGCAAACCATAACCTAAATTTCTTGCTGTTCAGGAAGGCTAAATGTAACGTAACTGACAGAAGTAAAGGCGACGGCTCCCTTTCTCTTCCCCCTGCGCGTCTTACCCCCGCTTCACGGAGGCCCCACACCTTGCCGATAATATAAGCGGCATCTAAATTTTGCTCACACGAATACAACCCAACGTAAAAAAGCACTTGCATCTGTCACTCTTTCACCCTATAATGTTAAATAAAACACTTGCGCTACCTTTAAAATCGCCACATACACTCCAACGTAACGTAGCTAACACGCTTTACAGGCGGCGCATAATGACCGAAAAGGTCGAGGCACGCCTCTCAACCCAACATCATCACTCACGTCCAGTCCGATGGCGACCACCGAACATGCTACAAAACTCCCTTTTTGTACTTTTTTCCTTTTCACCCCCACTGAATATTTTCGGATTTTGGAAGACGTAAAATTATACATTAGCTCGCGAGAATTCGTTACAGCCTTCTCGAAGCAAACTTGGACAGTTAATTCCCGAGATATGAAGGGGGCTGGGGGCGAACAGACCTCCCCCAGCGAGAGCTGAGTTCGACGTTGTCGCTGTTGGAGCGTAAAACACATTGGCGCCGGCCAGCCGGAGCGGCAAAAAAGGTCACGATGCTTTATAAGCAGCTGAAATGCTGCTCTGGCACGAAGGTTGACTAATGATGTGAACAACACATTGCGAGACAGCGATATCCTATAAAAGTCACGTTCTAGCGCAGCACAAGTAGTGATTAGCGTTGGAAGGACTGTTTTCATTTCGTAGTGTGCCGTGTAATAGGATATGACACGAAACGTCTGGACTAGACACGAAACTCGGCACTCATTAGGGAGCAAACAGCTGGTAGTTTGGCCTTCAGCTCAATTTTAGCCGCTTGGATCGTTTGCAGACACTTTCAACATGAACAGGTCATGCCCTCTGGCACGCGGCGGGGTTATGGAAAAGTCACGTTTCGCCGAGATCAAAACCACGCTGTTTCTTTAATAGCTCTTTATCATTGAGTTGTTGTGGACCATATATAGCCTTTTAGCTCCAACGTTTTTTTTGATTTGTTATAAAAGTCGGTTACGCCTTGCATACGGAAGCCACTTTGTGTTTTTATTCCTACAGTGGATGTATAAAATGGATCATGCAGAGTCCCATAACGAGTCATTTTTCTCATTTTTGGGTTTGTTGAGAAAGAAGTACTTCTGAATCGGCGAAACATAAAACGGACCTATGTGTCCATGTCTCATTTTCCTAGCTTACACCTTATATGCAAAGACTTATAAGCTCTATGAATGCCAGATTCGCTTTCAAACGTCCGTACAACCACTGGAAAACAACCAATGGTATGCTATTTTTGCTGAACAATTGTTAGTTTGATAGCAAAAAAAAAAAACAATTATTTTGTTCGATTTCAAGACGGCTATGCCTACCAAGGAACCTATACGAGGTGCCTCCTATACCTGCAGCACAGCCTTTCCCTGTCTGAAAAAGCTCCAGTAAAACACTTGCTGTGAAAGGACGATGCCTTTGGCCCGAGCTCTTTCATCTTTCCTCATCTCAACACCAGGATGTGAGGCTCATTCTGAGTAAGCAAATGCAATGAAATAGATGAAAGGTGACTTTTCGCTCCCTTGCGGACGGTTGATTAGAAACTTCTTCGTCGCATAAAGGCGGGAAAATCTGCTGGATTTATGGTCGAGATAAGAATATTCAATTAAGCTGAAATGCGTCCCTCGACGCAGTGAGAGTGGCAAACCTTAGTCAGAGGTTAAGCGTGCGAGAACTTGGGACACAGCCTTCATATTCTTGAGGCCACGACCCCCTCACGATCACTGCCAAACGAACTGTGAAACAAACGATTTACTTCAGCAAGGCTTCGCTCGACCAGCTGTTGACTTGGGGGGTTTAACGCACCCTCTCTGACGCATTTCTTAGGTACAATTTTTGTATCTCCCAAACGAATAAACGCAGCGTCCTGAAACTTTCAGTACATTTCCTCGCATTCATTACGCATATACTGGCAAAAACTTCGGAACGACGTCACCTTAGGTCCGGTCCTAATGTTTTGTGATTCGACGTTAAGTTTTTCTCCTCCGCCGTACTGTCGGTTCTTTTGTAATGCATGGTGACTGTGGCCTGTATTGCATATCAGCATGATCTGAGAGTTCAACATGGAGCATCCATAACCCAAGGGTAGGGCATCCTAGTTCCGATGTATACGACCAGGTAGAATATCAGACTCTCTTGCAGCAAACTGTACGTGCAACTAACATAGCCGTTTTTTTGCAGCGTTGCAATTTTTTTCGTAGTTTGATCTTTGGTGGCTTCATGCAGATTTCAGCCTAGCAAGAAACTGGTGGCGTCTGTCTGACGTTCTGGATGACCGGTGTGGAGATAACAGCTCTTGCAATGCTGTGCAACATGACATGGAAATGTGCAACAATCATGACAAACTAACTTTTAGGGTCATCCAGAGATGTCAAATGTAGGTCACTACCGTGCTCGTGGTATTTTTAATTTGAAACCAAAAAATGTTGCAATGTTACAATGTTACTATTATTGTGTGTGCACAATAATTGCGCCATTTCAAGGCTTTTATGTCTTCAAAGTTTTATGACAGTGTCTCCCTTCCAATTTTCGTGCCAACTCGGCCAGAAAACATGTACTGCATGACACGTTATACCGGAGGTTAAATTTGACCCAACCTGTGACATTAACTTTTTAAGACCTTCTCAGCTGGCGGTTAAAATTTGAGATTAAGCTGCCGGGAACATAATGTCACGAAAACTTCAGTCTCGGTCTGCTTTCCGTTCTGATTAGGCGAGTCTGGAGGAAATGGTTAGTTTTTCGTGTCTGACCTGTCCCGCGACGTCATTTTGTTACTTTTGGGTCATCAATAGCGGCCCAAAAGTAACAAAATCTTAGTGTCCCGGAACCGCAAAGTACTGCGCTATCGATTGGTGTTTGAATCAGCTGAACTCGGACGATTGGTTCTCGAGATGGACGAGGGGGTCGTCAAACGCCCCCACCAGTCACTGGAAGGTGGCAAAATACCCCTGTCAATGCCGAGTCAACTCTAAATGGCACTGCATGACAACCGTTTAAAATGTTCGCTCGCTTTGTGCCTTCACGTTGACAGATCACGAACAGAACTCCCATTTATACCACGATAATTCGGCGTTGTCCCAAATACGCATTCTCGTGGACTGCGGATCTCATATGTATATGTATGCATTGCATCTAAAATCCATCCATGGAATGGCTGTCACAGATCTGTGTCATTAACATACATATCGAGACGCCGATTGGTGCTGCAGACATGCAACCACCACCACCCATGCAATATGGCAACTTGGCGCAGGCCATGACAGCATGCTACGATCATTGACAAGTATTAGACATCGTAAGTGATTGCCAGAACTAATAATGAATAAATTACCAGTGGAAATAAAAGATACCAAAAAATCCAGTTACGAAACTGTCGATAAAATGTGGTACTTTTCAACTTGTTATGGTGTCATTCGCCGACACGACAGAAAACCATGCTCATTGCCTTTTTGAGTAGACGGATTATTCAGAAGTTCAACCGGCAGTTGTACGTTGTTTGGTCTTTCTCTGCTGGACCCGACATCTTCGACTTACACACCTGAATGTTGAGTACACTGTTTTTATTCACTGTTCGGAATTAATCATCACTCCTCTTACAGAGCATTTTGCCAACGTGGACTACGAGAGTGGCAGACTTGGCCCGCAACATTTCAGCTTAAAAATCATGGAACGTTCGGGTAAACGGCATGTGATAGCCCGTTTTTCGTTACAAGAGATGCCTGAAAACCTCTTATTCAGTTCTTAGTGATGACACTGAATGTCAGGTCAGGCTGGATCACAGCGACCAAAGTGGCTAGCTTTCGATTCTCAGATGAATGGAATACAAGTAAATTCTGTTGATGTGCGAATGCCGTGCCATTTTTGCATCGTGCTCCTCTGGTAACAAAACTCCTGTCGAGGCCCATGATCATCCTAGGCCATACCAGGTCAGGTCTAATGAGCATTAGACGCCGGGTTTCTGATCGACCTTCGAAGAGTTGGTAGACAGGCAGCAAATCGCCAGGGAAACGTGATGCTTTGCTACGAACAGATGAAGCTTGACCTAAAATGACCCGTTCATGACTTGAGATTACATGGTCGGTCTGTGACATTTGTATCGCCTCCATGTTATCTGAGATGTTCATAACTTCCTAGCAATTCAAGACGGTTTATTTACTTGCCATTAACAATGTCTCCGTGAAAAGACATGACCCATGAGAACGGGATTGGCCTTAAAATGTGGATGTCATTCATAACCCTGAAACTTGCCCAGGAAACCACGACCTTGACTCTGGGATCTAAAGCCATTCACGAGTTTAACCTTGGCCAGAAGTCAGTGGTGATATCTGTCAACCCCTCGAGGATCAATCAGTAACCTTGCCTCTTTTCCTGGAGTCAAGAAACCATCTTTCCGTCGCCCTGAAGTCAGTCACAACCCCGAGCCTGAGCTGGAATCAGTCAAAAACTTGACCCTTTCCCGGAGGCAGCCGCAACGCTTCCCCTCGCCCCCGAGGTCACGACCTTAGCCTGACCCTAAGACCAATCACTCCCGAGCCGGAGGGAATTCGACTGGCTCGGTCGGCGGCCGCCGGCCGCCGGTCCGTGTCCGTTCTGCCGGCGCCGGGCCCAGAGGACGAGACGCCGGCGCCGATCCGCCCCGGTCGCCGTCCCACTGCCAGAAAAACAAAGCAATTTGGCTCTTTTGTGTGTTTTATCGGGTCGGGAGGCCGCCGCCTAAGCGACCGATTACGAGTTTAAAGTGGGTCAAAGGGGAGCCGGGTTCTCTTCTGGTTTGGTGGGAAGGAGAGAATCCGGTGTGGGCTTTCCGACAAACAGCTTGGTACGAAGCTGGTGACACGAGGCGAAGAGGACGAGAAACCATCTAAATGTGATGTTACAAATGCGCCATTGTATCAACTGTAGCTGTAATGCAATGACGCCCCGTTCCTCTTTAAAGTCCTTGCTTAAAATACACGTCTTTCCCCAAGCCAACATAACTGCAGACTGAAACACGTCTGGGGCCTGGCGTACTGACATTAAATATCAGATTTCATTTCCTCAAAACGATGCCGTGTGGGTGAGTTGGCTTATCACGTTGCAGAAACAAGGGTGTTTGTCAAAGTCAGGTGATGCATAGCGCAGCTGGTACCGAAATGCTAAAAATTTGCATAGGTCACGAACAACGTTCCAGTTAGTTGGAAACTGAAAAAGGTTTAGGACAAGTTGCGTGTGGGAATGACTCGAGGTGCACTACTGTTATGGGTTCTAAGTCCGTCTTATCGTAAGAAATAATGGGATATTGGCCATGAGGGAACTGAGAGAGCATGGTCTCTTCCGAAGGAACTTAGAGTACTCCAATGTCGAAGCTCCTCTTAGTCTTCAACTTATGTCGGCGGACGCTGGACAATATCAGCGGGTTTTAGAAACAATTTCCATGCACTGCGTTCTTCCACTAAGTGGGGTTTCGAAGACAATCCGAACCCCTGTAAAAATGTATCGCTAAAATTAAGAAAGTCGTTGTTTGCAACAATTGGCAATACCTTTCCATGTTTCCTAATTTTGCGAGTCGACTTTGTCATTTCGGCCAGCGAAGTACGCAGGTTAGATTCGAGAAACTCGCAACTTAAACGCCTAGGGATGTTGGTTGAAAATTTGGGGCACAAAATCTGTTAACTTCGTCCGCAAAATATCAAGCGGCATGCCTTAAGCAATGCTGTATTTAATCAAATGTGGAATCTACATTTCACTTGGCTGTGTCTCAGTTGCGTCAAGAGCAAGATACTCGTCTTTTTTCAGTTATGAACACACCTGTTTCCAGTCATGTGAAATGCCATGTTCAGTGAAGTGATCAATCCTGTTACTTTTGGCACGCTTTCTTCCTCATACGAACGACACGGAGACATGCATCCAGTTTATTGGCGGTTTTTTACATGCTAACCATCAACTGGTATTTTATTACGCCCGAAGCAATCGTGCTACCACTTCTTCGCAGTTGTCATTACCGTTCAGTTGGCGAGTTCAGCAAATTGATAGCTATTTCGCCTTTGGGGGCTGCTTAATTAGGCTGGCGGGAACAAATATAGGGGCTTTATTGCGATGGCGTCGACAGTCGCGTGCGTTTTTATTTTTCAAGGCACCGTTGCCGGGTCCCCGAGCCCGTGGAATCACCACCCCGAATGAACATATTAAACATTAGAAATACGCGCGCGCGGTCTGCCAGGTCTTGTGACACCCGGATGACACAGAAGAAACTGCAATTTACTGCGCAGCCTGGGGTTAACACCATCGCCCTGAATAGGACGAGAACTGAGAACTTATATAAGCTAACTGACGACGAGAAGGCGGTTTCCGGTTTCACCAGGGAAGCACCGCGCAGTCGAGGTGCCTGGAGGCTGCCGGCGATCTGGTAGAGAGAGAGAGAGAGAGAGAGAGAGAGAGAGAGACGGTCTCATTTTACAGGCCTCTCTCAGGCTGCCCTAGACTCAGGTCTCTCGCTCAGCCTGCCGCAGCCCGCCTGCCGGGTGGGTTGGCTAGAGGCTGCAACCGCGGAAACCGCTACAGATTGGATGGCTAGAGAAAAGGCGCACGTACTTTTTTTGCGAATGGGCTAAGTGAAAAACATAAGAAATGGTCTGCCATAATTCCTCCTCTCGCGGTATTTTTTCTTCTCGAAAACCATTTTCCTGCTCCAAGGAAGGGGCAGGCCATCTTCCCCGTGCGTGCGCCTTTGGGCCTGCGTCCCCTCCCCTAGTTGTCGTGACACGCGACAGAAACATGGCGGCCAGAAGCCATGTGGGCTCTGGTGACCGTGGTTGTGGACGGTGCACGACTGGATATGGAGCCTCCGGTCAGCTCCTTTGCTGCAGAGGGAGGCAGCGTGCAGTGCAAAATACCCAATAAACGAAATGCACTGTGCATGTTACGTTAGTCTTCTGAGCGTTTATACGAAATAAAAATCGTCGAGAGATTTCGTTACAGGCATTGCAGTTTTAGAATCACCTGTAGCAAGAGCTTGACGACTCATCTGTACCAGCTCGCGGTCAAATGATTTCCGGGCACCTGAAAGAGTAGATTATTGGTGCGAGGTAACAGTACTCTGAAGGATGGTTGTTACACCCGTTACTGATGAAAAGTTAATGACGTAATGGAATATCAGGGGTTATTACTTCCACATACTTTTGAGCGGTAGCCATACACACTTTTACAGATGATTTCATGCCTAAGGTGTTGTCTGTACTGTGCCTGCAAAGGATGTCGTGTTTTCTGGAAGGCAGTAGTGCAAACTTACGTAACGGTTTAATCAACATAAGCTGCGCTTAACGGTTGATTACCCAAAGTTCCGGAAGCAGTTACTCTGAATTCACCAAAATGACGAGCTTAAAAAAGATTCCGTGCCCCGGAGTGTGCGTTTGAAAGTATCAGCTAAGCCAGGGCACATGGGTGTAGTTTTACTTATGCTTAGGATGAAACAGGCTTCATGCTGACAAAAACTTTTGGACCGATATCATCGCCACACCCTGACGAGGAGAACCGTTTGATGATTATTAGCAATGCGCTTGGTATGACATATGAATATGACATGACCTATGAACCAATGTCGTTTTATGTATTAATGCGTTATTTAATTATTATTAAACTTAATATCACATTTAATATGAACTAAGATTCAAATGCAGAAAAGGTTACAGTACATTCATTGGGCTGCAAACCCATCCCCAATCTGGTGGAACACAAACCAAAAATGGTAGGATCTCCTGCACCACTAACATTGATGTATTGGAGAGAGCTGTTTTCGTAAATAGCAACATTTTTATACGTAGTGCAGTCACCATGAAAACTTAGCATATTTGTCAACAATAGGGGAAACTGTAGGAAGGACCAACTGGTTTCTCAGCTCCACCACACGCCCCGAAGCTACAACACATACATACTGACAGGGAAATCCCTATTAAATTGACGTGTCCACTTTTTGAGAAATTGGTCGAGCGCCTGCAAAGATGACGTCACGGCTTTCAGGGGCCTGTGCAGGATTCGTAAAAGAAATGCTCCTCATTTTGGAAGAACATGAAGGTATTCGAAGAAGATAAACTTTCAGCATTTTTTTATTACTTAACAAATGCGAAAAAATGGACTTTACCAAATTTCGACAGATTTCTAATTTATATTACAGTGGAATGTGTCTCTGTACCCTCCCCTGCACACACCACTGCTAACGTTACTTCACTGGTAGCGGCGTCGGCCATGTTGTTTACCTTTCCCGTTTTTCTTTTGGCCGGCCGGAGATAGGTTTTGGTCATCTGTTATTGTCATAGATGAAGCATATTGTTGTGGCTGATTTGCCATGGATGATATCTGGGGCTGGAGATATTTCTTTCACAAAAGTGCAGTCATACTCATTTGTGCTGTAGCTCCGTGTAAATCTGTGCCTCTCAAAGGTACCTCTGTGCCGGCGAGGGCTTAGCTCAGCAATAATATCAGTTTACATCCTAAGTTATCATAAGACGGAAAGATTAATTTAATCTAGTCGTAACAAGAACAAAAACCATGAAAATCCTCTCGGCAAGTCTTCATACATCCAGTCGGACATTGTATCCCCATACCAGTCTGTGTCGTGTTATCTAAAGATGACGTCACGGCCTCGTTGGCTTGAACACGGTCGTCGGGCCGGATGGCCCTACGTGGTATTTAGGGCCTTGACATTCTGACACAAAAACACATCAATGTGAACTTTTCCGAACGACCACCATACATGAAATTCCAACTCACTTAAAACGTGCAAAGCACGCTTTCAGGTCTTTCGATATTGAAGAAATATTATTGAAATGTTGCCACTTCAACGCATAGAACTTTATTTTTTATTTTTGAAAATATGGTTTTATTTCCTATTTTTGCAGCAACACAGAAAACACAGAACATATATTTTTTCTATTTTTGCAACAACACAGAAAACGCCACTTTCATTTTTTTCACCTTGTAAATTATGATGGACGCTGTGGTGAAACTTGTGAACATATCTGATAATAACAATGAACACTTTCGTCAGCGGTCATTTTATATTGTCGATAAATGTGGCACACACATCACAGTGTAAAACTCTGTCAAAACTTTCCCTCTTGTACGAAGCGCCTGAGGTAAGAGTAATGTATGGCGATCCATTCCTTATTATTTGAACATCCATTCACAGGACTATGTCAGGGCACTTGTAACTCCAGTGACAAAGATGTGTTACAGTGCATGCATGAAGGTACATAAATGAACAAAACAATCGGTTGACAGACAACAGCAGCCAGTGGAATACAATGCAGAGATACAGTGCCGGTGAAGAAGAAGATGCAGCGATGAGATGAAGATGGATCTGCGCCCCAATAACAGCCGCAGCCCGCACCAAACAGATGTTCCATTTACCTACCAGCAAATATATGGTGTGCCAGTTAAACAGCTCAACTTAGCAGTTCATTGGAAATATCTGCTCAAATGGGTTAAATTCCAGATGCCACTCGACGCTGCTTTGCTTACTATAACCTTCATCCGTAAGTTTCATCTCGTGAAAAATGATTACAAATGTAAGTTCCGAGCAAAGCATTTGACAAGATGGAGGGCACCATTTATTTTGCTTTATGTTGATGAGTAAGCTTTACGTCCAGGATGCATTGGCCAATGCACACAATCAACATCTGCTATGCTGACAAAATTACTGTAATACTGTATCAAATTTAAAGTAGCTTCCATGATATTTTCCACCAATATAAGCATTTTCAGCTCCAAAACCTTGTCTTGCGCGGGAAAGTTGATCAACATTAGGTCTGCGTGCATAATGAAAATGTGAAAATATCATACCAAAACAACACAACAACGAAAAAGAAACAACAAAGAATGTCATTCTTACAACTACCTTTGTGGTACCAGTAAGAATGAGCAGCAATAAGTTAATAGTTTTAAGCAATCAAATCACATCAAATATTCCGGTATTTCAAGTTCGGGCCATGAACAAACTGCATCCTATTGACCCTTTTGCCTACAAGCTGAGAATAGCGACAGCAGAGTAGGGTGCATGCAGTAAACTTAAGAAACTTTACATATTATATAGAATAATGATGTATGGCCTTTGGATCACATCTGACTCGCCACAATTGCATGCCAAACCGGCGATGAGAGGGATATTTTGCCACTTTCCATTGACTGGGGGGCGTTCAAGGCCCCCTTGTCTATCTCGAAAACCAGTCGTCCGATTCGGCTGATTTCATGGCGAATTGATGGCGCCAAACCTTGCGGTCCTGTGACATATTTTTTCACTTTTAGGTAACTGATGACGTCAAAGGTTAACTCAGACATGGAAAAGTGAAGATTTTCTCCAGATTCGCCTAGACACTACGCAAAGCCAGACCGAGATTGAAGTTTATGTGATAATATGTTCCTGGCAGCTTAATCTCAAATTATATGTGCCACCTGATCCGAGGCCAAGGTGATAGGCTGGGTCAAATCTGATCTCCGTTATCAAGTGTTATACAATGCATGTTTCCAGGACCAATTTACACGGAGATTCTCAAGTCCGGCATAGGCCCAAGTTATCGTACATATACAGCATCAAATCATTTTCTAGTTTCAAACTCGAAGTACCACGAGCATGCTAGTGATATCCATCTGACATCTCTGGATGACCCTACAAGTCGGTTTGCCTTATATTGCACATCTCCACGGAATGTCGCACAGTATTGTTACGGCCCATATTTCCGCTCATCAGAATGTCAGATACCATCACTTTACTCGCTAAGGTGAAATCTGCATAAAATCACCAAAGTAAACTGCGAAAAAATGTTGCAATGTTTCAAGAAACTGCTGTGTAAACTGTACATGCAGTTTGTTCCAAGAACATTTGATAATCTCTCTGGCCGTACCCAAAAGTCGGTTTATTCAGTTCCTTTTCTAAAATGTACTCTCACTTGACCAGGAAAATTAAAACTGTCTTTTGGCTTAGGATGATCTACCATGGGGCCATGGTGGTATTCAATGCAAGCCACAATCAACATGCATTGTAAAAGCACCAACAATACGGCGGTGAAGTAGAATTGGACGCCGAATCGCAACACAAGGTCGCCTTTATGACATCATTTTAAGTCGTGACCTAAGATAACAAAGTTCCCATTTTTTTGCCAGTATGTGCACAACTGATGTAAAAAAAAACTGGAAATTTCAGGACGCTGCGTTTGTCTGTTTGGGTGATGTCTAAGAACCACGTGGCGCCACGTGGCGTTTAACACCCCTCCCCAGTCAATGGCGGATTAAACGTCAGAAATGCCTTTAGTATTAAATGTAACAGGCTATCTGTAATAAAATCAAACTTGTTTTCAAAACTTCAAAGGCAAGACCAACTTGAATGCAGTGAAAAGCCTCAAACTCTTCAGAAGACATGTAAATATGCATGTTTACCATCGAAGTGTTAATGCACATCTCCAGCTATTGAAGAGATGGCTGAAAATCAGGGTTGACATCGTTTAGGCCTTATTTACCGCGTAGCGTAGGAGGCGCTAATTTTCTCCGCGACAAGTGTGTTACGCGATTGTTTTGCCATGGTGAAGCTGACTGGTTTAGAGATTTGATACTCAGCCACCAGTCTAGGTATATTCCTACATGAGATTATAAACTATTCGATGGAGCATTTTATTTTCATAGCCTTGTGCTGATTCACCACACGTGCAGCAGGCGGACGTGGTGTATCAACACAACTTACTGTATCCACTTTTGGCGACATTAATCAAAACAACAAGGATGACGTCACAGCTTTCAGGGGCTTGTTCAGATTTCGTAGAGCAAATGCTCCTCATTTCTGAAGAACAAGAAAACATTCGAAGAAGACAAATTTTCAGTACATCTTTGTTATTTGGCCAGCATTAAAAAACTTAGCTTTGCTAAGTTTACACGAATTTATAACAGCGGGACGAGCCTTTCAGCCCTCCCCCGCATACCCAACTGATCACGCTGCTGCATTGGCAGGGCCGTCGGCCATGTTGTTTACCTATCCCTGCTTTCCTCTCGGCCGGGTGGAGATAGCTTTTGGTCATCTCTTATTGTTGTGGTTTATTTGCTATGAACGATGTTTGAGGCCACAGGTGCTCCTTCCACAAATTCACGCTCAGGCTCATTTGTACTGTAGCTCCGTGTAAATCTGTACCTGCTAAAGGTGTCTCTGAGCCGGCTGGGGCTTAGTGAACGAATAATATCAGCTAGGTTTTATTTAATCATAAAATGAAAATGCTTATTTAATTTAGTCACACCAGGAACGAAAACCACAAACATCCTCGCGAAAAGTCTTCAGACATCGGGTCGGACATAGTATCCCCATACTGGTCAATGCCATATTATGTAAAGGTGACGTCACGGCCCGGTAGCCTGAACACGGTCGTTTGAAACGGATGGCCATGCCTGGTATTTCGGGCCTGGTACTCACGGGGATGACCTGCAGGGATGGAACGAGGTTCCCGAGACCGATGTAAGTAATTTTGATGGTTTCAAGCGTTAAAAACAGCCCCAAGGTCATTTTTCACGCGTTTGGAATAAGATTCTCGGAAGAGCACTTTTTGAAATGCGGCCCCTTGAAAAAGGGGGCAACATATATCCCACCGTATGCCAGGAACCACTGGGCCAAACAACGCTCTCTCACGGGTTCTTGGCCTGTTTTTATTGACACTTTTCGTGTCGCCACCTCACGTCAGCGCCATCGCACAAACATGCAGCTGTTCGGTATTCGGCGTCTCTTCCGACACGCAAAATTGTGTGAACCTGCGGTCGGAATGACAACAGCACTTTCAGCCGAGCTCAGCCGAACGACAAACGGCCCGAGGGCAGTCGTGGAGACGACCGGGCGTGCCGACCCTGGTGTGCCGGTCGCCACGGACTTGTAACGGGTTGTTTTCGAGCTATTCTGGGACGTGAAAGGAGCTGTGACATCGTTACTTCCAGGGGACGATTACAACAAAGACCTGCACAGACACACTGAATGGTCGTGCCCTGCGAAAGAGGCAGCCAAGATGACTGCGTGGTCAACTCAAAGACGGCTATCACCAAGAATGTCCGCTTGTTGCGGGGCATTCACGATTGCTCAGTTGGTGTTCAGCGTTTTGAAAGTTGTTTCTTCAAAGAACAAGCCATGCAACTCAGCTAGACATTCCAGGAGATTTTGTACAAATTTGGCGTTGAGCGTCATTTTTCGAGACGCAATCCTGTTTGTTGGGCTGATTTATCACGGACTATGTTCCGTCACATTTCATTGACATATAAGAGTGGAGACATCGCAAAAGCTCAAGGAAGTCGTTTGCCTATAGTTCAGCTACAGCTTATATCAGTCGAAATGAATACCTTTTTTAAGAAAACATCTGCTGATTCAGACCAATGAGGGCTATGTATTCATTTACTAGTGCATGAAAATTTATTGGTGCGCATAAAATTGTAGTAAGTAGCTCCTGGTATCTCTGCGGTTTCCTACTTTTTCGGCAATGGTGCTGATGATTTTGAAAGAACATACTTTATGGTGACCCATTTTGACGGGTTTTCACTTTCGGGAACGGAGCCACGTTTCCCTTTTTCGCATCACTAGGAATGCCCACTCGTTGCGTGCCATTCGCGATTGCTCAGTTGATGTTCAGCGTTTTGATAGTTGTTTCTTCAAAGAACAAGCAATATAATCCAGCTAAACATCCCAGAGGACTTTTCAAAAATTTGGCGTTGAGCGTCATTTTGCGAGACGCAGTGCTGTTTGTTTGGCTAATTTATCACAATGTTACATCACATTTCGTCGGTATATAGGATGGAGACACCAAAAATGATCAAGGAAGTAGTTCAGTTACAGCTCAAATCAGTCGAAATGTATGATAAACTTTTTTAAGAAAACATCGGCTGATCCAGACCAACGAGAGCTATATATTCATTTATTAGTGCACTGGATCGTTCACTAGACAAAAATTTACTCGTCCTGGTGCCTCAGCCGTTACCCACGTCTTTGGCGATGGTGCTGTTTTTTGTGGGAACATACGTTGTGGCGATCACGATCGTTTTTCACCGGCACTAAATCTCAGATCCACCGCAGCTTTTCCTTTTTTATTTTGCCCTTTTCTTCTGCTGTACATCCAGCCGTTTTGCAAAGATTTTGTTGTCTTGATTAGTTGTTAACGTACAAAAAACGCGATGCTCTCATAATTTTAGGCGCAAAGATTACAAAGTCTAGGCCTGTCGTTGCACGTTAATGAAATGAAACTTTTAAAAAGGAAGATGTGACGAGTCTTTCGACATTCCGTTGACTACATTCACTGGGCATGTCCTAGGCACCAACTCTTGCGGCAGTTCAGGCATAGCTAACCGCTGGGCCTGGTTCAACGGGTTCACGACAGGTAAACAAGCCGTCACACGTTACTTGTTGGCCGCCGAAGTCGTTCAGGAGTCTATTCTCGAAGTCGCCACGAAAAAATAAGAGAAGCAGTTAGCTACTGTCAAGAACCAATATGTACCTACAATCCCAAATATGTTCTCACCAGAGTTAAGCACGTGTAATGAACGTATTATTGCTTTTCTGACGAAGAATGATTTTCAACGAGCGTATTGAACCAAAGCTTTGTGCTTGGGGGATTGGGGGAGCGCCCTTGCTAAATAAATGCGGGACCAATTGACCGATTTCGCTGATTCAAACGGCAATCAGCTGCTCTAGATGATGTGACCCTG
This sequence comes from Capitulum mitella, assembly GCA_030062745.1. Lineage (NCBI taxonomy): Eukaryota > Metazoa > Arthropoda > Thecostraca > Pollicipedomorpha > Pollicipedidae > Capitulum > Capitulum mitella. The sequence goes on along the minus strand of CP099851.1, from coordinate 15,521,410 downwards.
GAGAGGTGATTCTGTCACGTCCTCGATAACATATCGTAGGCCCAAGGTCACGTGATACTTCCATATTGTATTGAATTAAGGTGTGCCGTTTGCTGCGTACAAGTCGGACATTGCCATCAACTCAAGGCCGACGCACATGAACGGGCACGCGTGCAGTCATTACGCGTCGATCGTAGAGAAATTGTCACTCAGGTCAATCTAGGGCATGCAGAACTTTGGGATGAATTTCATACCGGTTGGAAATATGTCTAATACCAATAAACCCTATAAAAGTCCATCAAATGCCTCTAAATTGTTTTGCTTGCATGAGAAAATATTAATAATAAATGATGACATGACAATAACATATTGATGACATAACAATAATGATAACAGCCAAAATAATAAATGGGTAAAAACCGGTTTTATAACGTCAGTTGACGATGTACTTTAAAAAAATTGCAGTTATACAGGTTTCATCTGTGATGACCCTGGGTGCGGTCATGGGTAGTAGACATCTATCTCTCACGCCATTTTGAACACACTGACCATTTTAAATGACCAACATATATCACAGAAACCATCAGATAGTCTCGAAAAACAGCAAAGGCGTAAAACATCGCCGTCTTTACGACATCATTTCAGTATGATCTTGCGTGGCTTCAGCAAAAGAATTCTGCTCACGATGTGCAAACAAAACGTACCGACGAACACTGGGATTTTGGCGAGGCTGGACCGCTTGGTTACGGAGTTATGCAGCAAACCGAAAAAGTTTGACGACGTTCCTCTCCCCCTTCAGCACGTCCAGCTTGCGGCAGCACCAACATCAATGAAAATCCTGCATGCCAGTTACAATATTTAGCATAAGGCGCCCGTTCACTCCGACAGGAAAGAACAAAATTCGTCGCCATCCTTCAATACAAGCTAAGGTACACTTGCCGAACTTAACCCGCCCCAAACCGGCACCCTGACGTGGACGCCCGGAGCCCGTGGGGGGGGGGGGCGTGTTTCGACGCCCCCTCTATCTCACGAGTGGGACGTCGAAACAAAATGGAGCTTATATCATCGTGAAGCTCGCTATGAGCACGTTTCAAAACATTCAAAATTGTTTGAAAGTTTCGAAAAAATAACTCGGTTTTATGGCCCATATATGTAAAATATAGATTCGTTAAAAGGAGCTATAGTCTCCTGCTAGAGCTTCAGCAATTCCAAGAATGTCAATGGAAAGCCCATTGAACGTATATTTCGTTGGCAGATAATTTGCAACATGCATATAATGACATATTACAATGACATTTTATCCTGATGCCATTTTTTCATCTTCGCAATGTTTAAAAGGTTTTTGAACATCGTTGGCAAGTTGTTGTCCTTTTATGCTTTCAAAACGGTAAATTGGTTTGTAAATTTTGTTTATGCAAACAGACTGCAAGACCAACGACCCGACGTGACCTGACCTGACCTTGCAAGCTGGCACAACGTTCAGCCGTTTGTTTTATTTTGTCTTCAGTCGATCATCGGTAACAATGCAAATAAAAGGGCAAGGAGTACATCTGGACTGAAATTCCTTTGGGTTCCAAAACAATGGTCAATAGAATGCCACATAAGGTCGATTATGTGGCCTGACTTGATGTAGGATCATGATCTAATTCAAAGCACGCTTGAGTTTCGTTTTGTTATGCATAGATCTGCCATCGGCTCAGGAAATAAACCAGAGAAATCTAGCTGGACATCTGGATATGCACTCAGTTTCTGCCACGGTGGCCCTGCGTGATGTCAGATAACCTAAGGTCATTTTACATCTTGGAAGCGTTTTGGTCCAATTTTAGACTGGCGAATCGACTTCAGTGTCTGTTTTTATTTCAGGAATCATCAAAACGGGGTTTCAGACTCTGTTTTGCTGGTTCACTCTAAATGTGACCCAAGCTGACCTCATGACTCATCATGTGGATCAACACCATTTGTCGTGTGTAAGGCACTTTCTTGGCCCGAAAAAAATGCATTTAAGGCAGCAGCAAATCGAAGAAACTGTTCAAAACCGTTACAAATAAGGAAATAGGGCGGATATAGAGCTGACCTCAGGCCATTGACTTTGACCTTGATAACGAATTAGCGACAGCGACATTCGTGGGAACAACTCTTATTCCTAAAACTTTTAGGTCGGTCGATCGCATAGTGTGGTTTATAGAAGATTTTTAAAAAATCGGAAGTTGGCCACTTTTTCGTGACCTAGGTCAGTGACCTGACAGGGCTGTAAGTTGAAAATTCTACAAGACATGGGCAAAAGATATGAAAATGACGGAAAATTCCAGCGCGCTGCGCACGGTGTTTTTTTCCCTATGAACAATAGTCCTCAGGGTGGGAGGTCGAAACGTCCCCCCGGGCTGGGCGAGGAACGTTGGCCAAGTTCGAGACTTTCAAAGATCATGACCGTGAACACGATCAATACCTTCAAAGACCAAGATCGTGACCTTCAAAAGCCGACAACATAAAACGTTAAAAGACTCTGAATGAACTCGTGTGATAGGGAGAAAAGGCGCGGGCCGAGCCGCCTCTCTGAAAACGTACGAACAGCAAAATGTAAATTGACTGTAACCACGGTCGCGCGCTGGTCATATTCAGCTTGTCATGGACTCTCTGACGTTTGGCACCGGCAAATTATTTACTGGAACGCCAGGCTGAAACATTCCTCACGATTATTTCCTCCTCGCCAAGTCGTTATCCGTGGAATCCCGGTATCATCACGTTTAACCGCACTCGAAGGAAGTCGTACAATGGAAGGAAGTCGTGAGATTCTGTGGCAACTGATGTTTTAAACCTGTCTGCTCACCAAAAACATTTTTGCTTTGTTTTTCCCATTCCTTTTGTAGCCTTAGGTACTGGCGGATCCAGTGGGACTATAGGAGCCAAAGCTCATTTTTGCTGGAAAAGGGGATTACATGTCTTTTTGCTTTTCAGTCTCAGAAGAAAAAGTGCATTTTATTCGCTTTAGAATTCCTTTTTAAATACACGTAAATTTAGAACAATTGGCAAAACAAGTGCGCAAAAAGCCGGAGAAAATCTGTCCTTGGGGTTAAGTTAAATGGATGATCATTTGCCTCCCCCCTCCCGTTGGCACATGGTGTCGATCCCACCTTGGCCTTAAAAGTCAGAAACTAAGTTTCAGTGGTATAATATTTTGACATTGCTCACTTGGACGGGGTTCATCTGGATATCACTTATCTGATCATTCATTTGGTGATTGCACATTATGTTGGGTATAAGAAAGATACATTTCGTTCCTTGCTTGCGAGTTTTAAATGGCGGCCGCAGACTTTCCCCGGCTTTTTGCCAGACCGTCAACAACACGCCGCCAAGTTTTTTGGCTGCTGTTGACGATTATTGTAAGCTAACTCAGCGCGACGATCTGCCTTTAAATAGGAACAACGTGTAAAGCTCCCACCCGCACGGGCCTCGCTCCAAAGACAGGCCAACGCATGCTCGAACTCGAGGCTCTCGTGGCACTGTTTACATTGGCACGTGAGGGCGGCAATGCAATATGTTGAGATTACTGAGGACTAGTCGCGAATGGACGACCGGATCGGCTTGACGCAGCGCCCATAAAGTTTCAGAGAAAACGAGTAAGATGACCAGGCTTAACCACGTTGTTGGTAACCACCACATTCGAAGAATTTAACAAGCTCTTCTTCTTCGTCCTCCCTCGAGGCCCTCGCGATGACAAGAAACTGTCATCAAGCTTCTGAGCGGGATGAGGTGTGCCCTTGAGTGAGCACCTGTACCTCCTCCCAGCTACCAGATACTATCGAAAGCTAAAAAATTACCCGTTCTTTTGAATGTTTTCATATCGGCGTGGTTTTAATAGGTATATCGGGGACAGGCAAGTGATGTATGCTATAGTTACGTCGACCTGCCTTGCAATTTTAACTGTGGTCGTGCAGAAAGTTGAAGACACCCAAACTATTGTGGAAATGATACCATGTAGAGCTATAAATTCCTTTGATTGCAGACTTAACCCGTCTCCGACTGGGGAGGGGCAGTTGACTGCCCCCCCGAGGTTTTTCTGGGATTGCGAGAGATCCAAGAAACACAGAGTCACCAACCTTTGTGTACCTTCTGCTCCATCGATTTTACGTCTCGTATCAAAATTTTAACCTCAGGTCACGTCAGATGCCTGACCTAGGTCAGGTCAAACAGACCTATGTCAAAAAAAGTTTAGCGCCCTCTAACTTTTTCGCAAAACAAGATATCTTAATAATACTTTGAGGGATTATTGATCGTGATAGATGCAACAAATCTGCTATCTCAGATTTTTTGGAATTTTCCGGGTCATTGACCTAAGGGCAAGCCCATTTTTAAGACATATCGCCGTTTTTTTCGGAAATTGACGGAATATTCCATAACATTTTTAGTGTGGAATGAAGCAGACATCTAGTTACCGTCATTGGACAAAGTACCAGTGACCTCCAGCCATTGACCTGAGGTCAGGTCGCGAATAACTGCAGTGGGCCAAAATGTACCACCGTCAAAATCGACGATGAATTACTCAGAATGGGTAGAAAATGGCAGAACTAGCTTGCACAGACGTAAGTAATACGAGGAACCTAAAAAAAAATGGAAAAAGTAGCATATTTTGGAAATAAACGGGCTCTCGCGAATAAAACTCCGCCAACTTTGTAGATTGGCAACTAATTAATTTTTCCAAAATTTAAAAATGAGAAACCATCACAAGAACCACAAAGATTAATAAAATGTACATAGATCGTCTTTTTCGCAAAAATACAGGAACGCTAAAATTAGTTGCCGTCAATTTGGTACCGCATTCGGAAGCGCCGCACACTGACGGCTGACGGGAGAATTTACGGTATCTTTAACTCAACGTTTCGGCGTATATATTGAACAAATCGGAGGAAATTAGACGTGTATCGGCATCCGCGGGCATTTACTTGTGCGCTGGTGCCTTTACATATGCGTTATTAGTCACAGCCCTTGAGATTCAGGCCATTTCTCGGTCTCATGCAGTCGGCTATGAGAAAACATATATAGGGCGTAAATTGGCTTACATATTATCTAAAACTAAAAATGAGACCAGTTTCGAGCTCTACTCGTCACAGGCTTTCCAACGGTATGCTTATTTTTTATCATGCGACCAACCGTTCGTGAGTTAGAGGGGGGGCAGTCAACTGCCCCCCCCCAGTCGCCGATGTTCGGGACGGACCGACGGTCGTGCGCGGCTTAACTGGTGACTAGAATTGATACAACCTCCATCCAAGGCAAAATGAGCGATTTTGTTTCGGGACCCATCCATTCAGTTCGAAGAAATGCAAAAAAGGCCAACAGTCAGTGGCTTCAACAAGAAGAATGTTTTGTTACTGATATGATATGGTTGATGGGAAAACCTATCCGGTGACGGAGACACAGTGCAAGATGAGATCGATGCATAGGTCACCTGTCTCGTCACTGTCGCAGTCAGCTTATTCCAATGTGCGTTTTATCCTTTCATACCTATCAATGACATGGAAAACGGGAGCCACACCGGCATCTAAAGCGAAATTGAATGTCTCCGTCACTTAAAACTTTAGATACGATGTCCGTCAAACGCAAAATTCGGCGTGGCATGACGCTGGCGAACCGCCCCACTGACGTCGGATCTTGAATGTGAGATCAGTCTAAAAAGCAGAACCATGTCCCAATTTTAATGGACGTCTCTTACGAAACTGCATAATGCGGCAGTAATGGCGTGCTTGAGACGTGTGAATATTGCCACCAGTTACGTTGCCAAGAGAACGCAAGCATTTGGTAATAAGGCCCTTTTCTGGCGGCCGCCAAACCTGAGGAAAACAAGCCTTCACCCTCGGTTTTCGCATTGTCATTTTGGATTATCTAAAAGACCGTGCTCTCCCAGAGTCACGGATGCGTAAATCTCATCAGTTACCAGTTTCACAAAGCGTAATTACAACGTACACCTAGTTGTCGGTTGTACATTTGTTAGTTACAACCTACAACTTGCGCCGGTTTCAGAATAGTACCGTAAATTGAAGGCTGTAATTTGTAATTTGACGGGCGGTTGTACCTTTCATGTAGCAGGCTGCTATGGTACTGAGGCCACGAAACCTTCAGCGGATGCAGCTCCTAGCTTCCCTGTATTATTCACTTCGGATGAAGATACATAATCGCCGATGTTTTTTTATTAATTTAGCGACCCTGAATTTGTTGGTTGTGGAGTAACGTTGGCTATCAACGGCGACGCAGGGCCTAATTTGGCGAAACGGAGGTTGAGGCGTTTTGCTTGTGGTGCATGCGAACCAGTAAGCAGTTATTTTGCGTCAAGTTCATTCCAGTACAAGTTCATAGTTCTGTGCGGTGAATATGTGGAACTGGGATTAATTGCGAGCAATCACGTATATGAACTGCTTAGAAGAAAACTTCCGTGGACAAGGGCTTCAAATGAGGAATGTATTGCTATTCGTCTCAGTCATGCATTGAGAGCTGGAAGTGAAAACACAATAGTTTGATTAGGAAATTAGTTGTGACGTTATGTAAAGATCGCAGATTAAATATGGTGTGACTTGGCCAAATAATGGTCATAAAATATAGACACATTGCTTTTCAGGTGAGAGGAAACGACGTCATGGAAACAAAGGATTCGTATTGTCCAGGGTGTCTGTGAATTAATGCAGAAACTGTTGACTTTGACGGTCATTTGGATGCATCATTTTAATGACTTGCATTTGTAGAACCTCAGATAAAAATACTGACCACAGACTGGTTGACTCTTCCATGAAATATTACTTGATTTGAGATATGCCAATGTGTGCATCATAAGGGCTCAGTAGCCCAGGTTGACATCGTAATCACTCAGTCGACCTCTGCAAAATAACGGCTTGAGGAAAATTAATAACTGTCATGCTGAAAATGTGCGCAATCCCCGTGTACAATGCCAAGTTTCTTAAACAGCATACACGAAAACAACACCAAGGTCACTTAACCCTGGTTTTTGTGTTTGGGATCCTGCCCTTGTTACACGTTACAATGGATATCAATGTGCATTGTTAGATTTATATGTCTTCAGTGCAATATAGCGACCTTCAGTAATTTTCCAATTTTGTGCTCATAAAAGCCAAATTTATACCAGGGGTAGACATTGTGGATTTTTTGTTCATGCATATCAACAGCTTTGCCAAATGTTGTAGAATCAGCTGTGTTTACGAAACTATAGCACAATTTTTACGAAGGTTGTAGTTTTTTTACTTAGATTGTCTGTCTTGCGTAGTTTTAAGTTGTAGAATTCCACGTGGTGAGATTGGATTTTACAACCTACACAAAAACAGTGCGTCAAGTTTCCACAAATTGCAACTTTTGGTCCTTATAAAGCTGGTTACAGAAATGAAGTGAAGTACTTTAATGTCAACTACATTCTAAAACATTTTCATGACGTTCTGGATTATGCCCATTGCAAAATGTTCTTGCAAACGTAGTTCATGAATTGAAACCACAGTCAAACTGTATTTCAGATAATCCAGATGCACGCCAGAATTCCAATTTTTTTTTTCTGCGATGGGAGTCCATGCAAAATTTAAAATGGCGGAGCTGATCATTTTTGGTGAAATGTCGGTTTGACACCCGCTTGATGCAACGAAGACATTCACCCAAGAAGGTTAATGGAATTACTCATACCTTGCTAAGTATATTCGATGTGCTTTTGTGTTCCCACAAAATGAGGGGACTCTGCTCCAACCGAATGCTGTGCATGGCGATCAAACATAGTTTAAATGTGTTCAGTGCACTCTCCTCAGCGTCATGTATTCTATTGTCACCATTCACCTATTACTCAGCGTTTCAAGCTTTCTCTGACAAAAAATGGACATAAGTTTATCCATTCTCGTCTGCGTGACGCCTTACATGCCGTGTGCAGATCATTTTGTGCTCTTACACAAATCACAAGTAATCTGAGAACATTACAGACTGAGAAATATTTCATCATGTATTACTGCTATTACACTAGACTGTGCTTGTTTTCTACCACAATGAACTTGTCACGTTTTAAAAGAAACCAGCTTCATGCTCATCATTAATGAGTTAAGAAAACGACGGTGTATCTGGGTACGACATTTTTAAGCTAATGAACATGTCATAACATAAAATCATGGAAAATAACTTACAACGTCTGAGTTTGTTAAATCTGATAACTTATTTTCCTTCCCCAACGAGGATTCTTTTGAACGACTGCAAGGGCTCAAGAGAGACGTAAGTTTGGTTTTTTGTCTTAAGATTGCTTTGCGCCGTCGATTCGCCTGAGCAATGATCACCCCAGGTTAACGCGACGAGCTCACGACTCGCCTGAGCAGGCTTGCCTTTGTTTTCGTTTTGTTTGTATTTTTTGGTTTCTGTTGTTTTTTTGCCAGGTGATTTACTTTATCCACATCAACACTTGCCTATACAAAGATTATAGCATTACCCAGCACGTTCTCCTACCCCAAAAATGCACCTGCCACGACACCGAGACAAAATTCAAAAAGAAAGACAAAAGACAAAAGCATGTTCTAATACTTCATCATTCACCTAGCACAACATTTAGGCACAATTCAAAGACGAAGACAAAAGGCAAAAAACGAGAGACAAAGACACCGGTCGCTGCCGCTACCGCCGGTCTCCATGCGCGGTTCCCCAGCAGGCCGATCGGCCCCGTCGAGCGCGACGCGTCGGCCGGCGCCGGCGGCTGGCCGTCGGCGCCGTCAGTCCGCCGTCGGCGTCCGAACGGCGACGGGGCGTGCTGCCGCCGCTGGAGGTGACCGACGACGACCTCGACCCTTCCCTCCGGAGCCGTCGCCGAGGCCCCGCGGGCAGCTCCGCCGCGCGGGCCGTCCGCCAGCCTTCCGCCAGCCTCCCCCGAGGACAGGGCCGCTGACCGGCGGAACGTTGAGAGCCGGCGCCGCTGCCGGACCCGCCGCGGATCGGCGGCTCCTCGCCGAGAGCCGGTGGACGGAGGCGGGCGCGGCTCTGGACCGCTCAGCGGCGGTAACGGGCGGCCGGGGCTCTGTGTCGGGCTAGGCGGACGAGCCCCGCGGCCGTCTGTGCGGGGCGCCGGAGGGCGGCGTTTTCGATGGTGTCGGCGGCGGCGCTCGGCGTTGTGCTACCGTGTGGCGGCGCAGGAGGATCCAGCGAAGCCTGAGCTTCGGACTCCGGCCATGCGGACGTGCTGCCTCAGCCTGCTGCTGCTGCTGCTCTCCGTAAAAGGTGGGAGAAAGAGCGCCCGCTGGCTGCGACCTGCGCAGTTGCCTGACGGCCGCGAATATGTGACTCGCCGTGGCTCTTATGGATCGTTCAAGCACTCGGTAGACTTTGTTTTGCTGGAGCGCCATTGGACAAACGTCGGCCGGTAGGCCCGATTTCGAACAAATGTTTTTCGTGTGGTGCATAACCGACAAATGGACCCGATATTGGGGCTCCGAAACTTCACTGAGGCAAATGGGCTGGTGGGGCGTGGTTCCGGTGTTGACTTTAACTTGACTTTGACTGTCCGTGCCTATTCGGGTAGCAGAGCGAGAGGGCACAATATCTTTGGTGAGCTTACAACCGCTATTGCTGCTATTCCGCGTGACATGAAGATTGCACTTGATTGCCATCGTTTCGGCAATATGACTCATGAAATTACCGCTAGATGAATGTCAAATTGAGTGCGGATTCTACATATGCTTTTTTCTTGGCAATACTTTTCGACATATGTTAACTAGTGAACCAACTGAAGTCTGGCAAGGGAAACTGGCACGTTTAGAACACATCTCTGTAAATCGTGTTAATGAGATCGAAAAATTGAATTCCTGCCTTAAAAGACAATTAAAAAACTTAAAAGGGGGTTATTATACATCATGAAGTGCAATTATACTTGACCCAATTGACGCATGCCGTAGGGGTTCCTCAAGCACAACTTCCGGTTTTTGCTCGCCGTTTCCAGGATTTTTGAAGAAGCGTCACGAAACTTAGTGACTTTTCCTGCCTATTCAATCTACTTATTGTGCCAAATTTGCTTGTTTTTGTTTTGCCCAGGGGCGCAACCAAGCCACGCTTTTGCGTGGCATTCCGGCTTTTTTTAGCATTGTCAAGGATAAAAGAAAAGGTTGCCAAAAATATATTTTTTTAAACAGAGCTTAAGTAAGAACTTCGAAAGAACTTACGGACATAGTCAACTTTGTGTGAGTGTGTAGGTAACTAACTGGCAAAAGAAACGGAAATGTGTTTGTTGACTTCTCAAAGTTCGGTTAAGAAAGGGCGAAAAGTCATACCTTGGTTTTATGTGAATATTTTTCACACCAACTTTTGAAATAAAAAGCCCGGACAATAAATGGTTTAATGGATAGTAAATGGACAATAAATGGTTTAAAAGCCCTTTCTATTTGCACTTTTTTCTATTTGCATTTCAGGTCCATATCAAGCTAGGTCAAGAATCTATGATCAAAAATATCGGCGTGCGTACCCTGCATCACGACAGTCATAATCAGAACTTTTAGAAATACAGTCCATTAAAATTGTTCGAAGCGTTTTAGACGTTATGAAACGAACCCAAGGCCATTTTATTTGACTTTGAGATCATCTAAGGTCCCTTGGGGTCAAAGCTGGCAAGCTGACCTGACGAACATGCGACCATGACAGCTCTCCCTATTCCACGCGCTGGCGCCGTTTATGTCAACATTACTCGAGTAACCGTAATCCGATTTGTACCCGTGAAATATAGAATGAATAATAAAGGCTCAAGAAATGTTTTAAACTTTGATGTTCATTCAGTTCTCAATGGAAATATTCTTTCAATTTTCCAATCCCTGCAAACTGTATATTTTTTTCAATTTTAAGCATTTGATCCAAAGGAGAAGACATATTGATTAGCTTTCGATTCATGCTAATCGCATCACAGTCGATCTTTAAACATCGGAATTTTGATAAATAAAACATATCTACCTTTCTGGCTTTTTGCTTCCCCCGTATCCACCCTTTCACAAGATTTTTAAAACTCATTTCTAAAGCAATGTGGTTTACATCATGGCGAGTCAATTTCCGCTCGTTGCGACCAAGTCAGACGGGTAGTTCTCGAGACTCGGGGGGGGGAATAAGCCCCCCTCATACTGGTATGCAAACTAGCGTCATGGATATTGAAACTGTGTAATTTTTAATAGCTGTTGGGATAATATTAAAACAGGAACAAAACAGTTGCCAGTTTATGTAAAGCTCGCTGTAGTGTGTCATGAGTAAAACATTTGAAAACTGATGTAAAACACGTTTTGATATATCGTGAGTGCGTACACGAGACCGGCTGGGTTGAAACGATTCTTTCCAACGCATTTCCGTAATTGGAAAACACTAATTTGTTTCCTTTCTGTTCAACACAGTTTGCTGCTAAATGTATGTTAATTCACCTTTGAATATACACCGTCGTGAGTTTCCATCATGCTTTCGGATGAAATAACATTCGAAGCAGTAGCGGTCGTAGCGCACAAACAACTTGGTAGGCAGATTTTCTGGTCACTGTCATTTATAAACTTTGCGTCGTAATCTATTTTTGTCCTCGCAGTCCAATTTAACATCTGCCAGACTCGATAAAGCCAATGCAATTTAATCAGATTCCAGCGATGGATTCGGCCCTGCGCTTGCATCATAAGACATCCTGGAGTCGGGACCTTTGCACTATCTCAGAAAGAAGCTTCGATGCACCGATGAAAGAATGCGGAGAATGTTAATGCCGGAAATAACTTTTCACCGTCGTTGCATTGTGAGAGAGGCAGCTTCCTATAGCACGTGCAGAAGGGACCCGAACACAACGTAACACAAACTAAATTAACCGAGTGCTACCTCCGCTGCAGAAAACTTTAGAAATGAAGGCAATCTGTGTTTCTGGTTATTTCGATTGTTTGCATTCAATGACAGTAAGTTTTTGCATTATTATATATGCTTCAAACTTCGCTCCTCGTGGGAAAAATGCAAACATGCTTTTTGCGTTGCTCTTTTTCTAAAAAGTCCACACTTTTCTGCATCACCCTGAAATTGGAAGCCTCTTCGCCTTTTTCGAGGACGAATCGATATCAGCCATTATCATGGCAGTGGCAATGACCGGAAACGTATAGCCGACACGGTGACGTTAATGCTCATATCCCTGCCTGTTCCACCGGCAGAAGATCGATATTTCGATTAAAATCGAGGTTTGTCCGGTCAGGTACCTGGCTGGCTTTACCAAGCCGAAGACCACGTTTACTGTTACTCCAGACTGGAGTACCGCATGCTGCCCCAGACATCATGGTATCTTACTGCTCGTTGTTTCCTGCCAGTTCAGCTCCGTCCGTCAAGCTTGAAGTCTCTGCTGACGAGGTTGACCTTTTTCTGACCCCGACCTGATGGATGACCCAAAGCCAATCATGGCAGACCGCCGGCGAGCGTACGGACGAACATTATTTCCTCGATCCCAGCTGCTCTGCCCTTACCGATCGTAGACTAAATCGGGTCGTCGCTCCGCTGGCTGCAAAAATCTTAGCTCGGCCTGAACGCGTTATGGCTGCGGAAGCTTTCAGGCAGGCCTTAACGCCTCGAGGGCAAGGTAGCGCAAAATGGACATCTCGCGCGGAAGTGTAATTAGCATTTTCTCCAGAAAAGTTGCCTTGCCACTGCAAACGCTGAGTTTCAAATGCCGTAGGCGCTGTCAAGCCCGTGAATGCAGCTGCGAGGTATTTGTGTCGCGGCTAATTGGTATACGTAAGCCTCTTTTCATGCAGGCGAAACCTTTGATACTTATTTGATGTACACAGGACGTCAAGTCTGATGACGTCGTGCTCCTGTCACGGCCAAGCGCAATCAACTTGAATTTCGGTGCTTGGGACGTAATCGCTGTCATAGTTTGACCAGGTGCTGAAGCGGTTCCTCTCAGTCATCACAGTTCAAACTCAGTGGATTCTTCGGCGAAAGGTCGTCTAATATATTGATGAAACTGGCCGAGCAACAGCTAACTTAATCAAGTGTTCAGATCCAGCCTAAGTTTCATACAGTTTTGTCCCAACTACCTTAGGTAGCGTTCATTGTTTCAGAACGATTTCATTTTATGTCATGCAAGTTTGGGCACGCAAGGCTTGGTTTGCATCGCCTCGTGTCATTGCGCTTGTTGTTTAATCTCATTGCTCTTTTTGGAAACATCGTCAGTATTCAACCTGGACATGGCTATTCATACCTGATGTATTTGCCGTAGCTATTGGAATTACGAAATACGGAATTTGCCAATAGACCATTACATTACTGAAATATTCTCTTTCGTACGACGTCGCACATTCTTCTGATATGAAATAACCTAGCTATTTTATATTAACATTTGAATAAAATATCCTCCAGATTAGTCCTTTTGGTTTTATGTAGTGATGGATGAGCCTAATGTCGAATAGGACAGCTGCAGCGAACGTCAGAAAGGCTGTCACATGCAATCATTATGACGGCATTCAATCAATGGAGCTTTTTCAGCTAGCTAATTGTGATGCGTTGACATCCCGTTTCTCGTTTCACAGATAAGACCAAAATAGTTAACGAACAGAGCAGGCGTAGTGGGGATATAACCTAAACCTAAAGACTTACACAAATGTTTCTTTACTCTCACCAAACGGCGCCCTGCCGTGAGGGGGGGAGCTCGGGGACGGCGTTTTGAGGCCCCCCCCCCCATCTCGCGAACAGAGCATTGGAGAAAAATGGGACCTATATCATCGGAAGGTTCTCAATGAGCATGTTGTAAAGCACTAAAAAATGTAGTAAAATTCCGAAAAACAGTGCAGTTTTTGGGTCTATGTACGCAAAAACAGTAATGTCTAAGGAGAGTTCTAGTTCCTCTCTTAATACAGCTGGAGCATTTCTGAGCATACCGATGAAAAGATAATAGAGTGAACATTACGGTGATAATTTATGGCGTGCATATAATAACACATCGCATCAGGTGACCTCTTATATCTTCATTTTTTCCGCCATATTTGCCAGATTTATATTTTTATGTTTATATATTTGTCCATTTGCCTGTGTTTGTCGGTAGCGAGTTCTTATTCATGTATGTTTCCAAAACGGTAGAACTGATTTGTACGAACGTTTTTCGAATACCAACAAACGACAGCCTCACGACCCGCTTTGACCTGACCTGGCCTTGTGGTCTGACCTCACACTCAGCCGTTTTCTTTGCTTATTCCGTGGTCTGTTAAGGATCAATAACAATGCAAACGAAAAGGCAACGAAAACGTTTGGAATGAAGCTCCTTGTGCCCCACAACCGCGACCAATAGGGTGCTACATACAATCGTTTATATGACCTCACCCGACGTTGGGTCATGACCTGATTTGAAGGACGCATTGGCTTCACCTTTTCATGCCTCGATCTGTGATTTTACAATGAAATAAACCAGAGGGATAAAGTTGGACATCTGGATATGAACTGAGCTTCTACCACGGTGACCTCGCATGACCTCAGATGACTAAGGTCATTTCACAGTATGGAAGCATCTTGGTGCAATTTAGGACTACTAAATCGACTTCAGTGCCTATGTTTAAACCAGAGATTATAAAAACGGGGTTTTAAACTTCTTTTGCTAGTTCATCCCAAAAGTGACCAGACCTGACCTTATGACCCTTCGTGCGGGTCAACACCTTTGTCGTGTTTTGTGAGTTCTTTGTCCAAGGAATGCATTTCAAACACCAGCAAGCCGGAAAAAAAACAGTTCAAAACTATTAGACATAGGGAAATTGGGTGGAACTTGAACTAACATTGACATTGACACTGGTCTTGATAGTAAATTCTTAGGAATGTCCTCGACTAGTATCTCTCAAAGATACTAGTCGGTCGATTCAGGTCGATCATTCGCACGGTGTGGTTTGCAGAAGACTTTGAAAAATCAGAGGTTGACCTTTACGTGTCTAAAGTCAGTGAGCTGACATGACCGGAAGTTGGAAACTCTACAGGACATGTGCAAAGGATGTAGGAAATGGTCCTGAAATTTCAGGGCGCTGCGCTCTCTGTTTTTTTGTCTGCCACCAAAAGCCCTTAGACGGGGTGCCGAAACGCCCCCCCCCCCGGCTTCGCGAGGGTTAAACATCAATCCAGCACTCACTGAAAGTGAGCAGACTGACGCCGCTTAAACGCCCAGCGTTTTCTCCGCAGTATAACTCCGCAACTATACGGCGCAGCGTCATTTCATTTGTATGGCCCTCAGCACATTGACTGTGCACATTTCTGTGAAAACTTACGTCCAAATGTTGAGTTATCCATAGTTATGACAAAAAGACGTCTGTACTATGATTCTGCATTTTATTTTGCTTTCTGTCGTTTAGTATTAATTTAGCGGTGAAGACAGTTTGTTTGATGATGATTGGCATACCGTTGCTGGCTCCCCCTCCCCCTCCCATACCAAAAAGTGGAAGGTAGCGAAATACCACTTATCAAGGGCCATGTTGGCGGGCGTAATTTTCACTTTTAATTAGAACTACATGAAGCATATCAATAGTACTGTTATTAGGTTCCATAGCGTTTGAGTCCATACGCTATACAGGGAAGCCATGCCTCTAAACAATTCTCGAAGCAAGGAACTAAACCTTGCACCGGGATCCCATCATTTCATGGTACAGATTTTGCAGTATCGTGTTCTGTCTTAAACAGAAACTAGACTGCCGATTTCATTATATGATGTTGCAACGCTAACAGAGAATCAAACATGGCGACCCAAGGCAATTGAGCATTACAGTGCTCGAAATCTACGTGTTGACTGCCCAACCGGTAGTCGACAGCCTAAATCACTCGCTTGAAATCCCTTTTACAACGGCAACCGTGTCAGAAAACCTCACGCCGACATCAATACATCAATGCCGATCACCACCCTACGCTTCGGTGCCAACCGGTGGTTGCTGCTCAGCCTGAATAAGCCTGAATCCGTTCCGAGTACGCACTTACATCAATAGGACCAAGGCAGTGGGGGAGCCCACAGGGGGTGTGGGGGAGGGGGCTTGACCTTCTGACGACCGCTGCATGCCGGCGATGGCTGAGCCCGATAAAGGACTCGCCTTCATGCATTCGTCAGAGAGCGAAGGGAAACGGGCCAGGGTTCCTGAGTCCCCGCTGCCCGGCTGTGCTGGGTCTCCGCCGCCCGGCTATATTGGGTCCCCTTAGACTGGCTGTACTGCGTCCCCGCTGCCCGGCTGTGCTGGGTCTCCGCCGCCCGGCTATATTGGGCCCCCTTAGACTGGCTGTACTGCGTCCCCGTAGACCGGCTGCACTGGGTCCCCGCCGCCCGGCTATATTGGGCCCCCTTAGACTGGCTGTACTGCGTCCCCGTAGACCGGCTGCACTGGGTCCCCGCCGCCCGGCTATATTGGGCCCCCTTAGACTGGCTGTATTGCGCCCCCGTAGACCGGCTGTGCTGGGTCTCCGCCGCCCGGCTATATTGGGCCCCCTTAGACTGGCTGTACTGCGTCCCCGTAGACCGGCTGCACTGGGTCCCCGCCGCCCGGCTATATTGGGCCCCCTTAGACTGGCTGTACTGCGTCCCCGTAGACACGCTGCACTGGGTCCCCGCTGCCCGGCTGTGGTGGGTTCCCGCTATACTGGGTCCCTTTAAACCGGCTATATTGGGTCCCCGCTGTCCAACCTTATTAGGTCCCCCTGCCCGGCCATATTGGGTCCCCCCGTCCGGCTGTATTGGGCCCCATAGACCGGCTATATTGGGTCCCCGTAGACCGGATGTACCGGGTCTCCCGCAGATGGTTGCACTGGGTCCCGTACCTTCTGATTGGGTCCCCAGTCCTCCAACTGTACCGGCCCCCCTTCCTCAGGCTGTACCGTGTCCTCTGCTGCCAAGGTGCACTGGGTCCTCTGGCGTCTGGATCTGCCGTGCAGACTGTCATCGTGGAACTCGAGTCCACATGCTGGTAGAGAAAAAGTACTCCGTGTGGAAAAATTGGTCACCATGTTCTTTGTCGTCGATTGTCTTGCTGGGGCAAGGGTGCACCATGTCACTAACTAGCATCGACTTTAGTTAAATTCAGGCTTCTGAAAATGAGCTTCCATGACCTCCAGGCTTCCATTCGTGCTGAACCTTAGAAAAGACAATGTCCAAAATCCATGTTGTTAGATGTTGATGCTGAAACATATTTGTTCTGCTGTCAATATTGCTGTTATCGCTGAAATCCCATTGAAGAATGAATGATTTTTTGGCCGGAGTCTTAGTCGGCTATCCAAACGGCATCAGTTTTACCTAAAAAATGGAACGATGAAGGGTTTACAGTTGGGATGTGCATACAGTGCATTATGCTTCACGTAACTGATCATCACAGATATGAGCGGGGTTATTGGTTTGTTTCGGTCAGAGGAAACTTTGTGACGTCATACGTGGCAGCCAGGCGTCTTACCCACCAGTCTGCGCCAACAATACATTCCCAAGGCAAAACACCAATGGGATTGTTTTCAAAAGGAAATAATGCATTGTGTCCGTTGTGTGCCAGAGGTGTGTACATTTACGCAACGGAACCCCCTGCCGTCCGAAATTCCGTTGCATTTGCGCAACTTAATTGATAAAGTGTTTCCCAAGAACTCTGTCGCAAAACCAAAGACGTGGATGTTGTCGAGTAGGTTTTGCATCAACTCTGTCATGTCTCAACGTTTCGGTTTGTCCTCTATCCGTGGGACACACTATCCTTAGGACTGGCTCCTTCGGTCCGCCAAGTGCAAGATATGACGCTTGACACTGCAAAGGTCAGCCTGATCCATAACGGAATATTACAGTGTAAAAATGGAACATTTTTAAGTTTCGTGTTCTCTCGTGGGAGGGATAAAGTCGTTAAGTGTGCTGGCCTGTGGAATTGTCTGTGGCGTCGTCTGTTGGCGTGTCCGACTGGAGCACGTGAGCAGAGTCACTTCAGGCTTAACCTGCCCGACAAGACCGTCCCGACGGCACCATTCGCACATCCGGGGAATGGAATTCGCTTTCACAGCTCCGAAGAGGGATTCTCGAGGAGCCCTTGGTCTCAGAAATCTCATTAGCTAGGACCCAGATGATTCCGAAACGCATTCTGACTCAAACGCATTCTGAAAACATTCAGAAATGCATGATCATGATGAGAAACCGAAAACGAAACAAAATGGTTAAGTATACACACCATCACACAAAGCTAATGTCTACGTTTTTGAATATGTTCCAATGTTCCAATGCTGACATCTCCCAAAACGATACGGAAAATCTATTCGAAATGAAGTCTTATAGACCCTCTTCAAAATGGACACCCCAGTAATGTTTCCCACCAAGTCATTTAAAGTGTGAACTTTCTCACTCCATTTAAAGGTGGGGCACTGCTACATTGAGCATGATCCAAAAGGGTTCGGGAATGCTTTGAAATACAAGGTCCGAAACATATCATTTTCTCACCGTTTGTACTGTTCCCAGTGTAGGTTGTTCTTATGCAGTCTCATACAACAAGCTCAAAGCCTTCCAAAGTCTCGACGACATTGCACCATTGTACTGCCACGTTTTATGCAGATGGGCAGGTGCACCATCGGTGCTTCAGGAGCACATTAAAGACATCTAAGGTACCCGTACTATAATTGTAACATGACCTGAAGGCCATCTAACGTCCATGTCATGCCACAGAAGCCAGACAACAACGCACTCATTTCTCGGAAGCCATTACTTTACTGTCGTTTACCAAAGCTTCATGACAGTGACTGGCTGTAAGCCACTAGGTTTGAACGTGAACGAGCCAGCTGCCAAAGTAGGAAACATTACGAAGCTATGCGACAAGCCAAATCATTATGTCATGTCTGCTTTCCTTATAGGATACACTCACAGAACCATGTGCTGCACCGACCATCACGCACATGGTCACACGCAACCGAAGTTGGATCACGAACACGCACATTTACGCGTCCTGTCATTATCTACAAATCATTTCCCCTAGCACTTTCTCCTTCCGAGGTTTTTCTCTCTCTCCCCCCCTCTACCTCTCTTCCTTCTTTCTTCTCTCTTCTCTTCTCTCCTCGCCTCTCCTCGACTCTCTGTCTGCCCTCTTTTATATGTTACTGTATGTGCCATCCAAATATTGTTCCAACTATTTTGTCGTCGATGTTCTGTTCGTGACATTTGGCTTGTTAAAACCTGTAAATTAATCCAGCGTTACTCCTGTCCGTGCAGGGACCACGTTGTCGAGTGCATGATCAGCCCGGACATCGCGACGGGGAACGTATCCCTCTATATTCTGGCGGTATGTCACGTAACTATTACAAGTGATACTTGACCAAAATGTCCCAGGGCCTTGATGCCCCCGTTTCCAGCCTTCGATCCGCCGCGTAACTTTAGCATCTAGGCTGATAGCGAACGGTTTCCCCAGCATTTTCTCGCGCTCTTCCGTATCGCGCCACGCCTCAAATTGGCGCCAAACAGCGCGCCGCGGCCGCCGATCGGAATGCCGTTTCAAGCGCGCCATAAAGCCCGCGGCGGCGGGCGCCGCACGACCGCGCGCCGCCATTGAACCCCGTGCACGGATATCGTGCCGACGACGGCGGCGGCGGCGGTCGATCGGCACGCCACGGCGGCGTTTTCGGCGTGCCGAGAACGCCGCAGCGGCGCCGGCGGCCGCTCGCGGCGCGGCGCTCGGCCGAGGGCCGCTGGTCAATGGCGCCGTTCGTTTTTCTGCGATGCGCCGGTAACTCGGCGGACGCGGCCGGTGACGTCAGCCCGGCGGCGGTCATTCACGCTGAACAGCCCGAGACGTGGCGTGTTCCGGCCCATTCAGGCGCCGTGGAAACATCGAATGGCCAATGCCGATGTTGGTTGCACCTGTGGAAAGGCCCGTTCGCCGAAGCTAAGGGACAAGCATTCAGGGCGGCACTATCGTGTGTGGCGTGAGCTGTTCGTGCTCACGCTTGTTGAATACCGGTCTTTATACTCGCATTATTAATTGTTTACCGACGGGCAGTGCAAACAATCAGCACATTAACAACGTTAGATATTCTGCCTGATGTAAGTCTCAGGAAATATTATGTGGAAATTTAAATCATTTTAGCCCTATGTTCATTTATGTATCGATAAAGATGGGGTTTGCTGCGGTCTATGTTTTTAGAGTGCATGTCGCTCGTTTTAGGCGTTTTGCTCCTGCCTCTTCGTTGAAACTGGGACCATGCTCTAGCTGTCTGACCACACGAAACCAGTGAATGAAGACATCCGACTGCCAAACGCCGGGCGCTAGGACATTCAAATCAAGACCATTTATGAGGAATGACAAATTGGCAATGATCCACGATACCTGCAGCCACTGCAGCTCCAATCGCGCCATATTCTGGCGGCAACAGGGAAATGGCGTGGTAATCGCAGTGGGAATTGATCAGGAACCACGCTTCCTTCCGCTTCGTGCCGACGCCGCGCTTGAGCGGAAATGGAGCTCAGGGTGTGACGGGTGCCGAAATTTTCGTAACAGGGACATAGCTATCTTTTTAAGACGATGGACCCAAACTACCAAAAGTGGTCGCGCGACGTAGTTGTTTGGCAACAAAATGGTAGTCCGTGGTCATCGCGCTAGCCAAAATCCCGCCGTCTTTGGGAGCGCTTTGACGATGGCATCCGTGTTTGCAGAAAGCTTAGTGCGAAACCGCACCGAAGCCCTGAAAAGACGGCTAAATTTCCGGTAGACATCAGGTGCACTGGACAGAATACGCGTATTCTATGCCCTGGTCGGTCTGGACTTGGTTAAGGCGTTAGTCATGGGTCACAGAATGAAAGTCGATAAACATGCTGCGTCAGGGGTGCGCCCAGGGGGGCTGGCAAGGGTCCCGGATCCCACCTGGGCCCCATGTGACTTTATCAGTACAAATGATACAAACAATGAGCGTGCAGTTTTTTCGTTTGCATAACATGTGTGAAAGGGTAGTTTTTAATTACGGAATATATTGTATTGTACTGCAATCGTGGGGTTGTCCACCTGGCACAGTAACTATTACGTCCCGAGTTAAACTAGAGCAAGTTGGAAATGCACATAGACACACGAACACAATCACATCGTACGTACACATGATAAAAGCAGTCGCAATCTTCATCCGTCATCGAGTCAAACAACACATTTATTACTGCAAATTTA
Organism: Capitulum mitella; assembly: GCA_030062745.1. NCBI lineage: Eukaryota > Metazoa > Arthropoda > Thecostraca > Pollicipedomorpha > Pollicipedidae > Capitulum > Capitulum mitella. Next base: position 15,500,324 of record CP099851.1, on the reverse strand, counting down.
TCATTGCATTCATCACGCATTGGTGGCACTCAGAAATGGCAAGTAAAGTGGAGCTCTACGGGAGATCCACGAGGCCTTTCATAATCAGTTCTGTTTTCATCGTAGGAGGCATATCCCTCCGTATTATAAAATTACGACGTATAAGATCTATATGCTATTACTGTAACGGTCGGACAAAAAGAGGTAATAATCGCGGATGTTCGCCTGTGGAGCTGACGAATGACTGTCAAAGTGATTGCCATCACGGACCAATTGTTCGATAAACTCAACGCATAGTAACTCGTAGTAACTCGATTAGAAACTTTTCATCAGGACTACTCGTCTATTGGTAGACTGGCCCGCGTATCTTTAAAGCGATACGGTGCAGTATTCAGGGTTTCGTTGTTTGCTGGTGGCGTGGTTAGGCTAGCCTGTCGGTCACCAAAGTCATGCGGTACAGCATTCACATTCTCGGTGTTGGTACTCATTGTCGAATCTCCGGTCCTTTTTGTATGCTTTACTTGTGTTTGGGAACCTGTTCTTGTTTTTTGTATGGCGAATCCTTTCACTTAAAAGGCGGGAAGCTGTTAGATAATGGCGCCGTTATTTTTCGGCATTGTCAATGTCCAACTGATGTCGGGTGTTTAGTTGCTCGTCTATCGGTTGAGCAAATCGTTTTTGTCGTGCCAAATAGCCTTTAGAATCACAAAAAACGCTGTGGCAAAGCAACCTTTAAATTCCGCATTGTGGAATCCATGTTCTTGTATCTGACCCATTTTTTTCGCTAGCTACCGAAGAAAATGTTTTGATGGATCGTACCAAACTGCCGTGACCTACCAGACAGCTGCGATCTTGCGTGTAATTTTGGCCTTCTGCTATGTTAACACTGGCATGCTCTTACGATGTGAACAATGCGTGGAAGGTGCTGAGTTCCGGCCGCGCTGCTTTTTTTACACGCCAGTAAGCCAACATTCTCAGAGCGTTAGGACTGGTGCAAACTTTAACTGTCTCTGCCGGATAGCATTACACAGTCGAGGGGACATCTTAGTCCTCAAATGACGTAACCAGTACCGGACACTGCAAAGAAGGGGGAGAAAATGTTAGAACATTTGTCCACTTAGACATTACATTCAGACATTTTTTTCGACTTGATTGGCTGTTGAACAATCTAGGAAATGGGACAACAAGCCTTGCGATAAGGCTAACAGTCTTACCTTTTCATCGGTTTTCAAACTCCGCAACGCGTCAGATAACGAATTAGTCTCCCGATTTCTGGCGATATCGACTCCACGCCGTGCGGATACCGATGTTTACGAGAGGTGACAGGCATGCTAGTCGCACACAGGCCGCCATCATGCCGTCGTTGCCCGCGCTGTACGCGGAGCGTGTTCCTACCGAGCTGCGCCAATAACGCGCACTAATGACCCGGAAAACGGCACCGCCGAGCCCTGTCGGGCTCCCAGGCGCACTTTCAAGGGTCGCTACTCCACGCTCCACCCAGCTGACGACAGCGAATGGAACAAAGCTGTGTCCGTGCTCGAAGCAGGCTGATGGGCGATTTGCGAGCTCGGCAAATATTTGCGGGTGATTACGCAGCCGGCGTTTACACCCCGGCGTATTGTGCGTGGCGGTGAATGCAGAAGCCGTGCTGTGCGTTCGAGCTCGGAGTTCTCACGCTTTTGTCGGTGAAACAGAGAGAGGGCCGGGGCAGAGGGGGGGGGGGCTTGTTGCCAACCTGAGGGACGTGGCGAGGGCGGGCAAGCTGAGTAGGTTTTGCGTGAACGGAGGTGCGTTGTCGGAAACGACTGTTCAGATTTGTAGCCTTTTGCCGGCCATAGCGCAATGACATGAAGCGACGAAGGTGGAAGCGACTTTTCTGAAATATTTCTCTCGCATGTGAATGGAAACTCGTAGGTTGGCTGCTTAGCCCATGCGCATATGGCCATTGGTCTGCGCGTGCAGAGAAAATGTGAGCAGTCATTTCTGGGCTTGGCCACGCAAATCAGCGTCATTACAGCTGTCATTCTGGCTGATGCCGATAACAGAGCCATTCAGACGTTACCGTCCGGCACGTACGAGTGGCCCAGAGGCCAGTGACCGGTTCTCTCGCGCGTCTGCGCAACTGCTCCCATCTGCAACATCTGTCGTTCCGCGCTCCAGATGCGGCGCCAATATGATGTGATTGATTGGACATATTGGTGGCCGGACGGACAGGCGGCACTGCAAGAACGGCAATATGCGGATGTCGTTAAATAAGCGGCTGGAGTCGTCAGATATGAGCCTTTGCCAAAGCACTGCGCGGAGTGGCCCCTTTGTGCGGTCGCGAGAGACGGCTCACTGCACGGCAGAGGCGCGCTGTGGTGTTTTCGTTCAGGATGTGCTCGTGGAAAGGTACGTATACGATGGCGGTGAAGTGCTCAGGAGGAGTGCGTTGAAAACTGTGGACGGAAGCCCAGCTCAGGCGTGCTGGGATGATTCGGCCTGTGCTGCTTTTGCCGCCTGATGTGAGTCGCGATGATGACGCCTGCTGCGTGCGAAGTGCAGGCGGCGGAGCAGATGGCGTCGTCTGACAGCCGGTGTTGCCTGTGTCGCAGACAGCCTGCAGCGGGCCGGCCGGCCCGGCAGAGGGTCGGGGTCGGACCCGGCCGACGACCGACCCACGTTTGACCCGTCCACGCCCCGTCACGTGACGGCGGTGGAGGGCAAGGCAGCCTTCCTCATCTGCCGGGTTAAAAACATCGGCAACGGAACGGTAAGCGCTTCGGTCCACCTTGGTACTAAATTAGATTAAGTCGTACTATCGCAGTTTAATGCTAAATCAGTTGTCGATGTTCGTTGTCGTGATGTTCGTACACAACATTTGGACGTCGCGCCAAAAATCAGCCGGCGGGAAAATGAATTGAAAATGACAGTCAAGTTAACCATCACATGGAGTATGCGCATGCAAATCACTAAGGACTTTTCACAATTGCCACGCCAAAACTCAAACAGATGTTGTGGCCCGTCCTCGGCATGTAATCACCAGTCTTCCTCCTGCTCGAGTCGAAATATGCCACGTCATGTTGTGGGGTGATATATGATTTGCCTGGGAATACTTAGATAACAAGCTTGCTGCTCTTCAGTAAACTGGCAATGTTTCTTTCGACCCAATGGGTGATCCCAGGATTCTGGACTGATCCCCAGGTTTTACCCCATTATCTGTAAGTAGCCGTTACTTGCCAAGTCTGCGGTCCGCTTGATAATCATTCATTAAAAATTCACCCACGAATCAGGAAACTGCTTGTACTGCACTCAAACTAAGATGAAACAATGTGTTCTATGGACAGGCAAGGCAACTGAAGATCACTGGAGTTGGTTGACATTGTCACTGGCTATTCTACCGGCTAAGTTCCTGGAGATTCGTTTCTCAAACTTTTGGCGCTTTATAGGTCCGTCGTCGCCACATTGCCTGTTTTTCCAGTAAAGTGTCATCTTTAATTACTAATGCACAAAGTACACGACGATTCATTACCACTCCAGACAGCAACAAGCCGATTCGTGCCTTAAACGTTTTACAAACGACCCGTGGATTTCAGTCAGACGATTTCGTCACGCTCACTCACAATCACAGCGCGCCGCCTGCACCGCTCATACTGAATTCCTTGCCAGCGCCTCCCCCCGAACTCGATTTATTCAGTGTCCGGCATGCATATGCACGTGGCGGCGTGGCGTCCACGTCAACAGGGCGGGCCTGAGCTCCCCGCACCCCGCCGCCACGCTCATCAAGGCTGCTGACTCGGCGGTCTGAGTGCCGCCGAGGCGACCGAAGTGGCACCGAGGTCGACAGCAAAACAGGCCCCCGGCCGCCAGGACGCGGCCGCGGCGTGAATAATTCACCTGGGCGTCCTTCGCGTTACAAACGACGCGGGCACATCCGCCCCACCGACCGCGCGGCTTATCGCGGCTCCTCGTCGATGCCGGCGGCACTTGGTTAATATTGTAGCCTCCGGACTCGGCCCCAGGCCACAGATTGACAGGACAGCGCGCAACAAAGCCGCCACGCTTCATGTGAAATCGTGCCGCAAAGAACGCACCGTCGTATTTTGCACGGCGCACAAAACCGTCTGGCGACGCGACTGTGTTTGCCGAGCACCGTGCACCAGGCGAAATGCCCTCGCTACCTCTGTCGCTTTCCCTTCTTCGCACAGTGCCCGCATCGACTTTGTTCACTGCTGTGTTGTGGTGATTCAGTGTTAGCAGCGTCGGTGACGCGTCGTAGCCTGGATTTTCCTGCATGCTGGCCGCAGGCGGGCTGAGGGAACGCTAAGACGTGTCAGGTCGAGAACGTAAGAGGCTTCAGACCTGGGCATGGAGGGTAACATTGTCGCGTGCCAGACATGGCGTGGTGCGTCGTATTCCGACGAACCGTACATTCACGTATGGCAGGCAGTGGCGTAGCCAGAGGGACTGCAGGGGTGCGTTATGCATTATGGACTCCTAGTATTTTCCGACTCTGTTCAGGACCGCTCGAGTCAAAAAAGCAATTGAGCGTTGCTGCACGCATAAAATCGCAATACTTCTTTATGAAGGTAACAAGATACTGTATTAGTTGCAGACAGGTATAGCTAAGAATGCAGTAGACAAAGGCATCCCACGTGACGTTTTGCCTACGCTCGCTGATTTAGCTGTAATATGACACGGCTGAGAAAAGCGCTCCAATTAGGTGTAACATAGCACGGCTGCGGCAAGCGCTCTGATGGACGCGACCTATAGTCGTGCCGTCACGCACAGTGACAGAGCTCTGTAAGGTGAGGTTTGGACTCGTGCCCTTGGCAACCAGGCGATAATGATAATCTGTTTCTGGGCAAGTTTCCGTCCAGTTCATTAAAGTTTGCTTCAAGGCTTTGCGGCCTAGTGCCACCAAGTTTGATGAATGTTCAGAAGTTTCTCCATGCCAACATTCCAGTCTGCGTTTGTAATATTTCATTCAAATGGCACGGAAATCTTCTGTACATGAGTATGTTTTTAGTCCAAAACATCATGTCCCCACACCATTTTCAGTGGGCTGACATGTTCGAAAGCTTCACGGTAGTGAATGGGTGGCGAGGCAATTCTTTTTTTCCTATAATTTGGTCCAAATTGTTCGATATGGTGATGTTAGGAATCAGGGTCCGTAGTAGTAAAGCGTGCTGCGCAGACTCCTACCTGCACATCCGATTGCGAAATTCCAGATGCCGACTGATTTTGCGGCGCAAGTTTAATGTGGCGCTAAGGGTGCGACACGACCGCATGGTAGTCAGTGTGGCCCTATGTTGGCCAGTTACCAGCTGACCCGCGGGCCAAATATCGAGCGTCCGGACGACTCCAGCCCGTCTTGCCAGGAGTGGGAGACTGGTGCTGTACCAACTGACGCACCAGTCACAATCTTCTTCAGTGAGGGAAAATAATAATGTGGTTCCAAAAGGAAATCCGCCATTCTTTCAGAATTTTAAAGCAGCCGAAATCATAATCATCATTCATGTTGTTTTACATGTTGCCACTCCTTGTTTGTAGCACTTTCTTGCAAGACCTACCTTGAATCGCGCTACTGTTTGGAAAATCTACTGGAGATGAGCGCTTCAGAATAAATGACAAACGTGATATGCTACTAAATGGAGTCATATAAATCGCTCTGCTTTTGAAAATGCCATACAAAGTCGAAATAAGTGGCAATCGGACGGCGAATTTTGCAAATTTAGCAGCAGCACAACTGCAATTGATCTAATTACAAAAGGAATGTTTCCACCCCATGCATGACATCTAGGAGCAACAGAACGGCAAAATGAATGAACGGACTTCCGCAGATTAGCACGCGACGTGTAAGTTCATTATTTGGATGTAATCTTCCCAGTTACACTACTCACACCGTTCCGCTACAATTCATTGCCACATTAGTTCCATATGAGAGATAAATGTCCCAGCCTTCAAAAACGTTCCATGCCGCAAGCCCTTCTCTAGGAATAAACATTTATCGAGCCCAGTTCAAATGACCAGGATACAAATGCCCGCCACATAAATCTGGCTGAACTCTGGCCGGTGCAAGAACCATCTAGACGATTGGCCTGCTCCGAGCCCGCCGTCTTTCTGGGTAGATCGATACGCTGCAAATATTTCTGGTCCACTGGGTAGATTCCGTTCTACTCTCTACTGCTTATGAAAAGGTTACGTCGAGGGCACCATCAGTGCATAAAAAAAATCATTTTTCTTCTGGTACATTTAGTGATGTTTTGCAAGTCTAGCTGTATTGCGATTACATCCGGCGTTCGAGTGGGGTAAGCGCAGGCGTAAAAGGCCAACTTTATGCAGGGATGAATGTAATCAACTCACCATCCCAGTCGGGCTGTAACTGAGCTGGCTATAAAGGTTGTTTATGCGACGGAGTTTGCATGCTTTACCACTAAAGCATGCTTTTTCACTACTTTTAAAGAACAACTCGTGCTTTTCGACCCTTACGAGATGGAGTTAACGTGCACTGCATAACGCCATCGACGCATAGCATGACGTGATGCCAGGTCATCGCAAAAGTCTGAGGTGTAATTGTTCAGCCGAAAGCTTCCGCTCCGTTGCCATTTTTTTTTAGGAATTTTAATTCAAGGGCAGCCTCTATATTGAGAGCTCTCTTTCAACCTAGGCCCTCAATCTCCTCCCCCCACCTCTAAACAGGGAGTGGGAGAGGGAGGAGAGGAGGAGAGACCCATTTATCGCCGAGTTTACGCCACAGCATGCGCACTAGTAGCCAGTCGCTGAATAAAGACTACGCAACACGCAGGAAATTGCTGGAAATGTCAACAACACAATGAACTTCAAATTCTTCAGTTATCTCCCGTACCAAAACCTTAAGTCACCCACGTCAGGGGCAGTCCAGTTCGTGGAACGTTCCGTCCGCTCCAAAGGAACAACATTCGCATTCGTAACCATAACATTGTTTAAAAGTTACGTTCGAAGGAGAATTTGGTCTGCGGACCCTTCGCACCGATTATTTTTGAACATGGGAAAACTCATGGTCAGCCAGTTAGCCCCTTCTGCGTTGATACTAAGTTACTACTATAATGACTATGAAGAATGAGGAAAAACTTTTGTTGACATGTTCCATCGAGATAACATGGTGTGGGTGGCAAAAATTATTTGAGTGGCAAGAGTTAATTTCATGTCCCTATCATCAAATTCACTTTGATAAAAGTGATCTCTATTTTACCTTGATACAGTTTATGCTACGCTTCACAGAATATAATTGCGTTGAATTACTTCGAACGTAATCGCCGATGATGTGATTTTCATGACAGTTCATTGACACGTCTTACTCTAATAATTCTCCTAACATAGAATTTATTCCCAAAGGTTCTAAGAAAGGAAAATGCGTTCACGGACTTGCCATACTACAATGATACTCCGATGACACTGTGAAGACATTTAACACAATGACACCATGACACGACGACGATGCCATAGAAATAGGTTTGGTGTTGTGCTAATAATATGATGACAGATGTTACGCTGATAATATGCCAGTGTCGAGTATGAATTTGACAGTACTCTCATTAATGATATTCTGAAGACTGATGATACTCTGATGACAGAAGATACTCTGGCGGCAGCTGATGTTCTGGTGAGAAATGATACACTGACAAAAGGTGATGTTTGGATGACAAAGGATGATCAGGGGACAGGTGATGTGCTGACTATAAATGGTACTCTAACGGAAAATGATTGTCCGGCGAAGGATGATACCCTGACGGTAGGTGACGGATAATGCCCTGATGACGGATGATACTCTGGCAACAGGTGATTTTTTTATTCCTTATGGCACTCTGACGAAAGATGATCAACTGATGACAGATGATTCTCTGACGAATGACAGTATTCTAATTACAAACGATACGCTGATAACGGAGGATACTCTGGCGACAGGTATCATGGATCCGACACCGGGACCTGGCGATCCTCAGCGCCGGGCAGCAGACTTACGCTCGCGATGGCCGAATGGCTCTCTACCATCAGGTCAGTAGAACGGCTTGGAATCAGGTCAGCAGAATGGTTTGGAACCGGCGTACCACCAGGCCATTAAAGTCTTCCGCTGCTGTCATTCCAGTGGCGGCACCTCCACCATCATTTCACAAGGCCAGTTCTACTGTAGTAACGCTGATTTCCCGGAAGCGAATGTTTTTATGAAAGATACCGATTCACTAATCGTAAGTGTTCGTGCGACTGACGTTCGTGCTCCTCTCGCGCGTTGAAATTTGGGCGATGACGAGAAGAAAAATACGGAATTGGAGTCGGATTCCCGAAGATAAGGTTTTGGGATTTAAGTCTAACGAAATTCGTTTTCATTTAATTTACATCTATAACGATTGCGGAGCAACGCATTTTCGTACTTAACAGTGTTGTTTAACCGCAGGGCTGTTAAGTATTTCTACTTCATGTACATAATCCTTTGCCGCCAAACCATCAAGCGCGTGAAGAGTCCTCTGTCATTAGGTCAATGAAGTGATAGCTTTTATGCCAGCGTGCCATCGGGTACACCAACAGACCATTCAAGTGAAAAGGTGGTGCAAATACCGCCGCAACGGTAATCCAGTGGTGTACCGGCAGATGTTCGTCCCTAAGCTCCCGCCGAGGAGTCAGTCACGTGGTCTGTAAACAGATCACTCCGGCAGTGGTTTTTGGCCGATTACAGGTGCGAGTCCATGGTAGAGGTTTGGAGCAGACTACCTTCTTTCGACTCGTTTGAAAATTTCCCAAAACTCTTTCATTATATGAGGACTTTCCATTCCACGAGGTTCTGTGGCGCTGCTTTCCCTTTGCGCCCAATGTCTCCTTTCCAGAGTTCTTAATCCGCGCCCGGGCGAAGTTATGTCAATACCAGCTCATTTCGGCCAAGGACCGCAACGTGCGCCGTCCAGCAATGCATTCGGGGACACTGTCGACTGCTGTCTGGAAACCTGTTCCATCGTGTTACTATATCAAAGCGGAGTAATGTTTGTGCACTGTGGACATGTCTCACCGTGGAAAACGGGCAAACACACTGCCGCACACGCCTTGACTGGAACATGCAACGGGCAACCAGCAAAGTAGTTTACTTTCTCGGTCATTTCGCGAAACGGGTAGCTGTTTTTGTTCTCTCTATTGCCTCCTTAAGGTAGCAGCGTTTCGTTCCACCGCACACGAGGGAAATTACCATAATAGTAACCAAGAGAGAATTTATGAGATATTTGCCTATTTTCAGTAACGCATATACCAGACAGAAAACTGCCTAGAAAACTGTATTTCTTTCGGATAAAATTCGTTGATTCACGATGCAAACGGGAACGAAAAAAACTGCAGCCGCACTGCTTGCTTTCTTTTTTATTTATTCGAAATAAAAATGACTACGGTGTAGGGAAGACCAACAAACGTTTTTGCATCAATCAATAACTAAAAGGTTTCTTCTCAAGGAAAGCTATCGAATATAAAACAATGCATTATACAATTCTGACATGGTAAAAAGCACATCTTCATTATTGCACCATTCGAACCAGTTCTACGTGGTTTTCATAAATTAGGCCAATGAGTAACTGATTGGCTATCGATGTGTTGGATGGTCACAGCATTGGGACAGCGAGCCATAACCGATTGGCCGCCGATGTGTTGGGTCGGCACAGGATTGGGACAACAAATCCCGTTGTCAGGCAACGTAACTGGCGTCTTTTCTGGTGCGAGTAGGGTAGTGCTACACCAGGTTCATCTCTGTTTGGGGATCGGATTACCTTTCCACACATGCAACACTGTGCGACTGAATGGACAAAACTAGGCATAACAATAGCACTTGCTTCATGCCACACCTCTGCGAGATACAGAAAGGTCTAGTATAGAGGCTTTCAGTGGTGCGGCCTAATCTGTTGTCCCGCCATCTGACAACGTTACCCTGCCCGATCACAGAATAACTTCTCCCTCTTTGGTTCATTTCATTTTGCCATGTATACATGTATAGACTCTGGTGACTGGCATGACATTTCCAAAATTATGACTCATCACAAAATCATATTCTCGAAATGTTACTCTCATCGTCACTCATATCATCCACTAGGAAGCCAGAGAAAAATGAAAAATCAGGCCGCTGAGTCTTTTTGTATGTCTACTTGTATGTCACAGTAAGAATATATTTTAATTCAAAACTGGAGAAGTTGAAGGCGTGCTTTGCACGCTTTTAGTAAGTGAGATTTCATACATGGCGGTCGCTCGAAAAAGTTCAGATCGAGGAGTTTGTGTGTGCATCAGTGAGTGTCTGTGTGCATTCAAGCTTCGGAGTCTCTGGTGCCCAAACGCACCAGCCGATCGCGACACAAGTGGCACCATCGGGTGCACCGACTCGGCGGACAAATCGAGGTGCAGGTTTCGAAGCGATTCGTGGCGTGTGACGCATGCCACGTGGCGCGAGCCAGACTTCTGAAGAATTAAATCATTCAAGGGATCAAACGGCGGGTGCTGTTGACTCAAGACTTGGTGACAACATGGGCCCCATTTGCGGGTATTCGCTTTTGTGGTCGGCACCCACCTGCAATCCACGATCTACAGGCACGTGTTTCGATTTGGACTCGGGAACCTCCGATTGTCAGAAACAGTGACCTAGACGGCTGAAATTTAGCGGGTAAATAGACCAGCATTAGGCTATCCAGCGGCACCATATATAAAAAAAGCATGTCAAAGGCAATTCGGACCTAACGTTCCTTGGTACTTTCGTTAAAAATCTTCGGTGAGATTTATTTAATATCCCGCCCCCGGGCCGGAATGCATTTTCACTTACTCCGAGGGCTCTGACTGGATGACCTGTATTGCTGATGTCACTCTTGTATTGTGTATTGTTCACCATTCTTACAGAAGGCCTGGAATCTGGAGGCGTTTGGAAGCAACGCAAAATGGGTTTGCATTTCCACCATTCAATGACAGCATCGCTGGATGAAAGGAAATTCTTTACCATTTACTCTCTTCCGAGAATGCCAGCGATCTTTACGTCGCTGCCTGGCTCAGTTTCGGCATCCGCTTTTCTTGGGCCAGCGTCGAGGTGTTGAGTTTCCGAGTTATTGGATTGCCGGGTCACTGTACTCAGCCTCTTACTCTGACTGGCTCAGGGGCGGCAAAACTATGCGTCCACTCGGGTCTGAACCAGGGCTTGGTCGATGCTGAGAGCGAAGCCGGCTTTTCCGTCTCAGGCAGTGGGCTTGAGTCATTGAAGCTGGGATCATGTCATCGTCCACCCCATTCTGCTTAGTGGACCTGAGTCATCGAAGCTTCTACTCCTTCCCAGTCAGGCTTGGGTTCTCACCGCCACGCCCTCGGCAGCCCTGCCCACGCCGAAGTACGTGGGCACTGAACCTGCACCTTCGCCTTCACCGTTCAAAAGACCTCGGACATCGAAGCCGCGCCACTTCTTCCCGTCCCGGAGGACTCGGCCCCTGGCCCGCGGCCTGCCTCAGGGGAGGGACAGCCGGGCGGCCGGCGGCCGGACGTGTTTATCATGCGTGGCGGCGCGCCGACCAGCCGGCCCAGATGAGGAGCCGCTCCAAATTGACCCCGGGGACCCGTCGATCGGACCAAACAGGCCGACTGTTTACGAGCCGGCGGCCGCGATCACGCTGCAAACGACCGGCCACCGCTCAGACCCGGCGGCCGACCGACCGCTCGGGACTGGCGGCCAGCAGCGGCCAACAGGACCGCTCAGGACCGGCGGCCGACCGACCGATCGGGACTGGCGGCCAGCAGCGGCCAACAGGACCGCTCAGGACCGGCGGCCGACCGACCGCTCGGGACTGGCGGCCAGCAGCGGCCAGCAGGACCGCTCAGGACCGGCGGCCAACCGAGCGCTCAGGACCGGCGGCCGGACCAGACTTCCGGACAAAATCGGCCGGACCGGCCGCCAACGGAGCCGGCGGAAAGAGAGAGAGAGAGAGAGAGAGAGAGAGAGAGAGAGAGAGAGAGAGAGAGAGAGAGAGAGAGAGAGAGAGAGAGAGAGAAAGAGAGACAGACAGACAGAGAGAGATAGAGAGAGACAGAGAGAGACAGAGAGAGAGAGAGGGGGAAAGACACGGGCCAGAGATGGAGACAGAGACAAAGACAGAGGTGGAGAGAGAGGAGGGGACAGAGTGGGTGAAAGAAAGACGAAAAAGAGGGGTTCTTATCTAAGACGAGAACGGAGCCAGAAAGAGCCCAGAACCCTTATCAGCTGTCTGCGACTGGGTATGAAACTGGAAAAGCCCGACTGTTCCGTTTCAGTAGTGGCGGCAGCGCCGGACTGGCGGAGCCCTTGGGGTCCGCGGGACGCTCACCTCCCTCCGAAACGTCACCTGTCAGCGGCGAAATAGAGAGGATGAAAAGGCCGGAAGTGGTTCCGAGCCCGAAATCAGGGGATCGCCGGTTTGATATCCGCCAATGATTTGATTTCGGCCGTACCCGCCAATGCTTCAAGCGGCAAGAAAAGCGGCAGCGTTTGGATTCTACGTTGCGACCTGGAAAAGAGCAGTTGGTAGTAATTTAGTCTCATAGCGAACCGCGAACGAAAATGTCCTTGGCTACTACCGTTAACCTTACTTTCAAGTTGGTGATGCTCCTGCTCAGGCGATTTATCTGGCGTCACATCCAGTTCCTGTGTCACCACGCCGCAATTCTGAATATCCCATTATCGATATTCTCTGCCTGACCAACCTTAACAGAATGAGGTGTGACCTCCCCAGTTATCTGCCAGCTGGAAGTGATAGAAATACGGTAGTAAAACCAGCGTGTGGATTAGTTTTTTTAGCTGTTTGATGGTGCCCGGTTAGATCCGTTCATGTCACACGGTGACCATACAGCTGGCCTCGGAGGAGGTCATGCCAATGAATTTGGGTTTTCATAGAATCCTATGGGACGTATCTTAAAGGGTGCTTTTGATGCCTCCCGGAAAGACTTATACGGATACGGACCGAAGCTATTCCTATCATACAGTTCAGGGTTTCCGAGTGCTTCCTGACCTCTCCAAGGCCACTGCAAGGCCAACGACCCAGATTGGTTATTTTGAGCTAATATGACCTTAGCCCAATAGAGAGCACACCTTCGGAGATCACAGCACCATGTGTGACAACCATGGGTAAGATTTAGCAAGACTAGCGTGAAACGCGTAGAACGTATCTTGCACGACGACGAACGTCAGCCGATCGGGACTTGCCCAAAGTATGGCATCGAGAAAAGGACCATAGCTCTGTGACCATTTAATGTATCAGCAATGAATTCAAGAGAACAAGGAAAAAGGGTCCAAGCTCACCTCTGCAAAAGTTGGAGCGATTACCAAGTTATTCTCCGTCAACTTGCGGAAAATCTCTAGGGTTTGCATCAACCCATCGTATACAGGCGAGGCTCAACCTTCGCTCATACAAGATCTTTTTAAACATTTTCATGCGTAGTGGGGGCGGGGGGGGAGTGAAATGACACCTCATGGTGACACTTATCTTATCCTCGACCAAACTAGCTAAAGGAATAAGTCGGCATAAACATTTTCCATAATTTTAGCTGGTAGCTATATGACAATGTTTTTTTTTGTAACTGATCTTCCAAAGGACTTCAAAACGAGAGGAAAATTGGTGATTGTTTTCCGATAAAGCTACGATTAATATCAAAAGATTCTCCAGAACTTTTCTCTCAGGTAGCAGAGTACCATGGGCGAAACAAAAACGCTTGTTTAACGTCTTTGTAGAGTTAGAACGGAATCGCCAGAACCAACCTTCCATAAATATATCTGCCTGATTAAATTTCACGGCGCGAATCCAGCCTGGCCGCATTCTGAGCGCGCTGCCTGCAGGTCCCTCAGAGCGGCTTCCCGTCCGGTGCCGGGAAAGTGCGTTGTTCTCCGGGGTGGCGGCGGCCGACTGCGCGTGCCGCTCTCTGATCAGTTAGGCGGATTACTGATCGACTAACCTGATTGCCGAGCGAGTGGCGCGCTGCGACGGAAGTGGCGCGCCGGGCCGGTTCGGCCGCGCTGCCTGACACCGATGAGCCGCGGCCGCGACAAACGCGGCGCGACAGCGGCACGCAGCTGGACGCGACATGGAGTCTGGCTGAGAATTAGACATAGAGTCAGCGCTGCGAATGAAGCCAGGAATGTGCCGGTGGCGACGAGCGTGTGTGCCTCATTTAATACGAAAAGTACGCTGGAAAACGTTTAAACATATTTTATTTGCCCATTTTAAACAAAAGCTCAGCAATTATCACGACCGGTTTCAAAGTTTCATATAATCCGATACATGGCTAGAGAGGCTCCCGTTAAAAGGCGACCATTTACTTGAAGTGTTCTGATTTCCTCAACAGAGTTTTCAGTGTGTTCTTTCCACGCACTCATGCGTCATTGCAATGTCAGCAAATTTGCCAAAAGGTTGATGTTTGCCCACTCTATGCTTTCATGTTGTGTCCGACGCCACCTACTTTCTTTGTCGTAATCGACCCGCACGTTTTCCTAGTTTTTTCCCACTGTTTCCTTCCTTATTCTCACACTTGAGCCTCGTATTCACATTTAAACTTACATTATTCTCTGAAAACCTTCAGAAGTCTCCAAAAATTTGTTCATCTAAAAAACGGCGCTGAAGAAGACACGACAATCAAGAATTAGCCTCACAGGTATTTGTCAGATAAGAGCTGTGGATCCAACGGACCACTTTTTTAATGGTCCAGCGTGCTTTTGTTCGCCAAATGGTGGATTTAGTATTCCATTTTACATTTGGATCAAAACAAGCTGAACAAAGTAATGCATGATATGTACTGGAGGGGCAAATATAAACTGTGTTCTGTGCAAACAGAAAAACCAGCACGTTTGAACTGCCGTCCATGATATATCTGGAGATACCAAACCATGCCATGGATCTGCCTTTGTCGAGAAAATGATTCGAAAAAAACGTGCTGCTTCTCGAAAATGAATAAACGTATTGAATTCCTAAATACCATTCAATAGGGTTTTGATACACGTAGAAATATGATACATTGGTATATCCAAGGGCAAAAAGAAAGAAACGCGCTATTTAGACCATCCTGGACATTTTCGGCGAATTATTAAGAAAATTATTCCCGTTGAATTTATGTCCTTTCCCCCGGATTTACCAGACGTCAGATAATTTATTCTACTAGGAGTACCATGTCCCGAAAATGGTGCAATGTATTTGGAATCCAACAACGTCATGCGCGCCCTTGACCTTGTTTGCTGTCGTTAGACTAAGCATTTCAAAACATCTTAGATAAAGACGTCGAAAAACAAACACATAACACCCTGAACAGTTACATGAATGCAACAGACGAAAATAGCGTATTGCGGACGAACATGAAAAAACTTTTCAAAAACGAGCTGTCTTCTGGCGAAAACTGCATGACTTAAACCCAAGGAGCTGGGAAGTTATTGCCTCGTAAAAAGAGGTATGACCGCGCCGGGACGGATTGGATGAGGCGGCACTCTCCGTTTTTTTTCTGTTGGTTCAAGTGGAAATTATTTGGCGTACGCCGTCACTCGTAAACAGCACTGTATTGTATTGCATTGTATTGACGATCGTTGGGTTATCCATTGAGCACACTGGGGCCTGAGTCAGACAGTCCATAGGCAAAAGAAACATAGTCAAGACACAGGTACGATCAGACATGCACTCAACGGACACACAGTCCAGGATATTTGGCCCCCCATCACAATTTTCAGACCACGAACAACCGGCTTCCAATTCTCGAGCTGAGGACTCGCGGCAGTCCGTCTTGCACTGCGCTCTGCTAACGCGTTGCACTGTTTCACTGGCAAGACGGCTGCCAGCGAGAAATATTCCCGTGCCTGAGCATCTTGTGCGTCAAACTCAACGTGCAAAAGTCCGCTAGTTGTTGTGACTGTAGCCAGCCCGGCTTGTCCCGCAGGCCAAAGACGTGGTTGAGTTTGTGCCGTCCAAATGTAACCCTGGCTCCAGAAGTTATGATTTTTCATATTCGGTTCATGTTCTTTTTTGGTCCGTTTCTTATTTTGGCGTATAACAATATTTGACTTGCCAGATAACGAGAACAGTGACGAGAAAGAACAAAGACGAGTGGTGAGGACACATTGGAGCACGTGGTGTCGCACGTGCGAGATGCCGACCATTGTGCCCATTCAACGATGACTCACAGGGGGCACGTAAGAATCTCACGACAACGTTTTGTCAAAGACGACGTCGAAATTGCCCACCGTTATTGCAAGCCTCGAAGGTAGCGTCAGGAAAGGAAAGGCGACTTTGATTTTTGGTATATTGCGCAGATTTTGGCGGTTTTCCAAGGCAACTAAGTTTTTGCCGCGTTGACTTTGAGGGAGCTTCGCGCAAAACCAGGTGATCAGGT
This sequence comes from Capitulum mitella, assembly GCA_030062745.1. NCBI lineage: Eukaryota > Metazoa > Arthropoda > Thecostraca > Pollicipedomorpha > Pollicipedidae > Capitulum > Capitulum mitella. Next base: position 15,483,992 of record CP099851.1, on the reverse strand, counting down.
AAGCGAGTGCCAGCTCCATGAGGGCGACGTGCGATAGGAGTTCATTCTTCTTGCCAGAGACTATCACCTGCGTGTCGTTGGCATGCCGCACAATGTCGGCCTCCGTAGAATACAGATGCATCTGTTTTTTAACAACTTTCAATGATCTGGCTTACCCGAAGGTAGCTGCTTTTAACAAGTCATTACCGTTTTAATCAAAACTCTGCCTGTTCATTTCCTGTGGTGCTGAACAAATTCGTCCGGACGCCATTGACTTTATGACCAAAGTAGTGCTCATGTTTTGCGGACCTGAACCCTTCAAAATGTTGCGCCCCTTCCCTATCGAGCCTTCCATGGACCGTTACGGATACGATGTAGATGGTCCAGAGCAGGTCAAGGGAGATGTAATTTTGTCAGGTCAAAGATTTCATATTTACCTAAAGCTTTGCGGAGATGACAACTGTGTTCATTCTCGTCCTGGAGAAGTAAATGCAAAGCGCGGCAACATGATTTATGCGGTTATTTAGGTCAGGACTCAGCAGATGTCTAACGACTTTGAGACAGCAGAATCCCTGCTAGGTTAATGGGCCCTACGCATTCGTTATGCGAAGGGTTCGGTACAAAAGGCCCAATAACGGCTCAAAATGCGAGGACGCCATACTCAGAGACATCCGCTGCCCATTGGAGGAACGATGCTTCGAAAACTTAGCAATTTGGTTCCAGTGTTATCAGCATTTCTTCTTGCAGTATCTCGGCTATGTACCATGAATACGAGAACGGACACTTGACTCATATATATGACTATACTTGACTCGAGCCAGAAACGTCATGGGGTGGCCATGTCGTGGAGTTGCACGTCACGATAAATATTTTCCAGAGTTATCTGAGGCACTTCGGGCAAAATGGCTCCGTATTTGTCAACATTTGGCTGGCGGGGTCAGGGTTCGACAACAAGCTCGATTTAACATGGAATCTGATCCTAATGGCAACCATTTCAACACATGCGATCTTAATCTAGAGAAAAAACCAAAGAGGAACCTGACGTCTTGACATTCTCGAATGGCTTAACGAAAACGGATACAGCACAAGAATGGCGAGCGAACGACGAGACGAATAAAGATTACGTGCCAGCTGAAATGAATAATTATTAATCCGGCATTATTTTCTGACTAAACTCTAATTACTTTCATATGGCTTTGGTTGTATGCCGCTCTCTGATGGATTTACGTTGAATAGCGGGATTTACAAGACTTGTATTTCACTGTTTTGTACGCACATCAAAAGCTACAGTTTACTAAAAGCTAACCAAATAGAGTTGTCACTATTCTCCAAAGAACTACGCGTAATGACGTTTAAATGTGGGACACGCGAAGGAAAATTACAGCCTTCACGAGCAGGAACTCAGCCTTTGTAACACACCAAGAGCGTGGCTGGCATACGCTGTGTTCCACACCATAGCGAATGCGAATTGTCATGCCACTGTGCCGCGGCCGTGGAGGCTTCAGCCCGGTTCGTGACCGAAACACTCGGTCATCTCCCATCTGCGACAATGGCGACAGTCAGGCAAAGGCCAGACGGACGCCTCGGGGCTCTAACTGAAGCCATTGCGGGAGTGAGGTCAAGGTAAACGTCGTCTGAAGAGCGCCTGTATTACACCCGTTCAGTCTGCATTGTCAGGGGCATTTCTGGCGATTTTGAGTAGCATTTCGGTGCAGTTGGTATGACTGGATGTTTCGTAGTGTCTGGTCAACATTGCCAATAAACAAACCATGGGTGATATGACGAGTCGAACCGCATGACCATTTGCCTGCTCGTCATATTCCGAAAGCCCAGCACACTGTCGCTAGGTAGCACCCATTTGTGCCATTTTCTGTTGTTCAGTAAGAGGTTAGCGCAACCGGGTGTCCAGGGTGCCTGGGGAATTCTTTGATTCGGAATGTGGGTCATTTGTATGATTTGTGAGCTAATTGTCGTTGGACCAGGATGGATAACATAGTCGTTTGGTGGTGGTGGTGGTGTTAGTGGGGTTGAGGAATAGATGGACTTGTTGAACCCTAAAAAATGACAATTTAACGGTGCGCTGTCGTGACATCCGTAGATCAGGCTGGCCTTTTGGCTTTACTACAACATAAATGCTGTAAACGTACTAATTTTAAATACATCGCAGAGGTCAATTTTCTTTCGGGACACTGGCGTTTCAGAGGCACATTAACTCGCACGTTAGTTTGGCCCCTGTGGAGCTGCCCTCAAAACAAATAAAAAAAAAACCCACAACGCGTCCAGGCATTCCACACAACCGACACTCCAAAACGTGACGAAACCGTCAGCAGACCCCCACTCACTTGCTGAAAGCACGCTGCTGTCAGATTCCCCGCCCCCGGCCTGCGTTTGCTGACCGCCGCCGTCTCTTTCCGCAGCCGGGCAGTGATGAGTGGGTGCTGAAGATCAGGTTCGTGCAGACGAGGGACGCCGGAACGTACGGCTGCCAGCTGCCCACCTCGCCGCTCACCAGCATACCCATCCAGCTGCACGTGGTCGGTAAGCGCTGCCGCGTGACGCATCGCTGGCGGCGGCTGGCGGAGGCCCGGCGAGTCAAGTTTCTGTGACGGCGTGACGATGAGGCCACATCGTGACGCGCGTAGCCGAAGAGCTTCGAGAGGGGCAGCTAGCGGTGGGCTCTAAGAAAGAGGCAGAGTCGCGGAAGAGGCAGACGTATAATTTGAGGCAAATGCGTGGATGCAGAGGCATTGGCAGAGTATCGGCAGGGGCAGAGATATCGACGGAGCCAGGGGCAGAGGCAGAGACAATTGCCCAGCATCCCCGATGTAGAACGCTCGTGAAAACTAAAAAAAAGTCCTCTCGAACATACACAGGCCCATGGGCACTACATCTGGGTCTAAACAGACAAACAGACAAGTTCGCAGTCTGCCCGCCATTCAACATCAGCCCCTGCCGTCAGCTGGGAAGCGGGCCAAAGCCGGCCGCAGCCTCGCCTGGGGCCCGCAGCGCCGGCCGTCATCGCCAGCCGGCGCGGACGAGCCGCGCCAGTCGGCCGGCATTGTTCTACTCTGACGTGCCGAGCGTGACACGACCACCATAAATTAACAACGCCGATCGATCTTGAGAACAGGCCGGCCGGCCGCCGCTTTCGGCGGCGCCCGGGACAAGTTGGCGGCCGTCACGGCAGGACAGAGTGCCGTCACGGCAGGACAGAGTGCCGTCACGGTAGGCCAGAGTGCCGTTACGGTAGGACAGAGTGCCATCACAGTAGGACGAAGTGCCGTCACGGTATGACCGTGTCGTCACGTTAGGACAGAAAGCCGTCGCGGTAGGACAAAGGGACGCCTCGGTAGGACCGAGTGCCGTCACGGCAGGACAGAGAGCCGTCACGGTAGGGCAGGGTGTCGCCACGGCAGGACGGAAAGCTGTCACGTCCTGAAGGCGGCTGCCACTCTTCCAGCGCGTCCTGTCGATGATCATGGCTGACCGCCAGAAATTTTTGTCGGCCTGGGAGGCCATCAGGGGCTACTGTCGATCAGACAGGACGGCCAGCAATGCTCGTCAAACAGAGGAGTCTGTCAGAAATTACTCAGAACTGCTCAGAAGCAGAAGCAGAACTGTCAGAATTCTAGCAATGCCGCTTCCCAAAATCAGTATCAATATCAATAGCTCTGACAATATGCTACTATCGTCAGCAGCTACTGACATTCGAAGGTGACTGTCAGCAGCTACTGATATTCAAGGGCGACCGTCAGCAGCTACTGAAAGAGCCGACCGTCTGCAGGTTCTGTCAGTTGGGGGCTCGCTAAGAGAGCGGAAAGAACAAAACCCTACCGCTGGCAACAACCACTGAAACCTGAACACTTGCCGGAAAGGGGAGGTGCTGTGGGAGATCGGGCGTGGTCGGTAGGAGGAATACCTTTCGCGTTAATGCGACCCAAAACGAATAATAAGACCGAATACGTACCAATCACACCTAATGCGCAGACCAAATACAGCCACAGTATATCAACGCCGTAGTTATCAATGTCATGGAAACTCGATTTATCAGTAGCCGAATCGAAAGAAGACAAATCGAGTGATGCGTCAAAAGTAGCCACGTGAGGAGCCCAAGAATGAGCCATTGACATTTGATCATGATGCTCCATACCAGAACAATGCCTGGGCTTTGCCAGGCTGCTCCGCCGCGAAGCTGATTTCGGCTCTTCCAAACCACAAGCCGGGAAGAAAGCGGCCTGTACAGCGATTCAGGAGACGGATGAGGTGTCGCCCAGGTCATGGCTAGCCTTTTTCGTTTGCGGGAGACGGATGGCGTGAACTTGATCGCCGCAGGGTCACCGGGGCTAAATTACGGCAGGGAAGAATCGTGCTGACGCCAGAATGTTACAGTTCGCATTTAGTTTGTAATGTGTGCCTAAAAACCCAGCAATAAAAGCCATACAAAAGAAGACAAAAAATATCCAGGAATTCGGCAGTCGGGAGGGAACTTGCGAGCATTTGCATGCGTGCTTAACCATAATAATAAAGTAAATATGGTAAGTATCATCGGATATGTAATTATACAGTAATATCCAGCATAATGTTAAACGTTATGCATAATGTGGCGCAAAAAAAAAGAAAAATATGTTGCAAAAAAACACAAAGGACCGTTGTCGTGTTTACCAAACAATGCGGTTACTTTTCGACTCAGCCACGCCACTCATTCTTTATTCAAACAACTCAAGTGAGCGAACAAAGCGACAAGATATACGCAGTCCTACAGAAGACGATGCGTTCTATTTTTTATTGTTTCCTTAACTGATGACTTACTGGATGCATGTTTTACCTTCTTCCTCGTTGTTTTGCCGGCAAAGCGTCTGAATGGCGAAAACCACCGGGCCCAAATTCTCATTACCCCTACCTAAACACCTACTTTTTAGCTAAAAAGATTGACCAGGCCACCATAAGTAAGATCATATGACATCATAAGATCATAAGTTTAATTCTGCACCCGGTTTCAAGGTACAGTTAGGGCTCTGGCACCTCTCTTTGTCTTTTGACAATTATGCAAGACGTTGGGCAAAAATGACACGAAGACCGATTGCCGGGTCGTTCCAGTCCAAAGTGCGTCAGTAATGATCACTTTCTAGCTTTGCAGTGTCGGAACAACATCATTTACGCAGCGCCTAGCTAGCTGCCCTCGTACTCGCCGTACTTTTACTCGCTGTGACATGTCAACTTACACAGTGTTCTGAACAAATGTTTCCACCGGACGGAAAATACATGTGTGCCACATATCAGCCCTTCTACTTAATTTTTGCATCGTCAGTGCTGTCGCGTGCGATTTCTCCTGAAGACATCTGTTTCATGCCATGATGGCCTCGACTATTTGGACCTGACGTCAGAATTATTGTGTTGAAGACAGCCTCATTTGTTTATGTTAGTTGCGATTGTGGTTAGTCAGCTGCGCCTAAATCGCGTCCGCGAAATGAGCAGCAAACTCGAGGACTTATCAATGACTTTCGTCCTAGTAGTAAATCTTACTGCATTTGCAGCAATTTGTCTTCACAAATTAGGCCATTAATTTCCGGCCTGTGCCCATCAGCGGTGTTGACGTCTCAGGCCACGAAATCGCAGGCGTTGGCCTTTTCCTGGGCGCGCTCAGACCACGAGTGACGCTGAAACGGTATAAGCCGTGTTTTTACGAGCATTTGCACCAGGAAAACCGCCTGGGGTCTCTCCATCCCCATCAGGTAACGCGAGCGACGACTGAGTTTTGTTATCCTTTTTACAGTGGAAAAATTTCAGCTGTGAAAATGATCATTCTGACGGAATGAGCTGACCAACGCAAGATTTCTCGAACAGAGGCCCGTGTTTCTTCCTAATTGACGAAGGCCTTAATGAATAAACCACCTTGCCCCAACAAAGCGTGCCTCTATCGCTGGTTACGGCTCACGCACGGGGCGTATTCAAGTGCACAAGAGGTGTTTTGAAAGAAAAACTGCGTGGACTGCCACTGTGGCGTGCGCATAAATGCAACTGCCATGTTTTTTTTTAATGTGCAAGCTAGGCGGTACGCGAAACCAAAGTGGGGACGAATAGGAACGAAGAAAACCAGTAGAAAAAGGTGAGCCGCAAAAAAGGGGAACGAAATAATGAACACTAGTGTTTTCCGACTCCACTAGGCGTGATCGTCCCGGAAACCCTGAGCGTGTTTTTGGCGTGTTTTCCGTTTTTAACGCGGCGTTTTCACCCTTTTCTCGTGACGTCCGGTACTGACGTGATCACAGAGAAACCTGAAGGACTTGGTTTTTGGGAGTGTGGTGTTCTGATTTCCTCTTTTGTCTTGTGTTACATTGTATTGTTTACGAGTGCGTTTGAGTGTATCTAGGGGATTTACACGACTGTAAATAGAGGAGATTAGAATAAAGATTAGAATTAGAGACTAGAAATTAGAGATGAAAAGCGATTAGAATACAGAAGGCTGTAAGTCGAAGAGATTTACACGGCTTTATTTTTCCTTGGCCGTCACGCCCCACGGCCACAGCACCCTAGCTAGACAGCCAGCTGCAGCCTTACCCATAGGTCCAACAGCCAGCCGTGGGCCAGTCGTGCCAATTTTTTTCAAAATTTCATTTTAAAAACACTTGTTTGGTGTAAGGCGATGCTTGAATATGAGTCACGTAAAAATGGCACATCTGTAACACCGAAACTGTTAAATGACTTCATCATACCACTCTAGCTTATCACCTATCTTACCACTTCATATTTTCCTATGGCACGTATGTGTGTATAAAAGTAAGTCTGCCTACATATTTTATTCTTATCATGTGCATATTGGTCAAGCTGTCTGAATTTGAGAAACCAGGCATGGACACATATAAGGATTGCCTACTTTATCCGTAATTAAAAACCAAGCAAAACTAAAAAAAAACAGTAATAGCAATATCGTCTAACATCAGCATGACGGCGTTGACTTACCAGCTGGGCAACCTTTCCTGACAATGGCTTCTAAAATGTTGGGTGGGTACGTTGGTAGGTAGATAAGTACACAGCCCCAGATAAAAATACATTCATCGTTACTTACCTTCTAATAAGTCTGCAATGACTGCATCAGGAGACTAACCATAATTTACAAGGAGGAGCCAAAACGCAGTACAAATCTTTTTTATGAGCATGCAATTATTATTGCGTTCAAAATAGAATAACTTTTCGGGCGACAAAAAACATGCAGCAATGAGCAAGCAAATAGCAAACACCTCGAGGTTCTGACCAACATCAACCAATACAGCTAAGACAAAGCAACCTTGGAAAATGATAAAATATGACGCCACTGTGCCGTTTGACAAGAAGTCATCGTACAGTTAATAACGGATATGTAATAACCAGACTTGTGCTGGATTCCAGTGGAATCGGAGCCGAATCCGGATCCGCTTTCAGTTGGCGCGGAATTGGATTCGGGAATCGATTCACTTGGGAGATATGTTGAGTCGGATTCGGAATTGATTCGGTTACTCCGTGGAAACACTGGAATCGGAAGCGAATCAAAAGGCAAAATGTCTGATTCCGCTTTTATCTTTTAAACTTACCACTGCTTTGGTGTCCAAAAAATGTATTATATATTAATATATATAACAGTTAACAACTGTGCATGTATATGCAATAAAGGCTTCATTTTAAGACCAGTTTTGAGCAGGTTCATGTCAATGGTCTTTTATTTATGGTGGCATGAACCAGACATTACCTGTCAGGTAGGTTGCCGGGTAATTGGGAATGAGCCTGTGCTCCAAAATATAGAACAATTAACATGAGATCAAAGGATTTTCGACTCAGGGCAAGACAAAAAAAGTTGGAAAAGCATACACAAACATTACTGGTACACCAATTTCCTGGCCGACAGTAAGTAGGTACTAGGCAGTGCTATTTTACCTCCAATTACTTTTACCGCCTCGTAGGTATTTGCCTGGTGACGAATGACGATTGTTATTGACGTAAGGTATGTCGCAAGAACGCCAGAGCTGTACGTCGTAAATAGTGACAGAATACGTAAACAGAATGTGAATACTTACTCTAACTGCCTGAAGTCATAAGTATTTGGCTGGTTACGAATGTTATTATTGACTTCACGCATGTTGCAAGAGCGCCAGAACTGTACATTATAAATAGTGTGGAAACGCCCTGCTAATATTCAGGTACCACGTCATGCTTATTTTCTTAGCTCAATTTCTTTACAATGTGAATGTTATGGCAAACGATGATTTTTTTTCTTTATGACAACAGTTTGTAATCAAATACTTACTGTTGCTGAATGCTAGACACCATGACCAATACTACTTATCCAATTTAGTTAGCCGGGCAATGGTTGATAATGTGATGCATGAGCACGACTCGCGAGAGACTGGCAAAGCTGCTGAGTCCAGGTTAATTAGCCAGAGTTGAATGCCAAGTGTGATAATATTTATCCGTGATTAATCCATCCTGCGTGAAGTGAGCTAAGTAACGGACAAAGCTCATGACACAACTGAGGAACTTCAATGGTCGTGATGAAAATTTATGGCTTAGGTAACTGCAGTCAGGGGCAACGTTTTGTGTAAGTAAATGGGGGAGGGGGAGGCGAATTGAGAGGAAGAACAAGAGCCTTACTACCAGAACGGAATGAGTTTGTTTACGGATTTATCCGCTTTATTTTGATCGGCATTAATCTTCATTTTTAATATTTGATTATCATTTACCATTCAAAAAGCTTTCTTCCCACCTTTAAAACTGATAGAAAATATGGGGGGAGGGGACCTGCCTTACACAGGGGGGGGGGGCAGATCCATATTGGGAGGTCATGACTCCTGCCAAAAAGTTTAGACTGACGCCTGGTAGCAGAAGGTTTACCTAACATCTTAATTTAATATCTTACCTGACATCTTAGTTTATAATCTATAGATTTAGTCCTTATATAATCTATAATCCATCTAATATTTTAATGTCTTAATTTAACATTTCATCTTTAATATCTTAGCTAATATCTTATTGATAAATATGCATGTGCATGTGATACATGGATATATATATATATATATATATATATATATATATTAATTTGTTATTGATTACAATGATCTGTATTATGTTATGGTTATATTTTACTTACAGTATCTGTCTGAATCGGATTCGGATTCGGAATCAGACAGTTTCAGCCACATTAGAATTGGATTTAGAATCGATTCCACTTGAAATTGGTTGCTTGGAATTTGATTAGGATTCGGAGTCATTTGCTGTGTTGTTGAGTCGGAGTTGATTTCAGTCAAGCGGAATTAAGCACAAGTCTGGTAATAACAGATATATACTAACGGAATGACAGAAAAATCGCCGATATTTGACGTTGTCTGCTTAAGCTCCTATTGGAAACATTTCACAATATCCGTAAATGTCCCAGATGCGGTTTAAATGTCTGTTAAAAAGACATGGAAGCTCTATGAAAAGTCTTAGCGTGACTTACGCTTTATCACAATGCGCAGTTCAAGTCTGCATCATCTACTGATGTAATGGCAGTTATAAATACCAACTTGTATAACATAAATGTGGAACCATTTTGTTCCATTTTTCTGAAACATTAAGGAATAAATAGACGTAATCAAACATTTCTTTAACTTTTAGAAGGGATACTTTTTAAAAGTTGGAGGCAAAGACTCAGATACGACGCATTTGTTGCAAACATAACGAAGAAAACGGGCTGCGTCGCATTCCTTGGTATAAGGCACGTATATGGCTCCGGGAAATCACGTGGCGTAAGAGGCACGAGTCAAGGTAGGCTAGCTGGATGCCTACCCAGGTAGTTGGGACACTTACCGACGTGCCCAATGGGACTGAGATCCTGATGTTTTGCCGGGCAAATAGATAGCAGGCACTAGGCAAGGAGGACCAAGACCATCCTTCCCGTCTGCAACTTACTGCACTGCCATGTAAAGATACTCATGTAGATTAAGTCTGGCATTTGTTTAGCTTCAGAGAATTAACTACCCAGGTAGCTGGATATCTAACCAAACCTTTATCACAGTACTGAAGTTTGAAGGCACCTTCATTAGGATCTGTTGAGAGCACAGTTTGCTCATTAGTAGAGTGGAATAGCTAGTTGGTACCTATCCATTTCATTCTGCTCGCAGCTGATTGCTTACCATCGCGCAGCAGCTGCGTTACATCTTTCCTGTTCCTCAGATAAGTTGTGGAAATAATGAATCATGGAATATATGATGCTTATGTTTACTGTTTCACAAAACAAAATATTATTGTTACATACTACGTGTTGTAAAAGTTGTTAATTAAAGCTGGGGATATAAAAACATCTCCTAATTTTTTGTGTGATCCCCGGCCAGGCATCAGCCGTGGCCACAGCCGCAGCCATGCTTTGCCAGCTTTGTGCTGTCGCCCCACCCCATTGACCATAACCTACAGCCGGCCGCACGGTTGGTCGTCCCATGTAAACTTCCAGTGTCTCGGACAGGATTGTTCTGATTACCTGCGCGGCTGGGTCCGTGGATGGCCGACGCCGGTTGCTGCTGCTGCTGCTGCTGCGGCGCCAGCGAACGCGGGAACAGCATTTCACCAGGGCATGCTGGGTGTGGCCATTACTGCAGCGTCAGGAGGATTGCGGTGAATTCCACACCCTGGTCCGGGAAATGAGCGGCAAACGACCGAGCTGATGAGTCGCGAAGACTTCAGTCAAGTCCTAGGGAAGATCCAGGCCAGAATTACGAAGTCTACAGCTCAGCTGTGAGCACCGATTTCGCCTCCTGAGCGCCAAGCCGCAACGCTTCGATTAAGTATCAGATAAATGATCCGCGTAAAAGCAGAGCAGATCCCCAGCATCGTGAGCGTAATTTCGCTCCGAGTGCGCTGGAGTAAGATTACCTTCTGAGTGTTTTGATGCACGTGCGCAGCCAGGATTTTCTTAAGCTGGGAGGGCCCGAAGGTCATTGTGAACTAAAATCATACGAAAATTGCCTGTCGCAAAGACGATGTGCAATGGTTTTCACAAAAAAATGCAGACCTAAGGAGCGAGCGGGGAGAGTCGAGCTCCCGGCCCCCTGGCTGCGCCTGTGTTCTGATGTGAACTCAGGCATGTACAGTCGGTCTCAAAAATACAGCAGCATCAGACAGCGATCACCTTCCGGTGGCAGTGTTGTCGGCGCACAAGAGTGGAGAGTCGTGCTCAGTTTAGGTAGCGGAGGAAGACGAGACAAGTCCGACACAGCAGAAACATGCGCCTTTGATTTAAGTCGATGCCAATGCTTCAGGCACAACTGAGTTGTTTGTTAGGAAAAGGACAACATATTGAGCGCAAGGATCTTAACCCCGGCCGTCATGGCGCTCTTGTGCGCACTCGCCGTCATGGGGAAGCAATTTAACCCCACCTGAAATCCCAGCTAATGGTGACTGAGGACTGAACGCCGCACCATTAGATAGCCTTCTTATTGGTCTTTCAAAAACCGCCCGATTTGGCCTCTTTGCGCGTTACATCTTTTGTCAGGTCAGGTCAATTGAAGACATGTTATGGCGTCTGTTATGGCTTTGGCAACCGTCACTTTTTTGTCAGTTTGGTGTCTTTGAGTGCTTTAAAAACTCGAATAAGGCCCAGATATTCTCTTCATATGTGTATGATGTGATGTCAAGTGGAAGATACCCAAAAGTCACTCTAGGTCATGTCAGGTCACGGTTCTCGCTGGTGGTTATACGCCTTTCGACGCGCGGCGGGACGGTGACCACCGAATATCTTGACCACCTTAATATCTCAAAAATCTTCGATACGACAAAAAACGCGACAGCTTTGGAATCGCTGATCATTTTTGAAACGTACTGCAAGTTTGAGAAACGTGAGTTAAATCGTTCAAAAGGTACTCAGGAATAATTAGTTGGGTGTCAAATGTGTCAAATTACCACGCCTGACGGGATGAGTTAAGCACAGGGTAGGCATCGCCCTTTATTGCTGATACAGATATTTAAAAAGGGTAAAAGTGGAGTAACATTCCAATGCAAATGCGCAGTTATTACAACATAACGGAGGGTGCCCATTTCATTTTATAAACAGATCAAGGGTGTCGCTAGAAAAAAAACAGAAACCCCTTATTACTTTTCATTTGACCAGGAACCAAAACACAGTACGGAGTTACCTTACCCATGTGCATCATATACAGATGTTAATTCCTGCTTGAGTCTCTAACTTTGTATTCATTCGCTGTCATTAAATAGCAAACCTTTGACTGAATGGAAATGCTAATCATCTTATGGGCAATCTTTTGTACGGGCAAGAATGGAGTTTTTTTAATTGGAAAGCATTGCATGTTGGTTAGATCACGCCGCAAATGTGCTGGGATGTATATCAAGTCTGCAACCATCATATCTGGGTCAAACAGGCGCGTTTATACGGGGATTTGGAAAGCTGCCAGATTCCCGGCCAGGTTGGCCGCATTGACCAGCTTTAAAATAAATGCCGACTTAAACCACAGTTGGTTCTGGAAAGGCATGTTTTAACATCGTAGGACAGAATGAATGGATTGCAATGCAAACAAGCTTGAAATAAAAGGAGGAGAAATCTTGGTTTTCTATACTACATGCCATGCGTAGTAATTTCCTCACGTGTTCTGCGTTTGATTTGGTAGCCTCTGGCCAGCCTGGCCGAGTCTCGTCATTGCGGCCGCTGGCCAAATCCAGGGTCACAAAGGCTATGTACCTTGACAAGGCTGAAAGGTTTTACAACGAAGGCGCTGATTGGTCGAAGACTGATAAGCTGGAAGCGCAGGAAGAGTGGCGAGGGAGCGGAAAATTCCTTCACTCGTGCAAGTGGTCCTTGTTTAAATTCGTAGCGTTTGTGTTTGAAGCGATTTGTGATGTTCGAAACCTAAAGAAGGTAAGTGGGTTGGTGTACGGATTTAGTTAGCTGTAATTTCATGCAAACCAGCGTAGGTCGCAGTGGTGTTTAACTTGCCATGTCTAACAACAAGTGAAGGGAACGTGAAGGAAACCCAGAACCACGCGGAGGCTTAAACTAGCCAGAAAGGTGCACCCTGGCCAATCTGGCCGGGAATCTGGCAGCTTTTCAAATGCCCGTATAAACGCGCCTAACGTCAGCCAAAGTCGAACTTTTGACGCATGTAAGTTAACGGTTTTTGGTGTCTATCGTATCACTTGCCGCGTTACCATGGAAAAGGCACGACGCAACATAAAATGCAACAACATTGGTTCGTCCAATATTCCCTCTACATGATGAAAACCACATCCCAAAGCATTTTCTCCACGCCCATCACACAGATAATGGACGGCGTGCGATACCGCAACGTGAAAGCCTAGTATCTGGCGGGAGGTTATTTCAGCGACTGCCGGGATTCTTTTTGGTGGGGGACACAAAATAAGGCACCTGACGCAGTACAAATGAACAGAAAGAAAGCAAAAATGTGGTTTTTATCATTTTTGCCCATACAAAGTGTGAACACTTTGGAAACAAGCGGCATTTTCAAAATGTTAAGTCAATTTAGCGTGGGGTAAAGGGGATTAGGTCAGTCTTGGAAGGTAAATTTTTAACATGCATCAGTCCTCCTAAAGCAGATATGACAGCTAATAAATATTCAGAGACTGTAAAACCGCCCAACTATATTCGGCCGCGGGTGGAAAAATTGGCACAAGACGTGACTTGACCACAGGTCAGAAAGTAAATTTAATGTACCTAGGACGTGAGAAGCACCGGGGCGTATACTCATCCTTCAGAACTATCCAGCTAGACCCACAGTCTGAACTGATAACCTGAAAAGGAATGGAAGTTTAGCTGACCTAAGGCCACTGACCTTCAAATTCCTCAAAAAATCGACGTAGCAAAAATGTTGCATCTGTCGTGCTCTGTGAATTTAAGAACTTTCAGCTAAATCGATGCATTTCGCAAAAAGTTCACAATTTACTTCTTTGAAGCATGGTCATACTTTACCTGTGCTGGGCCGGTGACCTGAGGTGACCTCAAGTTGAAAAATTAACACAGTATGAAACATGCATCCAATTTTCATGTCTCTACGCCTCTTAGTATTCTAACTATCCTCCAAAAACGAGAGCGGGCTTTTTATGAAGCCCCGGCCCGGCGAGGGCCACCCGCACTGGCTCAGATCAAAGGCGCTATGTTTCTTCGGAGCCGTATTTCATCAGCTTTTCTCCAACAGCTTGTGCGACCACGACGCGACAGCGGATGGACCTCTGTGGAGAAAGGAGGGAAAGGGGACGCAAACGCGATTTTTGCCTCGTTTCTTTCCATGCACCGCCGTAAGGGTAGTGTTAAATGCCACCCAAAGTTCGGGAGGGGGAGCTGTCTCCCCGTCCCTACGCCCTTGTCACTAGCCTCCCCTCCTATAGTTGAATCCCTGAGGCTTGGCACCCAGTCAGGGCCATTGTTGGCGCAAATTTCACGGTGAGCCTCAAAATGGCCCACCAACCGTTTGCACTGCCACATGTCGACGGTCAAGTTTGGATGCTTCGGTACTTTTGAGACCGACTGTGCCTGAATGTCACTTTACTTTCGCGCGTTTTAATGTGGGACGAACCCAAAAATGGCATCTGAATCCCAGCATTTTTTTGGAAGGTTACATCTCTGGACGTCTTTCGGTTTCAAGTGAAACTTTACGGTTTTGTACGGCACGTCCAGAATTTTGAGACTTATCATTTTTCTCTGTTCCTCGTCCCTTTTCTCAACTACGAGTGGACGTACCTCCAGAATACATAGTCTCTGTCGGTTTTGTCTGACCGACTATGAGAAACCTCTTCCAGAATTAATCCATCCATCCACCATTCACTCGCTCATTCATTCGGAATTCATTCATTCATTCATTCGAAATTCATTCATTCCGTCTCTTTCACTGAGAGCTTGCAAACTGTGTGCTCAGACCTAAAAACAAATGCATTTTGTTGTGCTTTGCATCTTTTGGTGCTCATGAGACAACTGCAAGGCAAAATTAAACTTCAACTCAGACAGGCTTCTCACTAGCCTTGGCTTCGTCTCACACCAAACACCATTCCACGACATGTGAAATAACCTTTGAAATATTTTCTGCATGATTGGCAATTTAAACATAATCGTGATCCACTAAACAAACCAATAGTTCATGAGTTTAGGAGCTTTCTTACTTTAGATACTTTGGAGATCCAGTGCCACCGTTCGGTTTGGAAATATGGTCACCTGGTCGGCTGTCAAACATCCCGAATCACGGAAGAAACGTGAAGAGGTTGAGATTTTTGAACTTGTTCGATTTGTTTCACGTCATGTCAGTTACATAATTTCCTGGACCGGCGGAGCGTTTTCACCATTTCTACGTGACGTTTTCCTCTGTGCTTTCCATGGCGTGCCAGTGGAGCTTGTGCAGCGGTTTTTCCATGGACTGAATATTTTTAAGTGCAGAAATTGCCGGAAAAACGCACGTGACCCGGAAAACATGATTGGTTGAGCCTGGGCCTAATACTTATGGAGGCGTAACAACGAAATTAAAAAAAAAACGGAAGCTGTAGGAATTCAAAGGTAGCTGCCTTGACGACTATGGAGCAATAAGTTGTTGGCTCAAAACTCCGACGTGAATTACAAGCAGAGTAATAGTCGATTTATGAATTATTGTAAGTGGACGTTTTAAAGTCCATTTTTAATTCGGTTCTATATGATACTGTTTTACACCGGAACTTCGGATGTCAAATGCTTAATTGTCTGCCACGTCTAGCTTCTGGTGCGCAACGCGACCGTGCTGTCGACATAAAGACATTTTGGCTCTTTTGGTTTGTAAACCCGAGGCTACCGTGCTCTGCGCTTGGCTGACATTCGCCACGTGAAGGCCAGCAGCGCAGGTCATCGTTTGTTGAGCTATTTTTGCCCCGAAAATTAATGGTGTCCGCTGTTCGTTTGTTGGTGGGTTCAGCGAAACGATTTAACAACATTTTCCCAACGTCACATCATCTCCACCATTTGAAACTTGCCGAATATAGAACGCCAAATAATCCCTTTTCTTGGTGTTTCGACATAAAACATCTCAAAACTAATTCTGTTCAAAGTCCACGGACTCATCTCAAAGGATTAGAGATTCAGGAACCATTGATTATATTCCAGTGAAGTGGATATCTCCGGTTGTGCAGCTGAAGTTTTCGGACGTTGGCACTTTATTGGCAGTTGATTTTCGGCGGTACCCGGCCGCGGTAAACGCTACACTGAGAAAACGTTTGCGCCGTTTAAAAGAGTTGTTTTATCCCAAAATGACACCTCGTGTTAAAGCGATTTTGCTCTCTCCTCTGAACTTTTCAAGGCGCATTGAATCCGTGTTCTACAGAAGGAAAATCATCATCATAGGAATAACATTACTTCCTCAACCTGCAAATCATTACTCATATTGCTTGGTATTTTGTAACGTTTCGCTCTTTACAGGAGTTTCCAATTACTCCAATTACTAGCAATTACTAGCAAAGGGGGTTGTCCTAAAATGACATCCGCTATGGAAGAAGTACTCCCCAAGAGAGGTTAAGCGACTCCTTTTAAAGGACTTACACGCTACAAAATGCATGTTTTGCATTGCAACACGCCACGGCATGTAAACAAACTACATTCACGAAAAAATACGGAAGCAATGAAACCGACTAAGCCTTTCCGCATTCTTCCGCAAGGAAGCACCGTAACAAAATAGAAAACTAGGCATTAGGTCTTCCGCACACGAAAACGGTCAGTATCTTGCAACAGTTTCCACGAGTAACGCCATTAAAGGCAGAACTTGGATGGAACAGAAGAAGAACAACTCATTTCAAGGGTGCGTTATTCCGCAAGGAAGCACAGAACAAAGTGTAATAAGGAAGAAGGCATTAGATCTGTATAAGAAACCAATCAGTGTCTTCGAAATGTTTCTACGTGTTGCGTCATTAGAGGTGCAAAACTTCGGGAATGCTTTGCACGGCACTGTGGTGTCATCATCTATCTCTAGTTTCGGCTTTTGAACATGGTTAACAGGCGAATTCCATCAGGACGTTCGATGCGACGAAGGTTTTTCTGAAGTATATCCAAAAAAACCTTTAACCCTATTTCCAGAGAGCTAGACGGTATGGCCGATTCTCGCCAGGGGGTGGGGGACAGATTCGGCCACTCCTGAGATTTCGAGAACTACACGTCCGATTTCAGTGCAACAAACGGCAATCGATTTGCCATCACGTAAACTACACTTTTAAAAAGGAGTTTTCAAAATTTTGAAAGGGGTGAATACAGGGGGCAGTAAGTCAAAATAGTGCATATTTTTGGACCTTTATAACTCTCTTATTTATGAACCGACTTCAGTGAAATTGGCACGAATCGAGAGAATATGAATGGGACTTTCCTCTGGCCCATACATTTGAAATTTTGATAACATTCATACGTGTTCACAAGGTTTTAAAAATAGAAGAATTAGTTTTTTGAAAACTGAATTAGAGGAAAGTGAAAAACACCTTTTTAGCTTCAAAGAGTCATGTTATGCTGAAGAAATACAAACCGTTTTTCAGTATTTGTACAGTGGTAGCATAGGCGGTGCCAGGGACATGAAAAAGGGGAACTGTCATGGTCACATATTCTTCAGGTCATTTTACGACCTTTGGCCTTAAATGACCTTCAGCGGTCTTAAATTCGTTGCAAATAATCTTGTGTGCGTTTTATATTATTTGAAAACGTTTCCAATGATTTGAATTCACTCTATTTCAAAACTTCTATTTTACGGCTGTTGTGATATAGGGTGCGCGCACTGATATTCTAGGTCATGACTCCATGACCCGGCCCGATATGAAGCTGAAACTTGGTACATAAGTAGAGGGCAATCTCCTGCGATATATGTATTCCGGGATTTGCATTTGAAAAAGCTCCAAAATTATTACTACAAAACCAAAGTTTGGCTTTCGATCTTGACCTAGCCTTGTGAAGTGACCTCAGACCACCAATTTTTTATTTGTATGATGCCTAATTATTTACTTATGTATCCATACAGAGTTTTAAGTTTTATCTTAAAAACCCTATTTTTGGCAGCCATTTTCCTTTTGCTCTCAACAGGACCAAAAATGGCTTGAAGTGCCTCCTCAAAAACTTTGCCTGGCTCCGCCCCTGAGCAGAATAAAAAAGCATAAATGAGGTAAAAATAATATAAAAAAGAAATCAACAAAATAAAAAAGTTTTGTTACAATATGTAAAACGAATAGCTAAGAAAAAGCCACCAAGTTTTGTAAAGCTGCGTCAAAAACCCTGGGATTGGCAACCAAAAAATACGAGGGTGGGCGAAATTAGTCCCTCCGCCTGCCGAGAATAGGGTTAAAATGCTTGGTGTTCAGAAACACTTCCTTCAAGCTCTGACGCAGAAGCCTAATATGTCTGCTTTATTTGACCGCTTTACTTAAGACCAGAAACTTTCCTGTTATGTTTCTCTGTGTCTCTGGTACCAGCCTGACTGGCAGTCGGCGCTAACAACGTCCGACTTGGGGGCTGATTCCCTCTAACTGACGAGGGGTTGGCCTCATGTAATACCCTCCCATGTAATACCAAGCCTAATTTCTCCGGTTTCTTTAGTATATACGCCTAAACGTTGAGTTAAAGACACGGCGATTTTCACGCCGACTGCCGGTGGGCGCCATAGGCGAACGCGGTATGACATTAACGGATACTAATTTTAGCGCATATTTATTTTGCGATGCAGGCCTTTTATGTAGCATTTCTTCACCCTAGCGGTTCTTGTTATGGCTTTGCATGCTTAAATTTGGGAAAAATTCGATAGTTATCAATTTACACAATTCGTGGAGCTTTACACTCAAGACTGTTTATTTCCACAGTATGCAATTTTTGGAACTTTTTGAACTTCCTGATATTGCATGCATCTGTGCGAGCCAGTTCTGTCATTTTATACCCGTTCTCAATAATTCATCGCTGATTTTAACAACGGTGCATTTTGGCTCATAACAGTCATTCGTGGCCTGACCGCAGGTCAATGGCTGGAAGTCATTTATGCTTTTCCTATTGACGGTAACTAGATGTCCGCATCACCCCACACTAAAAATGTTATGAAAAATCCGCCAATCTCGGAAAAACGACGACGTATCTTGAAAATAAACTTGGCTTGAGGTCAATGACCCAGAAATTCCGAAAAATCTGAGATAGCAGATTTGTTGCATCGATCAAGACCTCTAGTCCCTGAAAGTTTTGTTGTGATACCGTGTCTTCCGAAAAAACTGAAGGGTGCCAAACGTTTTTGAACATAGATCCAGTCGACCTGACATAAGTCGGACATCTGACTTGACTCGAGGTCAAAACTCTGGCACAACGTGTAAAAGTGATTAAACAAAAGCACTCAAAGTTTCGTGGCGCTGCGTTCATTCGTTCTCTCACAGTATTCAAAAAACCTTAACCCTATTCCAGGCAGGGGGGCTGAATCCGCCCCCCCTACGGGTTTTTTGCTTGCCAATTCCAGGCTTTTTAACACAGCTTTGCGAAACGTCGTGACGTTTCCCAGCTATTCTTTTTATGTGCCGTTACAAAATTTCAATTTTTTTTTTTGCTCAGTGGCGGAGCCAGGCAACGTTTCTGGGAGGCCTTCAGGCCATTTTTCGCCATGTTGAGGGTAAAAGAAAAATATCTGCCAAAAACAGGGTTTTTAAGATAGAACTTCAAAACGTTATATGGATGTATAGCTAAACAGTTGGGCAATGTGCAGATGCAATTTTGTTCATCTGAAGTCACTTAACAAGGTCAGGTCAAGGTCAAAAATCAAAATTTGGTTTTGTTGCAAAAATTTCGGCGTCATTTTTTCAAATGCCAAACCCGGAATATGTATGACGAAGAAAGGTGCCCTCTGCTTGTGTATCAAGTTTCAGCTTGATATCAGGTCGGGCCACGGAGCTATGACCTAAAATGTCAGTGTGCGTACCCTACATCGCAATCGACATAAAATGAAATTTTTGAAATAGAGTGGATTCAAATGACTGAAAACTTTTAAAGATAATATTAAATGCACAAGAGATAATTCCAAGTAACTTCAAGGTCACTGGAGGTCATTTAAGGTCAAAGGTTACAAGTTGATTTGAGGGGCGTGTGAGCATGACAGTCCCCCTTTTTCATGTCCCTGGCATCGCCTATGCTAATGTTATACAAACATTGTAATGCAATTTGTACTTCTTTAGCATAACATGACTAGGAGAAGCCAACAAATGTATTTTTGCCTTTTTTGTTTACTCAGTTCTTGGAAAACTAATCCTCCTATTTTTGAAACACTGTGAACGCCCATGAATTTTCTCAAAATTTCAGATGAGTGTACCAATGGTAAAAGTCCTATCCATAATCTCTCGATTCATGTCAGTTTCATCGAAATTGGTCGATAAACAATGGAGTTAGAAGAAGTCCAAAATACCCCTGATTTTGACATTTTTGCCCACCTGTATCCACACCTTTTAAAATTTTGATTTTTTTTATAAAAGTGTAGTTCACGTCACGGCAAATCCATTGCCGTTTGTTGCGATGAAATCGGATGTGCAATTCTAGAGATCTCAGGGGGGGGGGCGGAATCGAATCCAGAATCCCCCTGCCGGGAATCGACCATACTGTCTGGCCCTCCGGGAATAGGGTTAAGGGCGGTCAACGCTTAACCCTGCCCCAGGTGAGGGCGGGTTAAAACTCCTTAAAAATCTACATCCTCCCAGCCCCCCAGGATCTTCATGCATGGTCTTAACTCTCGCGAATATAGCAGGGTGCAGCCCCGTTTACGTTTTTGTCAAGTTTAACTACAACGACCGCCCTGATCGACCTGAGAATTTGTAACATACTGTCTAAAATTTGAAGCCGTTACTGTGGCAGGTCAACGACACGCTGCTCAGTATCACTGAATCGTATGTGTGATTGTTATCCATGTTGGCAGTGACATTCGCATTTGAGTCCTTACTAGAGCTATGTTCATTTTGGGTAAAATCATGACCTGGGCCTGTTGGCCTTTTTTGACGTTGTATCGACGTCGGGTATTCGGAAACGCCGACTTGCATATCAGCAATAGTCTGAGTCCTCACCCATTGTCCCAAGTCGCTTGGACGCCTCAAAAGCGCCCTGCAGGTCACGTACCACGGGCCCAATGAAAACCAGAATCCACTGATATGACCTGTGTTGAGATCGTTTGCAAGATCACTTGTGATGCAAAATGATCAACAATGAAACCATTTTGTAGTCAAATGGTCAAGCTGCACACTCGGTTCTGTTGTGTCGCCCTATCACGTCAGGTGTGGAAACGACTGGGAAAATTTTGTCCCCTCCCGTAGTACTCAATTCAAATTGCATGACATGCCATGGTTGCGATCAGTGCAGAACTAAGCGCCATTTCAGCACGCAGTTAGCTTAAGATTACCCTTACGTATCAGTGCGGCTTATTACGTTTGTTCAAAATCGAAGGAGCTAAGAGTGTGCTTTGCAAGCTTTTAGCGAGTGAGATTTCATCCGTGGCGGCCGCTTGGAAAAGTTCAGACCGAAGTGCTTGCCATCCATTTAGTCAGTCAGTTAGTACAAGCTTCCGAACATCTAGCGCCCGAACACGCCAGCCGATCGCCACACAGGTGGCACCATCGGGTGCGCCGATTCGGCGAACAGATTGTGCTGCAGATTTCGAAGCGATTCGTGGCGTATGGCACGTGCCACGTGGCGCGAGCCGGACCTCTGCAGAATTCAACTAATCACAGGCGCAGATCAAACAATGGGTGCTGTTGATTCAAGACTTGGTGACAACATGGGCCCCACTTACGGGTGCATGCTTTTGTGGTCGGCACCCAGGTGCGATCCACGTTGCGATCCACAGGCACGTGTTTCGATTTGGAATTAGAAGCCTCCGAGGGCCGTCAGAAGGGACCTAGGCAACTGAAATTCGGTGGGTAGATAAACCAGCACTAACGCTATCCAGCGATACCCCACATGATGGGCATCGTTCGGTGAGCCACGTGCAGCGCACGTGCGCCTCTTTTCCACCCCTGTTTTTCTTGTGGGCCAATTGCCGGGACGCAAACGGCGCAGTTCGGTGCGATGATGGCTTGGAAAGACGGACGGGTAGCTGGGAGGGTTTTTTTTATTTCGATGAATTCAGACCGAAACGGAGGTGCAGCTTGCACATGAAGTGCGAAGTGCCTAAGCCCTAAATACTCCTCTTTCTTTGCCGCAAAACTACTAAGTTTATAGTTTGTAGTTAGTAGAAACGGGTTAGAACGTCTAACGCTAGGACTACTAATGTGTTGGTAGTCCTAACGCTGGGATGCTGAAAATTGGTGGGCAGGAGCACGTGATACGTGGCAGCCGATATACATGGCTATTTTGCGCGTCACAGCTTCAGCCTGGTGCGTGCGGGTCGCACGTGCTGAAGTGTACTCCTTTGCCGTTCAGTCATTTGGTTTGGGAACTGTTGGTGCTGGTGGCGTCAAATTTTGTGGTGGGCTGCTAAGTCACTAACGCCATCCAGCACAAACAAAATTTAGCGAGTCAGTGGCCCATGCCTCCCATGTGAGCGCGCAACTCGTAGGACTTGGGATCCTCCGTTTGCGGGAGTTTTGTGATACTCGTTTAGATGAAGGTACTAAACGGGTGCACAGGTCTGCGTGGGACACAGAGCTTCGATTTTAACCCTAAACCAGCCGTGTAACAAAATGGTTTGCCTCTAGTTCAAAATCGAAGGAGATGAAAGTGTGCTTTGCACGCATTTAGCGAACTAAAATTTTCGTACATGGCAGTCGGTCGGAAAAGTTCAGAGCAAGATGTGTATATGTGTGTGTGTGTGTGTATGGGTGTGCGTGTGCGTGTGCGTTTGCACATGTGTGTGTATGTTGAAGTTTCGGAGCCTCTAGCGCCCAAATGCACCTGCCGATCGCGACACAAATTTGTCCGCAAGGATTGGTGTGTAGAGCATGCCGAGAGAGTGTAGCCAACGGTATGTTGAAAGAAGCATCATGTATTCCTTTTTAAAAGCTTCATTTCATTAACGTACAACGACAGACCTGGACGTCATAATTTTTTTGCCTAGAAATTATGGGAACATACGATTTTTAAAATATGTTTACAACTAGTGAAGGCAACAAAAACATTGCATCGCAACTGGATGCACAACAAAAATAAAAGGGCAAAAAAAGGGAGACGTGGCTCCGTTCCTGAAAGTCAAAACCAGTCAAAACGGGTGATCATAAAGTACGCTCTTTCGAAATCATCAGCACCATTGTCGAAGACATAGCAAACCGCAGAGATGTCAGGAGCTACTTACTACAATTTTATGCGAACCAATAAATTTTTATGCACCAGTAAATGAATACCTAGCCTTCATTGGTCTGAATCAATAGATGTTTTCTTAAGAAAGGTATTCATTTCGATTGATATAAGGTGTAGCTGAACTATAGGCAAACGACTTCCTTGAGCTTTTGCGATGTCTCCAATCTTATATGTCGATCAAATGTGACAGAACATAATCTGTGATAAATCAGCCAAACAAACAGGACTGCGCCTCGCAAAATGACGCTTAAAGCCAAATTTTTTAGAAATCCCCTGGGATGTCTAGCTGAGTTGCATGGCTTGTTCTTTGAAGAAACAACTTTCGAAACGCTGAGCACCAACTGAGCAATCGCGAATGCCCCGCAACAAGCGGACACTCCTGGTGATAGCCGTCTTTGAGCTGACCACGCAGCCATCTTGGCTGCCTCTTTCGCAGGGCACGACCATACAGTGTGTCCGTGCAGGTCTGTGTTGTAATCGTCCCCTGGAAGTAACGATGTCACAGCTCCTTTCACGTCCCAGAATAGCTCGAAAACAACCCGTTACGAGTCCGTGGCGACCGGCACACCGGGTCGGCACGCCCGATCGTCTCTACGACTGCCCTCGGGCCGTTTGTTGTTCGGCTGAGCTGGGCTGGCAGTGCTGTTGTCATTCCCACCGCAGGTTCACACAATTTTGCGTGTCGGAAGAGACGCCGAATACCGAACAGCTGCGTGTTTGTACGATGGCGCTGACGTGAGGTGGCGACGCGGAGGAGTCAATAAAAACGGGCCAAGAACCCGTTAGAGAGCGTTCTATGGCCCAGTGGTTCCTCGCATACCGTGGGATACATGTTACGCTCTTTTCAAGTGGTCGAAGTAAAAAAAAATACTTTTTTTCGAGTATCTTCTTGAAAACGCGTGAAAAATGCTGACGCTGGTTTTAACGTTTAAAAAACCATTAGAATCGGCTATACGGCACTCAGAAATCACACTGCAGTCCTATAATCCACTTCCGTGCTTAGAAAGCCGTGAGTGTACTATATCAGTACAGGGCTATGGGAATGGAATACTCGATCGAGTATTTGATGACTTAGTTGGACTCATCGTGTATCTAGACTGGCGGCTGAGTATTAAATCTTCAAACCAATCAGGATCACCGTTGCGAAACAATCTCGTAGCGAACTTGGCGCGGAATAATTAGCGCCTTCCACGCTAAGACAAACAACCCATTTCATGAGGCCTGAACAGTGTGAACCGTGATTTTCAGCCATCTCGTCTCTAGCCAAGGATGTGTATTCACACTTCGAAAGCAAACATGCATAGTTACTTGTCGGTTGAAGAGTTTGAGGCTTTTCAGTGTATTCAAATTGGTCTTGCCCTTGAAGTTTTGAAAACAGGTTTGATTTTATTCCAGATAGCCTGTAACAATTAATACTAAAGATCTTTCTAATGTTTAATATGAAGTTGTAATCAGTCCGTCAAAAAACATGCATTATTATTCCTACATACAATATGTAGATGTTTCTGAAGCTGACTGCATGCACTCCACTCTCCTGTCGCAATGCTCAGCTTGCAAGCAAATGGCTAAAAAATGCAGTTTTGTGATGGCCCAAGTTGGAAACACCGAAATATTTTCTGTGCTTTTGGGCTTGAAATTATGAACCATTGTTGTTGATTCTTACCCGTACTAAAAAGACCTTCTAGGACATTCGTTTATGATATAGCTTGTTATAAGTCTTATTTTGATATGACTTCACATTTATGATACGTGCGTAGGTCTAACACTGATCTAATTTCCCGTGCTCGTCAAGGTTTATATTAAAATTGAAAAAGCTTGTACTGATGGGAGATATCAGGGAAGCTATTTGAAATTATTTGCAGTTTTATCGTAATTCTGCCAGAATAGCATGTGGCCTGTGCACCCTAAACGTAATGAATATAATTTACTCAAAACGTAAATGAATATAAATGATACCCTCCATCATGTGAAATGCCTTGTTTTGTAATGTCAGCTTGCAAGCAAATGGCTCAGATGTATGTCTTGATATGTAAAAAAGTTTAGAATTTTAATTTGTAATGCTTTCTAACGACATGGAACTTACGGAAGAAGGTTGCAGTTAGCAAAGAAGCTTTGAGTCGCATCTGGACAATATGAATGCCGAAATTGGCGGCCAGGAGCACGTGATACATGGCAGTCGATATCTGAGGCTGAAATGTATGCCAATAACTTCAGCCTGGTATGTGCAGGAAGCACGTGCTGAGGTGTACCCCTCTGCCATCCTCTGCATTTGGTTTGGGAACCGTTGATGCTGTGGACGCTAGATTTTGTGGTTAGCTGCAAAGTCTTAAACACTATCCAGGACAAGCGAGATTTAAAGCAACAGTGGCGAGATGTCAGCGCGCAACTTGCTGGACCAGGGATCCTCCGTTTGCGGGGAGATGTTACACGATTTACTTCTACCGGCATGGCGAGGATGGCAGGCGTTTCAAATAGGTGATGCTGGTGTTAAGCGGGTGTAGAAGTCTGCGTGCGATTCAGAGCATCGGTTTTGACCCAAAACCGACCGTACAACGCGTTGGTTTACCTCTGGTTACTTACGACGACCACATGGGCATCGTCCTTCGTCACTTCAGTTCTTCTCCTGTAGCGACTGAAGAAGTTCTCCCACGCGGTCTTCACCTCGCCGTTGCCTCGCCGCGTCCAGCCGTCACGTGCCGAGGTTGCAGCGGTCGCGTAAGCTCGACTACGCGCGACCTCTGACCTTACGTGCCCGGGGGCGGCGCCGGCGGGCGGGCGGTAATTGAGTCATGCGCTCAGCTGGCTCAGCCAGTGGCGATCTAGGCAGCGCGCTGTTACCGCCGTCGCCGCGGGCGTCTCCTCAATTTCAGCTCGGTATTGGCGGCGACGGGCCGGCACCACGCGTGCCTCGGAAAGACGGCAAGGCCGTGCAGTCGAAGGGCGCAGCGTTGGACGAGATGAAATGCCAGATGCGGCTGCTTAAGTGCAATGGACGTTGAGGAGCACGATGACCAAACAGCTGTTTTTTTGGCTTGAGGGATGAGTGTTTTGGAAAGAAAGAATGATATTTAGTCTGAAGGATGGGCGGGAGGCATGATAGGTCTAAGTCATGTTATATGAATTTCATTTTAGCCACATAAATGCCACATGAGGTGGAGTGGTTTCATTTTTTCTAGTGATTTCAGTTGTAAATAGTAATGGTGTTTTTAATAAACTAACATGCATTATTAATCCATAATTTGCAAATCTGCACCTTCTTGTGACAACTTCTAAGCGGCTGGGCTGTAGCCGCGTGTCATACCGCACTCACCTTTCCATTTATTCTGCATTTCTTCCCCGCGCGCTCCAAAAAGTACCACCAGTCTCCTCCGCGTGCCGTCCTCCAGTGAGCGCACCTCCCATGGCCGGGTGCGGACGGGGCCGGCGGGCGCCGGTTTATATCTCACTTTGGCGGGATCTCTGGGCCAGTAGCCGGCCGCCTCGGTAAGCCTCAGCTGCGGAAAATAGGCCGACGGATTCCGCGGGCTCGGCCACGCTGAAAACGAGATCCGTTTAGCCCCGCCTGAGGAGGTATCCGCCCAAAGCGGCACGATTCGTAGAACGGGTCTGAAACCGTTTGCCCTTGCGTTGAATCGTGGCTGGGTAGATGGATATCGATCCTACGGATCGAGTGTTCATTCGTCAAGCTATGCTGCGACCCCCGGCAAGTAACAGAAACGATTGGAGAGACAAGATTATCCAGACTGCTTTTCCATTTTATTTATTTACTTATTTATTTACTTACCTTTTGAAATCCTTTTGGTCTTTTTGCACGGGATGACTAACCACGTACGTGCGGGATCACATGTCAGTGGTCAAAGCGTGAACTTTCATGACAAACCCGGCTTTGCACGCCAGTTTTAAATGTTTTTGCACCTGACGAGAAGTAGGTTAATAATGTGAAAGCAAGCACGCAACAACATGTAGCAATAAAATAAAGAGCTGGTGATGAATAGTGGGAAAGCTGTTTCTGCCACCGAACAGGTGACATTAACTCAGAGTTATTTAGAACTTTTAACGTGTTTTCATTGCCTGAATATTCGCAAGTGCACGTATGATTAGTTGTGAGTGATGCCATCCCGATGGGCCCGATGTGGTTTATAATGCAACTTTTTTGGCTTTTGGAAAAAATCTCGCGAAATATTCCGTGCCAATCAATCACGATTATTTGTTTTATCAAAATGTCCCACCAGAACGGTGCTTTTCGTTGTGTAAAATCATTATTTATGATTATTCCTTGAAACATAAATTGACTGGATAAATGAAACTGAATGAAAGATGAAACATTCATAAAAACATAATTCATTGCATAAAATACTACATTTAATTTCACTACGCAATATATATGCAGTTCGTATTCTTGATCTTTTATTTTACTTTATTTCATTCTTGTCCCACTCTTTGTATCCACTCATCTTCCTATTCCTCCTTGCTTCGTCCTGTTCCCATTATATGGGCGCATTTCAAGTGACACCTATATTTGATTCGTCAAATACGTGTCCGCTCTGCGGTCATTGCGTTTGAAAGCAGACTTCGCTGTTCTTGTTGCTGCGGATACTGTCGACCCAACAACCAACCCGCCCACTCCCGGGTGTCCGAATCGCCGTTTGTTTACGGGTGCGCCTTCAGACCTCCCCCCATGAACTCGAGAACTAAGAAAGCTAAGGACATGTCAAATTCAAAAAGGTTGAGATGTCAAAAAGGTTGGGAGCTAATGAGGCTTGAATCTGAGTTGGTATTTTAGGATGTCAAACAAGGCCATGTTGCGATGTCCAAAACCTGGGGGCCATAAAAGCAAATATGGCGTTCCTATAAAATGAATAGTGAAGACTGCAAAAAGGGTCAGAGACGTTTTTCCATTGCCAAAAGCAATTTAGTGCTCCTCAGGTCATGTCGGATCAGATCAACAGCCAATGAAATGCAACGTTGATTTATGACGAAACCGGCGCTAAAGTAAAGGTACTTAAAGCATACGTTTTGGAATCACCATTACGAAAATTTGGTCAGATATGACAACTTTTGCCAGGTAAAAGATTAATTTAAGCTATCTAAGGTCATATCGGGTAAATCAAGGTTGGATTTTACAACATTTCTACCTCGTGGTTGGGTGAAGGTATGAATGTCAAACAAACGCCTTTGATCGTTATAATCATGTTTATGTGTTCTGAAATGACATGGAAGTCAAGGACATGTGAGGTTTGGTTAGGTCAAGGACGACAGGAGGCAAAATGTGTCTCTCTCGTTCGAAAAATGATTGTGCCACAGAACAAAGCGAGATATTGGAACAAAAAAAAAGCAAAAAAACGTCTGAAATAATGAAAACAGCCTGAAGTCACTAAAGCAAAAGCCCTTGCGGTTAAAACAGTCATGCAAAATCAACTGTGGTGAAATGAATAATCCTTTTTTACATCAGAAGCAGATGAAAGTAAACATATGAAACCAACACTACACGTGCCCTTAAGACATTTCATGAAATTCTACGGTGTCCCAAGTGACAAGTGACCATTGAAATGATATCAATTCATGTCAGGTCACATAAGGTCACGGCATTTCAAAGCCTTTACGAGCATAAACTAAACTGCACAGCTATCGTGTGTCACCAGACGTGAATTCATAAATTCGATTCTGAAACCAGTTGACGTGGTCTCAGATCACTCATCCCTCGGAAGCAATGGTTTGGATCATCTGGAAAGTGAGTCAGGCTATTTGTATCATTTTTCTTCTCCAAAATAGTGTCCTGTGCAGGGTAATTTCTGACTTAAAGATCAAAAATAATATCTCAGCACGGCTGACCTAAGGTTATGTCAAACAACTTCCAAACAAACTGAGAATGTACAGTTTGTAGAGAATGAGTTGGGGATTAGAACAGTAAACGTTGTTTGACGTGCTTTTCTTAAAGTTCAAATAGGTTTGTGGTCTGAACTGACCTGATTTAAACATTTTGCTACAAGATATAAAAGTGATGAACTAACAGCTGCAAGAGATTTCACGCCTCTAATTCTGTTTGTTTTTGCGCTTTGTTCAGAAAACTTGAGGGGGACCTCGAGACCCCGTGAGCGAAGGCTAATCTGATGTTGGTTTCTTTTGCAGTGCCACAGACGCGAATCCTGGGCGAATCGGAGATGTACGTGGACATCGGCAGCACTCTGAACCTCACCTGCACTGTCTCCCACAGCCCCGAGCCAACAGAGTACATATTTTGGTACCGAAATGAGACGGTGAGCCTCCTGTAAGGAAGGAATGGGTTTCCTGCAGCCTGGAGCCCACATACTCGGTACCGGAATGGAACGCTGAACAAACAGATTTAGGGGTCTACTATTGATACATTGACGTCCTGTGTATTCGATTTGTGGGAAGACTACATAAATACACCCGTAAGGAAATATATTGTTTCGTAATGCATTCACAATTTTCTTTTTTTCTCTTACGTGCAACGCGTCATTTTGCCTTTATCATTCAAGTATCCGATCAAAATGGTCATTCTCGTTCGGATTTATCAGTTTTCTGCGGAAGGAGATTGTCGCACTTAGACGGGTGCCGGCGAAATACCAAAACCAACGCTGTAATCAGCGCTGCGATACCTGCGCGGCGGTAAATACACGTACAGAAGGCTTATCCTTCCCGAGCTGGTGTTGAGCTGATGCGCCTCCTGCGTCCCAAACGGCCAACCGCCCTTGCCTGGCGCGCGAGCCTGACAAGCCAAAAGATTCTGTCGCCACGTCGTGCGGTTCATAGGCATGCTGCCCGTCGCGAGGTGCGCCATGCCGGGGAGATTGAATCTGACGCCGTACGACCAGCGCGCGGCACTCGGAATTCTGATGAGCCAGGAACCGAAGCCCAAACTCGCCTCGCTCTATTTGATTGGTGGCAGACCGCTGGAGAGGGTTATATCAGGGACATAGCTTATGACTTTGAAAGCGGGGTTCGATGGGATCGCGTCCACTTAGCTCCCTGAAGCGGAGCGTTTATTGTCGACTGTTTGTGTAGGCTCGAAGGCTTTGATTATCTCCAAGAGCAGACGTTTTTTTGCAAGCGACCTGTCGAACGTTTAAAAATTTTCTTTGAAGAGCTGTTTCCCAAGGAAAACCAGTGACTGAGCACGCGTGCTTTGTCGTCTTTGGACCGAATCTACATCATGGCTTTCTCTTAGCTATTTTCGCTAAGGACATCTGCAGCTGATGACCATGTCGCTAGTGCTCCTAAGCCCATCGACCTATACCAGTACCGTACCCAGGGGAAAGTCAGAGGGGTTTCGATTGGCTACTTCCTGCGTCGCGTTTTCAAAATTGTTCAATAAATTAACTTTTGGTGGCCATTTTGTCGTCTCTCAATACATCTGTTCGGCATTTTGAGCCGTTGTGAAAATCCTTGGCGCGCTGTTGGTGTCACCATAGACGTGCCGGTGTGTACATTCGCCAGGCCTCGAGTATTATAGCGCCGTAGCATTCCTCCAGCTTTTCACTGACATCTGCAGGTGGTCAACTACAGCAACCCTCCGGGTCGCATCACGGTCATCAGCGAGAGGTCCGGCACCACCAACTCCTACCTGCTGATCCACAGCGCCCAGGTGGACGACTCTGGCATATACACGTGCAGACCGTCAAACGCGCATGTGGCCAAGGTCAAGGTGCACGTGCTGAAAGGCAAGTGCGCTTCTCTCACGCAAAACGTGCTGGCTTTAAGATATGCTGTCATTAACTTTTTTAGATACTGGTCAGCATCGCTGAAAGGCGCGTATTTGTTTCATATATTGACTTCACACTGGCATTGGGTCCCGCCGAACAGCGTTTCTCTTAAGGCGATTTGATTGAACATTTCATTAGATGTAGGAACCATTACGTTTATACCATTTTTGCAAAACGGTATGCCTAAATGCACTCCAGATCGCCTTAAATGCATAACAGTTTCCCTGATAATTAAATAGGCATGACAATTTCCCTGAAAGGTCGTCTCCTCAAACGTCTCACAGAACATTCATAAGACGTGAACAGTTGTGACTGGATTGCAGCGGTATAAACAATTGTGATTTCATGTAGCTTGTCCGATGTGTGGATTTCATTTTAGATCTTGTTCTTTGGAAAAGGTAGATGAGGAATGAAGACGGCGATCAGAATTTCATGACTTAAAAGACTAACAAACCAATCTTTGGCAAAAGTTTGAGATTACATCGCTATGTACCGCTTTTGTGTGGTCTTTGAAATCAGTCGTCGATGTTCAAACTTTTATTTATATGACTACTACTTTTTTCGCGCTGCAGGTTTTATAAACCTTATACTGTATACTCCGATTTATCACAGTTCGATCAAAATCACAAAATATCTTTGATGGACATCAGTGATATGGTGCTGTCTTTGTTTTACTCTCTGAAAAATATCGTGGCTTTCTGAGATTATCTTAAAGCTTGATAGCTTTACATGCTTGTGACGGGCTCTTTGATGGCTTCGTTGGATTATTTTCCTAATGGTATGTTTATGACTGAACATTTCCCGGCCGCCCCCCCCCACCCCCGAATTCATCCTTTTAATGCACATACATTAAGTTTGGTCATGATTGGGTTTCTAAATGCCCTCTGATGACACCAATTTGCGTTGTTAACAGCTTTTTGCACCAATTACACAGACGTTTCGTCGTCGTTAGATGTTTCCTCATTCAGATTACGATTGATCACCGAATTATGACGCGATTGTCCCTCATAATGACGTGCTTATCAGCTTTTTGTGCTTACTGTCCGAAAAAGCAAAACCGTACCAACAGCGCCCAAATGCAGCCCGAGACGTCGCAGGACGCGGGCAGTGTTATCCTTGCTCAGAAAGCTACAGTCTGGTGTTGCCGCCTGTTTTCGGGCGTCGTCTACGGCGCAGCCTGTTTGTCGTCGACGCGTTACGTTTGCCGCAGGGGAAAAGCCTGCGGCAATGCAGACAAACATCGGCGCGCCGCTGTCGGCCTGTTTCTGGCTGGTTGCCACGGCAACGGGCGGCCGGCTGATGTGAGCACGGGCATTGCTCGGCGCCGCGCAGCCGGAGACTCGGCCACTGCGGGTACGACGTACGACGTACGGGTACGACGCTCTCCGCTGCGGACCAGACGACGACCCCGACCTTTCATCAGCGGTGAAACAGCCGGGAACACGGGCGCCGTGGCACGCACCGTGACATCTTCGTGGCGGCGTGAACCAGTGCCGAGACACGAGGAAGTCGGGTGTGTGGTGCGCGTGGAATGGGACGCCCCCACATCAGCAGACGCAGCTGGTAACGGGGGCGGACAACAGGGTGTGACGTCAGAGGCCGGACTGCGGTCGGAACGTTAGCGGCGCCGGTCGGACGGAACGGCCGAAGGCCAGCCGTGGTGTTCTCGTGAGTTCATGGCGTGAGCGGCAAGGGCGTCACTGAACCGCCGGCGCTGGCGGCCGCCGTAGACGCTGAAGGACAAAGGCCGGCGACTCCAGCGGAGTACTCGTCCGTGGCGCTGCGAGGGGTCTGCGTCGCCGGGGGGGGGGGTATCGGACCGGCTGCGAGACCTGGTGATCTCACGGTGTGGTCCCCACCATGTACGGAAAGACTGCCTCTGGTCTGCTGGGCGTCACCGCATAGCAGTCAAAGACGTCAGGTCCAAGGACGCTGGGGCTGAGGTGGTGGCTTTTGCTGGGTTCAGCCGTCGGCTGCGTCAACAAGGAAGTTTTTGGGAGGGAGGGGCGGTTCGTCGTGAATGTCATGTGTCGCTCTTTTGGCGCTCAGACTGTGCTTTGCCGCCTGTCAAGTTCTGGTGACGGATTTTGACTGAGGTCGGGCAGTTGGTTTGAAGGTGCTGGAGCTGTTCGCTGTTTGTATGCTGTTTACAGACGGATAATTCTGTGTTCATAAGTGTCGTACATGAAGCTCTTCAGGGGAAAATATGTAGCAATTCAGTTTCCGGGACTCAGGATGCATGTCATGGAGTCGCTACAGATGAGGTCTGTGTTAACGGTATCAACTGAATGCCAGCGATATGGGCGCTCGCTATGATCTACACGCATTTTGTACAGGCTTTCCGAATCAGCGAAACTAACATTCACACTTTCCTTCACGTCCCCAATGTCCATATTTCGTGTACGTTGCCTGATGTTTGTTGGACGACGCTGTGATGAGGAACGCTCTCGAAGATTCTGTGTTCGGGGCGCGAATGTTCGTATCATTGGTGGCGTCTTCTGAGGAATCGGGTTTAACGACGCGTGTCACGAGGTCTTTGTGTGAGGAAATGATTGAGACAGATTTATGGCCGCCGGATATTGAAGTTTCTGGTAGATTTATAAAAGTGTTACGTAGCCGAAAGGTTCGATTAATGTAAAGATGACGACGTCGTAAATTGCACGTTTCCCTCGTCGCAGCGGGGCGTTGTCAGCTGGCGCAGGCTGATAGAAATTCTTCTAGTCCATGGGTCGATGACGTCATCTAGGTTACACATGGATTTTCTGTGCGAAATGTGGTGTCGTTGAGGACTGTTCATGCGGCAGTTCTGCCGAACAAAAAAGCGTTATGTTGTACTTTCACTCGGTGGAACTACATGGCAGCGCTCGAGGCCCTGCAATGCCAGACTCATCAGCCCAATTTTATTCCCCGTTGAGAAATACAAAACCGGTCCTTGTAGCGCGATGCAGCTGGATGGAAGATAAGCATTGGCTGCACATCCGTGTCATTGTGCATGCTGGAATGTTCAAGGCGTATGGATGACTGCTGGGAATGAAGGATCGTTCTACTAAACAAAACGACTGAATCATCACGTCGGACTCCATAGATGGCTAGAACTTGGCCATGTGTCGTCATTCATCTGAGCACAACAGTCATTAACCCGACCTAGCTAGTACATAAAAAAACTAAAATCTGGGACACAGAACGCGCTAAAATTTGCGTTGAATCAAAGACTGGGACGAAAATATGCTAACTTCACTTGGAAAGAACCAAAAACAACATCGAGCTTATCTGTAGGGTCTAAGATAGTATACAGGTACACAAACAACGAAGTCGACTAAACTAAACAACAACAACGAAGTCGACTGAACAGCATCGAAATTGGGTTCCAGTGCATAAAAATATAAAAAGAAAAGTAAAATAAAACTTCGTGCATGACGACCGAAATCGCTTTCGCCGCTGCTAAAACACAAACTTACACCACTCAACCAATTCAACTCAACAAACGCCGAAACAGGACTGTGCTAAATCTGACATTTATGTAACTCACCGTTGGAACGAATTTCACACGTTTGCCTGTGGAATGCAAGTGATCCTATTGCCATCTTATGCCTTTCCCGGATACGTTTGTCGGCTACCCGGTTACGTGAGCTTTGACGCATGGAAATTTTGACTTTTCATAACCGAGAATGACAGTGAGCTAGTGTAGATTTCGTGCAGACATAACCGCAAAACCTTACGTTAGTCGAAATTTGCGCTGAGTTGTCCCGCAGACCGTCAGCAGACGAGACGATACGCTGTAGCGCGTTTGCCAGATTCAACAGCGCCAGTCCTATTCCCGTGCCTACAGCGCTAGGGCGCATTCCCGAATGGGGGAGTCTTATTCCCTCCTCCCCCCTCCCCGAGATCTCGAGAACTACCAGAGAACTACCCGTCCGATTTCACTGCAACCGCGACCATCGATTTACCGTGCCTAGAACCACATTTTCGTAGACCGAAGTTCTGAAAATTCTGAAAGGAATGGATATATAAGGGTTAAAAAGCTATCATGGGGTATTTTTTACTTGTCATAGTCCCGCTGTTTATGGACCGACTTCGATGCAACTGGCATGAATCGATAACTAATCGATGGAACTTTTCCGAATTACTCAAAGGTATTGGATTTTATAGGAATGCATGGGCATTCACAGGGCTTGGAAAATGGGAGGCATGTGTTTCTGGTAGCTGCATCGTCATTAACCCGCGCACGACCGTCGGTCCGTTCCGAACATCGGCGACTGGGGGGGGGGGCAGTCGACTTCCCCCCCTCTAACTCATGAACAGTTGGTCGCACGATAAAAATAAGCGTACCGTTGGAAAGCCTGTGACGAGTAGAGCTCGAAACTGGTCTCATTTTTAGTTTTAGATAATATGTAAAAAATTTACGCCCTATATATGTTTTCTCATACCCGACTGCATGAGACCGAGAAATGGCCTGAATCTCAAGGGCTGTGACTAATAAC
Source organism: Capitulum mitella (assembly GCA_030062745.1). Taxonomy (NCBI): domain Eukaryota; kingdom Metazoa; phylum Arthropoda; class Thecostraca; order Pollicipedomorpha; family Pollicipedidae; genus Capitulum; species Capitulum mitella. Next base: position 15,448,557 of record CP099851.1, on the reverse strand, counting down.
GCATAGGTAAAGGCACCAGCGCACAAGTAAATGTCCGCGGATGCCGATAGACGTCTAATTTCCTCAGATTTGTTCAATATATACGCCGAAACGTTGAGTTTAAGACACCGTAATTCTCCCGTCAGCCGTCAGTGTGCGCTGCTGCCGTATGCGGTACCAAATTGACGGGAACTAATTTTAGCGTTCCTTTATTCCTCGCGAAAAAGACGATCTATGTCAATTTTATTGATCTTTGTGGTTCTTGTGATGGTTTATCATGCTTAAATTTTGGAAAAAATGATTAGTTGCCAATCTACAAAGTTGGCGGAGCTTTATTCGCGAGAGCCTGTTTATTTCTGAAATATGCGATTTTTTCAAACTTTTTGTGGTTCCTGGTATTAATTACGTCTGTGCAAGCTAGTTCTGCCATTTTCTACCCATTCTGAGTAATTCATCGTCGATTTTGACGGTGGTACATTTTGGCCCACTACAGTTATTCGTGACCTGACCTCAGGTCAATGGCTGGAAGTCACTGATATTTTGTCCAATGACGGTAACTAGATGTCTGCTTCACTCCACACTAAAAATGTTATGGAATATTCCGTCAATTTCCGAAAAAAACGGCGATATGTCTTAAAAATGAGCTTGACCTTAGGTCAATGACCCGGAAAATTCCAAAAAATCTGTGATAGCAGATTTGTTGCATCTATGACGATCACTAATCCCTTAAAGTATTATTGAGATATCTTGTTTTGCGAAAAAGTTAGAGAGCGCTAAACTTTTTTAGACATAGGTCTGTTTGACCTAACCTAGGTCAGGCACCTGACGTGACCCGAGGTCAGAATTTTGACACGAGACGTAAAATTGATGGAGCAAAAGGTACACAAAGTTTCGTGACTCTGTGTTTGTTGGTTCTCTCGCAATCCCAGAAAAACCTCAGGGGTGGGCAGTCAACTGCCCCCCCAGTCGGGGACGGGTTAAACTTAAATATATTTGTTTAGTCTTCTCTAGTCATGTTAAACTTAGAAGTACAAAACGAATTACATTGCATAATGTTGGCATAGGGTCGCCAGGAACATAAAAACGAAAAATTGTCATGGTCGTATGCTAATCAGGTCAACTTACTACCTTTGACCTTAACCCGCCCCCGACTGGGGGGAGAAGTTGACTGCCCCCCTGAGGTTTTTCTGGAACTGCGAGAGAACGAACAAATACAGAGCCGCGAAACTTTGTGTACCTTTTGCTTGGTCATTTTTACACCTTTTTTCCAAAATTTTGACCTCAGGTCAGGTCAGGTGCTTGACCCAGGTCAGGTCAAACAGACCTATATCAAAAAAGTTTAGCGCCCTATAACTTTTTCGCAAAACAAGATATCACAATATTACTTTCAGTGATTAGTGATCTGGATAGACACAACAAATCTGCTGTCTTAGATTTTCGGACTTTTCCGGGTCATTGACCTAAGGTCAAGCTCATTTTTAAGACATGTCGTTTTTTTCGGAAATTGACGGAATATTTCATAATATTTTCAGTGTGGAGTGAAGCAAACATCTAGTTACCGTCATTGGGCAAAGTATCAATGACTTCCAGCCATTGACCTGTGGTCAGGTCACGAATAATTGTAGTGAGCCAAAATGTACCACCGTCAAAATCGACGATGAATTAATCAGAATGGGTAGAAAATGGCAGAACTGGCTTGCACAGACATAAGTAATGCTAAGAACCTCAAAAAGTCTTTAAAAAATTACAAGTTTTGGAAATAAACAGGCTCTCACGAATAAAGCTCCGCCAATTTTGTAGACTGGTAACTAATGAATTTTTCCAAAATTTAAACATAGAAAACTATCACAAGAACCACTAAGGTCAATAAAATTTACATGGATAGGGTTTTTTCGCGAAAATGAAGGAACGCTAAAATTAGTTCCCGTTAATTTCTTACTGCGTACGGATGCGGCGCGCGCCAACAGCAGTATTACACCCGGCGCGAAAATTACCGTGTTTTTAACTCAACGTTTCGGCACATATATTGAACAAATCCGGGAAATCAGATGTGTATCGGCATTTGCAGACAATTCCTTGAGCGCTGGTGCCTTCACCTATACGTTGTTAAAGCCCTTGAGATTCAGGCCATTTCTCGGTCTCATGCAGTCGGCTATGAGAAAAAATATATAGGAGGTAAATTGCTTACATATTATCTAAAACTAAAACATGAGACCAGTTTCGAGCTCTACTTCGTTACAAGGGTTCCAACGGTGTGCTTATTTTTATCGTGCGACCAAACGTTCGTGAGTTAGAGGGGGCGGCCAACTGCCCCCCCTCCAGTCGGGCAGGATCGTAACCGACCGACGGTCGTGCGCGGGTTAAATGACACTAAATAACCTCAGAGTCACACGGAATGGTCTCAAGCTCATTTCATAGTGTTTAAAAACGTTTCAAAGCATTTGAACTGCCTTTATGCTCAGAATTCCTTTTAATGGCCCTTGTGATACACGGTGCACCTCGGACAATTTAGGCCACTGCCCCGTGACCCGACGTGATATCGACCCGCTACTTGAAACGCGAGTAGGGGACGGTTTGTTGAGTCATATTGGTATACTTTGCTCTGCATTCTTAAGGTTTAAGCCAAAGCATATAAAGATACGATACAGCATACGGCGCTGCGAAACATGACCGCATGCTGAGTCAAAAGATCCATCCGTTAGTCAGTTGTTAGTTGGAATGACTTTATAACCCGCTCCAAGTTCTCCGCTACCCCGCTCGAAATCATCTGTCGATCCACCCTATGAGGTCCTTCATCCAACAGGATGGATAACTCACAGGGCCTCAAAGAGCTCTTCACCCTGTTCCAAGTAGTATCTTACTTTATTCCGCATCGTCTCGGTATTCCAAATAAGACGTTCAACTCACGCAGGAGTCCTCAACCCTGCTCCAAATAGTGCCAATAAAAATCCCAGATATGGGGATTATAACTCTCACATGCTTTTTAAATGATCTTTGCGTACGCCTCACAAGCTTCTCCAAATAGTCGCATCCCCGATCCAAACAATAATTTATCCCACTCCAAGCAGCCCCCGGTCATATCGTATTGTATTGACCGTAAAATATTCCCCATTGTATAAACGGCTATTCCGAGTGTCTCGTCAAAGTCGAAAGGAGAGACATGTTAAAAACGACACTCAGTAAGCACACAAATAAAACACATGAAAGCACACAAGCAATGAAGCAAACACCCGGTATTCCTCACCTAAAAATATAACAGCTCGTTCAATGTGCGTTTTAAAGCAGCCACCGACAAGCCAAGTTGCGCAGGTTTGCGGGCAGCTAATGGTAGAGCATCACGGTGCTGCGCAAAAAGCGACGTCTGTCTATTCCACTCGTCACGAGTGGAAGAGCTAAATCAGTGTCCTGGCGAGTGCGACGACAGCGGAGTTCCGAACAGGCGTGAAGTTGAGGGAATATTTAGAGAATGCATTGCTTACAGCTGGAGGGCAGTGGGCAAGCCAAGTTCAGCTTGCAGATCCGATGGAGCTTGCACCGACCAGAGGTGACTTGCAGAGGGAAATTTAGATTTTTTTGTAAGCATTGCATGCTCTTTCCGAACCATTCCCAGAAACTGTAAGGCAGTAGCGGACGTGCACGATGACCAAGGATGGGCAAGAGGAAAAGGGATCTAATGATGTACGAGTGAGCAGGCAATGAGGATACCGTTACGTTTTTTTGACGAATGCAGATACGTGGGAGTCCCAGATGACAGCCTTGTCGAAAAGCACGCCAAAACTTTTCACTGTGGGGCTTCCGCGCATTACGTCCTCGCGAAGCCGAATGGCATTCGACGCGAAGCCACAACAGTTTTGACGGGAACCAAAAAGCAACGAGCCCAGTTTTGCCTGTGTTGACTTTTAATCGTGGAAATGGAAAAAGAGGACCGGAGAGCTTAAAGCCTGTCCCTTGGTGGCAATGAGCTGAGGAAGCGAGCTTTTCCGCCAGAGACCAAGACTTGGGTATCGTTAGAGCATTGTACCACGTGCGCCTGAGGTGTTCGAAGGAGCTGGTCATTGGCAAATATCTGGAACGAGAGAGGGCCAAGAAAGAGCCATGAAATACACCAATGGGGTTCGGCAAGGGTCTTGATATGTGTGGGTTTCCATGCCCGTCAGCTGCACAGACAGACTGAGAATGGCCACTTCGGCAGGAGCAGAACCACACTGTGTCGATAAAACAGGCTTGGAGCTTGGTAAGGAGCTTCGCGTGGTCCATCACGTCGAAGCATTTGGATACATCCAATGGTGAGAGAAGCGTAAGGTCCAATCCAAATAGTTCCTCGCCCCATTGCGAACGGCACCTCACCGGCTCGAAACAGCCACCCCCGGCGCGAGCGTCTCGCGGCCCGGGCAGGAGACAAATACGGCGCACGGCTCGGCCGAGTGACGAACGGCGCGCCGTCAAAACAGGCCCGCTTCGCCCGGCCGGCGGCCGTCGCGCCCCGGAGGCGTTTCCGGCGCGCCGGCCGCCGCTGTCTCCGGGTCCTGAACGGGCCGCGGCCGGGCGGCGGGAGGAGCGGCGTGTGCCGCGGCGGCGCCCGGACGTCCGCGGGGGCGTCCTCTGCTCGATACCGCGGCAGGCCGTCCCTGCTCAGTGTCAGGAGACCGGCTGCGGTTCGATGTCGGAAGAGAGCCTCTCTGCCTTTCATAAGGAGAGAGGGTCTCTGCTCAATATCAGGAGGGACGTACTCTGCTCAACGTGCGCTCTCTGCTCAGCATTGCGAGGGACTCTCTGTTCTGACATCAGGGCATCTGTTTGATTCTCTGTTTGACATCTCTGTTTGACATCTGTTTGACAGTCTATAAAAAAAAAGAAAAAAGAAAAACGAAGAAAGCAAATGGGCTCGCAGTGTGGTGCACCTAAGAGAAATCCCTGAGCAATATGCGCTCTCAGTGTATGTTCATTTCCGACGACGGACTGCAGCTCGTCCCTTCAGGCCTCTGCGCGTTCGCCGGTATATCCAGCTTTTCAAAGTTTGGGCCATTCGTTGTCACACCAATCAGCCATCGCTCACGGTTAAGCATTCGGTAGGACCTGAGCAAGTGAGCGCGTAGACAAAAACCCTTCCCTGATACAACCGGCCTCAGACTGGTCCGTCTCGAACACGCACAGCTGACCTCAGGCTACTCCGTCCCAGCCACAGCTGATCTGAGACTGATTCGTCCCACACAAAGATGGCCTGAGAATGCCTCGACAAAACCGTAACTGCGCTTCGGACAGCAACTTTCCAGTAATAGTGGCCAGTGGGGAGCTTGGAATAGCTCGCAACAGCGAATAGTTCTGTATGGCAGAGCACTACCACACCGAACGACCGCGTCCGCGCACACCATCCAAAGGACGCAAATTCACCAAGCGCAGAACGTTAATTTGCATTTGGTCGTTCTGTGATTTTCTGCCGTCCTCATCTGTATAACAACCGCAGTATCGGGCATGTCTTCCCGTAGTATGTTCACTGTGGTTTTGCGCCTCATCGCGCAGTTAGTGTCGATCGGATTTTTTTTTGGTCGGACTAATTCAAAAAGCGAAGCAGTACTAGTGTCCCATTATTTAAGTCCAATCTACCTGTTCGCGTTCCAGGAGAAGCTAAGAAAATACAGGGTGCTCCCTATTTTTAGCAGTATGCTATGTTGAAAACGACTATTGTCTGACATCATGATGCAGTGCGAAGTATAATAATGAACAGAAAGGCGTCTTACACTGGTAGAAGTTTTTTTGGGGGCTAAAAATCCGTGTTTCTCATTACATCGAAGCTTGTCATTCGATTTGTTGTTGAAGTAATGTCTGACAGTTAGACTTGAGGTTGATTCCAATGGATCAAAATCGATTTCGGCATCAATTTCGTTTCGGCCGAAAGTGAAATCAGAATCGATTTCATTGATGAGTGCCGGGATCAGGGTCGTGGTCAAATTGCTCTGTGATATATGGAATCATCGGATGTACATAACATTCCGATATGTTACTCTTCTATATCCATTCCTTTGGGAGTTTTCAAAACTTGTTTTCATAATAACTGGAATCCATTCCAGTGACAGAGTTTCACTCCAAAGTTGAAATCTGTTAAACATGAACATGGTGTAGGCGTTTTTGTTTTAATCACAAATGGTATCAAGGCCTCTTCACAATGAAAATGTCAGGCATTCAAGTGCACCAAATTTCTTTACGTAAGGAAGTGATTTAGAAAAGTCCATTACCTTTAAATTAATATTTCGTGTGTTTTGCTACTTTTAATAGTTTGCTTTTGCGTTTTTTTCTGTACATTTATGCAAGGTGTGCATTTCGTTTCCTATTTCTGTGTTTTGTGTTATTATGAATAACAAAATTAAGCATGATGTTAATGAAAACCATTTCGTAACCGATCCAGTTCATTCCGAGTCGGAATCAGAATCGATGCCGCAAGCCGTAAGACGGAATCAGTACTTTACTTTTGTCGCGCAAACGTTTCTGTAGCTTATCGATTTGCTATTGCTTCCATTTAAAGGGATGTTCCATCTCAATGAACTTCTTAGAAATCTATTTATTGGTCAGAAAAGTACTGCCGATGACATTCGCAGCGGACCGTGTTCTGAGAAGCACCTATTATTATCATTGGGGCCTAAGGGAGCCCCGATTTCGGGTGCGATGAGTACCTAAAAGAATAGACATATAATTAATAGGACTATGTTTTTACTCACCAAATGATATGAACCGGTACAAGTCTTCTAACTTTTACTGGCCTGCGCTCGCCCGTGATGTCACGTGACGGCTGACAACAGGGCACAAACAAAGTGACAATAAAACCCGGCGTGATTGATAAAATGGAACGTTGATACAGGTGCCCACGTCTTTCAGGCAACGAGGGAACACATTCACACTTCGACGTACGAGCTCCTTACGTTTTACGAGCGATCGTCAGAGTTCGAACGCGTACATGTTCCGTCGTGAAATGGACTTTAATCTTATCTGTGATGTCATTAATTGCATGAAGAAGCAAGGGCATCACTTAGGAGTTTGGGTCCTCAGGGCCATTCACCGGCGCTGATGTAAGCGAGATTGGTTTATTGACTCTCGGAATACCAGGAGAGGAGCAAATAGCATCCCCGTATGCTCAGGGACGGCCCTGAGTATTTTGCGTATCTATGGCAGAGCGGGGACATGATCCAAGAACGTCTAACCCTATTCCCGGAGGGTTGACGGCAAGGCCGATTCCCGGCAGGGGGGCGGATTCGGCCCCCACCCCGAGACCTCGAGAACTACTAGTCCGATTTCATGGCAACAAACGGTAATCGATTTGCCATCACGTATCCTACATTTTTATCAAAAGAAGTTTTCGAAATTTTGAAAGGAGTTGATACAGGAGCAAAAAAGTCAAAACGGGGAATATTTTTGAACTTCTCATAGCTCCGTTGTTTAAGGATCGATTTTGATAAACCTGCCATGAATCGACAGATTATGGATGGGTCTTTTACCATTGGTTCGTAGCATTTGAAATTTTGGGAAAATTCGAGGGCGTTCACAAGGTTTTGAAAATAGGAGAACTAGTTCTCAAAAACTGATTTAACAAAAAAGTTAAAAGCACTTTTTTGGCTTCTACCAGTCACGTTATGCTGAAGAAGTACAAATCGTATCACAATGTTTGTGTAATGTCAGCACAGGCGGTGCCAGGGACATGAAAAAGAGGGAACTGTCATGGTCGCGCGTTCATCAGGTCAACTTTCGACCTTTGGCCTTAAATGGCCGCCAATGACCTTAAAGTCGCTTGGAATGATCTTGTCTTTATTTCATGTTATTTGAAAAACGTTTCCAATCATCTGAATTCACTCTATTTTAAGACTCCATTTTACTGCTGTTGTGATATAGGGTACGCGCAATGGCATTTTAGGTCATAGTTCCGTGACCCTACTTGCTATCAGCCTGAAGCTTGTTAGACAAGTAGAGGGCAACCTTCTATATCATACGTTTTCTGGATTTGGGTTTTAGAAAACTGAAGTTAAAATTATTGCTATGAGACCAAATTTTAAATCTTGACCTTGACACGATCTTGCGAAGTGACCTCAAATTAACAGAATCCTATTTGTGTGTTTGCCCATTTAAGAACGCTATTTTTAGCAGCCATTTTCCTTTTACCCTCAACAGGGCCAAAAATGGGCTGTGGTGCCTCTCAGAAACGATGCCTGGCTCCGTCCCTGAGAAAAATAGAATTACGAAATTTTGTTACGGTACGTAAAAAATAGGAAGGAAAGGTGACCAAGTTTCGTGCACGAAAAACCTTGAAACTGGCTGGCAAAAAACCCGAGTGGGGCGGATTCAGCCCCCTACCGGGAATAGAATTAACTAGCGCAGTGGAAGGGGGTTTCGCGCTAACGCGCACTGGAAGGGGGCACAAAAGCGCCCCCCCCTCCGATCTCGGAAACGGAAAGAGCTAGAGACATGACATATTACGGACAGGGTGGGGCCACAACGATTACATTGTGTGCAATTTTCATGACCCTAGACTAATATCGTCACGGTCAAATGGGGTTGAAAAGGTCAACTTTGGACACTTTCTCGGCCCGTACAGGCCATTCCGTACGACGTTTCGAACGAGACTGGAAAAAGGGCGTTTGTTTGAGCGTTAAAACGTAGGATACGACAATGTCCATTCATTCGGAGTCTTGACTCAGGATTTCGGGCCGAGGTCATGTCAGATGACGGACCTATGGCGACATTTTTCATATTTTGCAGATCAGATTTCGAGCAACACGGGATAGCTTGAGTATAAAAGTTAGACGTTACGTATGAGTGTAACGTGTATACGTGTATACCTGAGGGTTTGCGTTACACGCATCTTGTCGCGTATTTTCGGTGACGGTAGCCAACATCGGTACATTTGACCACTTTCAGGCTTTATGTTTATGTATGTATACAGATGCATATATGTATGTACATATGAGTATCAGTGTGCCAAACATGTTTTTAGTAGGGTCTTTGAATGCATATTTCATACAAATCGACGTATTGCAAAGGAAGTTTGGACCAGGTCACAAGAGCAATACCATTGACTTTTGATGACCTTGACCTGCAGTGACCCTGGTATATATAAGCGTATCCATTTGCGCCTACGTGTCTGTATTAGGGTCTTTGAATGCATATGTCATGCAAATCGACATGTCGCAAAGCAAATCTGGACCAGATCACAAGACATTTGACCTTGACCTTCACTGACCCTGGCATATGTAAGCGTATCGGTGTGCGCACACGCGTTTTTATTAGGATCACTGAATGCATACTTCATACAAACCGACATGTTGCAAAGCAAAGCTGGATCAGGTCACAAGCCGTTTGACCTTGACATTTGATGACCTTGACCCTTACTGACCTCGGCTTTGGTCTTGGTACATCCATCACTTATGCCCGAGTGACGTCACCTGACTGTGCTCAAACGGTAATCTTAGGTAGGACACTAGTCCTTTCACAAAGTTCCCATTTGTCAGCGACGACCGTCATTTTCGTTATGTTTACTTGACTTCAAGTGCTTGAAACTTAGAAAAAAAAATCCGGCCTATTTTCGATTTCTCTGCGTCAGTCAACGAGTTATTCAGTTACCATAAATGTCACAAAGTAGCAGCAACCAGCTCCGATTCGTTCTTGAGATTTAAAAAAAAACAGATGGGGCACAAAAAGGCCCCCTTTCCACTGCGCGTGTTAAGTTACGCTCACAGACCCTTTTCCAAGACAGATGTAAATGTCCTCTCGGCTGCTAGTGCGGACTTCGCAATACACGCTGATTGCACGCATTATAACTCCCCAATCTAAACAACGTCACTTGTCACAACAATGTCCTAACTGGAATTGGTGAGTGGTAAGTCTCCGCTCATCACACAAATGATATAAGCCTTTTCTTCAGATAGACGGTTCACCTGCCAAAATTACAGAGCCACAATGGTCCGAAGAATGCGAATAAAGGCAATGCAAGCATTGAAGTTGAAAAATCTAATAAATTGTACTGTGGACCCCAGACCACGAAAATAATGCACCAGTGGGTGCGCGATCTCAGGATTTCCTCATAACTACATGGTTTCAAGAAAATGTTTCCTTTACATACCTCACTGAGCACACATTGTAAGAGCACACTCTTAACATTATTGAGCAGTTTTTTTGGCTTCGCAAAACACCATTTTTGGAAGATCTACATTTTCTGTTTAGATAAAACGCTGCCTCCGCGATAACTACCATTATCTCTCTGCTTCACAGACCTTCAGTTCATTAACTCACGCGCTTCCAGAGACAAACGAGGCCATTAAATTGAAGGATGCTCGTAGGATAGGTGCATCTAGCGTGAGCGCCAAATGAAACTCAATTTGGCTTCCTGTTGCCAACTATTGTTTCCAAGTGGATGCTTCCACTGCGTTCGTATGTTTACGTTATGATGCAGCCAGTGGCAGACATTCGGGGCACCGGGACAGGTTGCATTGTGATAAAAAAAAAAACTCACGGTCGTCTGCAGCTTTGATTCACAAGCGCAGAGTTGGTTTTTAGATGCACGGCCAGGTTTTGATTTGTTTTACTGTACGTGACTAATGCAACCACAGCTAACCATTTACATTAGCCACTTGTGCGCATTAATGGTGCGCATTTGCCTGTGATTATAAGGATACAATAATAACGAGAGTAATAGCGACAGAATGATGATAAATTGCTCAGGCTGAGACACGTTATCAGTGATAAACTCTTGAAACGAATTGACTTAACATGGGAAGTAAATAAATTCGCCCCCTGTGTTACGAGGGACAGTATCTACGACTTCCATGACCCTCTTGTTTAGTATTCATGAAGCAATCCGATCATAGTATAAGTGTCAGAATGTAATGTATGATATGAAATAATGCTGCATGACTCCTTACTATCCCAGATGGCTGACGTCAGGGACATTGCAGTGCTTTCTGATATGAAATTGGGGAAATCAGTCCTATAGCGACGCGGTGATATCCGTTTGTTTACCTCGCGCGTTCTGACAGAGAACAATTCCCTTTTACAACCAAAGAAGCTCCTTTTTTAAGCTGCTCTGGGCTAGCGTTTCAAAGCGCTATTACACGTTTCTAGATCTTTCCAAGGCACGTGGCAGCCAGAAACATCCAGGGGATGTTTCAGATTTGCCTCTATTCGGACTTGAAACAGCTCCAGACCCCTCACTCGGCCCCGGAAACCATTTTCAGCTTTTCAAAAGTAACGTTTTTCACGTAAATAAATCAATTCAACGAAAGTACGGTTGACTCGTCTTTAAACTTACAAACTTTTTGGTCGGCGCGGCTTCCATTTGTGTAGCCCCTCAGGCGGAGACTTCCGGTGGCCCCGAAAGCCCAGGGGTGGCGGGGAGACCTGGTTCCGGATGTGCGGCACAGGGCATGGGGCCGGCTGGGTCGGCCGGTGCGTGGGCGATGTGAAGCCGGCGCCGCAGCCGTCTCCAGGGTAGCTTTGTGCGGCCTCTCGTCAGGCGGCCTCACATTTCTCGTGGGCGTTCAAGCGGCGACCGACCCGAGCGGCCCCCGGCGCTTATCGTCCAACCAGGTGAACTGGTCATCAAGCACCCCTCCCTCGGATCATCAAGCAACCCTCGCCCCGAAAAAACCGTCTGGGACCTTCGATTCTGTCGGTGGGCCGCCGCGCCCCATGTCAGCGAGGTCGAAGTGTGACTACCTCCTGGTCGATAGGGACGTCCACGGGCGCGTGTTTGGCGCCTGCGGCAGACCGCTGCCACCTCCCTCCCCTCGCCCACGTCCCCCACCGACCGGGCTACCATTCGTCTTAACGGCAATTACGTCCGACGGGGCGGGCCGGGGGTGGGGGTAATGGAGCTATCCCCGCGCCCTGGCAAATGGCAGAGACTTGTGTTGACCCTTCGTCTGCCGGGCTGCGCTCTCGCCCCAGCCGACGCGCGAGCTTTCTGCTGGATGGACAGATAATGAGGACTCGATCAGCCCGCCTTTTTGCCAGTAATATGTGCTGTGACATACACAGTAGGCCAAGGATGGGATTTGGGCTCGAGGCCGCTTTGGTCGTTTTGCTTGGCAGGAAGGAAGAGGCGTTAACAGAGTTCGGTGGTTTTGTAATATTTCCTGCCTCGAAAGCGGAAATGATTTGCAAACTTGGCCCTGGAAATTTTCATTTTGTATCGCTGTTTTGATGACTGCTACGTTGAAGTGCAGTGTGGGTTTGTGAGTGCTTACGATATCAACCTGCAGAACAATAATAAAATAACATGCGGAGAAGTACATGTGGACAAATCCACTTCCGGGCTTATCCAGACGTCATCAGCAAACACTACATCCGATACAGGAGACAAGCAGAACCTCCAGGCGGAGGGCAAACACTCTTCGTACTATTCCATAACCGTCTGCATGCTCTTTGCTTCTTAGTGTAGTTTCAAAACCATATTTACTCCAGCACTAAGTGTCGAGCATGCTAGACTATGCCGTACTCTTCATAGGTAATCGGTACAGGCGTGACACGGCGGTGGCTGACCGTTGTTCCTCTTCGAAGGGGAAGGGTCAGGCGGCAAACTGAAGGATGACTGATGACTGTGGCCCGTCCGCCTGACTGGCGTCGACTGAGCGCCACGAAACACAAAAAGGGCACAAGGTAATACATCACTGATGAAATTATGTCCAATCTGCTAGGTACAGTCTGAGGACGAGAACGTTCCACGTTTTCATGTCTGACATCAAGAGCAGTTCCGGAAGAGAAGGAATTCCTATTTCATTACATAACCGCCGGTTATGTAACCGCCAGACCTAGGTTTTCCGGGCTTTAAACCATGTCCGAACATGCACGAGCGACGGCTTCCTGTGAATTCTCAAGTCTCAGTCCCCCCCCCCCACCGAACTATTAAAGGTCCAGTGCCCTTGTTTCCGGCCTGCTGCACTTCGTTCCGGTCCTGACCTCACTGCCAGACCGACCTTCTGGCAGATATGGTCTGCGCTGATCATGAAGATGGTGCAGGATCATGGCGATTATTTTTCACATGTCATGAGGCACTCGGGACGCTTCCTGATGAACTATCCCAGTTTATTTTCCAAATTCGCGCCGACCTATCGTCATAAATGCCGGCGTTGACGTGCCTTTTACGAAAGACTTTAAGTGGCACCTGGGATGCCAAGGACACCTGTTCCGCCCGGCCGGCCGCGCCGGCAGCCGAGAGCGGCATCTGCTGAGGTCAGCTCAGGTCATGCGGACAGCGGCAGCGTCAGCACTCGGCTCGCGTCCGACTGCCAGCGGCCGCCCGCAGAACCAGTAACCTGTTCCAGCCTGTTACCTGTAACCAGTAACTCGTTACAGACAACAGCGGCCCAGACGTTCATCATGTCCAGGCCTGTACGCGATTCAGAGTCGAGTAAAATCGATTCTGATTCACCGAATCTTTTGGTGAATCGGAATCGGATTCATAATCCCCTTTTGACTGTTGCGAACCAGAATCGGAATCACATCACCTCTTGGCTCGAGAGTCACCATCGAATTGATTCACGAAGCCATTGGGCATTGATTCTCTGAATCGATTTCCAAGTCCTAATTCATTTGCGGGTATACTTTCTTTACCTAATAAATGGTACTATTTTTTATCATTATTGATAAGGATAACCACGGCATATATCAGCAATAAGAGGAGAAGCAAATGAGAGTAGAAAATGGGAATTCCAGCTATGATACAATGTAAAAAGGGGATATTCCCTGTCCTGTTGCTATGCGAATGTGTACATTCTACACCCTAAACTACTGATTGGGCCATAAATTCATTTGGTTCGAGTCAATCCTTATGTCCACTTAACTTTAAATCTATGCCTAATTTCTATTCTAAAAATTATAAATTATGACTTCTTTTCAAATGTAAAAGTGAGATGGTTTATTCATGGGCGATTGCTGGTGAACATCTGTATCGTCTTGACTCTAGACACTAATATATTTGCAAATTGGATTTTTTACGTCTGGACACTCAATACAAATTCAGTTTGGATATAGTGCTGTATGACTATGCATAAAAACAACCTACGTTGCAAAACGCAATTTATCATTGTTCCCTCATACTATCCTATCATCTGCAGGAGGCCTTGGGATCACACGAGACCCAGGCATTGGCTACTGCATTAATGATAAAACAATAAAAGCACGGTTTCTGCTATTCCACATAGAACTGAATCGTGAATGAAATCCTGAATCAGAAGTCGGGAATCGAACCGATTTCTCTGAGCTAAAAATGGTCTAAATCAGAACCAAATCGATTCCTTTTTTCCGATGTGAATCAGAATCGGAATCAGAGTCACCTTCTTGGGTTGTGAATCACAATGGAATCGATTCCCAATTTCCTGAATCGCTAACAGGTCGGATTATATTAAACCATGATTATATCATTACAAAAATATAGTCAAAATACTGGATTTTGTGACAGGCTAATGCAATCCGTTCTCTTAGCCATCACAGGCAGAATCACACGGGTTGTGGGTTTCGAGAAAAAGGCAGACGAGGTCTGCTATCAGAGCTGTATGCCTGATTACCCGGGCCTAGAGAATAAGCGGACTTTCTGGTCAGTCAAGCCCACGTCAAAGCTGACCACGCGGCCGACATACTCAACCGTCGGCTTTGAACTAAACCACTGCGGCACGCACTCTTAGAGCATCTTTGTAGCATATGAATCTGAGTGGTGCTTTCTTTGATATCTGCTTGTGTTGATTCCGCAACAAACTAAACCGAGGGAGCTCCAGACCACTGACTGACGCCTGACGAGAAACAGAATTGGGCGCAGGATCCTTGACCAGTAATGCAGCCGAGGGAGGTCCTAGAGGTTCTAAGACCCCCCTGTAAATTTTTTGGCACACGAAGGGATTGTGGCATTTGCCAGAACAGGCCCCCTGACCGGGAAAGAGAAACCCACTGTTCTGCAAAGGGTCCCCAGACCCCAGGCAAAGATCCATCTGGCAGTAAGCGGGGCGCCCCTGATCGGGGACGATAAGTGGGCCCCCCCGGCATGTACCTACCAAAAGGCCTAGCGAGGACCGGAAAGAATGCTCCTCTGCAAAGGAGCCGCCAGCGGGGAAAGGTTCTCCTGCCACGAAAAAGTGTCGGCGTATCGGGAACAGAGCCCTAGTATCTCAAATTAAGCCAAAGGTCCTAGGGGTCTGATCGTCCCAACTCCAGAAATTTCTAGCATGGAAAGGGATCCCTTTGGCTGGGTTCCTAGCATGTCCTAAAGCGCCCCAATGTCCATTGGCCTGGAAAGGTCAGGGGCCAGGTAAAACAAAAGCAGCTCCAGACAGGAAAAGTACCTCTGCCCTGGAACGGCTGGAGGCCGGTGTCGTGCAGCGTAATATCATCAAGGCATTTCAATGGAAATGCACGCAGGCAATTGGCGCCTGGCAGGCTGGCTGGACATTCAGAGCTAGAAAAAGTGGGAGCTCTGCCGTTAATGGAACCCCATTGGCCAGTACAGTAAATATCGATAATCCAGGTCAGTTTTTCATGGAAAGCTTGGTCATTTTAGGAAAGAAAGTGAGTTGTTATCAAGTACTCCCTAGCATTTTAGCCACGAGGGCCGCGTGGTCTCCAACGGTCCCCTCAGTGATGGAAACCCCTTCATTCTCCAGAACCCCTTGAAACAATCCTGGCTACGCCACCGTCCCGGACGTCCAGTTCACAAATAAACGAACAAGGCAGCTCCGACTGTTTTACGGGAGCTGGACGCACGACATTTGACCGACATTCCTGTTCCGCCCTCTTCCACTGCTCCTAACTGGATGTGCGACTCATGAATTTTTGCCGTTTGATGGCCGGCATTTGGAAGTTCCTGGGCCCCCCTCGGTTGGGCTATCCTCGATTTAGTGACCGGATTGACTGGTGTATATCGGCTGAAAGCCCCCTCCACGCGGGCGGACCGCAGGAGCAGCCTGGTCGTTACGCTGCTGAAAGGGCTGTTGCTTTTATGTCTCTACGAAGGTTCCCTGCAGGATCGTAACATATGGCCTCATTCGTATTCAGGCGCGCCGGCGAGACGAAGCGATTGTATCAAGGTCACGGCTGCATGAGAGCCGAGGAATTTTCGGCCACCCAGACGCCGGAAAGAAGCTGCAAGCTCTCTGGACGTTGTCTCATTTGGGTTAATGACCGGCTTTGGCACGTAATTAACATACGTGATGGATGGCAATGCGTCGTGGACAAAGGACATGCCTCCCAGATCTTGGCAAGCCCCTGCAAAGCAACGGCGTAGCCCAATCCGTTCATGTTACCAAGATGAAGCCGCTGTCCGTTGTAAAAGAGTTATGTTGGTGTGCATCATGCTTATGAAGTTTGCACACGGCGTCATGCGTCCTAACAGTGTCAGCGCAAGAAGGGTGGTGCCGCAAAATCCCACCGTGGAACGCTCCACCACAGTCATGGGGGTCCCTACGTCTTTTTTTTTAAACGTGATGGACAGGAAAAAGTAAAAGGAAATTACAAATGACGGCACACCCATCACCGACGACGCACAGCGCACGCCTCTGACACAGGCTACACAGCTGTTCTTCTACACGACTTCCTTCCTTCGAGCCAGACTTCGTGCCTCCGATCCAAACTGCATGACTCTGATCCAGACTCCATGCGCCCGGCCCAGACAACACGACTCCAACCCAGACTACAGCCCAGACCGCATGTTTCCGGACCAAAGTCCCCACGTTCGACGCAGGCTAAACGCCTCCAAACAACCGATCTCATAAGTCTGATGAAGAAGCCATGAAAAACCGGGTTCCGGATGCATTGCGGGAACTAAATTACCGAGACCGTGGTCGACCTCCATGTAACGAATTCGAAGCTTTAGAAGTGACGGGTACGCATCCTGACGTTATTGTGGCCTGTTTGGTACGACATGATGTATTCGGTTTTTCGGAATTGTCTGTTAACTCACTGCTGCATGTTTTGCCGCAGGGCGATAAATGCAACCACGCCTGTGATTTGGATGGAAGTCTGCCCGTTAAGTTCCGTTAATTGTGACGAATTACAGCTGGCTTTTCTGTGCCGTACAACTATTCCGTGTTCGAATGATACTGTAGCGCTCAGGTCAGTGTGGTCCATGAATAAACGTGAATAACTGAAAAAAAACACTTCCGCGTGGCTGAAAAGACCACTGTCGTTTTTAAGTTGAATGGTTTGCTGAACTGGACAACGATAATAATGCTTAGAAACGAGATGGACTGAGAATGCTTTAAGTTCCAGATGCCAAACCCAGATGCGGCGCCATATATTCAGGACAGCCAGGACAAACGATATTTTTAAGTCTTTTCTTTCCGAATACCGTCGTTGGGATAATTTCATATTTTGCCGAAATAGAGAGTAAGTTGTCGCCGCAGCGCCCTCCCCCTCCCCTTCGTGGTGCCGCCGTTGCTGATCCCTTAACAGTAAATATTTCATTCATTTGGACTTGATTTCATTTCATTATTCGCCCATATTAACGAAGTGTCCGCATCTCTCGAATTCCTCTGAATTGTGGACGTATAGTATATTTCATTTAAGTAATGAGCACCCTTCGAAGCACATAGTTCTAAATGTGACTTTGTTAAAAGGACTAGGGTTGGGATAAAAAACTACACCCATGAATATACCCCTTTTACTAACGTTCGGAGCAAAATCGGTATGGCTAATAAATTTCAAGCTCTCTAGCACAAATTACCGTCGTCTGCTGTAGATGCTTCATCACAAGACACAATCATGATTTGTAACATTGTGCATACTCATATACTTAAACAAACTGTGAAAAAGATGTAAAAGCCTCATTCTGTCAGCTTCCTAAATGCGATAGTGTAGAGCTGGAATGAAACGAAATTCAGCTGTTTTGCCGTGTTTTGGCGTAATCCTAGCCTCGTAAAATCTTGCAAGGCTGCGAAAATTGCATTGGGCTAACTAACTTGCACACTGCCCGTCTGCACCTTCTTGTTGCTCTATGCTCTATGTTCCATGTTCAGCATACCGGTAAAATGAATCTCTCTGAGCCGGAATCTCCCGGAGAGGCAGGGCGCCGGCCGGGCCAGATCTAAGACCAGCACCCAGAGGGAGTCCAGGCTATGACGGGAATTGATGGTGGAGCATCCAGAATACCGAAATATTCGCAGAACAACCGCAATAAACTAGACAGACTAATGCGTTCCCAGAAAATTGGCCCGCCGAGCGGTGTTCCGGCGAACTTTCGCTGACTTGTGCAAGGACGACGCCCTCATCGCAATTCACCGACATGGTTGAGGGCGGTTCGTCTTTCCATCCGGACGGTTGCGCGTGATTTCCCGCGGAGCACGTGCAATGTCTCTGTCGGCGTAGGAGTCGGACAGAAATCTCAGAGGACTCGTCAGAAATAATTCATGGCGAACAACGGCGAAGAGGCCGTCTTTCTTCAGACAAGTTCGTAAGCTGTCGACTGCAGTGTGCTGGGCGTCTGGCCTCGAGGGCTGGAGGGCCTCCAGATCGAGGGCCTCGATCTGGAGGGCTCTCGAGAGTACAGGACCTCCATGATTTCAGAGATGAATGGAATTGCGGAGATAAAGACAACACCAACCGAGACCATGGAAAACCGAGGAAGAAAGGAATTTCTCTCCGAATCCGTTTGTCGAACGCTGTGAGTAGATGCTTGGCCTTGCCTGTACATTATGGCTCCTTTCACCAACCTCTGACAAACTCCAGGTCTTGCAACGTCTGTCATCGCCACTACAGTTATATTAACTACATCTGTAAACGTTTCCTGTCATGATACTGGCCTCGCACCAGCCTGCGGGGGGGGGGGGGCGAAAAGCCAAGGCAGGTCCTATGGATCATAAGCGATTTTCAAAAGGTCAATGATAACATTATGTAAACGTCTCCAGGGTTAAATGCTGCCTCGGACCGAAACCCACGTTCAGCCGCTGAGGTATTTCCGCGGAATGTTGGGATCGTGCCTGTGGAATGTTTTTATGTGCTTTCTGTTGTTTACCCCCTTCTCCTGTGGTCCAGACTGATGTGCAGTTTGGCACGCCTGTACCAATTTTTTGGTCAGTTCTTGACGTGACGGAAATCGCCTTGTCTTCGTCCATCTGGTACGCCGCTTGTTCGATGACACGGTGCCCAAGCCATTTAGGTCCGACTGGGCCCAGATCAAATTGTTTTTAGGTCAGAAAAACGGTTTTTTAGGGTTTCAGTTTCTTGTACACAAGACAGATGAAAACAGGCTTTGCATTTATCTTATTAACGCCGTTTACTTGCAGAAGCCAAGTAAACGGCACATTCTAGCCCACGGCTTTTTTTGGTCTCCTGACTTACCGCAAATCCCCAGTGAAATTACCCCAGAATGAAAAAACCCTAGACGTGGTCGTGCAGCGTCCCCATGACTGGGGCTGTTCACGGAGTGACAGACAAATCCTTGCAGGACACGCAGCACGAAGAGCCATCGGTACAGCAATGTTGGCGAAGGCAGTAGGCAGGGTGTCGATTTGTGTCTTTTGGAGGGGTCATGGCCCTTCTAATGAGGATCGTGGCCTCTTCAAAGCTAATTTCGCCCCCCTTCCCCGCTCAATATTTTCCGCCAGTTTTAACACGGGAGATAGGTAATAATAACGAAAAGAACGGCCGCAATAAAGTGTAAAATGACATAGAAGAGTTAGCCAAGAAATAGTGACAGATTTCGTAATAAAACGGGCGCACTATATAGGGCCTCATTTTCTATAGGCGTGGTAGTGCTAGGAGCCTATCAGTATTGATCGCAGTCATGCCAATGTTTTTTTTTGCCTCACCATTGTGTTTGTGTGTGCGTGTGTGTGCTTTGTTAGAAAGCAAATCTTAAATGACAGTTCCATGTAAAAAAGCAGTTGGAATGCAAAATAAAAGCGTGAATCAACAATTTCATACAACAGAACACACACCTACACACACGCATATATATATATATATATATATATATATATATATGGTAATGTATACATTTTCTCTATGATAAATGGCAACAAAAAACTTATAAATTTACGTTGGCCAAAATAAAGTGAGCTGAATTGGCTGAAAAATCCGTATGGGGGGGGGAAATAAGCTTGTCGGCCTCTCGGCTGCCCCCCTCCCTCCTCACCCAAATATTGGAACAAAAAGACAGCCGTGCTAGAAGGGCCATGGTCATTTCAGGAAATTCCTGGCGGATTATTTTAAGCTGTAAGGGCCACCACCTTACATGCCTCAAAGGCTTCTGCTACGCGAATGCTAATGCAGCTCATCCTAATAAAGTTAGACTGTTTCGTCCCAGCCGCCTGTCCATTTGAGAATCACTCCTTGTTGATCGTGTGTGATCAGTCTGTAGGCAGTTCATTAGCAGCACGGTAGCGTCAACACCTGCCGGCGGGGCGTATAATGCTAATGTCCGTATCCCAGGGCTATCCCCTCCACGGCGAGGTCGAGGATGAGACCAATATCGCGGTGAAGCGCCTACTGGAGTCACGCTTCGGCAGCTTTAGAGGCCGTCGTTGCCGATACAAATCCAGGCCTTAGTCAGAGGCCCGTGATATACGGAACCATAACACACACGCGACGTCAAAGAACCACAGAGAGAACCCCAATTCGGACACGACAACCGCCGATTTTGAAAAGAGAAACCGCGAGCATTCGCGGCCTGCCAACGACAGCAAGCCATCGAGAGATACCAACGAGAAATTATCAGACCCCCGTCATTTGGGCTGTCGCGGTGGCCTTGCATATGCTAGCGTCTGGGCACGCAACGCAAGCTCCGACTGAAGCATTCATTCCCGATGTAGGTGAAAACGGCATTCGTGGCTCTGTTGGAACGATGTTGAACCCTTGGGTGGGCCTTCCTGGGTCACCACCCTGTGCGTACCTGTGCGGGACGCCGCGGCCCGATGCCCGAGGCGATCGGCCGGGCACTGGCCGATCGCCTTGACCTCAACGGCGACGTCAAGTATTCAGGACAGCGGGGCAAACGGTATATTCGACTCCTGGCTTTCCAGACATCGCCAGCGGGATACTGTTAAATTTTCCGGAGATAGGGGAGGCATTTTTTCCTCCACAGGTCTCCCTCCCCTCCCCCTGTGGCGCCGCCACTGCCTCGTGTAACAGCAACGGAACGGACGGCCAGTCTACGTTTCAACAGACTTCTCTTGACTGACGTCTAACGAGAACAAGACTTGCCACAAGGCCCTGGATACCTGAGCCCAAAAGACTGGCGTCCTAATCCACTAACAAAGCCAACGTTCCCAGGTGAGAGGGTGGCTGGTCTTGTAGTTTCATTCATTCTTGGCTCAGACGCTATAAGTTAATGCTGAAGCTCGAGACGGAGCAAAACTTTGCCCTTCAGTAGAACAAATGAAAACGGTACCTGTATGTTGGCATCTCTCGCCGGCGTCATGAAATTTAAGGATGACCTGTGTGTCGTTCAGTAAAATTGTGAAGCGTTTAACCCTATTCCCGGAGGGCTAGACGGTATAGCCGATTCCCGGCAGGGGGGGCGGATTCGGCCCCCCCCCTGAGATCTCGAGAACTACTCGTCCGATTTCGTCGCAACAAACGGCAATCGATTTGCCGTGACGTGAACTACATTTTTATAAAACGAATTTTTCAAAATTTTGAAATTTGTGGATACAGGGGGGCAAAAATGTCAAAATGAGGGGGTACTTTTGGACCTCTTATAATTCCTTCGTTTATGGACCGATTTCAATGAAACTGGCATGAATCGAGAGATTATGGATAGGGCTTTTACCATGGGTCCACAAATCTGAAATTTTGAGAAACTTCATGGGCGTTCACAGGGTTTCAAAAATAGGAGGATTAATTTTCTAACAACTGAATCAACAAAAAAGGCAAAAACACTTTTTTGGCTTCTGCTAGTCATGTTATGCTAAAGAAGTACAAATCGTATTGCAATGTTGGTGTAATGTTAGCATAGGCGGTGCCAGGGACATGAAAAAGGGGGAACTGTCATGGTCACACGTTCTTCAGATCAACTTATGACCTTTGACCTCAAATGACCTCCAGTGACCTTGGGGTCACCTGGAATGATCTCGTGTGCATTTGATGCTATCTGTAAACGTTTTCAATCATCGGAATTCACTCTATTCCAAAAATTTCATTTTATGGCTATTGCGATATAAAGTACGCGCACTGACATTTTAGGTCATAGCTCCGTGACCCGACCTGATATCAAGCTGGAACTTCGTACACAAGTAGAGGGTATCTTTCTACGTCATATATATTCCGGGTTTGGCATTTGAAAAAACGTCGCCGAAATTATTGCAAAAAAATAAATTTTGATTTTTGACCTTGACCTGACCTTGTAAAGTGATCTCAGATAAACAAAATTTTGTGTGCACATTTCCTAACTATCTAACTATACATCCATATAAAGTCTTAAGTTCTATCTTAATAACTCTGTTTTTGGCAGACATTTTCCTTTTACCCTTAACATGGCCAAAAATGACCTGAGGTTCCTCCCAAAAACGTTGCCTGGCTCCGCTCCTGAGCAAAGTACAATTGTGAAATTTTGTCACAGCGCGTAGAAAGGATAGCTAGGAAAAGTGACCAAGTTTCGTGAAGCTGCGTCAAAAAGCCTCGAATTGGCAAGCAAAAAACCAGAGGGGGGGCGGATTCCCCCCTGCCGGGAATAGGGTTAAAATATTCATAAACGCCATAGAGCTACCATGGATATTTCAACGTCTCCCTCTGATTCAGTGTTTCCCACGAGATACTGCCATGTTTTTTTTTGCGTCCACACTGTTCCGACAACTCCCAGTTGCATTACTTCGCAACAAACTAAGAATTCCGGTCGTGGAGTGCGGACCGATATCATAGCAGTTCCCATGTCAGCCATTTCGGCCAATGAATTTTGGTATTTGTGCTTAGAAGTCCTAACTGCATCCGTGTCCGCCATAAGGTAACGCAGAGCAAAAAGAATGACCCTGATATCCAGCGACCGATTGACGGTCGGTGCCGATCACGCTCTACGGGGGGGGGCGGGTGGTTGACCGCCCCCTCCAACTCATGAACGGCTGGTCGCACAACATAAAGAAGTACACCATTGGAGAGCTCATGACAAGAAGGGCTCGAAACTAGTCTCATTTTTAGTTTTGAATAATATGTAAGCTATGTACATCCTATATATGTTTTCTCACAACCGACTACGTGAAACCGAGAAGTGGCCTGGATCTCAAAGGCTGTGGTTAATAAAGTCCAGGTAAAGGTACCAATGAACAGACTTCTCTGGTTTGTTTAACATATACGCGGAAACGTTGAGTTAAAGACACGGCAATTTTCACGCCGACTGACGTCGGACGCCGTAAGTGAACGCGGTATGAAATTAACGGGAACTTATTTTAGCATTTCTTTATTTCCGCGAAATGAACCTTTTCATGTCATATTCCTTTATCCTAATGGTTGCTGTGATGGTTTCTCGTTCTTAAATTCTGGAAAAAATCAGTAGTTATCAATCTACACAACTGACGAAACTTTATTACCGAGAGAGCATATTTTGTTTATTTCCAAAATATGCAATTTTTAAACCTTTTGATTTTTTAATATTACTAGTAATTGTGCAAGCCAGTTCTGCCATTTTCAACCAGCTGTGAGTAATTCATCACCGATTTTGACGGCGATGTATATCGGTTATTCGGTTTGCATATCATAACGGTTATTCGTGAACTGGCCTCAGGTCGA
The DNA here is from genome assembly GCA_030062745.1 of Capitulum mitella. Lineage (NCBI taxonomy): Eukaryota > Metazoa > Arthropoda > Thecostraca > Pollicipedomorpha > Pollicipedidae > Capitulum > Capitulum mitella. The sequence continues at coordinate 15,424,899 of CP099851.1, read as the reverse complement.
TGGATGGAAGTCGTTAACCCTTTGTCCATTGACGACAAATGGATGTCTGCATCACCTCACACTAAAACTGTTACAAAAAATCCGTGAACTCCAAAAAATCGACAAACAAGGCAACACAAATTGGGACTGACCTTAGGTCAATGATCCGGAAAATGCCGAAAAATCGGGGACAACAGATTTGTGGCATCTTTCAAGATTTCTTATCCCTGAAAGTTTTATTGTGATATCATGTTTTGGGAAAAAGTTACAAGGTGCTAAACGTTTTTGGACTTAGGCTCACTTGACCTAACCTAGCTCAGACACCAGACTTTATCTGAGGTCAAAAATTTGCCACAAGATGTAAAAATGATTAAGCAAAAGACACACATAGCTTCGTGGCGCTGCGCTTTTTCGTTCTCTTGCAATATTGGAAAAACCTCCCGGGGGCGGGGGCTGTCAATCGCCCCCCCCCCCCTCCCGTCGGGGCGGGATATCGGTGGATGTCAGAACGACAGTACCGATGTCTCTAAGACAGTTTGATGAGACGTTTCAGAGACGGGTTGTGCGCTGGGGACAGCCCTAGTGGAGATCTGCGATTTAATTCAAAAGCATGTCCTTTCCTTTAGCGCCTCATGAGGGAGACAGCAGGGTCTATTTTAACATGTTAATTGGGGAGGCAAATGCCCCCCAGTCCTGCACTTTGCCCCCCCAGTCAAGAGCCCTTGCCCATGCAAAGAAAAAAAACAGCCAGGGGTCGAGCGACCACTGCGGTCATCGCTGTATGGCGGAACCAGGAGAGCATTCCATAAACCGCTGCGCACGAGTCTCTCGCGAAGCGGCATCTCATCTACGAAGGATATTTTAGATCACTGACTAATTTGGGAGCACACTAAGAAGCATCGCTTTATGATACGTATTGCACACGTGCCCAGTGACCGCTGGCGAGCGTGTTTGGTAGTTTGTACGCCGGCACCCGATGCCACGATTGTCTCGTGGGCGGCCAAGGCGTTTCATTGCATTGTAAGCACGTTAAAGATGATGAGGCAGGCGACCATGTGTTAGATATTTGTATTACATACAAGTATTACCTACATACGTACATATTAAAACGCAAGAAAACTGAAGGGTGAATTAGTGGTCAGGGCGGTTTCGCCATGGTGGGATAATATTTATATGAATGCGGTAACAGCCCAGCAGTGCTGTAGTCGTCACCCTGGTCTGAAAGCCCTGCTAGAATCCCAGTACCTAATTGGTAGAACTTAACTGAACTAGGCGGCTAAACCCTAGTTTTACGCGAGGGAAACAGAAAAGTAATCAGTCATTTATCAAAACCGCCACTCTTGCTGCTCCTTGGGCATGGGTTCATGCATTCCATGAGCATGTTCCATCTGCTTCACCAACATGGCATAGCCCAGACTGCAGATCATGGTAAGTGTTGACGATATTTCATTGAACGGAGCTAAGGCGAATATTTCAATTTGTGTCTTTTTTCATTTTGGGGTCGATAACCTGCAAATGCAGCAATTTGTTCTCCTTGTGTTGGGACAGCTTTTGCATTTTTGCTTAGGGCTGTGAAACATATTAGCCGAAATTTGATGAGAAACTGTATTTTGGGGATAGATTAGATCAACAGAAACTATCCCGGACAGGCAGCCTGCTGCCCCATTTAGGGAAGAATCGAAACTGCCGCAACATCTCGTCAATATCCTGGCCATCATTTGCAGACTGACATATATCACAGTTTTGAAGTACCACACCTGGCCATACCACGGTAACCCACGGTGCCGGTCTCGCAATTCCCCGCGCAATGTTAGACACCGGGATATGCACCACGAGAAAAAAGCCGAGCTTTGGTTGATCGGTGCTCCGGTCGAATCAGTGCCAGGAAACAAACTGCCTTCGCGGTGAGAAGTGCTGCAACAATGTTTTCAGTCACACCGTGTGGATAGGCTCACCCAGAGGGCGGTCAAAACACATCGTCCGCGAAGTGATGAGGGCGTGGAACAAAGCCCTTATTCTCACTGCACCGGCGCGGAGCGTCATAAAGAAGCCCAAGAGGAAGCTTGACCAGTACCGAGATGTCATCAAAGGCAAATGCTGGAGGTTCACCCCGGAAATTCACAAGAAGAATGAATTTAGAGACAACCTCAAAAACCTTTGTGACGTTGCCATTGTCGGCACCATCAAGACCATCAAAACCAAGGGGAGAAAGATTCTCTTCTCCAGGCTCAAAGAGGGCCAGGTCGTCGAGGCGTCATGGTGGTATTCGATAAGTTTGTTTCTGAGAAGGAGGAGCGAGCTCTTCAACAACAGTAGGCCGAAGCTTTAAAGGGCCCGCCGTTAGACTGAACAGCAGACCGAGCAGGACACAACTGTCCAACTAGAATGCTCGTCTACCAACAACACAGAGCTGACAGATCAAGATGACCCGCAGCCCTTCGCCATGCCTTCTCCTTCGAAGCGGCCCTGTAAGAGAGCCCAGAACATCGTCACTCTTGGTCTGGCAGCAGCCCTCGATCGGACCAAGCTCAATAATTGCTCTGCAATCCACTTCCTATCGGCGACGGCCTCGGCCCTCGGCCACAGCTCCTCTGAATTGGCGATCACAGAAGCTCGACCAGGCGGGCGCGTAGATCGCATAGAAAAGCCATCGCGGACGAAATCTAGCATTCTTTCTCCCTGCCACCCAGCCTGGTGGTCCACTGGGACGGCAAACTGTTACCTGACGATAGAAAGGAAAAGGTGGGTCGACTCCCTGCCATTGTAACCGGTCTTAGAAGTGCCTGCAAGCTCCTCGATGTTCCGAAGTTTGCAAGCGGGACTGGAGCAGCGCCAGCCGACGTTGCCGCTCATTGTCTGGAAGACTGGGAGGTTTCGGATAAAGTCGTCGGCATGAGCTTCGATACCCACTCCAGCAGTACTGGACAAGTTGTGGGAGCAAACACGTTTCTTTAACAGAAGTTTGGGCGACAGTTCCTTCACTTTGCTTGTCGTCATCATATCTTCAAACTGTGACAGAACTTTCCTCCAAGCGCTTCGGTCCGTCCTCGGGACCGGGAATTTCCTTGTTCAAGAGCTTCAAGAAGAGATGGAGGCCCATTGCTCGGAGCAAGTTTGAACCCATGATGCATGAAGACCTGCAGCCAGCAGTGGCCGAGACGTTTCTCTCGTCCAAGGATCGTGTCGTCGCCTTCTGCCATGAGAAGCTCGCCGAAATCCAGCCTAGCGATTGAGTTCTTTGAGGTCCCTATCATCCTCTTTGGTCAAGAGCCTCCTCGGGGAATTAAGCTCCCCAACTAGGTGCTCTCCACTGTGCATGGATGGAACGCATAATCTACGGGATCAAGATCTTCCTGCTTCGCCATCAGTTCTCCGTGACTCCCAGTGAACTGGAAGCACTCAAGCGCTTCGTCTCTTTCATGGTTGTTTTGTACGTCAGTGCATGGTTCTGCTCTTCATCTGCGGACAAGGCTCCCGTGTACGACCTGGCTGTCCTGCAAAGTCTGATTTGAATGCTGAAATCTCGTAGGCGATCTCCAAGAAGTTCGCTTATCACCTATTATCCATTATGACATTATACACGACATACTATTTGTTATAACAATCACCTGTTATGGTACCTCAGTGAAGAACTGGCTGGTGTGTCGTTCTTCGACGAGGGCGTGCCGTGTGAGATGAAGAGGAGGATGAACGCGGCACTCCAGCAACAGGGATCGGAGAGTCGGCCCAAGCGAGCGCAGATAGATCTCGCGGCAAAGGAGGTTTGCGCCAGGAAGATCACCGTCGACTTTATTACGACAAAGTCGGTGGGCAGCCTGAAGGCCTATGGCATCAACATGGACTTCTTTGCCGCCGATCCCGCTGATTGGGAGGCAGCACCTGGCTTCAAGAACGCCAAGGAAGTCCTACGCGGGATCGCGCTTGTCAGCGACGTCGCCGAACGAGCTGTGGCTCTTATCCAAGTGTACAGTGGGGTAATGACGAAGGATGAAACGCAAAAGCAATACCTGCTGCAAGTCGTCGAATGACATCGTCGCCAGAACCCCTAAGCCTCAAAGAGGGTTGAAGTATCATTCCACCTAGCCACACTACTGCCGACAGAGCTAGTGACCTATGTCCTGAGACATCAGGTGAAGTGTCTTTTGATCCAGTGTGTCAAAAGGAGTTCTATGATGTACTTTTTATGCATATCGTGCACTTGGTTAAAAAAAAACTGGAACACAAAACGTATCTGGGGGCATTTCAGACACACCTATCCCTGACTGAATCTCCCAGGGATCACAAGTCCATGGAGCATAAGGTCTTGCTGGGGATAGATGGAATAGTATTCTTTGACTTTAAGGGCCTCGAAATGCACAAAAGCCGGCGCGAATTTCACTAAAATAAAAATAAAATCCAAGACAAGCGACATGCAATCTTCGTGTGACAGTGCTTGAAAATGTTGGACCAAAGCCATATTTTGCAAGCATGATTTCCTCCCAAAGACGCATCAGTTAATGAGAGAGCACTCTGGAAAAGTCTTCATCATAATTCGCCTTTATATATATTCCTTTCTTAGGAATATATATATATATATATATATATATATATGTATATGTATATGCACGTATATATAACGTGGTTAAAATTTAACAAGGAGAACGGAAATGCCGGGGGAGGGGGTGGTCTGAGCCCCTCGTTGCCCCTCGTTCGCAGAATTGCTTCCGCAGTCATTTTTCCTTAAAACAGGCCCTGGGAGACAGTGTTTCATTACGGCACCTGAAAAGGTGCTTCCTCCGTCTCTGAGAGGATTGTCTCCTCTTGCATGCCCACTTCCCGACGAACACCTACAGATGCTGGTGAATACCCGCGTATGCATGCTCACTCTGAAAATCTACAGATGCGTTTCATTGCTACGTACTTGTATGCGTACCCGCTCACGACATCCGAGCGCGTACGCTACTCCTGTTTCGGAAAATTCTGCGCTCCAGCTTCGGAATGCTCTCCAAAAGCGCCCTCGTTCATCTGGAACGCGCCGCCATCTCTCACAAAGGTTTAATATCTGCCACGGACAGTTTTAGAAAATCCATGTCAGCCTCTCGGTCGGTGTCGGTGGGTGCTTGAGACCCGCCGTTCTGCTTTTAGAAGAGGCTCTTGGGTCTTCTTGAGCTCGTGCAGTCTGTTATCAATACTGAAATGTGTTTCACTATTTGTAAATGCTGCCAGGGTGCAAACCATCGGTTCTTGTTGGGCCAGCAGTGTTCAGTATGAATATGCGTATCATGCAGTACGCATAAAACATGGAAAAGACGGGGAAAAAAGAAAGAAAACTTTCAGGTGGTAGAAGGTTTATCATCGCCCAGCGGAGCCATTTTTACACCCTCGCCCGGCAGGGGACTCCTAAGACGACCCCGTACTAACTTTTGAACAAGAAGGATAGAGCAACGCGGTAAAAACCAATGTCTTGCTCGTCACATAAACAACTCAGCGATATCCGACTTTTCGCCTTTTCCCCTCTAATCCTTGCCCAACACGGGGGGTTGATGTTTGGACCCCCTAAAGACTTCTGGTGAAAGCAGAAAAAAATGTACTCAGCACACTGAAATCTTCAATACTTTTTTGCATCTCTTGTGCATGCCCTGTAGAATTTTCAGAATCCGGCCGTGTGAGGTCTTACTTAGGTCACGTAAAAGCGGCCATCTTCCAGTTTTTAGTCTTCTACAAATCACGTCGTACGATTGACCGACCTAAATCTCTCAGGGATGGTGGTTCAGTAGTGGTGGACATTCCAAAGAATTACGGTACCTCGATTTTGTTGTAAGGTCAAGGTCAGTGACCTGAAGTCAGCTCAATATCTGCCCTTTTTCCCTATTTCTTATGGTTTTGAGCCGTCTCTTCAGCTTGTTGGTGCCTGGAATGCATTTCTAGGGCGAGGAAGTCACTAAACACGGCCAGTGGTGTCGACTCCCATGAAGGGTAATTAGGCGAGATCAGATGACATTTAGGATGAACTACCATAAAGGGGTCCAAAACCCCATTCTGATAATCCCTGAGGTACAAATAGGCGCTGCAGTCGATTTGCGGTCCAAAATGGCATTAGGACGCTTCAAACTGTGAAGTGACCTTAGATCATCTGAGATCATGCGAGGCCACCGTGGTAGAAGCTGAAATACATTCCTGGTGCCTGAAATACTTTCCTGGGCCAATGAAGTCACTGAATGCGACAAATAGTGTTGGCCCACATGAAGGGACATGAGGTCAGGGCAGGTCGCATTTGCGGTAAACGAGCAAAAGCGAATGTAAACCCCATGAGATGATTCATTCTGTAAAAATAGGTACTGAGGTCGACCTTGCAGTCTAAAATTGCACCAAGATACCTCCATGCTGTGAAATGGCCTTGGGACCCCTGAGGTCATGCGAAGTTACCGTGGTAGAAGCTGAGTTCATGTCCAGATGTCCAGCTTTATCTCTCTGGTTTATTTCATGAAGCAATGGCAGATCTAGGCGTAAAAGGTAAAACCTACTCGCGCTTTAAATGAGACCATGATCCTACGTCGGGTCAGGTCACATAATCGATCTTATATAGCACCCTATTGATCACGGTTGTGAAGCCCAAGGAGCTTCAGTCAAAAGGCACTCTTGACCCTTTTGTTTGCATTGTTGTTGATCCTCGACAGAACACGAAATAAAGCGAACGTTTGAAGTTTCATGTCTGGTCACGAAGGGTCACTGGCGTCCTAGTCTGTCGGTATTTAAAAAAAAAATGTTCGCAGACATCGTTTCTACCGTTCTGCAGGCGTACGTGGACAACAACTCGCCAGCGACGTTAAAAAACCGACAAATATAGCGAAATGGAAAATGGCGTCATATTAGGCCACCTGATGCGATATCTAATTATGTGCATGTTGATTATATGTCACCATAATGCACGGTCTATTAGCTTTATATTGGCATGCTCAGAAATGCTCTAGTTCTATTAAGGATGGAGCTAGAGCTCTTCTTGAAAATTCCTTTTACATATATGGGACCAAAAACTGCATTAATTTTCGACGTTTTCAAAACATTTTGAGTGCTTTGGAACGTACTCGTGGCGAACTCTCCGATGATATGAGTTTCATTTGTCTCCGACGATCCGTTCGCGAGATGGACGTCGAAACACCCCCGCGCTCCGGCCATCCAACAGGGCGTCGGTTGGGCGCGAGTGAAAGAAGTTTTATGAAACTAGACCCAGATGACGATAAATGCCACGGACTTACTTGCCCGCCTGGTCATCACGGCAAACGGCTTTGCTCGGAACAGTGTATTTGCAGCTTTCTGGCAAGTCCGAAGCTTATACCGCAAATACGTCTTTTGCTTTGTATATATGACCGGTCCACAGCGACGAAAGCCTGATGTATGCGACGCACCGAGCACTGGCCTTGAAGGTTTTATCGAGTCCGTTCCCGAGTCGGACTTGATTACTGGCTATTGTTTCTCTCTTGTTTGTAAGTGGTAAGGACATCGGAGTTTCCAAATATCATTTTGTATTTCCATTGCATTACGCTTGTTAAACAGCTGCAGTAGCCGAGGAAAAGATCGTCTTGTTCAAGCACCTCGACCAGGTTACCACCATTTCAAAAACAAAGTTGGTACGGTACCTCGTACTATAGACAGACAGGCATAACCATGTGTTTGCTAAACCGCAGGAATAACCTTGCTAGAAGGCTGTTCAGCTCTCGTAATTCGACGACAGTTTCGAATACCAACTGTACAATGTCAAATCTCACCATTGTAGCAACATTGTTCAGCCGTTCCAGAGCAAATAAATCCATGCAAACCTTCGTTTCATGTGCACGAGTTTGATACATCCCAGGAAACGAGATTTTCTGCGTAAAAAATTATTGTTTACTTGGGTCGTGGTCTGCCCTTCACGCACGTAGTCAGGATTCTCCACAAAGGGGAGGGCCAATGTCGAGTTTTGTCATATGACAGTGGCATATGACGAAATTTGCTGGAAAGGGCAACAGTTTTATGCAATTTAGCTCATGTTTCACGCACTGACGCAGAATGTTTGCCTCTGCAACAGATATGTGACCACTACTACGTATTCCTGCGAGATCACCATGTATCTAGTGCAGACCCCTTGGCTCAGGGGGGACATGACCCCTATGTCCCCCCCCCCGGCTACGTCCCTGCTGCATTGGTGAAAATTTCTTTTGGCGACTTGCTACGCTTATGCCGAAAGGTGAAGAAGTCCCAAAATAACCACTTCGTTTGTAATGGAAGAGAGAGAGAGAGAGAGAGAGAAAGAGAAAGAGAGAGAGAGAGAGAGAGAGGGAGAGAGAGAGAGAGAGAGAGAGAGAGAGAGAGAGAGAGAAGAGAGAGAGAGAGAGAGAGAGAGAGAGAGAGAGAAAGGGAGAGAGAGAGGGAAAGAAAGGGGGCAGGAAAAAGGACGAGAACAAATGACTGGACAGACAAGAAGAGAACAACTGTAAAACCTATTTCTGCGCCGAGTTGTAGAAATTGACAGATATTGACAACGGCGTTTGGTTGGTGGGATGCAGTGGTGACTTGTGCTGTAAGAGTGATGTGAGAGAAATCACAACTCAAATGCACCCACAGTTTGTAAAGCAATCCTAATCCCTATCATTTTCGATACATGTATCGCAAAGCACTTCAGGTCACATTCATAGCTCTTTTACAGAAGCACGGGAATCTTCTTCCTCTTCATCCTAGTCTTTTCAGTGACGGCAGTCCAATCACTCGAACTCCTATCCATCGTCGCACTGGACACATATTCGAAGAGAATCAGATGATGGTCCGGCGGGCGAGTCCATCACGAGGCCGGTGAGGGGAGTCCGCCAGTCGGCCGCATCTCCCTGCCCGATGGCCTTGCGCGACCGGTGTCTAACGTCGCTCGTTACTGGCGCACTGAGACCTCATTATCGGCAGGCCATTAGCGGAGCAGAGATCTGCCGATCTTCGCAGATGCGCGGCAGGGATTGAGGAGGCGGTGGGGCTGGCTGAATCCTTATAGCATATACGGCGGAATGTTTTCGGAGAAGGGAGAGGGAGCAAAATCCAGTTTAAGTCGATTCTTTCTGTACATCGCCATAAGGCTAATGCTGAAATTTTCACATTATGAAGGCGGCTGCCCATGCGGCCCCTTGCCTCCTCCATCCCCGCCCTAGATCACCGATCATTTCATTGTCTTGCCGCTTACCACGATATAAGATTGTTTACTAGGATTTACTTACTAGGTATTGGGGTGTCAGCTCTTTGACTTAGAAACGTTCGACGCTTTGAATCTTCCCTGCGTGAGTTCTGCCTACGGCACAGAATCAACAACTTGCAGTACCATTTGCGAGCAATGAGCAGGCACGTATTCAGTATCAGGCAAAGATAGCTGGCCGGAGATTCAAGAGACGAAGTGCTTCAGGGCGCTAGAGATGGCTTCGGTACATGGCCAAATGATGCTGCTGTGATGTCGCGTGGCGTGAACAGTCATTGACCGGTAGACTGATGTTATTTTTTTCGTTTTCATGACGCTCATTACGCTCCTACTAACACCATAACAAAACCGGATATCCTATCCAAATATACCATATGCGACGCGAATTGAAGAGTGCCGGGGTTTTTGCGTTCACGAGCATAGCATCACGTTTCTAGGAAGTGTTTGGTTAGGAAGTGGTGCACTCGTTTCAGACAAATCCGTGAGGATAATGCCGCAAAAGGTGGCAAAAACTGGGCTCAGCTGGGACCAGCTTCATTCGAGAATTGAAAATCTCTCAGCTGCACCAGAATCTCCTCCGAAGGGACCTGGGCCGGGGACGGTCGTGCTCACGAAGGTTTGCGGAATGTGACGGGATATCTTAAGGTATGGACGTAGGAGCAGGGGAGGGAGCCACGCCCCCTCGCTTTTTGGGAAATTTAACATTAGCCTTATGGAAAAAACGGCTCCCCCTCCACACACATACCTTTCTGGATGTTCCTACACCGCAGTCTTACCAGACGGGAATCGTTTGCTGGGTTTCTCATATCGCGTTCACTTCGACTTTGTCTTCTGCTTACGTTCGGGCCCATCATAAGCCAATGAGGACATCAAAGGGAAAAAAGAATGCCAGAAATACCCCTGGAACACTGTGGCATTTATTATTTTACGTATAACGAACGCTTAACATTGCATCTAGCATTGTGCGGATGCCACTGGACTACTTCATAGCATTTTTAAAAGGCAAGAACGGCGCGGAACAATGACGACATAACAACCACGCTATTTTGAACAGAACTATTTCCTTGGCAGGGAACAGCCTGGCCCAAACAGTATCACGTGTGCGAATATACAACAGCCAACAATCTACACTAAACACAGATAACATAATATTACGGAACAAAATCAACGACAAGAAAAGCTTCGAATAACAACCGCATCAAAAAACCAACACCAGTTTGCCTCCAATCCACGGAGGTGACAACAAACCACGCGACTTGGGTCAGTGACAAGGATGACATTTACAGGTCATGTCATCATCACCACCTGACCAGCGCACGTGGCGACGGCAGCACCGAGGACTGTTAGCTGCCTTCAACATCGCGCGCCCCTGCGAAACGTGTCCTGGACGGGCATCTGGAGGCAGAGCTGGACGGAGCAGCATCTGCCCGTGTGCAGCGATCTGTTCCACCCTGTAGCAAAGCCTAGAGCGCGTCGAATTACAACACAGCTCCGGCTGGCTGCTGCACGCTGTTGGCTTGTAGCGGAAGGTCTACAGCTCAGGACTTTTGCCAGTTGACTGCCGCGAGTCGTTACGTCCCGTATTCTTACAGGATCATCTAGTAGTAGTCGATAGCTCCGAAAGCCAAGTAATTTTGTTGGCGGCAGATGAAGACCGTTTCTTGTTGAGCGGCCACATTGGTCTCAGGGTTTTGCTGCTGAATTCGTCAAAACCGGCAACAAGCTCAATTTCAGAACCATGTTTGCAGCTTTTCGCAGTTGCAACTCCCAGTAATTTGGCCGAGCTCCCATTCAGGCAGTGGGGGTGGAAGCCGGATGATCCGCTCAGAGGGCGGACGCAACCAGTGACGCGCCAGTAGAGACTTCTGGTATCGGAAGCGACAAGCTCCGCGGTCGCCGCTGAGCCGATGCTGCGTCAGTGGAGGCTGCGTCAATGGAGACAGCGGTGGCGGCCGGGAGAACGGCAGCTGCCGCCGCAACTGGTGAGGACCGGCAGGCCAGCTGGTGACAGCGGCCTTGAAGACCGTCCTGGACGGCCAGCTGGTAGCTGGCGAAGCCGCCGCCGCGGTGGGAGGAGAGCAGCAGGTTCGCGGGGACGCTGAAACAGAGCTGGGCTGGGGCAGCTGCTCGGAGATTTCCCGCTTCTCCCCACGGGCTCAGGGACACTAGACAACGAACCATTCGTGCGGCGGCTCACCGAAATTGTCGAAATTACGGGCATCACAAAATGCCGAGAATACCGAAAAATGCCGAAAATCACGGAAACCGAAATTAGCTCTAATGCATTCCCATCCTTTATCGCCCAGTCGAACAAACTCTTGATATTACGTGTACGTATTACGTGTGGATTCTGAGTACTGTGGAGACCGCTCAGCCTGGAGATCTGTACTAGCCGGCGGCCCAGCACGCACCGCTGCCACTGACCGCCACACGAGGACGCAGGCCTCAGGCTTTGTGCGGGCCAGCCTAACGACCGGGCGTCACGGGCCCAACCAGGCCTGGCCGGCCGGCGCGGACACAGCACAGAGACCGGCACATTACATTACGTAATGCCGTCTACATTACGTAATACGCATATTTTGCTGTGTGATGTGCACCGAGGGACAAAGGCTGTAGGCAAGTACCACTTGTCAGCAGTATTGCGGTATAGCGTCGTAAAGCTACGACCTCCGGTCTGAACGTTCCGTTGCGACTTCAAAGCGAAGCCTCAGCAGCTGGTGTTATGTACATGTTGCGATGGAATGCACTAACAAGCTCGTTTTCAGTCATTACAAAAATAGATTGTCGTAAATGACAGTCAAGACGGTTGCTTTCGATACATCGTCGGGGGAAACTAGCGATACGTTGATGACATCCATTTCCGCAGACACGCATGAAACTTTAACATGATATGTTGCCAAGAGCGCTAACCATAGGTTCGTGACTGAAAAATGGCACGAAAATAACTGACCCGAGGGATCGTCAAAACGCGTTGAAGTGTGCTCATCCGTCACCGGAGTCTGACAAAGCCTCCCGTAGCGTGCAGCTCCGTTAGGTAACTTGGCACCGCCCAACATGTCCCCCAGCTTTACCTACTCGTGACCCAGTAGCCGTTTTCAAACCAGCAGATGTGTTCCAAAATAACCATAAATTCCAAAGCTTATCCTTAAACTGACGTCCGTTTAACGCTTAAGTTTCAAACATAACACACTGAAACTAGTTTTGGTATATATGGTACTGTGTATATATACAAAATATATGAAATACAATACCATATATATATATAAGATGTATATGGTACGTTGGAAAATTTACGCCTCGCTGTAAGACGAAGAAAAATGAGGAATCATATCGAGTCCCATTTCCTAACCCACCGTTTTAAAAATGGCTAATGTGAAACCCTGATCATGTTCACGAGGTTTCCAAAAACATGAAGAAGCTCGTATTGAACGCCTAATGTTGGTTCAAAGGCGGTCAACTGGGACACAATCAGTTGGATTCCTTCTCATGAACATGAGGGTCTCCGTGGCATCTGATTCGAATCAAGTTTATCGAACCAAAACAGATATCAGCCGGCTTCAATGGCCTGAAGACGAGAAACCCTCCAAACGGCAAAACCTTGAACCTCAAAGGAGCCCACCTTGCCGCCCTCAGCAGGCTACGGTGGGACCTCGACCTGGCCACGATGTCGCAGAGCCGGCGTTGAAAACACTGCTCCGAGCGGACGTTCCTGATGTACAGCATCTCCAGCAGCGAGGCCACAACGGGGGCTGAAAGCCAGCTGATAATCAGAGGGGCGATAGTAGTCAGAAGGTCAGGCGACCGCGATGATATTTCATGCTAGTAAAACAAGCATAGAAAGATCATCCTGAGCTTTGGTGTGAGCCTTATTATCCATAAATGGTGACGATGGCTAGTAAGGTGCACGGCAAATGTCTCTGGATTGGTATTAGAAGCAAGCCTTTATGTGTCTTGTAAATAATGCAGAGAAACGGGTTTTAACGATCGTGATGAGATGTTAGCGCAGGCTAACGTGTCACGAAGACCTGAAGCATGACATTACTGTCAACACCTTTAAACTGCTTCCTTGAGATCCAGCACGTCACTTCCATTTCCGAAGGCTCACCATGCGACGGAAGTCCAAACGGAGCGAAAGTGAACATTAACGAGTGACATTTACATTCTTACGGGCATTCTGAAGATTTGTGGCCTTGAGATGGTGCGCATTTCTGTGCAACACGTCTCATCACCATTGTGCCATAAGCCGAAAGCGGCTCCTCACGCTCACTTGCATTACAGACCTACATTGAATGCCGTACCTCGCTGCTGCTGCTCAGCACCCCCCTCTCCACCCATCCCACAAACCTGTATTATATCCGTTGCCGCTGCGCCCGCCCATGGCCGTGTTGGTGTTGGTGATCACGTCGTTGTCGTTGTTGGTCAGCGTGTTGGTGTTTGTGTTAACCGGGTTGGCGTTGGCCGCCGTGGTGATCACGTCGTTGTCGGTGTTGGTGAGCGTCGGACTGTTGGTGTTGGCGATGGTGGTCGTGTCAGCGTCGTTGATGGTGACGGTGACGGAGCCGGCCGCGCCGCCGGACGCCGATGAGGCCGCCGCCGTCGACACGGTGGTGGAATAGCCGACTAGCACGGCCAGGGGCAGGAAGCCCAGGATGTCGCCCAGGTTGGACTTGCAGTCGCACATGATCCGCTTGGCCCTCGGCGGTTTGCTGCCGTAGTGGGACGGGCCTGGTCGTCGGGTGGGGTACTTCTTCGTCTTCTTCGGCTTCTTCGGCTTCTTCTTCGGCGCGCCCTTGCCCTTGCCGGCACCAGGCGGTCGCTTCCCCTTCTGTGGCCTTGCCGGCCTCCCGGGGAAACCTGCGTTACTGCGGTCGGGCCCGGAGACGCCTCCGCCGTCCGCCGCCGCCGTCGCGTTCCAAACGCCGCCGGCCGCCGCCACGGCGCGAACCGCCATCTCCTTGCGCGGCCGCCTGCGGGAGGTCCGCGACCGCTGCCGGCCGGGCGGCGGCGGGCCGGGCCGGCGCCGCGGCGGCGCCCGCGGCCGCCCGGGCCGCGCGCCGCCCGGTCGCCACCTCCGGCCGAGCGCTGGCCGGCGCCGGTGCTGCCACCTGACGGACGAGCGCGGCGCCATCTGCCGACTGGCGGCCACCAGGCGCTGGCCGCGGAGGATGGCGCCTGCCGCGTGCGCCGCGCGGCCGCCGGCGGCCGGCCGGCGGCGCAGCCAGGTCAGCGGCCAGCGCAGGCGCAGGCGCCGCCGCCGGGGTCGCAGACGGAGACGCCTGGTCCACGGCCGGGCCGCCGCTGGCGGGGTCCGGGAACGGTGCGAAGCAGCATCCGCCCGCGTGCCATGCGGAACGGGGCTGATCGCGGTCTTATGCTCGTGACGTGAGGCGGTCACTGTTTGAACCTTTGCTGGATGCGGAGACGGTGGTGCCGCCGTCTCGTGCCAGGGAAAGTTCACTGCTCTGTGATGAAAATCGGTTTCGTTTGAAGAGCCGCCCGGCCGGTGGGAATCTTCCGGCAGCGGCGACGTTCCGTTGCCAGCCCCTACGACTCGGCTGTCCTCGTACCTCTGGTCCGACCCAGCGGCGAGGTTGCCTGACTGCCCCTGTGACCCCACCATCTCCGCACCTCCGCCGTCCATCGCTCGGCCCGGCGTCACCACCTTTCTCAAGCCCCGCAGTGAGTTGAACAGCTCCGCCCACTCCAGCGCGGCGCGGGCGCGGGCGGGCGGCCGGCGCGTGCCCGGCCGTGACCTCACGTTGACCCTGACCCCGCTCTGCTCCAGGCGGCGGGCGAGGTCGGGCTGGGCGCGGTAACGGCCGCCGCCCAGGTGCCGTGAGCCGGCCCGACTGCCGCCCAGAAGCAGGTCCACCAGCCGCTGCACCCACGGCCGGGCCGAGTCGGCCGCCTGACGGTGCTCCGGCTGGAGGCGCACAGGCGGCGGACGCGGAGCGCCGACCTCAGGCGGTCGGCGGTGCGGTGGCGGAGGCGCTGACGAGCGGGGAGGGTACGGGGCCGTGCGGTTTTGTACGTTGCTGTTCGCAGCTGAGGTCTCCACGAGGTCGTACAGTAGGCTGGACAGATATCCTAAACCTGAAAGGACAGGCGAGTCTGGAGTTATAAATGGTAGCGACAGCACTCAACGCGAACGGTTAAGCGCAGTGACAGCCGTATTTTAGTTAAGCCCTTCTGAGTGTGGGGAAACCTTGACAGGATTGACAGCATGCTTTACGAACAAATGTTTTAAAACCTTTTAACAGATTACGCGAAAATTTATTTTTGCTTTATTGTCAAAGGTTCATTTCAAATTCACCTGGCGCTAAAATTAATCGTCTGTATATAGTTATGACAACAATAACAGTAAATATGCGCTTGGTCTCACCTGCCAGCGGGCTGGGGAGTCCCCTGCCGGTGGCCGTGGCCGTGGCCGTGGCCGCGCCCGTAGAGCTGGAGGTCGCCGCCAGGGTGGCGATGGACGCCACGTAGATGAGCAGCGCCAGCAGCGAGGTCAGGGCGGCCAGCACGCCGGGCGTGACCTTCGACTGCGGGCAGCGGCAGAGCGGATCGCCGGGCCGACCGGGCGCGGCGCCCCGCCGCCGGTCCGCGTCCGCGCCGAGCTCGTCGCTCAGCAGTCGCGCGCCGACGCGGACCAGAACGTCGACGGCGTCGTCGGCGTCGAGCGCAGCGAGCTCGGTCTGCAGGGCGTCCAACTGCAGCGTGACGTTGTCGTCGCCGGCCGGCTGCCGGAGCAGGTAGCGTGAGCCGATGGCGCTCAGCTGCCGCACCAGCTGGTTCAGCCGGTCGCCGCCGGGCGGCGCTGCTGGCGCGGCCGGCCGCGGCGGTCGTGACGCGTTGCGGGACAGGGTGGCGCCGACCAGGTCCGACCAGATGGCATGCGAGACGTGACTGGAGAGGCCGCTGGCCGTGCTGTTGGAGCGGACGAGGGAGATGTTGCCGGAGTGGTTGACGAAGCCGTCGGCTCGGGGCCGCGGGGTCGGGGGCCGGGTGACATAGAGGGCGCCGAGACTACGCAGCGGGGTCACAGCGGTCGCAGAAGTCACAGAGGTCACAGAGATTGCAGAGGTAGCAGAGGTCACAGAGGTCGTGATAATCTCAGGGTACGCCACCGGAGTGACGTACAGGGAGCTGATGTTTCTCGCGGGCGACAGCCTTGGCCGATTTCGCGCCGTGCCCCGTCCTCTCTGCCGGGCCCGAGTGAGAAGCGAGAGGACTTTATCGCCCGCCTTTCCTCCAGACTCTTCGACCGACGCAGCCTCTGAGCTTGCAACCTCTCCAGCTTTGTCTGGCCGCCGCCGAGCCGCGTCCCACGCGCCGCCGCCGACGGCGCCGGACCTCAACCCAGCACCTTCAGAGGCGCCGACCTGGGCGGCGAAGGAGGCCCTCTCTGGTCCGGGCAGGCCAGTGGCAGGTCCGGGAAGGTCAGCGGCGATTCCGAAGTGCGCCGAGCCGGCGTGAGAGCGGTTGGTGCGCCGTCCGGCCGTCCCGCGGCCAAAGGCCGCGCTGTTGGCCTCGTAAAGGGCACCATGGCCGCCGCCGCTGCTGCCATCTGTTGGCGACCGGCGCGGGTAGCCGTTGGCCGGCACGAAGTTCTGCACGTTGTACAGCGTCACCGGCACCTCGTCGACGTTGTGAGTGGAGAACGGGCTGCTTCTGTTCATCACGTTCCTGTGGACGTGGCGAGCGGTGTTTTCATTTTTCCGGCGGCCACTGGTCCTAGTAGCTGCCTCCTGGACTTTGATCGCTTCGTGATTCCTCAGAGCGCTGTCCTGGGTTTGTGCCGCACTCTGAGGATAGTTCTGGACATCGAGGGCTGCTCGAACATTCCCACTGCGCCCAACTGTGGTTTCCACCGTCCATCTAAGAGGATAAAATGGCGTCGGTTTTCTGCTGGTATCTGCGGACACGCCCTGTCCTGGCATTATCAGTCCACCCTTTTCACCGCGACGTTTTAACTGGCTGACTCCATCTTCTTCCCATTCGTTGGGCACCATGATGGACGTCTTGTTGGGTGCCTTGTTGGACGCCTTGTTGGACGCTCCTCTAAATCGCTCCGAAGTGCTGACCCTGGCGGGTCGCAGCCATCTCGCCAGCGAGCTCACTGCCGCCCATAGTGACGAGCTGGCGCGGCGCGGCGGACGTGACGTCACACTTGCTGACGTCACTGGTTGGGGGAGGCCGATCAGCGTGCCGGAGATGGGCACGGGAAGGCGGCCACGCGGCCATGGCAGGGGCACCGAGGGTCGGTTCTTGGTAGTGCTGACCCGGCTCCCAGCGTTGGAGATGGATCCGGCGCTGGAGCTGCTGCCGAAGCCGATACTGAAGTCGGTGCTGGAGCCGGAACCTGTGCCAGAGCCAGTGCTGGAGACGATTCCGGGATTGGTGTTGGATTTGGGGCTGGTGCTGAAGCCGATGCTGGAGCCAGTGCTGGAGGGGGTGCCAGAGCTAAGGACGGAGCTAGTGTTGGAGCTGCTGCGCGGTTCGGATACCAACACCAGGCGGAAGTCAGAGCGGAGGCGGGCGGGCAGGTCGGCCGGCAGGATGTTCCACCGCTGAAGACGCCGCAGGAGCCGGCTGACCGGGTCAACGCCGGCCAGCAGAGACTTGGCCCTCACGCTGACGGGGTCTCCCGACTTCGTAGTCGCCGTGCTTGCGTTTCTTTCGGCAGCGTCTGAAGAGTTGTGTGCTGGAATGTGTCCTGCAGAGTCTGCTTGCTTCAGATTCTTTGGAGATTGCTCACGGTCACCGGGACTTAATGATTTCTCCTGTGACAATTTGTGTGACGAAAGAAACACGCTTTCAGTGGATTCTGAAGTTCTGTCTGTCGAGTAACGCACATCTGCGGGGGACTCCGGAGGCTTTTCAATCTGAGTTTCCACATCCTCGAGAACTTCTCCAGGGTCCTTTGACCACTCAGTGCCCGTGTCCTCTTCAGGCCTTCGCAAGTGATCTACACTGTCAGGGAGTTCTGGAGAAAATCTCCCCATCGGCGACGGTACACTCAACTTGGCCGACTTTTCTGTGCCGTGAGGTAGTGCTGACTTATCCGGAACTGAAAACGGAGAAGGAGAGTCCAGGGTCAGGGGCATATGTGGCGGTCGGCCGCCAGCTGCGGCAACAATCAGGGCACTGTTCAGAGCGATAATCGCCAATGCCATCGCAGCCATCTTCCGGGCGACGTCCGGGCTTCTGACTAAACTCATGCTGTCACTGACGCCGCCAAGTACCTGACGGTTTCCGGCCTCCGGCGCAGCGCCCGCCGGGCGCGCCGAGACTCAGCCTGAAATTCCCTGACAGCGTAGACGCCTGACTTGGCAACAGTAGACTCCCGATGATGACGACGCTGTCAGGCTCACGAGCTCCGCAGGCTGACGGTGCTCGAAGGCTGAACGGTCCCACAGGCGGATGGTATTCGCAGGCTGAAGATCCTCAAGGGATGGAGACGCTCGCGGGCTGATGACGTCCTCAGAGTGGCGAAGCTCGAATGGTTATGACGTGAAGAGCCAGAGGACGCAAGGCTCCGGCCGGAGCGGTTTGCAGTGCACAGTTGGCAAGCGAGTCGGACACCGTCCTGAGTTTGTCTGGATCACTACTGGTGACTAAGCCGAAACTTCGTCGCTGAACTTGACACCCGCACACTTGAAGGCAATCGCAACGTGAGATCCACCCCTCGGGGGACGCTCCAGAAGCGGTCTTCTTCGCCCACTGCGCCCCGCTCTCTTCAGTCCCTCCCCAGCCCTCTCTCACCGCAGACTCGGACACGCCGCAGACAACGGCGAGACGAACGCCGTCCGGACCACCACAGCGCGCCGGGCCGGTCGCGGCAGTGTCTGCCAGCTCCTGCGAGGCACTGCCGCTGCAGGCGGGGCCGGGCGGCGCCGCCGGCACCGCCGCGGGGCACGCCCGGAGGCGCGCCTGCTTCCCGAGTTTTTCTCCGCCATCTGCGCGCTGCCGGTGCCAGGTTCTTCGCCGCCTGGCGGCGGCGCCGATGCCGTTCGAGCACGGGTGCGGTCGGAGAACGGTGGGCGGCGCCGCATGCCTGCGGTCGCGTCAGCCGGCCCGCTTCCCGTCCGGCCGGAGCGGGGCTTCCTGATGACAGGCTCGCAGCTGTCCGGAAGTGGAGCGGAATGCCGCACGAGCCGGCGCGTGTTGCGTTTTTAAGCTGGGTGAGCTTCTCGCTAACAGTGTAAAAGAACGTCATGTCCGTGACTGATGTGGTCCATGAAAACTGTTTTAATGTCCAGCTATACGTCGACAAAAAAGATGTTGAACCCGGGAAAGCAATAAGTTATCCAGCTTTGAACCCCGGCAAAACCTAGCAATGTCCGCACATATACGAAACAGGGCTTTGAAGTGAAATAAAGAAGTCGACGTAAAATCGTTCTCTTCGATAATGCCGTCAATGAACTTACTCACTCACACATGATGTGAACCGCTCAGTGATCCCTGTCGATGGATCGGCTTCTGTGTAAATAATACTAATTCATTGTGTATCATATTGGATTCATCTTTGTATTATCTTGGGCTCAAACTGGATTCAAATTAGAATCCACGCAACAACACGCTCAGGGCCTTTTTTAAGGCTGCATTCGACGGCACTTGCTTGCCAAAGGGGTAGACAAAAAATGTGGGGCGAACCATCTTCCGACACCCTTTTCGGCAAGGGACCCAAAGATCGACGACGCCATAAGACGGCTCGCAACTCGCCGTCCCGTTACTGTGTTCATGATTATATCGTTGTTCATGTTGCTGGCAGACTGCGTGAGCGTGTTGATGGAGTTGGCCGCCGCCGCCGCCGTGATGACGTCGTTGTTCGCGTTGCTCAGCGCCGGCTGGTTGACGTTGTTGACCGTCAGCGCGTCACCAGTGTCGACGGTGAGAGCCACGCCGCCGGAGGCGGCAGCAGCGCCCCTGGCGGCGGCCGACGAAACTGCCGCCGAGTAGCCGAGCAGCACGGCCACCGGCAGCGCCTTCAGCATGCGGGCGAAGACGCGGGCCCGGCAGTCGCAGGGTGGGGGCGGGGTCGGCTGCGCCGGCTGGAGGGTGCCCTTGCCGCGCGCCCAGCGCGAGAGCCGAGTCCGAAGCTGCGCCGCCAGGAGGAGCATGTAAGAAAGAGCGCGGCGGACGTGGCTGTTCTTCGAGGGCGTCAGAATTGCTGCGACCTTCTGCCAGGCTTGGCCGGAGATGGGCTCGTGAGCGCTGCCTGGGCGATGTTTGGTGAGACTTTGCGAAACTTCAGTCGCCTGGGCTGCCCCGTGCGGGCTTGACGAGGCTTTGAGCTCTTCCGTGGCCCTCGACAGTCCATTCTCGCGCAGTGGCATCGACGCACCGGATGCCTGGCCAAAGACGGCGCCGTTGGCCGCTCTGATCCAGCCTCCGATGGCGGCGTCCACAGTGCGGCCGCCCTCGTTTTGACCGACTGATCTGCGCACCTCGGCCCGAACGTCGCTCCCATTCGCGCCAGACCGGAAGCCAAGCCGCGCCGACAGCGGCTTCCGGTCGGCGCCGCCACTCCGGACCAGCAGCTGCAGCTGCGGCGACGGCTGCTTCTCCGGATCGGCAGGCTGGAGGAAGGTGGGCAGGGCCTCGCGCTGGCCGGAGAGCCCCGGCCACGGTCCCTCGACAGGAAGATTATCTGAAAACGGGAGAGGAGCATTACCAGGCCAACCGGACACGTGCACTCACCTGCGCTTGGCTGCTGGCGGCTGCGGACGGATGCTGGCAGCTGCTGGCGGCTGCTGCTGGCCGCTGACGGCTGCTGGCGATTGCTGACGGCCGCTGACAGGCTGAGACGCTGAGATGAGAGACGCCAGACGGGGAGCGGCTGCGATGTGGCGTCTCCTCCTCACCAAGTCGTCCAACCGTCTGCTCTCGAGTGAGTAGTCCGGTCGTGTACCCTCGTGTAATCGCCGACTCCGGGTTGGTGAGAGCGACTGCCGGCCGCGGAGACGGGGCCTGTCTGTACGTGCTGCCGGTGTCGGCTGCGACGCAGCCCCGGCAAGGGAGGAGGAAATAGTTTTGCGATTATTTCCATGTGGCCTGTATGGCGCTGAATGGCTACCCTTTGACCGACTGCTAGCGAGAGTGGAAACCAGCTTCCAGAACGGAGCCGCGACGGGACCGTCGCCGCCGCCACCGAGGCGCCTGGCCATGTTGGTGATGATGTCGTTGTCCTGGTTGGAGGCGGTGTTGGTGATGGTGTTGATGGGGTTGGCTTGTGCGGTCACCGTGATGACGTCGTTGTCGGTGTTGGTCAGAGTCGGCGTGTTGGTATTGGTGCTGGTGACGGTGTTGCCGCCGCTGACGGTGACGGAGGTGGTGCTGCCCGTGGTGCTGGAGCCGCCGGAGGATGCCGCCGCCGACGCCGACACCGTGGTGGTGTAGCCCAACACCACGGCGATCGGCAGGAAGCCGAGCAGCTCCTTCAGACCGCTTCGCTCCGGGCAGTCGCACTCCTTCTCGTGCTCGTAGCCCTTCGACTTCATCTTGTGCTGCAGCTTGGTCATGGTCTTGGCCAGCTTGGACAGCCACGGGTTCTTCCGCTTCGCCTTCTGCAACGCCTTCAGCATCGTGGGCCGCATGCTTAACGGATCCCACGGTCTGGGCCTCGCCGTGTTTTGCTGTTGCCAGTCTTGACTGGAGGGAAGGATGTTGTCCTGACGCATGGGAACATGCCTAGGCTGTAACGACTGCCCTCTCCTGGAGGACGGCGCCCGGGTCCTCATGCCCTTCCTGCGCCGTCGGGCGCGGCTTCCTCTCGGCTCTGCAGGCGTCCGATCGGAGCGGTCGCTCCACTCCGCTTCATCACCTTCCTCGCCACCCTGCGGGCCCCCCGCTGTCCCACAAGCCCATCGGGCGTTGTTCTGTGAGATATCCGTCGGCTCGCGGCACCTCTGTCGGCTGAGGGACGGTACCGGGGGCGTACAGAGACCCGCGGAGCTGGCGGCCGGCTTCTGCCGGCGTGGCTCGGGACGGCCACTCTGAGAGAGCTCACGCCGGGCGGCGGCCGGAACGGAGGGCGGCCATCTTGCAAGATACCCCGAGGCTAGGCTGACGAAGAGTGGACGGCGTGGACGCCGCTCGTCTGCTGCGGCCAATGCCGGACAGCCGGCGGCCTCTCCCCCCTTCTGCTCCGTGCTCTGTGGACCGGTTTGGGTTCTCCCTGCCAGTCGGTGTTCCGTCGCTTCGAACCGGGTACGCGGTGTGTGCGTCTGCGTGGAATGGACCGGTCTTGCCTGATCCAGTCAGTGGGGTTCTTGGTCCAGACGTTGTTCGGAGTTTCTGGTCAATACTCCAACGAGAGACATCGTTAGCGCCGTTCGAAGTAACGACTGGTGAAACTAGGCCGATGAGACTCTCCATGGTATTGCCAAATGTGTCCGACTCAAGAAGGCGGCTGAGTTCGTCAGCGTCCGAAAGGTCTTCGTTAAAAGCACTGAGCAGTTCTGAAAGGAGGACGTCATTATTGGCACATAGGTAGCCGCAGCGAGCGCAACTCATATGTATATGACATATGGTCTCATAGCTTACTGGGATTTATACGGCACTGTTCGTGGACGATGCATTGGTTAGCGTGGCAGATCAGAAATGATGTAAAAATGGACTCCCTTTTTCGTAAAATAAGGCCATATAAGCAATTATCTCCCATACAATGTCAAGTACAGTCTGGCTAGCAACACATCGCGTGAAGTCTACGCCAACAAAACAAAACTGTGACTGATAAAATAAGCGATTTCAGGATGAAGACCTGGTGTCATCAGAACGTCTTTGTGACAAATCGTATGTCGTAATTGACATATCCTTTTACGGTTGGCTTTGGTTACAGGGTTATTCGGAAGTGTTGAAGCAGGGCTGCAATACCTCGAGACCTTTTAGTGGCTGTAGACCTTATACATAATACCACGTAAAAAGGTAAAGGTAAGAAGCAACTATTGTCTTTGATTATCACTACAACCGATTATCATTTAATAACAGACTTCACAGAGCAACCATTGCTTTAGGTCAGCATCACTACGGAACGATAATACCAGACGAAATCTAATGCAACCGCAAAAAAACACACATCTCAGCACGGAACGACAAAATTCCTCTGGTATCCAGCCCAGCATGTGACCTCAACATCCAGACTCCTCCACCACGGCAACAGCAGCTGTTGCCGGCTCCACCACTCACCGCCCAGCTCCAGCCCGGTCCGCAGTCCTCTCCCGGTGGCATTGGCCGTGGCCGTGGCCGCCTGGAAGCCGAGCGTGGTGCTGGCCAGCGCATAGACCAGCAGCGCGGCCAGCGACACCACGCCCAACAGCGCGCCCGGCCGGCTGAAGTCCTCGCACACGCAGTCCTCCGTCATTCCGGAAGTGGAAAGGTTCCGGTGCCGTTCCGACAGGATGTATTCGGCGCCCACCTGCCGGGGACGGAGGTCAGCTGAGTTGCTGCGAGGCTGAGATGCTCAGGTGGATAGGTTTGTGAAAGTTGACGTTTGTCATTTGAATCACACTCTGCATTTACCCGGCGTCGAACTGTTTAAAATCGAGCGACGCAGTCCGACTGATATGGTCCACTGTTTGTGGGATTTGCCTGCTGCTTTCGCTCTATTCCCATTAAAAATCGCAAGTGTTTCACAGGAACCACAAGAAACATCGCAAAGCCATCATTGCCGCAGTAAAAGTTTCATCCTAAACTTATCAAAATGTATCCAAAGCCGGCATCGTTACTTAACTTGCTACGATACCTTACGACGACGGGACCTTACAATGACGGGATCCAGCAGATGTACGACTGTATGCAGCAGTCCGACCTTCGTCATGATGTCCTGCAGCTGGCAGCATCGTCTCACCTGTGACAGCATGTCCTGCGGCTGGTGTATCACCTCACCTTGGACAGGATGTCCTGCAGCTGGCTGTACCGGTCCGCCGAGCTGAGCTCGGACCTGGTCTGCCGTGACGTCATCAGCGGGGCGGCCCAGGGCGCGGGGGTGGCCGCCGTGGTGTTCGCGGTCAGCCGGGCGAGCAGGCGGCCTGCGCTGAGCGCCGGGTGCCCGGCGGCGCGGGCCTCCGTCCTGTTGCCGTACCAGGGCTCGGTGCCGACCGGCAGCCGGCGGGCGGCCCGCTGCAGGCCTGCCGTCACGCTGGCCAGGGCCGGCACGACGGAGCGTTGCTGCCCTGGCTGACCCGCCTGCCCCAGCTGGCCCAGGTGGGTCAGGTGGGTCAGGTGGCCGACGCGCCGCTCGGCCGTGCGCGTGGCGCCCACGAGACGCGCGCCGCGGCGCGCCGGCCGGCCGCGCGGCCGCCGCCGGCCGGCGCCGAACAGCCGCCGCCGCAGCCACGCCAGCGGGGCGCGGCGGCGCGGCGCGGGCCCGCGGGCCGCCGCGGAGAACCAGGACGGCAGCCGCGCCCGCCGCGGCGACCAGACGGAGGCGGAGGCTGCCCGCCGGCCCGGACCCCACCGTCGGGGGCGGCGGGCGGCCGGACCCGGCCGGACCCGGCGCGGGAGCCGGGCTGAGGAGGCTGCCGCGAGTCCGCTGGGGTTCGGGACGGGATGTGGGACAGCGGAGGAGAGGCGGAGGATGCTGCTCGAGATGTGCCGGGGCAGGGCGGCCGCTGACAAGACCCGGACGGCGCTGCCTGGGGCAATGTTGGGGAACGGCTGAGGCCTGGGGCCAGTGGAGGGTTCCCGCAGGATGTGGCTGGAGACGCGCTGAAACAGAGGAAAGGCGTATGGGCTGCCCTGTTTCCGGGTTTCTTCCAGGGGTGAAGGACCTGCTGCGGTCCGGGCGGTGGTCTGCGTACGAGGAGGCTGTGGACCGAATGTCTGCTCGCCGCGCTCTCCTCTGCGCTGGTCAGCTGGCCGGCCGGATACCCTTGCAGTGTCCCCGCGAGTGTCAGCCGACTGCGGTGCCGGAGACGGAGGAGAATCGGCCACTGGGCTGGCCTGGCCCCTCGGGATTGATAGCACCCGGCGCCGGGCCCGAGTCCCGTGGGGGAACTCCATCAGCTGCGGATGCGGCGCGAGGCGTGCTCAGCACAGGCGCTGCGTCTCCGCCTCGCGAACCGACCGCCGTCTGCGCAGCGCCAGACCTCGAAACCTCCAGCAGTTGAGGTTTCGAGCTCAGGCTGACCGAGCGGATGCAGCAGGTCAAGTCCCACGACACGTGCCGGCTTCAGATGTGGCGACGGCGGCCGTGGCAGGCGGGCCCCGAGCCTGGGGTGACCCGCCCCCAGCTGCGGACGGTCAGCCCCCAGCGGGGGACGCTGCGAGGTGCGAGATACACCGTCGAGTTGTCCGCTTCTGCTGCAGTTTCGGCAGCTGCTGGACACTCGCAGGGTTAGGCTGGGATCTCAGCCCGATCTGGTGCCCCGAATGCCCCTGTTGCGACTTCAGCATGCTGTTGCGACTGAAGATCAGGTCCAGCTCCACGTCACCATCCGTCGGCTGAAGGTCTGGAGTCCTGTTCGAGGCGGAGACCGCCCTGTCTCTGACCCCGGCTGGCTTTACCCGGTGTGTACCACGCTGCGCTGTGCCGCTGCTGGCTGCCTCTCGGCCGGAACGGGGTCCGTCCGCTGCCGGACTGGACACCGCAATGGACGCATCTGCCTTCGGCCGGGACACCGGACGGGATCCGTCCGGTGTCGTTCCGGACCCGGCACGGAGTCCGCCTGCCGTCCGTCCGGACACCAGCCGCGGGTCGCGGTAGACGTAGAAGTTGAGCAGACGCACCGGGCGCCGGGCGGCGGCGCCGTCGCCGGCCGCCAGGAGGGCGGTCAGCAGCACCGCAGCGGCGCCGGCCGAGGCCGCCATCACCCGCTCTGCTCGTCCTCGGCGCAGCGCCGAGAGTGGACAGCGTCTTCAAGGCGCGACAGCTGGGGCTGGCGCAGGCTCCCGTGCCGAAGATAAAGCTGGAGCCGAGGCTGGAGATGGAGCGGCGCTGGGTCGACGCTCGACGGCGGCACTGAAGCTGAAGCTGGCGCCGATGCCGTAAGAAGATCCGGAGCGGGAGGTGGTGCCTAAGCCGAGGACCTCTGAGACGCACCCGTCGCCGGAGCTCGAGTCGGAGGGGACCGGCCCGCGTCGCTCCGCGCCTGGAACTGGCGTCACCGATCCCTGCTGGTCGTCTCCGCCGACGGCGGCCGTCCATCACCGACCATAGCTCACCCGGCCGGCCGCCACGGGCTCCTCAATCACCCCGCGCCCATCAGCCGCCCCTAAATCAATGTGACAACAATGGCGCGACACCAGGCGGCGGCGTGCGGCGGCGCGCGCTGCGGCCGCGCCGCAAACGGGGCATGATTTACCCGCCCGGAAGTGGCCGCTGCCGGTTCCCACGGCGCTGACCGCCGGCGGCTGCCGTGTGCGGGAGGCTCCGCTGCGTCTGACGCCTTTCCGGGTCTGGGAGGAGGTGAAGGAAACCACTGGCTTTCGTAGCGGGCTCGGAAACGGCAGGGATTGGGGATTGTTCTGTGGATTTCCCTTTTAAATGAACAGTTTGTAGAGGAATCGGTTGGCGAAAAGACGTACATGCTGGCATTGGCGGACCATTTGTAGCATATGTACAGATAAGCCACAAACGGAACTACAAATTCAAGCAGGCTAAAACTAATGAAGAGCATATAAATTGTAACAGTCCTAGTAATATCTTATAATGCACCATCATGAGACTTGAAAGACAAACAAAAATGTTTTAGTGTCTTTGTTTAAGACGTAACGAGAGAAATCAACTATAAGAAAAAGAACAAAAGTTGGCCCTGCTTATCCTGATGTAAAAATGACATTCCGATCTGAAGTAGGTACTACGGCTTAGGTGTTCCTGAAACTTCTTGGGAAACGCTGTGATGGTGAAATTCGCAACCCTAAATTCAATCGCGGTGGAGATACCTCCTTCGTACGTCCACCAGGAGCTATGGTACCTATGTAGTAGATTTGGTGGTCTGCACTTGTCATTTGCTAGAGGTAGGCACTATTCCGTTCACACATTGTATGTTACACGTTTGATTACATTGTCTTGTCTTGCTCGTCCGTATACTTTTCGTGCCAAATGTCGGCGTATTCACTATTATGGGATAGCATACAGCTAGAATACAGGATGAAAGGTATCTGCCCATCCAAGGAAGATATACGCGGAGATATTTTCAAACAAAACTTGAAACTGGTGCCACATATTTCGAATAGCTATCTTCACTTCACCTTCAGTTGTTCCGGAGGGACATCTGGACGTCATGGACTCGGCCGACTCCAGAGTGCTATCGCTTGATAGGTGATGGTAATGTAGCTACCACGGTTAGCGCTACTTAACTTCAGCAATTACCAGACTGCATATTTGGTAGTGGATTGTAAAACTGATAGGACACAATGAAATCATGCATGACATGATTTCACAGCAAATGCGCACAGTTTGGTTTGTAGCGGAAAGCTCATCGTACCTGAACAAAGAACGGAAAGTTTCTATTGTTTTATTGCTGAAGAACGTGAACATTATTTTTCGGTTGCTGGCGAAAAGCTCATCAAATCTGAACAAAGAACCAAAACTTTCCATTTCTTCCCGGCCGACGTCGGTCTTTTTTGAAGCACGACGTACTGAACTGTCGTCGGCGAGGTTCGCGCCACTGGCTACCCGTCTGGTGGCTGGGTGCTTAGTATGGGTTAGGACGCACAGCCACTTGGCTCAGGCGTCTGGTGTCTAATTCACACCACACGTGACACCGATCAGGGGCTGATGGCGTCGAAATTTGTACCCACAGCCTTGCGATGATGAGTCCGAGTCTCTGTCCACAGAGTTAACAAGGATGACCTGATCTGTTTGATCTGACGCAAGGGTGGATCTAGATCATCTGTTACGGGGCGGGGGCGGGGATAAATCTCCATCTGTGCAACCTAACTTACCCTCAAATGTCAACTTCCCCTGGGTTTTGTCCTCTATGTTTCGCCGTTTTCGACAACTGCCGTGTCTTTCAAAAAGTATTTCGAGAAAATACGTTTTTCCGATCGAAAAAGGGAGGCCAAAAGGCATGTTGACCCCTTTTCCAAAGACAGGAACCATAGCCCCGATGTCCCCTTCCCTTTGGGTCAGTCAGTGATCCGACGTATCACTGGTACTCCACTGACACTTCCTCCGCTGCCGCCGATGCCGATCTTCCTGCGCCCGAGGCACTTCCCGCGACGCCTCCGGCCCGTCTCATAACGCTGCGTCTGCCGTGGTTTTTGTCGTAACATCTGCACCGCCGGCCGGCGCCCGGCGGGCGATTTACGACCGCCTTACGACGCCGCTAGCGGTCGTACCGGTGTTCACCGGAACCATCGACACCACCCGAGGCCCACTGGTCCCTGTGGACCACAGCCAGCCAACGATGACGTAGGACTCTCATTAGTGCAGAGAATGGGTCTAGATCCTGCTTCTGCTGCTTGTGCTGTCGCGGCTCATTTTTCGACTCCATCGGGAGCCCTCCCTGGCTGATTTATAGCCAGATATTCGCATTTGCACTTTTGGTTTTAGATAGCTCACTTTCCCGGAAGTCGATGTTAGGTTATCTAAGGTCGTGGGGATCAGAGGTGCGCTCAAGCCTCGCCGTCCGATGAAATTTGATGGGAAGAGGTTTATTAAAATGTTTAATGCGTACGTCATTGTGATGAACACGCCCCGGGCTTTGTTTCACACAGAACTCTTAATTTGAAAAATCACTAAAAAACAGTTTTCCACTTCTGATACGGTGTAAAGTGCTTTTATTTGACTCTATCTGGGAGTTGTCATCAATAACTTATAGTTTCTAAACGCTGTCATTCTAGGAGGAACGAGTAAAACTCCGGAATTCATCCAATCTCTTGACCCTCTTCAGTTCAGAAATTACACAGGGCCTTTTTTATATTCATATAAGAGGACATGGTGGCATAATGATTGTTTGCGTCTAGTACCCGACAGGGAAGTGATATTTTCTTTCCCACTGTCATAATACGGCTGACGGCTGCTGGCACATGAAGTAACAACGGTTCGTCTCATTAGGTTTTCGTGTCAGAGTCTCCGACGATATTAGTCATCAATAAACCGCGTTTCGGCTGTAAGGACGGACCAATGATCTTTTGCTCAGACCATTCAGTTTAGATGACAGACCATAGGTCAAATGTTTTTATGTAATAAATTACTCATCAGTGAAAGACAAATGCCACGAATCAAACCGCTCGAACAAAATTTTATTTTATCACTGAAACTTGCCTTATAGCTCACCACGGTTTAACACGTGCGCTAAAAATGCTAAACGTTAACGATATTGCACTGGTAACCATATTGCACTGGGTAAGGACTTCACAATAATATTTAACGTACTGCACTGGCAACGGGCACATAAATAATGCACTACATTCTGCCGTATCGCAATTACCAATGACTTTACAGCCGACCCACGAAAAAAGCGAAACATGCACGGAAGCAGCCTTCCAAATCGTGAGATCACGTGAAAATTCGCTTGGACTAGGTTCGCAGCAACCAAAATCATAATGTATCGTGATTTCACCCATTGTATGACGTCAAAAAAAATCAATACCATGATTTCCTGCAGCATGACAACACTATAAAAGCTCGCTTCGGCTTTCGCTTGTCGACAACACCAATGCGGCTCACCTTCAGTTATGACATGATCAGCAAAGGCTGCCTCAGCCCGCTCGTTCTATCAGAACTCCTTCCCGTCCACCAGCTGGTCTCCCCCGGCTATCACGCTCTTCCGCTTGTTCTCCAACGCGTCCTCCAGCGGGACGGCTAGTCGTCCAGCTGGCAGATGGAGGCGACGCCGCGGTTGATCCAGTGGGCCGGCGGCTCCGCCGACGGCAGCGTGATGTAGAAGACGAAGTTGGTGGAGTGGCCGGTGGTGGAGAGGGTTCCGCGCCGGGCGGACGTGTTGTACAGCGGGCAGGCGTACAGGCCGTCCATGCTGAACTCGGCCTGCCGCAGCCGGCGCGGTCAGCACCGAGACGGGCGCAGCGCGCGGACACGCTGAAGGGAAGACAGCGACGCGCGCCACAGCGGATACATCACGACACAGATACCGATAATGCAGTGTTCTCTAATGGATATCGGATACTCCGAGCTGAGATGGCGACGCCACTGCAGACACATCAAGGCAGATACACAGACACAACAGTGGACACATCTGAGCATCGACACTTCAGAAGACATGCGCGTAAGACGATACCGATACTGCAGTGGACACACTGGACTGAGGTACTGGCGCCCCAGCGGACGCACACGTGCATATGCACGGCACTACGACGTCAAAGTCCGGCAGGGATCCTCACACTACAGCGAACTTATCCAACATCCAGACATGCCAGTATCACTCGACACTCCCGGAAAAAATACCACCCATGCAAGGGACGTGCTCTGACGTTGTGACGCAACACAGTACATATCCAAAGAAGCCGACACTACCCAGAACACGCACAGATGGAATAAACACATGCAGAGACATCGCTGCCATAGCAAGCAAACCCAGACACCGACACCACAGTGCATTCAGATATTAACACCACAGCGGACACATACAGGTATACCAACATTAGCGGGAACACATACAGAGACATGGGCACTGCGGCGGACACAATGCAGCGGGAAAATCTCGGGGAGGCACTGAACATGCCAGGACACATTCACACAAAAACACAGCTGATGTATCAGCAAGAAGTCTCAGCAATGATCAACACAAAAAACGCATCCAATCATCGCACTCTAGGGGTAAGGGGAAACACATTTGTCAGAGGCAGCTCATCATGACGATTCCTGCGGAAATACCGTTGGCATGGCCGACTGGTCCAGGGGCCAGTCAGTGTCCGGACCCAGGTTTGTGCCTGGTCCACCTAGAGTGCATCGACTCATGGTCTGGCCTATCGGGCGGGGAATCGATCTCATTCCGATCCACAGCGGCTTTACAGACGTGACATACTGATGAAATGGCAAAAGCCTGCGATTCTTTTTAGATTCTGATTCAGCACAATTTCCACTCGAATCGATTCTGATTCTGATTTGCGACGAACGTGTGAAGTTACGGCATGACTTCGGAATCACGCTCAAGCCTGCCTGACACCTGCCAGCCAGGCCAGGAAAGGCGGCGACCTGCTGAGATCATTGCCACTCATCATCATCATCATCATCATCATCATCATCATCATCATCATCATCATCATCATCATTATCCCACCTTTATGCCCGGCTGCAGCCAGATGATCGGCAGCGTGTCGAACAGGATCTTGGGCAGCGACTCGGCCAGGCGGCCGGCGGTGCGGTCCCAGCGCGCGCCCTCCAGGAACAGGCCCTGAGAGCCAGCGGCAGCAGTTCTCAGTACACGGCCGGCGGCGGCAGCGGCCGATCCGGCGGAACACAGGTCCACTGGCCTGTCTAAACTTTATATCACGAAAGAACAAGTACGTTTCCCCAATTTCTATTGGTTTTTGGGCGACGACGTCGCGAAAAAAAACTGGCATATCATTATACATTATATATATATATATATATATATATATATATATATATATATATATATATATATGTATGTATGTAACTGGCCTATCGGAACACAAAACGTTGTCTTGAAACGCACGCGATATACAGAATCTTCTAGCTCCTTACGACTAAATGTTTTTCCCATCCCTAACAGACCAGATAGATACGTCCTCGACCAGGGTTACGTTCACCAACATAGATACATGAGCATAATACTCGTCCCCTGCTCGAGTTCTGAGTTCCTATGAGTGTTACTCGAGCACGATCGTTCACGCGAACAAGCTTGGACACGCTGGGCAGTCACGATAAGGTCAGGTCTGCGGGTGACAATAACAGCAGGTGGTGTTTCTACAGCGACAGCGTGAGGCGACAGACGGTGGTTCGCAGTAGCCTTGGACACATGCAGTACTCGTCACGCCTTCCACTGAGTCTCTGTAAACCGCTCCTGGATGGGGTTTTTCGAAAGACTGGGATGCAGAGAACAGGGGGAAGACGAAAAATATCCCCAGCATCCGTTAGAGATTTTCAG
This sequence comes from Capitulum mitella, assembly GCA_030062745.1. Lineage (NCBI taxonomy): Eukaryota > Metazoa > Arthropoda > Thecostraca > Pollicipedomorpha > Pollicipedidae > Capitulum > Capitulum mitella. The sequence continues at coordinate 15,392,709 of CP099851.1, read as the reverse complement.
TAAGGTGTAGCGCCCTTGAATGCGATGAAGCGAAATCCAACATGTTCATACAAGATGTAGCCAAGCAAGGAGCACAACATTTTTCGGTTATAGCGAAATTAGTTCGATCACAGCGTGAATCATGCACGAAAAAAATACCAACCCCACAATCTCTTCGCATGCGTCGTAAAAGCCTGATGACTAGCGGCTATTGGCCTGTGTGACTAATACATGCGTGACAGCGAATGGTGTCGTATCGTACCCATATACCACGGGAGTCCTCGGTCGGCTAGACATGGAGAAGAGCCAACACATTTTGATGACAAGAAATACAGAGATTCTGCAGCTACACCATTACTGGTAGCATTTTCACAATCAGCTACTGTTCTCGTAAACGTAAGCCAGCCGGGGAAAAATCACGGAAACACCTGACATCTGAGATCATGCAGAGACGCAAAAAATTAATTTACTGTTAACTGGCAGTAAGAATTCACGTATCCTAAAATCAGTCCATTATAAGCATAGTTATCCATTCACTCTGGCTCACATTAAACCCAAGCCCGCCAAAATGTAGGTGAGCAGTATTTCATCTGGGAAGCAAAACTACCGTTGGCACATTTTGATCACGTGCCATCACATAGCCATGCACTCCATCGCACGCGACGGTGCGGCAAACGTATCCAGTTGATGGCACCCATAAAAGTGAGCTGGTCACTTGACGGCCTGGCACTCTCTGACCAGACACCACACACCAGGGCCGTCACCGGGGCTCCACAGTGGAAACGCTGACGACGTGGATGGGAGATGGGAACGACGCTAAGTAGGGTTCTCGCAAGACAAAGACAAAGCTCACTGTTAACTTCCGACACACAGAACACGGGTTCAGGAGCTAGAAGCCTCTCCCAGGCGAGGGATATAAAAAACCCCCAGGTCCCCCGACAGGTAACGCTTCTGGCAGACGCCGGCCGTGTGGTCGGCGGGGAGGGAGGTTACCCCCCTCTGCCTCTGACCTTGATCAGCTCGCCGTCCTCCGGCTTCTCCGGGGCGTTGGCCTCGTGCTGGGTCACCACGTACCTGCAGCCGGTAGGGGGCGGGTCACCAGTGACGTCAGAGCCCGCCCCGGCCAACGGCGGGCGGCAGAGGAGCAGGGGGAGGGGTCCATGGTGCCCTACACTTGGCCTTAGAGGGGACGGACTACGTCAGGGTCAATTCCTGCCTATACCCGGTTGCAAATGAAAATCAAGGATTTCAGAAAGGAGAGAATGCTGGATATGTGTCACAGCCGAACCACGGTGGTTTCAAGAGCAGAACGAAGAAAATTGGATGTCTCACATTAATTCTCTGTACCCGGCAATGTCTGCCAGGAAACCTAACGGCACCGATTGCAGAATACGACTAATCGTCAGTACAAAATGCCGATACCGCGCGTCATACACAGCTTCATCCTTCAGCATGGTGGGATGGGCCAATCAAGGACGGATATACCACGCACGACGACTGCCTTTCTTTCGAAGGCACCGACATCTGGACACAGACCTGAAGCCCAGTTGGTCGATGGAGATGTGCTTCTTGCGCGCGTAGTTCTGCAGGATGCCCGTGAGGAAGGAGTGGATGAAGAAGAAGCCGGAAATCCAGAAGACGGACGGCGTGCCGTTGTCAATCCAGTCCTGCAGCGTCTTCAGTCTGTCGACAGAACAGGATGCATCGGTCGGCTGGATGATGATGGCCCTTACTTAGAGATAATACGAAAAAGAGACATATACTGTTACGAGCACACCTCAGACTCGCAGGGCTGGTGAGAACAGCTACAAGATGAACAAGATCACGGGTAGTTGTTTTACCCAGTGATTTGTATGAACATGTGTGTGAATTGGCATGAATCTGTATGAATGTGAATATGAATACGATCATGAATATGAATGTGAAATGAAAGTGTGATAAACACATTTCCACTGAACGAGATCGGGATACATCGATACGGAGAAGCACTCCTGTCTACCATGACCAGCATCTGACGACCTGCTGATGCATCAGCATCAGCAGGTGCGACAGGTCAACAATCACCAGCTAACGTAATTACAACAAAATGGCGTGCTTACGTCAGTCGCCGACACGACTCGGGCTCTCAGGGAACGCAGATCCCAGGCCGTCGGAACACACGCACTCAAACCATTTTAACCAGTTTAACGCGCGCGCAGAAAAAGTGGCGATTTGGGAACGGAAAACGCTCCAACTGAACAACGATGCCTACCTGGTGATGAGGTCGCTGAAGTAGCCGCCGAGCGGCTTCAGGCTCGGGTAGGACTTGCTGCTCCACAAGGCGGGCACCTTCCCCACCGACATGGAGTTGAAGACCTCCTCCAGCTCGGCCGACATCACCACCAGACCTGGCGGCGGGCTCTCGACATCAGCAGACTGGCGCTGATGTCAGCACCGAGCAGCGACAAACGACACCGTGGCCGCCGTCAACGGCCGAAACCCGACCAGAAGCGTGAATGCCGCCAGCCTGATGGCGAATACTGCCGGTAGTTACGACTAACGTAGCGTGGCCAGGATCGTTCAGAGGACCACAGCTTAAGGCAACGTGCGTCACGTTTAAAAATGCCAGCCATTCCCCTCAAAGCATCCCGACTAAGCACACTTGTCCGGTGACTATGACAATAAACAACAAAAGATATCACGAAAAAGGACAACAAATGATCACAAAACGTGTCAACAAACAACACCCAAAACGACGATCAAAAACAGTCCGCTCCAAACAGCCCGAGAACACCTCACAACAGGTGACTCCGCACGGCCGAGTCGGCCCTGACTCGCGCGCCGCCGCCTCGGCCGGGCGCAGACCGCCGTCCCGCCCGGGCCGGTCCGGTGGGGACCCGGCCAGGCCGGGACGGACGCAGCCGCAGCCGCGGCCCGGCGCCGCCTCACCCTTGATGGCCTTCTGCACGTTGACCAGTGTGGAGCGGATGACGGACGTCAGACCGTTGAAGCGGATCAGCTCCTGGGACCGGGCGGCGGTCGTCAGCGCACGCGGCGACAGGGCCGCGTGGTGAACATGCGATACGGAGGGGAGGTACCCTTGGTAATGGCGTGTCAGGCTGGCCGCAGACGCAGAGTAGCAGAACAGGCGTACAAGTGGCAAGTGGCAGACGCACATGGCAGGAAAGCCCCGTGAACTGACAGACGCAGCGCGGCACAGCGGGCGTGCATAACGCCAGAGACTCAGCGGACTGAGGCCGGGCTGATGTGGCCGCATATTTACACATGTTGTCATCTTTTGTATCTGGTAGGAATTCATTCGGAAAACAAGAAATTAAATATCACCAAATGAGATCTGAACTGTTTGGACACGGTATTCATGCTCTCCTCATTTGTGAACTAGATCCATTTTCGCCGTCTCCATCACCAAATCTGACCTATTTCAACATGGTATTTATGCTCTGCACGTACCTAAACTGGACCCGTTGTGCTGTCTGAGCCACCGAATCTGACCTGTTTGAGCACGGCGTTCATGCTTTCTTCATATCTGAACTCGATCCATTTCAGCTGTCTCCACCACCAAATCTGACCTATTTGAGCGTGGTATTTATGCTCTTCTCGCACCTAAACTGGACCCGTTTGCGCCGTCTGAGCCACCAAATCTGACCTGTTTGAGCACGGTGTTCATGCTCTCCTCGCACCTAAACTGGACCCGTTTGCGCCGTCTGAGCCACCGAATCTGACCTGTTTGAGCACGGTGTTCATGCTCTCCTCGCACCTAAACTGGACCCGTTTGCGCCGTCTGAGCCGCCGAATCTGACCTGCTTGAGCACGGTGTCCATGCTCTCCTCGCATCTAAACTGGACCCGTTTGCGCCGTCTGAGCCACTGAATCTGACCTGTTTGAGCACGGTGTTCATGCTCTCCTCGCACCTTAACTGGACCCGTTTGCGCCGTCTGAGCCGCCGAATCTGACCTGCTTGAGCACGGTGTTCATGCTCTCCTCGTACTTGAGCGGGAACTTCTCCTCGGCCAGCTCGAGGTCGAAGGGCGGCTGCAGGCGCTGCAACAGGTCGGCCGCCAGCTGCGTCACCGCGTCCGAGGACGAACCTCCGGAGCCGGACGACGCCTGCTGCGGCTGCGTCTTCAGCAGGCCCAGTAATAGCTGCGGCAGTGGAGGCGGCGCCGTCAAGGGCTGACGTGGCAATCTGAGGCAGGCACGTAGCCAAGACTGTCCCGGGGGGGGGGGGGCAAATGTCAAACTTTGTTACACGTCACTGGCATATGGCGAAATCTACGGGAACGCGCAGCAATTATATGCAACTGGCCTCATATTTAACCCACAAGAATACATATCATGTTTCCTTTTGCAACATATATATGACCACTATTCCGTATTCGCGCGAAATCGCTATATATCTAGTAAAGACCCCTTGGCTCAAGGGGGCCATGGCCCCATGGCCCCCCTTGGCTACGTCTCTGGTCTGAGACGTGGCGTGACGTGACGTTCGTAATGTGACAGCTGGCGGTCATCGGAGGGAAAGGGTAACGTCATCGCAGGGAGAGGGACGACGTCATTGGAGGGAGTGGGATGACGTCATTCGAAGGAGAGGGCTGCTGATGTCAGAGGGAGCGGGATGACGTGATCGGACGACCGCGGACACGGGCAGGATCGGCTTCAGCACAGGACACACGACAGAACAAGAAACAGACCACACGACGGGGCAGGACCAAGCTCAGCTAATAAACACGAGGCCGGACCAGGTCTGGCAAAACAGGACCTGTTCCGTCTGTTAGGTGTAATAATGTAGACCTTTCAGGTCCATAACAGAAGATCCGACTGGGTGACCACAGCATCGAACCAGGCCACGCAGCGTACTAAAGACAGGACCGGAGCACAAGGCGGGAGAAGGGCTGGAAGCACGGTGTCGTCCTCAGGTTATGAACCAGAACCTTTGTAATTCTGAATAAATGCACCTTCCGACTACAGCAGCCCATGAGACGTTGACAAGCTTTCAGCCGTCGCCACTCCCGCACCAGTACACCACTGCACAAGGCTTTTCATCGTCCGAGTCTGACCTCACGCCTCACGGAGACGACCTCCCGCCGTCGTCGCCCGGCTCTGGCTAAAAGCTCACGAATATTCCCACATCTGCGTCCGACGAAAAGGTCTCCAGACATTTCGGCACCAACATTTCCCCACCTGCACCCGACCACACCTCCTCACGGACGTCCCACCACCGCAAGACGTCCACGGGCAACATCATCCACCTTCGACACCGCAGCCGGTCGCCGTCTCGCGCCACAAACGACCCCGCGTCGCGTCCCCGTTTGAGTCCGGGCAACAGCGGCGTTCCGGCTCCCCCGCGACAGCCGGCGCGAGAAGTTCCGACGCGAGATGATCCTGGCAGTCGAGAGCGTCGTTACACAGGCCAACACCCAACCTACAGGACGAGCGCGGAGAAGACGCTCACCAGGTTCGTCTCCTTGTTGTCCTTGGTGATGTCCGCGTTTTCGTGCAGGCCGAACACCTCCGGGTGTGCGAGCATCGGCAGCGAGCGCAGGTACTCCACGTACCCGGCGTACTCCTCAGTGTCCGGGACCCGGTACGTGCCGGACGGGCTGAACGCGTACCTGGGGCGCGGGCGGCCAACGGTGACGGACTGAGGCACCGACAAACGAGGCAGGTTTAGGTTTCCTCCTGCGAAAGGGCTCAGGGCCCTCTCCAGCGTGACAGCGGTGGGGCCAGTGGGCTGGAACTGTCTCGGCCACTTGATCAGGATGGGAGAACATGCACACGAGGTATGAGAACAACCTGGTCGAAATTAGATTTGCACATTCTGAGTGGCCCGCTTTCTTCAAGCCAGAATATAGGCATTCTCACGCGGCTTCCTCTTAACAGATAAACGTTGGTTCTTCGACAAGTGACGGTAATATGAATCTCGGCACAATTCATCCGTCATGGGAAAATTACTCTGATACAAACGAAAAATGTCTTGCATGTTACGGAAATATAATCACCACGGACTCACTCTGAATTTGACCTTAGACCCAGCATTCGCTCACTCCTTCAAGGCTTCAGAGCCGCACAAAATCCCCCCACAAGGCCTCAGATCCGCGGCAACCTCTCCCCGACCGACCGGTGGGAGCCCGCTCACCCGTCCATCTCGACGATATCCGTGTTGTAGAAGAGCGCCAGCAGGCTGAGCAGCAGGCGGCGGTCCTTGTCGTCGGTGACGCGGCCGCCGTAGTTACACTCGCCGGTCAGGTAGGTCAGCGCCGCCAGCGGCAGATGGTCGTACTCGTTCAGGAACATCTGCGGAACGCGACGTCGTCAAGGCTGCGGACGCTGTTCGGGGTGTCAGTTACTGGTTCTGAGACGCCTTTGTGGCACAGCGCTGTCGCGATGGACACAGCAAAAAGAGCATTTGTTGCAGTTCAGATCCATCTGCGGAGCGCAGCGTCGCCACAAGCGGACACAGCGTAAGGAGCATCTGTTATAGTTCAGATGTATCTGCGGGACACAGCGTGAGGAAAATCTGTCACAGTTCAAAGACGTCTGCATGAGACGGGGTCGACACAAAGACCACAATCGCCACTCAGCCATAACTTCCCGAGCACCATGTTGATCTTTCGCAGTACATCGCGGTGAGCCATGGTTCACCAACACAAAACGGCGACCATCTCCTTACTTCTATGACCGTGACACCCATCAAAGCATAACGGTACAGGAGCACGGTTACAACCCGAATGGGGCTCGGTATTACATTATCACCGGGTCACTGCCTAAGCCCGCAGCCACCGCCACAGCCCCAAGTCACTGTCTCAGCACCGAGTCGTTGTCTAATCTAATTCTAATCAGCCCCGAATTACAGTCTCAGCCAAGAGTCCCTGTCCCAGCCCCGAGTCCTTCCCTCCGCACCAAGTCACTGTCGCGGTCCGCCGTCGCCATGCGGCCGGGCGTACGTCCTGACCTGCAGCTGGGTGATGCTGATGCTGAGGTCGGACTCGTTGAACTCGTACGGGATGTTCCAGCCCAGCGGGCCGAACTGGCGCCGCTCCTGCACCAGGCCGTGGAAGAAGCAGAGTCCGAACAGCAGCCGCCGCCACGCCTGCCGCCGCGGCCGGGGACGTCAGCCACACCGTCAGAGGACGGCAGAAACTGAGTCAGGGACATGAGGGGCCGGGCAGGAGATGACAGGGGCACGGTAAGGAGCATGCGGTGCCCGGCCGGGATGGTAGGGGCGCGGCCACGGAGACGTCCGACGGGCCGGGGATATGCTGCCTCCTACCAGTGGCGGCCGGCACCAGATTCAGCCCCAACGACGAGGACTGAGCCTCTGTGTCTCGATGGGCGCAACGCGTCTCCTGGACACAAGGCGATTCAATCAGCCACGACCGTGTCTTTCAGAATTCGCAGTCAAAGCGCAAAGCGTGAAACGTAGTCGGCATCGCATGTAAACGTTTTACATGGAGACTGGAGCTTCGTCCACGGCCGATCGGGCTTCCCATTGCGATCATGGGTGCGGTGAGAACAAACAGGTTTCCCGACAGCCTGATCAACGCTCTCTGGACAGGCGGCCACAGTGGACGACGCGGAAAACCCAGCGGAACCGGCCGCGTTGGCAGCATTTACCGCCAGGATACAGGCAACACTGCCAGTTCCCGGGTACCACGTGGGGGCTATGGAGCGCTGACACCAAGGTTAAGGACACAAATTTTACGTTCGTGAGCTGACGCTGATGAGAACCAAACGAAAAAATGAGAACAGAACCGAAGTAAAGCGCACCTTTGTGTGTGGCCAGAGTAGTAAGCGTCCATAGGCCAATATCGAAAACAATGTCTACAGGGAGCACATTCAGATTCCTTTGCACAGTTATAATTTGAACCTAAGGGAAATATGGCATTGCCATTCCATGGGATGGGCGGAAGAATACTAATCCGGATGTGTGACAAACCATGAAAACCATTAACAAGCACCGAGGATAGTTGGATGAGTGAGTAGGCAAGGAATTTTTGTTCCTCAAAAGCAAAAGAAACTATTTCCTCCACTCTAATAAAAATATTGAGAACTGGATGCCTTAAGGTCTGAACACTTTGAAAAGTATCCCAAATTTTGACCAAATTTTGCCGGCACGCACTGCCATCCCCCTCCCTCGAGAACACCACCTTGGGCTGTTTGCAGCCGTTGAAGAAGTCCGGGTTGGAGATGGGGTCGTTGAGGTAGGAGCGGAGCAGGTTGGCTCGCAGCCCCTTCGGCGGTTCGTTCGTCATCTTGACACCTGCAGAACGTACAGGACCGCGTTAAAACAGACAGCGAAGTTGACACGCAAGCACTTTTCAGGCCTATCAATAACTTAAAATCCACTCTTTGCGAGGCACTTTCATACGCAGCTGGTCTTTCAGAAAAAAAGAAGCCCACATATATTGTTTTACGGCATGACATTGTATGCGTTCGCTATATTTACTTTCTACATCCCAATGGTCTAGAGGAGAATAGTTTTCCCCAAACGTGAACGCCCAGAAGTACAGAGATACAGCATGACTTTTCCCTGGCATCAAAGGCGTTGCATGGTTTGAAGGCAAAAAATCGTCTTTTCCTTGCGAAGTGTCGGACGGAGTCTGCAGAATGACATGATGCCACGAGACAATTGCTTTAATTTGTTCAATTCGTCCAACCTGCCGAAAACTTCAGCAATGTACACCATTGGCCCACAACGAACACAACAAAGAAACTAATTCAACAACATACCGTAAAGGTGGTTCAAATATCGAAAATACACTTGCAAGACAACTCAAAAAATGCACCAAACAATTGTAATTTCTTTCATTAGCCGCTAGCGCTCAAGATGTTCATGACGTTGAATTTCCTGCTTTTCTCCCGCGGCAATATCCACGCCTCCCCCCCGACTAGCCCTGCGTCTGACCGACCGCCCGGCGTCTCACCGCCGGCGCTCACCGTTCTGCAGCACAGACACGGGGAAGTCGCTGCTGGGGTAGCTGGTCAGCCACAGCCGGAAGCGCTGGTGCGTCTTCTCGGGCACCATCTCATTCTCGCAGATCATCTCCAGCTGCGGCATCCAGCTGGTGGCCAGGTGGCAGTTCTGGAGCACCACCCAGCCGCCCTCGACCAACGCCGTCTCAATCATCTGGGCCGCGATCGGACCCTGTCGGAGCGCGGCGGCCCGGCGTCACAGGGGCCGGCCCCCCCCGGCCCCCCCCCGCCCCCCCCCCCCCCAACAAAAACCCCCCCCCCCCCCCAAAACCCCCCCCCCCCCCCCAACAACCCGCAAAAAATAAAAACCCCCCCCCCCAAAAAAAAAAAAAAAAAAACGGCACCAGCCAACACCACCCGGCGCCAGTCAACACTACCTGGCACCAGCCAACACCACCCGGAACCAGCCAACACCACCCGGCACCAGTCAACACCACTGGCACCAGTCAACACCAGCCGGTACCACTCAACCCCAGCCAGCACTAGCCGGCACCAGTCAACACCACCCGGCACCAGCCAACACCACCCGGCGCCAGTCAACTAGCCGGAACCAGTCAACACCACCTGGCACCAGCCAACACCACCCGGCACTAGTCAACACCAGCCGGCACCAGCCAACACCAGCCGGCACCAGCCAACACCACCCGGCACCAGCCAACACCACCTGGCACCAGCTAGCACTACCCGACGCCACCCGGCAACAGCCATCAGCCTGCAGCAGCCGGTTAGCACCAACCGGCACCGACCAGCACCAGCAAATACCAGTCACCACCGCCTGACAACACAAGCCGTCCGCGGTGACTCTAACCTGGCCTGATCCTGTCCCATGTCAACACACCAGACCCTGACCAACAATCACCAGCAAGCCTGCCTGACTTGATCTTAACCCAACGGATCCGCCTACGTGACCCTCACCGGCCAGCCCTGCCCAGCAGACCCTCTCCAGCGCTCCCAGCTGACCTGGCCCTGACCCAGCGAGATGGTCTGCACGTGGCCGGCCTGGCCCTCGTCCTCGGCGAACTTGAGCAGCGTGGCCATCGGGTCGGCGCCCGGCGACAGCACGAAGATGAGCGGCGTGATGCAGGACGAAGTCGCCGTACGAGCCGGGCAGGTCGAACGTCGGCGGCTCGATGTAGTACTGGCCCAGGTTGTCCACGATAAATTGCTGCCGGACGTCCGCAACTTCATACACACACGCCGTGTACAATACTGCATGCGAAGATCACACATCACCACATATAAACAACAGTCATAAAACATCGCGTTCTTTTTTTATAAACTCATACCACGAGCTAATGGAAGAAACGGCATAAACTTTACGAATGGGCATCACCCCTGACCTGCACAGCTGGAAGAATATCACCGCTTACTTGCAGCCAGCATCACTGCTAGCCTGTACGGATCGAATAAGAATACCACAGCTGACCTGCACAGCCGGTATGAGTTTGTCGGGCCGCAGACAGCGCAGCAGCAGCATGCGAGCCAAGCCGGTCTTCTCGTCCCAGGCGCCCGGGTACTTGGCCTGGTGCGGCGCTGACGAGTCGTAGATGGCCTTCCACGCAGCTGGTTGTCGGGCTACGTCACGGTACAGGGTGTCGAACCTGAGGTCAGGTCACCTCTTGGTCAGGGCTCACCCCAGTACAGGGTGTCGAGCCTGAGGTCAGGCCGCCTCCTGGTCAGGGTCCGCCCCGGTGCAGGGTGTCGAGCCTGAGGTCAGGCCGCCTCCTGGTCAGGGCTCACCCCAGAACAGAATGTCGAGCCTGAGGTCAGGTCGCCTCCTGGTCAGATTTCGTCCCAGTAAAGGCCCCTGAACCTGAAGTCAGGTCACCTTTAGTCAGACCACATTCCGATAAAGGAAGCGAAACCTGTCTTCATCCGACGCCAATGCTGGGCCACTGGCACTGCAACGTTACGCTGAAAGACCCACCGAACCTCCGAACTGAGGCCCAGGGATGTAGCCAAGAGGGGAAGCATGCCCTTCCCTGAGTCTTGCGGGCTACACTAGATATACAGCAATTTCACGGGAATACGTTATAGTTAACATATACATGTTGCAAAAGCAAACGTTATATGTTTTCTTAAGCAATAAAAATGATGTAAATCACATAAAATTGCTGTTTATTCCTATGAACTTTGTCACATGCCAGAAGCATCTGACGAAATTTGACATCTGCCTCCCCGCCTCTGAGGAAAACCCTAGCCACGCGCCTGTTGAGGCCACAAGTGTTCTTTCAATTTCCCACCAGCCCAAAGTCCACACATTCCACGTCAATCAAGCTGTGCTCTGTCGCACGCAGTCGTGACGCTGCCGCAGAGGTCGCAACCACGAGGCGGCGGCTCGGCCGGCAGCGGCGCTGACCCGTCCAGGCTGGAGAGCCGCACCATCTCCGACCAGGCCTTGTCGGTCAGCCAGTCGGGGGCCGGGTTCACGTGCGGGTTGTCCAGCGCGATGCCGCCGGTCAGGAAGAACCGCCACTGCTGGTCGTCCAGTTCGCCCTGTCGTGGGGAGGAACAGGTGCAGTGTCAGTGGTGGGAGAGACAAAATGTCAGCAGTGGGGAAGACGCAATGTGTGCAGTGGAAAGAAGCAATGTCAGCAGTGAGACAGAGGCAATGTCCGTAGTGAGACCGGCACAGCGTCAACAGTGGGACAGACACAACGTCGGCAAACAGACGCACAATATCAGCAGTGGGGACAGACATAATGTCAGTAATGGAGTCAGAGACAATATCATTGGTGGGAAAAAAAACGTTGTTGGTGGCTGGTGACGCAAACTTCTAGGTATGTATTTTCCAATGACGCATCTGACACATCACGCTTGCGGGTAGGACAAGACATGAGGTGTCACTGGTGGGAGTGGTGTGTCAGATACAATCTGGTCGAATGAGCCAGTGTCAGGGAGTAGTGGAACAACCAAGCTGTCAGGGTCCCCGCACAACGGGTCCAGTATACTGAAGGGGCAGCACGGCAATCACGCTGCCAGCATACGCACTTGTTTACTATGGAATAGCCAGCCACAGTTTCGTCTGGATAACGAAGAAACATTCAGCCAAGTTACACCAGCACCATCAACAGCCAAGATCGCTGCAATACGAGTAAAAATCGACTAGCGCAGACTGTGTGCTCTAATCGCCTGGTCGTCGTTCTCAGTGCCTCACCTGGCCCTTCATGATGCCCACACAGAGCAGGCAGGAGAAGAGCAGCTTGTCCTTCTCGAACAGCGAGCGGCACACGTTGCGGTAGATGCTGCGGGTGAAGTAGTCGTTGAGCGCCAGGATGCGCTCTTTCAGTTCCGGCGACTTCGGACTGTTCTGAATCGACTGTAACGAGGATCGGAGAGTGTCAGTTTCAGCACGTCATGGTGACTAAAAACACGCGTCAATGTCTTTCTGAACGACAGGTTTGAATACGCAATACGCGAAAAACTTCACGAAAAATACTGCCTTCAAAGTTTAAAGCCTTTTATGTTTTGCCAATTCGTCATCGATTTAACATCATGACCCAAACAAATTAACTCCACGAAATTATATGAAACATCACAAGCCTAATATCAGTATCACATGTGAGTTGGTTCATGTACATACGAGTTTGTGGTAGTCTCCCGCTCCCGTGCTTTCTCACATGCAGGTAAAGGTTGATGTACCAGGTGAGTGAATACTGATACATGGGGTCAATGTTGGCCAGTTCAGAGATGCAGAAGAAGAGCGTGCTCGAGTGGACGGCCACCGGTCGGTAGCCGACCCGAGCCTCGTCAATCTCCTTCTCAGTGGTAGCCGCCACCGCCTGCTTGGCGGTAATCTCCTCCGACAGCACCTGACCGAGACACGCAGCGTTAAACGGACGGTTGGTTAACGTTAGATGGCTTAGTCGGTTACAGTCAGGCAGACAAGTGCCTGGATCCCGATATAGTGCATCTTAGATCCGTTTTGTATGCAATCCTTCGCTGACGAAGGCTTATCACTGCATTGCCTCAGAAAGGCCGCCTCCCGTCAGAGCAAGGCAGTGCCGAGGTAACGAACCACCTGGTCACCCTAGAATCGGACGCAAAACGAGAACATGCACTCCATCGGGACCCAAGACACAGACAGCTGCAGTTAAGTGCTGGATTTGGGCGGTAAGTGATGGGCGAGGCCGGGCGTGAAGGGGACGCCGGGTGATGGGAAGGGTGAATCGGGGCTGAGTGGCCGCCGCAAACGAAGCCCCAGTCCAGGCATTCGGCTATCGATCGAGGCGATCCTGCGATGGTTTGACGTCAGACATCCACAGAAAATCGGGGGGGGGGGAGGGATAGCTGCTGCCCCCGCAGTTCCGGAAGTTTAATGTAACTCCTAAGATGCCGCGTCACAAGAAACAACCGAAGGTGGGTTTAGCCCTCTTAGGGGGAGCAGAACTCCAAAACTCTGAAAATTTGGCGCCACTGAAAGTTAGACGCTGGCCAGTAAATCGCTGAACACATTCCAGACACCATCAGCTCCAAACAGTACTACCAGTGCACGTTAAGTGGCGACACGACGGCGAGTCAGTCGACGGCTGCCAGAATTCGCCGCAGCTTTCGGCCCACCTTAGACGAGGAGAGTATCTGGATGGCGGTCTCATCCTCCAGGATGTTGCCCTTGGAGGAGCTGAGCACCTCCAGAATCTGGTCCTCGATCTCCTTCAGCAGACGCTTGTTGTTGGCGCCCTCCACGATCAGCTCGTTCTTCTTCTCCTCCAGGTCGGGCTTCTCCTTGGCGGCCACGATGCCCAGCAGCTGGTCCTCCAGGCCAAGCGGCGTGATCATGAAGTTCAGCAGGGTCACCTGCGGAGACATTGTGGCAATGCTCACAGGCAGGACTGACATGTCAGGCCTGGCAGGGTCCTCCAGGACCAGCGGCGTGATCATGAAGTTCAACGGTGTCACCTGTGCGGACATGACACTCATGCTCAAGGGCAAGACTGAACCGCCGGGGAGGGGATTTGAGGGTAGTCGGCTGCTCTAGTGTGGGCTAAGTATATTGTGCGGCATTGAACGGTCGATCCTAAGGCGCTCCGTCAGCGGGTTGTGGCGATTTGGAACTGGCGATGTCAACGGAAGTTCTGAACGTTCTTTCTCGCTATAAATGGTGTTTTAGTTTTTGTAAGAAATTCACATCCTGCCATACCCTTGCTTTACCGCCAGCACTGGCGGACCCAGGGTAGGGACCATCGAAATCATGGCCCCCTTTGGCTGGAAAGTGGGGGCAAAGGGGTTTTTGGTCCCTTTTTTTGGACGGAGTTTTTTTGTTTGTTTCCGAAACATATTTTGAGCATGCATGCTAATTTTCGAAAATGGCAAAACAAAATCGCCCATATCCGGGAAGAAACCAGCATTTGGGGAAGGTTTGGCTATACGGATGGAGATCTGCTCCCCCCAATAACTACATGGTCTGAATCCGCCCATGTCCGTCAGTGTTCGCCCTCTGCTTGCAAATGCATAACCGCTTCTCAGTTTTGTCCTGTTTTTGGCAAATATTACGAAGAACTCAACACAGGGGTTAGTTTTACAGATACAGGCCGCTTTATGCCAATCGTAAGCGCTGACGCTGGACAACTACAACCCGTGTGTCTGGCAGACTTTCATCAGTGAGCATTCCATAAGTCCCGTCTTCATTTCAAACGTTCGGTTTCTTCATCCGCTGCCTCCGTTTCTGTGCATACATGGAAAAGTAATCCAATGACTAAAAAGTACACTTAAACATTTGTATACAGATCAGTCCTTTGGTCAGAAAGAAGTCAGTTTCGTCGTTTCTCGGTCATTATTTAAACCCAAAATTACCACCTTTCGTCTGAACAGAGAAAACCTTTAAAACAGGCCATTCCTGGCCAAATTCCAAACTTGCTCCCTCGCTCGTCTCTGTCTAAGTTTGACTATCCTCCCATGAATAACCAAGGTAGATCCAGTCCATGGGGTTTGCGGAGGGGCATCCAATATCTCCTATGAAAGAGAATATCGTCGACGTGTGCCGTTGAAAACCTTGGTCGACTTAACTTAAATAGAACTAGTTGCATTTCAAAAATGCCACTGATAGCGCTGCCAGCACTTTTTCTGGAAAGTGCCTAGAAGCTTAAAAAATATATCTAAAAACTAAATTATGTAGTAACTCATCAATTTTACGCAATAACAGCCTGCGTAAGCCACCGAGCGCTTGCTTTCATTATTCTATGCCTGCTCGTGAAGTCCCGCAACAGCTGTAAACAGGACACAGTTGATGGGGCAAACGTGAAGAAGAGTTGGGAAGTGCTATGAACGTCCCCACGAGGCACCCTTTAACACAGACGTCAGCTGACCGCTGATCTAGATTTGGATAATAGGTTACCAAGACTGGAATACCGTCCTTTTATCACGTCCGCGTAAGTGTCCAATAAAAATGATGTAAATTCGTAGTAGCCACCTTATAATACAACCGAGTGATCAGGATTACACAAAAATACCTACGAGCATCCACAAAATCTAACCAGTTTGTGGTATTGTAGCCAAACTATTAAACTAATACGAACTCGATGTCGCTTCGCGCATTACAAATTTGGTAGTCTTGACTGGAAACGACACTAGCGCGTTAATGACGATTGTGGAGGAGACTGCAAGATAACTTGCGTAAGCAGACGACTGACTGACGCCCGACGACGCACAAGACTTGACCCAAGACTTTGGACACCTGAGCCCAAGAGGCTGTGTGTCCTAACCCACAAACAAACAAACAAACAAACTTGCGTAAGTGGATTCCGCGGCGAGGTACCGGTTTGATCAGCACTTGATGATCTTCCATCGAAAGTGTGAACAGTCAAGATAACGACATCCTAGACTCACGTGGACGATAGTTAGGTATGAATTACGATTCGATAAGGATGGACATCTTTAACGCCAACTTTCCCACCAATTGCTGATCTAAAAGCTGGCGGTAAAGCCGATAAGAGATGCTCTAACCCACCTCGACTTAACTCATTTTCCAACTCGTTCCACCATTGGACCTGTAATCATAGCTGGGGATTTCTAAAAATAATGGAGTGAACATAATTTTAGACCATTTGTTTCCAGTCATTCCCACAGGCTTATGTTAAAATCTCTGAACAACACTGGAATCTGCAACCTGCTGGGATCACTAGTCATGCCTGTAACAGTTGTGGAATTATATAATTCTGTTACACTACATTATATTGGCATTCCAGTTTAAGATGGTTGTCCTCAAAACAACCCACAAATGCACTTCCCAGCATCACTCTATTATACTTGCATCTGGCAGTCAGTAAAATGAAGACATGGTGGGCTATGATGGTCAGGGGCAGATTTTGAGTAAATGCTATGTTACAGGACAAGTAGTTTGCTTCATTTCATTGCCATTCTTTACATTAATAAGACTGAGAGCAAAACATAATCTGTCATTTTATCCACTGCTATTCATCATTCAAACATGTATAGGTGTAGGAAGCTGAGCAGGTTGTCATAATGCAGGGACATTAGTGGCAGGTGATGCACAATTTTTATTAGTTTCCAGTTCATGTCAAATTGCATAGTGTCTGTGTAGTAAAAGGCCTTTTTGCTATCTTTACACTGTGAGGTAGTGATTAAAACAATTGTTTTACTGTTAAACATTTTGAGGTTGGTATGGACCGATCTATTTCTACGTGATTTCTTTCCACACACCATAGGTCTTGTGTTTAAATCATTGGAATTTGGTACTTTGTCATTTAATGAATGCATTACTGAAGCATCCCATCTGCATACATTTATTGTGCATGCCCCATGTCTATTGGAGTGATACTCAAGCCTTCACTGTATCTTTTATCTTCAGCTTGATTTGTCAGGCAAAAAGCCACCATTATTGTGGACTTGGCAATTACACATTTGAATCCAAATCTCTGGTATGGCCACAGCCCAGTTGGTATGTCTGCTGTATTACCTTGGCCTGTGAATGGCCTGATACACATTTTTATCCACATAGTGTTTGTTTTTAGGAACTGATGGAAAGATTGCTTTTGCAGTCCAATTATTTGCTTCATGATGTAAATGGTATTGGATGCTGTCAATATTATACCAATCACAATACTTATCTACAGACACTAAGTGCAAAATGTAGAAGTGGTTGTTATTTTAATTTTATGGGTTAAATGTTGGTTAATTACTATTTCAAAGACTGGCATATTATGCATATCACAAACAATACCTTGCTAATACAGGGATAAGTCACATCTTTTGAACTCTGTTATGTGGAGCAGCATGAAGCATAACTTATGAATCAGCCACTTAAAAAATGATATACATTTCTTTGTAAAGCTGTTTGGGTCTCATTACCTAGTTTCTTCTGCTACATTTTTTCTGGCTGTCACCATGGGAATGGCAACATCCCGAGAAATTGGGAGGGCAAATTGGTCCCAAAATTTCATTTTTTCCATGGAAAATTTCAAAAAAATGTTCACTTTCCAAACAAAATTAGGGGTATGACAAGCCCATTTTCCCAAAACTAGAGGCAATGTGTCCTCCCAGCTCCCTCCCTTGTGGTCACACCCATGGTTGCTACATCACTATGAAATCAACACTAATGACCATTAATACTCATATATGTATATATATATATATATATATATATATATATATAATTAAATAAAAAATCACAAATATTAATAAACAGCAGATCACAGCAGTGTCTGGCTGACTATCTCGTCCGCTCCGCAGGGTCGCCGGCGCCGAGCCCCGCCGTCGCCGCCATGTCTGCCGGCCACGACCGGAGCCGGACCCAGCCGCCAGCCGACGACGACGAGGAGGACCTGGTCGACAAGCTGATGCGCCAGACCGGCTGCATGGAGCAGCACTATGCCGTGCAGGCGTGCATGGCCGAGCACAACGACTGGCGGCGGTGCCAGCAGCGCGTCACCGAGTTCCGACAGTGCATGGAGGAGCACCACCGCCGCAAGGCCGCCGGCCGCGGCGGCGACGGCGGCAGCTCGTGACGGGCCTGTGACGGCCGGTCGCCACCACGCGGTCCGCCGGTCGTCGCGCGATCCCCGGCACCCCTGGCGACCAGCTTCCAAGGAGTTGCCAGTCGCCGTTGACTGGCCTCTGGCGGTCTGTCTCCTCGCGAGTCGCCGGCGGTCAGTCCCTGGACGGACTGGGGCAGAGGACGCTGCGCGGCACTGTACCAACGCCACGCGTGGATGCCACTGGCCGCCGTCCTGACACGGTCTGCCGCCCGGGGCCAGTATCGCGTGCTGCCGACTTGTGGCGCCGTTCGGGGGCTGTGTAACGGCCGGCAGGGTCATGGTCCTGCGGCTGCCTCCCGTGGAGCAGTTCGATGAACGTTACCTGCCTTCTGGAGATGCTGTCCTTGCGCGGCGTCACGGACCCAGCGCGGCGCTCTGGACCTCCAGGCGCGGCGCTGCGTCTGTGTGTGGTGCTGCGGTCTCGTGGTGTGTGAATGGGACGGGCTGAGGTACACATTATCTCAGGTTTGATTCGCAGGTACTTGCGTCACTTGCGAAAAGTGAGTCATTGTTGTGGTTTGGCTTTTGCGGCGAGATGTGGATGCCAGTTGTGAACAAGGTATGGTAGCGACACAGTCGATTAGCCTTGTGCGGCCCATTGAGCGTTAACCGTTGCCTGGTGCTGCTCACTGGAGCGATGACGAGAACAGACATTGCCAATACAAAGACGATCACGTGTAGTGCTTGACTCTCGCAGCTCTTCACGCTGTCAGGGACGCATAATCCAAAACCAGCGCCTCTTTTGTGGCTCATGCGTCTGGTATTAAGTTAGCAGAAGCCAGGCCATAATAAAATGTTTTTGTTTAGGTCATGAACTATCAGGATACGTAAC
Organism: Capitulum mitella; assembly: GCA_030062745.1. NCBI lineage: Eukaryota > Metazoa > Arthropoda > Thecostraca > Pollicipedomorpha > Pollicipedidae > Capitulum > Capitulum mitella. The sequence goes on along the minus strand of CP099851.1, from coordinate 15,373,932 downwards.
CCTAGAAAGTGTTGCATGTCACGTGGTTAGGATTTCTTGCAAAACCAAGCTGTTGGCAGTAGGTTATGACATTACGCTGATTCACAGACAAACGTCCACCAGCTGCACCTGAAGTGATTTTAAGCTGAAAATAGGTGCTGAAAACGCGTTCAGCGGTATTTGTTGGACCAGCTGGGTCTACTTTTGTGAAGTCGACCGAAGAGGAATATTTCCTTTAACGTGCGTCACAGCTTTCCTTTAACGTGCGTCACAACTTACGCTCCCAAAATGAGCGTCGATGCACCACCATGACCTTCCGAGCTCCAGTAAGCTACCGTGCTACCCCGTGCTGGCAGTCAGTGTCACCTTGACGGAGATTTCGGGCAGGTAGTGGGGGTTCCTGAGTCGCGTGGTGATGTACAGCCGGAAGTCCGGCGAGTACTCCAGGACGCTCTCCCCCAGCTTGATGTAGTCGATGCCGCCCTGCTTGTAGGTCAGCTTCTGCAGCACAGGCTCTGCGCGGCGCGGGGTCAAGGTCACTACAAAGGTCATGACTAGACGTAGCCTTTCTGCGGGATGTTATCACATGCCAAGCATATTTTAACAACGGAGATGGAACGGGGATGGACAGGGGGACAGTGGTACTTGGACCAGTGCGCCATGAGCGTGGGATTCTTTGCTGATCACAAGGCTATGTTTTTTCCATTTAAAAAGGTTAGGAAAGTCCGGCCACCCAAGCGTGGCCTCCCTGCAGGCAACGCCCGCTTGGAATCGGTGTTCCCACCGCATAGTCGGGATCCGCATAGTATGAACAACAGGTCACTTCGGAGCGGAGACGGAATTGGTTGGACCGGCTGCACACTGGGCGGTCCAACGAGTGGCCAGCCCATGGCCCTTGTGAGTGGCACGACCCAAGCAAACATCCAATGGGTCTGACCGGAGAACACCACATCTGGGGCCAGCCAGTGCCGACAGCAGCGGCTGCCACAAACAAGGCATTCCGCACATGCGCTGACTGAGCAGCTCAAACTCATCAGTAAAGGGATAATCGAGGTCTGCAGGCCAACCACTGCCAATGCCGCCACTGATACAGAACCTGGACCTGTTCCCTCCTCACCCAGCATAGGGTCCAGCTCCTCGTAGACGTTCTCGATGAGCATGGGCTTGCCGAACTGTAGCGAGTTCTCCAGCGTGCGCACGTAGTTGGGGTCGGTCAGCTTGACCACCGTTAGCCCGTTGTCCCGCTCCATGTTCTTCACCCATTTGCTGGCCTGACCTGAGGTCAAAGGTGGCAGTTTTCATGGGCAGTTTTCGTGGGCTCAGTACTCTGTGGTCTGCACAGAAAGTGGAAATCGAACGAAAGTACCAAGAGAAAAAACAATGCCAGGTACAAACCGCGCATGTCGCCATATCTCAACAAGGTCCGTACCAATTGCACATACATTAAATTTGAAAGAGGTTGGTTGCTGCAACTAGCCCTTGCACTGCAAAAAAACATCCCACCTTGTCGCGCAAGCTATGCATTTGTACAAAGGAAGTCGGAGGTATGTGCATGTACACGGCAACCTTTTAAACACATTGCCAACAGTTTACCTAAAATACGCACTCTGTTCAACATTCGACAGACGACGTGCTCGACATACACCGTGGCAGGCCTCTGAAGACTGGGATCACTTCGCCCGCAGATGTATTCGCCAGTAACCGCACCAACCCCGCCCGACGAGAACCACCCCCACTGACCCTGAGGGTCGATCATGAGCGGCCAGCGTCTGGCGTTGCTGACGATGATGCCGTTGTCGATAGAGAAGGCGTCGACGGGCAGCCCGGCGATCTGCCAGGCGCGGATGCGCACCGGCTCGCCGAGCGTGGAGATGAGCGAGAATTGTTCCGAGCAGGGGATGCTGACCTCGGCACAGCGGGCCGCCCAGTCGTCCACCGCCTCCTGCCGGCGGCAGGCGCCGAGGTCGGTCAGTCGGTTCGTTACGTCCTGCGAGCGGTGGCTCCTGCGGGAGGTCTGCGCCGAGGCCGGCCAGTCGGTTCGTTACGTCCTGCGAGCGGTGGCTCCTGCGGGAGGTCTGCGCCGAGGCCGGCCAGTCGCGGCGGCACAACAGACAACACAGCCATTCGTCACGTTCTGAAGGCAGCTACTCCTGAAGGAGGTAAACACTGCAGTCGGTCGGTCGTGACGATACAACGGGGAACACAGGCACCTATTTTTGTTTTGTCCTGAGGACGGCGAATATTCAATGCATCAAGGAAACAAGAGGTGTGCTAGACATGCTCTACACCCTCAAGACGGCAGGCGCCCTACTCTTTACATCCTTGAGACAACAGATATCCTAGGCAATCATTCATCACATGCTTAGGACAGCAGACGTGCAGGCGTCCTAAGGAGTCATTCATTACGTCATTACGACGGCGGACAACCTGGCAGTTATTACGTTCTGAGAGAAGCCAGCGTTCTATCGCAGTCATTCATTACGTCCTGCACATATCGGTGAACTTTAACAGCGGCCTTATTAGTTCTGAGGACAATGGAAGCACCAGACAATCACACACCACGCCCCCAGGTTAGCGAACACGTCAGCTGAATTCATCAACATCGGACCCAACCAACCGCCACTCGCGAGTCTTCCCAGACCGAGCGCGCACACAGCAGAAAAACCGCACACCACCGCGGACCGTCCCGCCAGCACGGCCAGCGCCAGTCCGGCCGGGCCGGGAGGTCCCACCTGTCTGTAGTCGACCGTGAACGGGCCCAGATAGGCCACCACGCCGGCCGACAGCAGCACGTCGCCCATGATGTTGTCGTAGCGGCCGGAGAGCGTCTCGGCCGCCTCGCCCCAGCGCGACTTCTCGCCGCCGAGGCCGCCTGCCGGCGAGTGGGGGGCTCCTGGTCGGCCTGGTCGGCTCGGTCTGCGGTCTGGATCTGGGTCTGGTCTGGGCGGTCTGGGGTCGTCCTGGTCAGCTCTGTCTGCGGTCTGGATCTGGGTCTGGTCTGGTCTGGGCGCTCTGCCTCTGGTCTGGTCAGCTCTGCCTGCGCTTTGGGCCTGCGTCTGGGTCTGGTCTGGTCTGGTCTAGGCGGTCTGGGGTCGTCCTGGCCGGCTCTGTCTGCGGTCTGGGTCCTGGGTCTGGTCTAGTCTGGGCAGTCTGGGACCGGCCTGGTCAGCTCTGTCTGCGGTCTGGGCCTGGGTCTGGTCCGGTCTGGGGTCGTCCTGGCCAGCTCTGTCTGCGGTCTGGGTCTGGGTCTGATCTGGCCTGGGCGGTCTGGGGTCGTTCTGGTCGGTTCTGTCTGCAGCCTGGGTTTGGGTCTGGGTCTGGTCTGACCTGGGCGGTCTGGGGTCGTCCTAGTCGGCTGTCTGTCTGCGATCTGGGTCTGGCCTGGTCTGGTCTGGGCGGTCTGGAGTCGTCCTGGTCGGCTGTCTGCGGTCTGGGTCTGGGTCTGGCCTGGTCTGGTCTGGGTGGTCTGAAGTCGTCCTGGTTGGCTGTCTGCGGTCTGGGTCTGGGTCTGGCCTGGTCTGGTCTGGGCGGTCTGAAGTCGTCCTGGTTGGCTGTCTGCGGTCTGGGTCTGGGTCTGGCCTGGTGTGGTCTGGGCGGTCTGGAGTCGTCCTGGTCGGCTGTCTGCGGTCTGGGTCTGTTCTGGTCTGGTCTGGTCTGGGCGGTCTGAGCGCAGCCGCCGACTGGCAGGAATCGCAGCGGCGGGACAACGATGTCCTTACATTTTTCTGACGTTCGCGCAAGAAACTCAGTTCTCTTAGATTCCGTTCGTGGGCTGAAAGTAAACGTTTACAACGGGCGGCAGCAGAACAGGCCACGCCGGTGCTTGGCTGCCCTCCAATGTTTGGGCGAGTTTAGGCTCGGATTACTGGACACCGCAATGACAGAGGTTCTGTGGGGCTCGATAGGGTTGGTTGGATTTTAAATAAGGACCGTTTTCCTTGTCATGACAACGCTTCCAGGGTCTGAGCGACATGACTGGGTGGATTCTCGTTACACATTGTGAATCCCAAAGACTCACAAGAACACCCATGTGACATACCCGCTACATCCGTCATGAAGCAAAACCACGCCTAATATGAGACGAGCAAATGAAATGTGAAGGTTTCTCACACTTGAAAACCGCAATGTCTTTACTTATTTCCGAACCACGGCAAGTTTCGTGTTCAGACAGCTCCGATTCTAAAAGTTTCCAGACCGCTCACCGATCAGCTTCTCGGCCCTATCCAACTTCTGTGAGCAGAGCTCGATGTTGTCCTCCAGGTCCCGCTTCTTCTTCGTCATGGCAGCGAACTCGTCGTTGAGCGCCTGCAGTTTGTCGGCGACCTGTGGAGCGGGGGCGTGACGTCACAGGTCTGGCAGAGCAGGAGCGGCTCGGGATATTTCCCACGATGAGACATGGAATTTGTCCTGCGGCTGTTCTGTAGTAAATCGCCAGCCTTCCCAGCTCTTGGTTCCTTCCATCCACCGTTACAGCCCCTGGTTCAATCGGGCCGTCTACCGCATGAGTTCCCCGGCTCCTATTGGTTCCTGGCCACAGTCCTGCGCTGCCATTGGTCACCTGCTGTAGCTGGCGGCGTTTCTCGTTGAGCTTGTCCATCTGTGATGCCAGCTCTCCTTCTGCCTCCGCCAGTTTCGCCTTTTTCGGCGCCACAATCTTGGCAACCTCTGTCAACCAAAACATCGTCCGTGTACAGAGCGCGCCACAATCTTGGCGACTCTGTCAACCAAAACATCGTCCGTGTACAGAGCGCGCCACAATCTTGGCAACTCTGTCAACCAAGACATCGTCCGTGTACAGAGAGCGGCATAATTTCTCGACGAAAAAAAAACAACGTCGAGAAAGACTGTTACTTCACAGAGGTAACTGACCAAAGTAGACCCTCCGAATTAAAAAAAAAAAACTCCTTTATCCGCATTTTCACCGTTTGGCTGGCCCACTGTGACATAGCTTACCACTGTAGGCCAAAAGTTCAGTAGTGTGCCGCTCTGTTACGCATCCCAAGTAACGCGGGTACATCCGGCAGAGCAGCCCACCTGTCGTAGACCTCCATGGCGCGCACCCAGCGACACAGGCCCTCGCAGGCGGTCGAGACGTTCCGGATCACGGCCGGGTCAAAGTCCGGGTTGCTGGTGTACCTGCAGGACAGACAGACATCACCTTTGGTTTTTCTACTGTGTTGTTGTCACGATAAGTGGAAGAAAAAATGTGGATGAAAACAGTTTGTACTTGGCACTGGGCTTCAAATGCAGCTTACCTAACTTCCTGAAATGCAACATCTGTGTTTAGGAAAGCGTGCACTTGGCAGTTTCGGGGCATACTTTGGAATGACATTAGGTAGGTCAAAGGTTAATCTGCCGTTTTCAAACAAGGGTGCTTCATAACTCCCACCGACCATGGGTGTGTTACCAGTTCCCGCTGCCCAGCACCCACTAACTTGTCCCTGATCTTCTTTATGATCGGCACGGGAATGTGGTCCTTGTCGTAGGCCTTGAGGCTGTCCAGGAACTTGAGGTCGCCGAGCATCTTCAGGCTGACGCCCCAGTACTCGTCGTACGGCCGGCCGGAAGCGTCTGGCTTCCGTCTCCGGCTTGACGCCCTTCATCACACATATGGCCTCCATCACCTGCCGGGTGACGTCATCCTCCGTCATCAGTGCCTCGTCATCACGCAGCGTCATTTACAGTTCAAGCCTTTTAGTCACTCTGAGAACAAAGCATGTCCGCATTATGCAAAATCGACATGACCAACTGCAGGCTTGAAATACCAACGGGTGGCTGGATTTTTTTTCGCAGACGTAAAAAAAACGCAACGATGATCTGTCTCATTATCAGTCACTGAGGTTCCCACACACTGGCTCTGCAACTTTATGCATTTTACGATCCAGCCACGCCAGCCGAACAGGCAAAGAAGGCTAAAAACGTCACAACCGTGCCCAAAACGTAACACACGGCCCATATTCCACAGCCCAACAAACGCAACACAGCCTGACTGAGTACTTTCCTCAATCTAACTGCAAGCTCTAATGAAGCTAAGAGATAACGCCATCGTCGACTTGGACCTGTACGCGTCTCACCTGTATTCGTTGTGCTTCTGACCGGACCAAAAAAAAAAAACATACTGTGGACTGTCCCGAACAAACTGAATCTGAAGCCGACTTTGAATTTCAGTCATCCCAGGCGGAAACCATCGGGCGCACGGAAGCAGCCCCGGACAGTGAGGGCGCCCGGCCGCGGACCGGCCGGCCGGCGCCCGTGCTCACCAGTCGGATGGCGGCCGGCGGGTTCTTCATGCTTTTCACCAGCGTGATGTCGGCCGGCTTCAGGGTGTCGAGCGCGCTCAGCGCCGCCTCCAGCGCCGGGATCGCTTCGGCCAGGTCGCTCTCGCAGTCGTCCTTGATGGCCTGCGCCGCCGCCGCCGCCTCGTTGGCCGTCGCCTCGTCGGCGCCGACGATCTGGCGTCGGGTGGGGGGAAGGTCAGCTCACGCGGCAGGTCAGGTGGCGGAGCTGAGCTGATGAGGAAGGTCGGGTGGAGGAGGTCGCGAGGGACGGCGGCTGCAGGCGGTACAGGTCAGATGACGAAGCAGGTCGAATGGTAAATAAACGGCATATGATGAGGCATATGATGAGGCAGGTCAGATGACAGCCGTTCGCCGAACAGGACGCTGAGACAGCAAATCCCCAGCCCACTTTTTTGTTGGTTTCGCCTTCAAGTTGTTACTTCATTAATTTACTTCATTTTTCGAGGTGATCGGTTTCCGACTTTGATAATGCCTTATGTCCTTGTACACTGCTTATTTTCCTTTACAGTGACAAATATTTTCGTGCTGTGCTTGGTGTTTTTGTTGGTCTTGGTGCTCGTCCCAACCCGGTACATGGAGTGCGGGGACCTTACACATCCAAGAAATAGCCGAAGCAAGTATGGATATGTACTGATGCTTCCTACCAAGGCAAAGGAAATTGTTTTCAATCCAGCAAATGGCAGAGCCCACTTTCAGGTTTCGTCCTTGCGACCAGGCGGGCAGTTGAAAAAGCCTTTTGTACTGATTAGTGGAGACTATTTTGTAGTGCGTCGCCCATCACATATTTGGTGGAGGACTATCTTTTCCGTTGAAAAACCGCAAGTTAGTGGTATATTAGGCTGTACTGTCTGGTTCCAAGACGTAGTGGTTTAAAGACGTAACAGCTATTACGTGACCGCCCCCATAACTTGCGTCGAAAGACGATCTTCCATGGCCAGCGGCAGTGCTGAGCCGAACCGTCCACCCGCCATCTACAAACGTCTGATCACAATGTACTTCCACAGTCAGCCGTTAGGTGGCCGCCTGTTGTTTTTGTGTCAGTCGGCGATGACGTTCCGGAGGGACGACTGCTTAATGGACAATGTCCCTCCTTTCCGTGATGTCTGACTGCTTCAACACCCGCTGTGAGGCAGGAGCCATAGTTCCACAGGCATCTGCCTGACAAGCTAAGTGTAGTCGTTGGCAGTGAAAAGTATGCCAAGGACAGCGGCGGTGACAACTGATGAGAGGACTCCCGTGGAGGATCCGCCCCTCCTTGCAGTTCGACGTGAGCGACCTTCCCCTTCCCTTCCCCTTGTGTGTACGCACAAGACGAGGACGAGAGTCTGAAGGATTTCTCCATCCGTGATGTAAGCACCTCGTCTCAATCACTGCTCAAAACTGTCAATGGGTTTCACTTTAGTGCAGCGTGCAGAGATGCGTAGTGCACTGTAGGAGTGTGTACGGCCATACAGTAGTATTTAATGTAAACGTAGTAGTGTGTACTGCGGTGCAGATTATCCGCTGATCGAGATCACAGGGGTCCACTGCTGCAGCGGCCGCGGCCGCCGCCGGATGCAGTCGGCGGCGGCTGACTGTTTCCGTGCCGAGCAACCGAATCGGCTGGTCACCCTGCCGCCGCCGCCGCGCCGCCCACGCCGCCGCCGCGCCGGCCGCGCCGGCCGCGCCGCCCACGCCGCCGCGTCGCCGCCGGCGCGGTGACGCGCTCGGGCCGCTTCCGGTGCCAGCTTCCGGCGGCGGCGGCGCCGACGGGTCGCCGCCGGCACGCGAGGCCATGGCGCCGACAAACAGGGCCATCCGACCGCGCTGCGACCGAGAAATGGCAGGCAAGGCTGCGTTTTGTGAAGCGGTGGGAAGCGTTGGGAAACTGTGATGCGGGAGGAGCGTGCGAGTGACGACTCAGTGACGCACCGGTCATGTGAAAAACTTTGAAGATGAAAACGTGACCCCGCAGGGACGTCGATTTCTTTAAATCATTGGGGGGGGGGGGGCGAGACGAAAGCCCTACATTCTAACCTTCCCTCAAATGTGGGTTTTGCGACAGATTTCGCCCAGTTTATTTTACCAACGGAAACTCACGAGTTTTTTGGTACTATTTATCAAATTAAAGTTGCTTTTATCCCCATGTATACAGGTAGGTATATGTATATACATATATAGAAATATATATATATATATATATATATATATATATATATATATAGATAGATAGATAGATAGATAGATAGATAGATAGATAGATAGATAGATAGATAGATAGATAGATAGATAGATAGATAGATAGATAGATAGATAGATAGATAGATAGATAGATAGACAGACAGATAGACAGATAGATAGATAGATAGATAAATCGATAGACAGATAGATAGATAGATAGACAAGAGACAGATATATCGCTTTAGACTTCATTCTTTACTTTCTGCCTATCTGTTATCCATTTCGGCCGTACTTTTCGTTATTATCACTCATTTCCCTTTAAAGCCAGCAGAAAATATTGGGTGGACCCCAACCAACATTGGGTGGGCCCAAATCATCACTGGGTAGGCCAGGGCCCTCTCAAAAAAATACAAATCGGTACCCTGTGACCCGGGCTTGTATGGTGCGCGATGGGACCCGATGGAATTATCCAACAGACAGCAGCGTTTATGAACTGCTCATATAATCCTTAGCGAAAAAAATATCAGTGTGTGCATTCGAGACAGCTGTCTTCCTATGTTAATACGCCGAAAGGATGCACAGTTTCTGTTGTTCATAATGAAGACGAGTCACTGGAATAATCCAGGCCAAGATGAACTCGACGCACACCGCTGTGTATCTTGCCTTACCGGACATCATCTCTGAGGCATCCCGCAGGCTTCAAAACACGCATGCCAGGAGAGTTCCTTCCAACGCGCAAAAAAACGCAGGCCTGTTTGTCTTTCGCCCAAACGCCACCGCCCACTTCCGCAGCAACGCCTCAACAAGCGACAGCTCAGTCAGTCGTCACCATTGCTGTAGAAGTGTTTTCAGACTTGGTAGATCACGCTCCAAGTTGATCTGGCCGACGCACATTCTGCCCTGTGGGCTGCCATATCCATCGTCGCACCGAAACGTGGCCGCCAGTCGTCAGCCGTCACATTACCACTATCCGCCAGAGCGGCGCTGCGCGTCGGTGCCACCGATCACCCGGCGATGCGCTCCGGTATTCATCGACGTCCCCTTCTTCCCCGGGTCTTTTCGCGTCGCAGCCTCTTACGCCGGTTGTTGCCGGGACAAAATCGCCCGCCTGGCCAGTCGGCTTCAATGGTGCTCTGCGCCCTCGAGATTGCGGCCAGCACCAGTGCCCAGCACGTAGCCAGGAGGGGCATGAGGCCCATCCCCCCTACCCTGAGCCAAGCGGTCTGCACTAGATATTTAGCGATTTCGCAAGAGTGCGAAATAGTGATCATATAAATGCTACAAAAGCAAACATTATGTTTTCCTGTGCGTTAAATATGATAGGGTTTTATGTAATACCTCATCATTACATAAAATTGTCGCTATTCCTACAGATCTTGTCATATACCAGTCGCATGACAAAATCTGGCATTTGCCCCCCCCCCCGGCGAGGAAAATCCTGGCCACGTGGGTGCCTGTGCCGCCGGCGGCAGCGTACCGCGGACTCGACCATCACAAAGGGCGCCCGCAAACATTGGCGGCCAATCGGGGCCAGCCATGCGGCGCCGGTGGCCGGATTCTGTCCGCCCGCGGCAGAGGGTCGCCGGGTCCGCCCCGCCCCCGCCCCCGCCCCCGCCCCCGCCCGCCGCCGCGCCGGTTGCAGTGTCACCGAGCGGGCCGGGGTCGGAAGGGCGGGGTCGCCCGGCCGGCGATGGGGACCATCGGACTCGGCGGCCTTGGGCGGCGCGGCGGCGCCGGGGGACAGGGTGGCGGCATCCTCTGTTGCCTGCAGCGGCCAATAGCTCTGACAGTCCGAGGAACTGTCCAGGGTCCTCACTGCAGTGGCGGCTTGACATTAGAGGCAGCTGAGAAGGTGTCTCGTCAAAAATCTAGTTTTTTGTGGCATTAAAACATACGCAATGTGTGTACACTGCACAACACCGGTCATAACGCTGAGTGCATGATTCAACTGGAATCATGTGCTCACTTTGTTCCCGCATTCATCAACATAGCAGGGAACATGCCCACAAATAGCCCCCATGCCGCGCCGCACCCTCCGCTGCCCGCGCCAGCTTACGGCGCATGGCCACAGAGGCCACCCGGCGCCCCTGGTGAGCGTCCGCGAAACTGCACGTCGGCCGCCGCCAACGCAGCTGACAGAATCCCCGTGAGGTGAGGCGTAGTACTGCCTCCGACCGCCGGTTAAACCGTCGGACTCACCGACGAGGGATGCTCGACTGCACGAGCTAGCGTCAGTCGAGGAGAAAGAATGTGTTTGTAGGGTGACCAACGATGAAAATATATTTACGTTTCGCACTACTTTAAAATGCTAGACATATGGTTTGAAACCGTGCACAAATGGTTCAACAATGACTGTATGGCGATCTCTACGTGCTGATGATCATCTATCTACGGCATGCGAGGGCACTTGTCATGCCTCTGACAATGATCTTCAGGGCCGGGGGCCATGATGCCCTTCCCGGCGGGGGAGTGCAGGCTTGTCGGGATTAATTTGCAAGTTGTAAATATTCCGTTTTTGATGTGTGTTAATTTACAAAAAAAGCAACGAAGTGGCCAAAATCCGAGAAAAAAACAACATCTGTGGCAAGGTTCGGCTACACGGATGGGGCTTTGTCCCTTCCTCATAGCAGATGGTCTGGATCTGCCCTTGTGTCTAAGTCTTTTGAATGTTAAGCGAGAAAAGGCGAAAGCGGGAACAAAATAACACCGAAGCCTTTGTCACGGCAGAGAGGGGCGTAGCAAAGGGGGGGGGGGACAAGGAAACATCACTCTTCCTTGGGACTGAAAATCTGACGTTTTTCGATGTCGAAAATCAAAACAAATAAACATTTCAGGAACTCGAAAATAAAGTGGCCGAAATCCAAGGAGGTTTCAGTTTCAAGAGGGTTGGTTTTGTCCTGGCCCCTTCTTTGGCAAAATCCTGGCTACCTCCGACAGACGCAAAGGTCTGGCCAGCCGAGCTAGGTGACGTAGACTGATCGTACGGAGTGAGCGTACGACGGGCTACAGTTTCAGGCCTCAACTCTACTCATTATTATTTCCAACACCCAGTGGTGATAAAAGATCTCGAATATACAGAGGAGGCATGGTCTCGGGGGACTCTGCCTCATACACCAAACTTTAAGACATAGAAGAATGCTATCCAATTTCACCCAATACACAGCGTCCCCTTGATGTTCGCGGAGTTGGTAGCCGACTAAGGATTCCAGACGCGAAGTTTTACGCTCACGGCATTAATAAACCCGCGGGAGAGGGACGGAAGTCGGCGTGCGTGCGTGCAGAATTCCCGCAAAAATGTCTGCTTCCCATGCATTCTGATCCCAAATATCATCCTAACAAAACAATTCGGAAACATTTACAGAAAATAACTGTACTGCGTTAGCAAAACATAGAAAAGGTCGTAATGCTCAAAAGCCTCGCCACAGGGCTAATCTCTTTTGCTTCAAGAGTGAGGGAAAGTCATTCTGATGCTAGAACGTAAGAGGAGATGTTGCCTTTAGGCGCTTCAAGCGTTTCCGGCAGTTTTCATGAGAAAAGATGGGAAACATGAAAGATGCGTCCCAGGACCCGACTCCGCAAAATAACGAAAAGGGAAACTTCTAGCAAAATTCGGAAGCCAGAACGGGAAGTACGGAAGCAGGTAAAAATCCTGTTACATCACGTATTAGCCACTAGCACCTACACCTACAGCCGTGTTCAAGGACCGACTAGTTTGAGAACGGGTCCGCCAATCCGTGTTGCTCCGTTGTCTCTTGGCTGGCAATGCCAGCGTAACAGATGACAGTAGACTAGACAGGAACGATCGGTTTGTAAAATCCACTCAGTTCTTGAGTTTTCAGTCCGTAAAAGTTCACTACGTCTGTCTGAGCACCCATTTTTTCATCAAAGATCCAGTTCCGTTACACTTTAAACAGCGCACTCATGTTGCGCGGAAGCCTTGGGTCAACATACACATCCAATCGACGCCCTCGGCAGGGTCGTCGTTGGCAGGACCGCCAAACGGGCCTCCACAAAGCCGCAGCTCCGCGCCGGGGGCGGGGGAGCCACGTGCCAGCGCTGGCCGTGCCAGGGAAACACGCCGGGCCTCTGTCAGCGGCGGGGCGGCGGAGGTTTTCTCCGCAGCCTCGCATGCCGCCGCCGCTTTTGGCGTCGTCGGAGGCTCGGCGGGCGGCCAGGTCAGCTGACGCCGCGCCGTGCGTGAGGGGGGGGGGGGGGGGGGGGGAGACAGGCGGGAGCCGCGCCGGCCGGAGGACAGACACAGTCGGAGACCGGGCTCCGGTGGAGGGGCACGGGCGAGCGGCGCTGACGGCCAGAGTCGTCCGCACCGGCTCCAGCCGTGTCTGAAGCGGCTCTGGCTCAGCCCGCCGCCCGTGTCTGTCTCAAGACCGCTGCGTCCGTGCCTTAGGAGCACTGCATCAGTGTCTGAAGAGCGCAGCGTCAGCTTCGGCTCACGTACCCGGCGCGGACAGGGTCCAGTGGTGTGCGAGGTGAGGCTTCATCTGGTCCAGACTGAAGCGCCCTGTCTGTCGCTACGGAGCCAAATCTGATCCGCGGTGAATCGACGACAAACCACCGCAAAGAAGACTTCACATGGCCGAGGGAAATGCACCACCGCACCTAATGCGGGCAGGGAACACATGACGAAGGACCTCAGAGGACTAGTACGTACCAGGTCAAACAGCCATCGAACAAGGATACGACACGCGGCTGTGGATCCTCATCACTTGTGACGCCTGCCGACGAATAACAGCCTCGTCACGCGTGACGCCTGTGGAAGACTACAAGCTGACAGCCGATAAGAATCTGAATCACATCAGATCAGATCAAAGCAGAGCAGAGCAGAACAGACCAAATCGGGTCAAATCAGATCAGGTCAGAACAGACCAGATCAGACCAGATCAGGTCGAAAGACGATTACGGCGTCACCGGGCACACCGATCAACCCGTCGTCTGAGCACCGCACCGCACTAGAGACAACACCCGCCATGGCCGACAGCCTCCCGGAGAAGGAAGTCCACTTCGAGGACGTGCTGGATCTGGCCGGCGGAACGGGCCGCTGGCAGCTGCTGCTGCTCAGCTGGATGTCCGTCATGTTCCTCACGGTGCCGTTCTTCTGCATGTCCATGATGTTCATGGGCGCCACGCCCGAGTTCCGCTGCGCCGACGGGCTGCCGGCCAACGCCACCTGGACCCGGGCGGCCGGCGGCGGCGCGCGCTGCGCCGGCCCGGCCGGCGCGCCCTGCCGGCGCTGGCTGTACGACCCGGCCGAGCAGGGCGCCACCGTTGTCAGCGAGTGGGACCTGGTCTGCGAGCGGCGGCCGCTGCTCTCCACCATCCAGTCGGTGATGCAGCTCGGCGGCCTGCTCGGCTCGCTGGCGGCCGGCTACCTGGGCGACCGGCTCGGCCGGCGCGTCGTCTACCTGCTGATGATGGTGCTGTACGTGGGCAGCGCGCTGCTCTCGGCCGGCGCCGGCTCGTACCAGCTGTTCGTCGTCACGCGCTTCGTGACCGGCGTCGGCTGGATGGGCATGGTGAGCAGCAGCTTCGTGCTGATCGTCGAGCTGACGGGACGCCGCTGGCGCGCCACGGCCGGGCAGCTGTTCATGCTGCCGAACGCGCTTGGCCAGATGCTGCTGGCGGCCGCCGCGTACCGACTGCGCGTCTGGTGGCAACTGCAGCTGGCGCTGGCCGCGCCCTGCCTCAGTTTCCTGGCCAACTTCTGGCTGGTGCCCGAGTCGCCGCGCTGGCTCATCCTGCGCGGGCGCGATGACCAGGCACTCGCCGTGCTGGCGGCGGCGGCGCGCGCCAACGGCCGCCGGCTGCCGGCCGCCGCGCGCCTGCGCCGCCTGCTCGCCGACGTGCGCCGCTGCGAGCTGGCCGACCAGGAGGCGGCGGCGGCCGGCGGCGGCGGGCCGTGCGCGGCCGCCGGCCAGCTGTGGCGCTCGCCGCGGCTGCGCCGCTGGACGCTCGCCACCGGCGCCTGCTGGGCGGCCGTCGGCGGCGCCTACTTCGGCATCACGTTCGACGTGACGCAGCTGAGCGCCAGTCCGTACCTGGCGTGCGCGCTGTCCGGCCTGGTCGAGGTGCCGGCCTACCTGATGGCGCCGCTGCTGAACCGCGTCGGCCGCCGCCCGCTGGCGGCCACCACGTTCCTCCTCGCCGGCCTCGCCATCCTGGCCATCCTCGCGCGCCGCGACCCGACCCTCTGGCTAGCGCTCGGCCTGCTCGGCAAGTTCTTCGTCACGGCCGCGTACGGCATGCTCTTCGTCTACACGCCCGAGTACATCCCCACCTCGGTGCGCACGGTCGGCTTCGGCTTCGCCAACGTGTGCTCGCGCGTCGGCGCCATGGCGTCGCCGTACGTGGTCGACCTGCTGCGGGATGCGGACGCGGCGGCGCCTGCGGCCGTGTTCGGCACGTGCTGCCTGCTGGCCGGCCTGGCGGCGCTCCTGCTGCCGGAGACGGCCGGCCGCCGCCTGCCGGAAACGGTCGCCGAGCTGGAGGCCGGCGCGCTGGACGAGCCGGCCGCGCCCGCCAAGGCGGAGCCGCCGCCGGCCGAGGTGCCGCTGGTGTCGGTGCTGCCGCCGCCGGCCGGCCGGGCCGAGACGGGCCCGCTGCGGCCGGCGGACGGCGCCGGCGCCTGAACTCCTCCCCTCTCCGCCGCGATACCCTGGAGCGACCGCCGGCGGCTGTTCGGCTCCGGCCGGCCGGCGGCGGGCCCATCTCTGCCTGATCACGGGCGGGGAGTCCGGCCACCGGACGTGTGGTCCACATCGGCAGTGTGTGGACCTGGCCGAAAGCGTCTGGTCTAAACAAACGGCATCTGGTTTAAACCAGCAGTGTCCGACCCGGACCGCGTACAGCACTCAGTCCAAACCAGCAGCGCTCAGTCCAGTCCCGCAGCGCCCGGACCAAACCAGCAGCAGCATGACCAGCCCGCTCCGAGCCGACGACGCTCCAGCCTCGGCCTCTGCTGCCGCGGCCGGCAGCTGCCTCCGTCACGTCACGTGACCTCCCCACCGGCCACAGCGCCGCCGAGAACCGCCGTTCCGCCGCAGCCGTTGACATATGACGTCATCTGCATCCCTGAGGCTGCCAGACGGAGCAGCCGCCACTAGTCCCTGCTGCCCACGGCTCAGGTTTACGGTGACGCACCGCTTCGCGAGTTCGTCGCACGGATGTGAGATCGTGATAGTCCTGTGAAGTGTACTGGTATGGATGTCATCCTCACCTGCATTAGTGTGGCTGTCGTTTGCGAGTGATTTCGCTCGCTGATGTGCCTTTTACACCATCGTTTCACGCGCTTGTGCCGCGAAAATACACGAACGAATTCAAAGCTGAGATGACGTATGGTTTGATAAGTGGTAATGCCGCCGACAGGGAGCATATTTGTCAACAAAGACAAAGCTATTCGCTACAACGCAGCAAATGCCTACAGGTTGTGCAACGGAACTTATCACAGAAGTCAGAGGCAACCAAAATGCGGGATTTACGAAAACATACATTGTGAGTGCGACGTATGGTTTCACTGGAATGGGTGGAGGTGACGGGGAGAGAGCGAAGGGTGAGACTGCGTTTTCTTCAACTTTGGCGAAGTATGACATTTGAAACACAACGGTGATGTGCAGAAAAATACATTCTAAACACACTTGTCTCCCTCAATACTTTCTCGTGGCAAAGGTATTGCCCGAGTTACTGAAAACGGCAAACAGAATTTCTTTTAGAAAACGTCATGCTGTCGGGAAAGAGCTAGGAAATAGGTATGTAATACCAAGACAAGATGACTTAGTCTGAGAAACACTGAATTCGCCAGGAGAATCTAAATAATCAATCTTAACAACAAATTTCGGCAACCAGGCTCACATCAGGTACAAAAACATACGATAGGTATATTTTTGCACCTGACGTCGGCCTAGTTGTCGAAATGTATAGTTAAGATTGAGAATTTAAATTCTCCTGGCCAATTCAATATTTCTGAAACAAGTCACTTTTTCTTAGTATATATCGTCCAGTCTCGAAGAGGGTTTATTTTAATCCAGTGAAATATTTAAACCAACAATGTGAACGCAATGAGAGGTCCTGAAATTCAACAGCGCCTATAACAGAAATAAGGATGAAATGGCGAGCTTTCTCGCGCAGCTTTGTTCCTCGGAGCTGGATTACCGACCAACAAATATATCGCAAAAGGCATATGCCGCCCGCGATGCCCGTAGTTTTTTTTGACGTGTTGCACATACGTAACTCTTCTACCATGTGTCCGACACGGCACCTTCAGCAAAGGGCTTGCTCTTCTTGAAAAAGCTGTAACCATCTGGGTAAAAAGTGCTTTCGGTCTGTTTCTCCATCCCGACACTGACACTGGTCGGGATGCCATTACACCCATTAGGCCCATTACATGGACAGCTTGACACCGAGACCCACCTCTTTCTTGGCCTCCACCTCCATTGTGTCCTGCTCGATTTTTATCATGAGCTTCTCCGTCTGCGCAGATGTCTCGATGAGCTGAGGCTGCAGGCTGGTTAGCTCGTCTTGCATTACTGACACCTGGCGGACACAACACGTACCATAGTATAAACGTACAGCCACCAGGGCGAGTTAGCAGCCGCTGTAACGAGCGTGGCCAGGCCAGAACCCTGAAAGAGCAGCAGAAGCATTTTTTACACGTACTTTACCACTTACTTTTGCTATAAAAGCTTGTAAGAAGTGTTCGTAAGTACGGTTTATTCGTCTGCATTTCCAGCGCCAAAAGGGCCGCCTTGTTAACCCTATTCCCGGCAGGGGGGGAGGGGCGGAATCCGCCCCCCCTCGGGGTTTTTGCTTGCCAATTCTAGGCTTTTTAACGCAGCTTCACGAAACTTGGTGACTTTTCCTAGCTATTCTTTCTACGTGCTGTGACAAAATTTCAAAATTCTATTTTGCTCAGGGGCGGAGCCAGGCAACGTTTTTGGGAGGCACCTCATGCCATTTTTGGCCATGTTAAGAGTAAAAGGAAAATGTCTGCCAAAAACAGAGTTTTAAGGCTAGAACTTAAAACTTTATATGGATATATAGCTAAATAGTTGGGCAATGTGCAGATATAATTTTGTTTATCTGAGGTCATTTTACAACGTCAGGTCAAGGTCAAAAATCAAAATTTTTTTCGCTATAATTTCGGCGCCATTTTTTCAAATGCCAAACCCGGAATATATATGACGTAGAAGGGTGCCCTCTACTTGTGTACCAAGGTTTAGCTTGATATCAGGTCGGGTCACGGAGCTATGACCTAAAATGTCCGTGCGCGTACCCTATACCGCAATAGCCAAAAAATGAAATTTTTGAAATAGAGTGAATTCAAATGATTGAAAACGTTTACAGATAATATTAAATGCACACGAGATCATTACAAGTAACCCCAAGGCCACTGGAGGTCATTTAAGGTCAAAGGTCACAAGTTGATCTGAGAAACGTGTGACCGTGACAGTTCCCCCTTTTTCATGCCCCTGGCACCGCCTATGCTAACATTATACAAACACTGTAATGCGATTTGTACTTCTTTAGTACAACATGACTAGCAGAAGCCAAAAAAGGGTGTTTGCCTTTTTTGTTCGTTCAGTTGTTAGAAAACTAATCCTCCTATTTTTGAAACCCTGTGAACGCCCATGAATTTTCTGAAAATTTCCCATTTGTGGACCCATGGTAAAAGCCCTATCCATCATCTCTCGATTGATGCCAGTTTCATCGAAATCGGTCCATAAACAACGGAGTTATAAGAAATCCAAAAGTACCCCCCATTTTAACATTTTTGCCCCCCTGTATCCACAAATTTCGAAATTTTGATTTTTTTTTAAATAAAAATGTAGTTCACGTCACGGTGAATCGATTGCCGTTTGTTGCAATGAAATCGGACAAGTAGTTCTCACACAGTCACACTGGTTGTTTACATCAATGTTTCTGAAATTTTCCCTGTGAAAATGATTCGAATCGAACATTAATACATCCGCTGGAAGAATTCGTTAATCCGCGCCCGGACGGGCCTAAAAATGTCCTTCGCCCGACCACGGGGGGAGGCGGATGTCCGCCTCCCCGGGTGTCAGGTTCAGTCCGTCTCACGGAAACAGTGAAATACCGGCAGAGAGAATTCATCAAGGCAAGTCGAATGAGAGCGTTTTTTAACTTGGATCAATACTGAGGTCATCAGAGGTCATGATAGGTTAAGCTGAGCTAGAGTGGAAGTAAAATAGAATAGGAAATTGACGCCGTGATTTTCATTCTGATGGATTAAGATGGTTAACACGTCGAACACATTTATAGTGCGAATGAACCGACTAATAAAAGAACTCAGATCAAGCCACGGCCTAATTTCATGCACGTTTGTGGTGTTATTACGATGCATTGCGGTTCGACATACCGGTGGGTTTTGTAACAAACTGGATTGCAGGTGATGCCAGTAGCATAGCAAAACACTTGATAAGCATTTGTCACTGCCCTGAAGGTCAATCTGCGTCGAGTGAGGTCATCATGGTTCACTGACCTTTGATGACCTTTTGTGACCTAAGATTGGTTTATTTTTGCGCTGAATTTGATTTCATCGTCTATTTCTACCCTAGGCAGACAGTTCTGGTTTTACGAAAATCGTACGTTGCGGACAACAAACACCCATATCAGGGGTCATGACCTGAGCTAAGGTCACGCCTGTTCTGGTGACATGATGGTAATGGCCATGTTTTTGGCAATATCTGGGCATGAAAACCCCACGAAAATTCACTGAAATTTAGGCAAAACCTCCAAAATGGGCCCAAAGGTGATCACACTTGACGTCAATGACCTTTGATTTTCCGAAAAAAATCCTAAATATACAAGTTCTTGCGTTTATTACATTCTGTTACTCCTGCAAGTCTCACGCAAAACTGTCCAACCCTAAAAAAGTTATAATGGTTACAATTTTTCTGAAGGTTGATCTTTTTGACCTGACCTCGGTCATTGACCTAATCTGCTTGAAGGTTCATATTTTCACACACGGTGCAATATGAACAAGAAAAATGGTACTGAAAATTTTGCGGCGCTGCGCGCTGCCGTTTTTTCCCTATGCTTCAAAAACTTTAGGGAGGCGGATTTCCACCCTCCGGCCGGTCGAGGGTTAATAAGCTGGAATGAACTGGTGATCACCACCCTTCCCCAATAGCTGTTTCCGGCGAATCCAGCCGACTTGCCCCGGTGACGTCAACCCTCACCGCAACTCCCCGTCCGCTGCCGCCTCCAGCACGTGTCGGGCCGACCGCAAGAGGGAAAACCGCCGCGCGGCGACCGCGCCGGCCGCAGACCGCGCCGCCGCCGCCAGCCGGGCCGGCAAGTGAGGCCGCCGCGGCCGGACGTCCGCCAGACGACACGGCGCCGCTCCGCGTCGGCCCATCGGCCGGGTTTGCCGCCGAGGAGACCGCCGCCGGCCGTCAGCAGCGCGGACCGCAGCTGCTGGCCGGCCGGGTCAACGGCACGGCGGCGGCCGACAGCTGATGGACAGACTCCACTGTCTGCCAATCACACACTGTTCATGCACCGGGAAAAACTGAGGATCTTCTTGGAAATCTGAGGAGCGCGCCACGACAGCATAAGCCTGCGTAACTTGGTGACAAACATGCGTCATAATTGTGAAACTGGGCAACTTACAGTGGAAGACGTTCATTCGCTAAAAATTAACTCCCCACTGGTCCGACACTACGACCATCAGGACAACAGAAAACGGCCGACAAAAAAACTGCCCATAAGCCGCCTGGGAAAATGCAAGCTCGCATCACGTGTTGTGTATAACCAGAGTCATCAGTGCCAGATAAAAATATATGAGAATTTAAGATGACACCGCATGCGGTTATCCGAAAAGCTCAATGGAACTCTTCATGTATTTTACGCTAAAACAGTTTCGCGTTTTTTCGGAGATTCATTCAAAGTCAGCTTTGTCCACAAAATCACACTTTTATGGGACGTTCAAACAAAACTCCGACCACCATATGGCTCCGCACCGAAAAGCTCTGGCACCAGAAGCTTCAAAATACCATGAATACAAAAACAGATGTCTTAAATTCCCACTTAGTTTCCGAGCCGATGATCTTTTTTTCATTTCACATCTCAAAACGCCATATTTCTGCATCTCTACGCAAAATACATAATTATTTTACAAGCGTTTCGGGCAAATGTAAGGCCAATGTTGGGGGGCAAAGGCAATCAGCTCCTGGGAAATTTCACTCGCAGGTTCTTCTAAAATTAACACGATCAGACGATTATCGAGCGCAGCTCATTTAAAAAGACAAGCAACAACAGCTCAGACCTGCACGCGATTCAGAATCGAATCAAAATTCATTCTGATTTTCGAACTCTCAGGAACAGGAATCAGAACTGATTCTTATTTGACAGCCGAGAATCGAAATCAGAATCAAAACGGTCGTTTTGGTCCAAGAGTCGACATCGAATCAATTCCCAAAGCTGTTGGCAATCGATTCCCCGAACGGATTCCTAAATGCTAAATCATTTGGATGCATATTTTTGACGCCTTAAATGAGACCATTTATTACCAATGTTTATAAGAAAAGCCCTATGTCTATTAACATTTAGAGTGGAACTAAGTGATGAAAGAAAGTGAAAGTCACAGTTACGATTCAGTGGGGAACGGAAGATTTCCTTCCCTGTTATCAACAAAATGGTGCATTCTACCTACACCATTAGTTAATGCTGGGACCATAAATGTCTGTGGTTAGAGTCTACCCAATTTTACCTTAACTTTGTAATTCTCTACTCATATTTTTAATCCGGCACTGACTGGGGTATTTCGCCGCCTTCCAATGACTGGGGAAGCGTTAAAGGCTTCCCCCCGTATATCTCGAGAACCAATTGTCCGATTCGGCTGATTCAAACGCCGATCAGTAGCGTCGAACCAGGTGGTCCAGCCTATTACACATGCATTTTTTACGTTTGGGGCACTGAAGACTTCACAGGTCAGGTCGAACACGAAAAGTGACCATTTTCTCCAGTCGCATAATCACCATGACAAGCAGATCGAGACTTAAGTTTCAGTGGCAATATGTTCCTGGCAGCTTACTCGCATATTCTAAATGGCATCTAACCCAATGTCATAAAAGGTCAAGGTCGCAGGTTAGGCCAAATTTCACCTCCGTTATAACAAAGGTCAATTTTTGATGAAAATTGGGAAAAAATAAAATTTCACCTCGGACATGCAATGCAATTTCCTAGCCCATTTCACACCGAAATTCTAAAAAAAGGACACTTTCAAAGAGCCTTGGGTACCGAAAATGACTTGGAATGGCCTTAACTACAGTGCACATGCGACATTGCAACACTTCATAGTTTCGAACTAGGACTGCCACAAGTGTGCCAGTGACCTCCATCTGACATCTCTGGATTACCCTATAAGTCAATTTGTCCCATTTTACGCATTGTCATGGAATGCTACAAAACACTGCAAAGACCGCTTACTCCACACCGGTCATCCAGACCGTCAAGCAGACGCCAACATGTTATTCGCTAAGTTGAAATTTGCATAAAGCCGCAAAAGGCCAAACTGCGAAAAAATACTGCAATGTTGCAAGAAGATGTGTAAGTTGTACGTACTGTTTGTTGAAAGAACATTCGATAACCTATTTGGCAGTATCCATGAATCATATTAAGCAGTTCCTTAAAAAAATGTGATCCCATTGGGTCTGAAAAAAGAGAAAATACGTATTTGACCTAGGATAACCTAGCATGAGGTCACAGGAGCTCCATAATGAGATCTCAGGGCATACTGATATGCAATGCAAACCATAATCATCATACATTGTAAAAACACTGGCAATACGGCGGTAACGTAAA
Organism: Capitulum mitella; assembly: GCA_030062745.1. Classification (NCBI taxonomy): domain Eukaryota; kingdom Metazoa; phylum Arthropoda; class Thecostraca; order Pollicipedomorpha; family Pollicipedidae; genus Capitulum; species Capitulum mitella. Next base: position 15,351,658 of record CP099851.1, on the reverse strand, counting down.
GTTGAACGTCGAATCGCCAAACACGGTCGTCTATATGACCACATTACGGCGTGACCTAAGACGACCTCGTTTCCAAACTTTTCCCAACATGTGTACAACTGATGTACAAAAAAGTATTGACGGTTTCCGGACGCTACGTTCGATCGTTTGAGAGATATCTGAGGAACGCGCGGGGGCGTTAAACTCCTCAATCAATGGTGGATGAAGGAAACAAGTAGAAAAACCTATTCCAAGACCTAACTACCAATCCCAATTCAATGTGATTGGGATCTGGACACGGTGCTCGTATGCCTATGCACCAAAACGTTGTGCTGTGTGATAAACTTCATCACAGTTGCCTAATACTATCCCACTTATATCTACAGCAGAACTTACCATAAAACAAGGCCCAAGACCTGGCTGTTGAGCGTATGACGAGAACACAAAAACACAGTTGCTATGCTTTCGCAGAACTGAAATGCGAGTCATGGGAATCGAAATGACTCCCTGTAGTTCGAATGGTCTCTGAATCAGAATCAAATTGATTGTTTTTTTTTCAATGTGAATGAAAATCACATTGAATCTCTTTCTTGGAATCGCTTTCTGGGGCTGCCAAACACATTGCAATCGATCCACAGTTTCCTGAAACGCTTGCAAGTCTGTCACAGATAAGCTTGAACTATTTTTTTAGGACGTCTCTTCTGATGCATTTCTGGGCTTAATAATTTTCTTTGCGCTTGATGGCCTGCATGCCGCATGGTGCGACCTGTGGCTCTTAGAAGAGCTCGGAAGTCATCAAACGTTACGGCAATGCGCCCTCTTCATTGCCATCTGCTATTAAATAGCACTGAAGAGGGCCCATGTCCGAAACGTTTCTCGTCTCCCCGGCTCTTCTGAAAGCCCCAAGCCACACTATACGGCAGAGAGGCCAACAGTCACCAAGACGATATCCAAGACTGCCGGACACCGTCATTCAGCGGGCTCTCCGAGAACTCAGTGTCAAAGATTTTCTCCAGCTCATGGTTTTCAAACGCCACAAACGTTCCGCGATTATAGAAGTCGCGCCCAGCGCACATTAAAAATTCACGGCAAAATACACCAAAATTGACTATTCTCACAGCGTACCATTCGTATTATGGTCATGGGTGTATCCGTAATCCATGATGACCGTATATTATCGATATGTTTCAATAATGAGCCTCATTGGAAACTTCTGTAAAATAAAAGTTCAACTATTTGACGCACAGCGTCATCCGGCTTTATTTCATCATTGTTTTTACACGCCACGTCAAGTGCTTCGACTGATGCAAAGGGTTGGGATTTCCTCTGGGAATCTTGGATTCCAATGTGATGCACTTGTGCACCTTACCCATTTCTGCCCGGCCACGTGGAAATCCCGCCAGTTCCCTGACGGAGAGCACAGCACCGAACGGCCGGAAACGAACCAGACCGGCCCTTACAGGCCGTGTGATTGAGCTTCTGAGCCTGCTGACCGCTAACAACCGTCAGCAAACACAAAGGCCTGGCGTGCTCCACCGCTGCCTCTCCCCCCCCCCCCCCCCCGACCCCAGCTCACCTACGATGCGGCGAACTCCAACTTCTCCAGACCCCCCCCCGTCCCCCAGCTCACCTGCGACGCGGCGAACTCCAGCTCCTGCAGACCCCTCCCCCCTGTCCCCCAGCTCACCTGCGACGCGGCGAACTCCAGCTCCTCCAGACCCCTCCCCCCGTCCCCCAGCTCACCTGCGACGCGGCGAACTCCAGCTTCTCCAGACCCCTCCCCCCCCCGTCCCCCAGCTCACCTGCGATGCGGCGAACTCCAGCTTCTCCAGGCCGGTAACATAGCGCTGCCGCAGCGTCAGGATCTCGTCCCGCTTCTTCTGCAGCAGCGCCTTGAACGCCAGGATCAGCTCGAGGTAGGAGGTCGGCGTCACGTAGTTGTGTCGGTTCAGCTGCGCTAGGTACCTGGCGGCGCCGCGGAACGGCGTGACAGCCGACAACGTCGCGGGCCTCGCGGCAGCACGGGAGTCGCCGGCGGGAGACACCGGGCAGACAGGACATCCGGCTTCTTGCGAGTCAAAGAACGCCGTCTCGCCTCTGAAACACGGCTCAGACTCACTGGATAAACGACGGGTCAGATGTCCTCTCAGGGCACGGTACAGAAGAGCAGTTTTTCAAAGAGCATGGCCCACGTTGTATCTATAAACGATGTTAAGAATATTTCCTCTCTCTCTCTCTCTCTCTCTCTCTCTCTCTCTCTCTCTCTCTCTCTCTCTCTCTCTCTCTCTCTCTCCGAGACATGATGCATGCCGAATCAATGACGAATCAAGGACCAAGGACCCGTTGACGACGCCCATCCCTCCAACGCGACCCACACTGTTCCTATAAACAAAAGCTATAACAAAACAGTTGATCAACCCGTATCCATTTCCCAGACTGGCTTCCAACGGACATTTTTCCCTCCGCAAGTAAGCCGAACTGGACTAACCGACATTCTTAACAGAAGAGCACTGAGCCAGTGATCTCCGCCCAAACTCTGAGACGGTCGGGCAGACCTCGGCCGGCAGTCAGCGAGTCCTCACCTCTGAGACATGAGCCGCACGCTCTCGTGGAAGTGTTGGCACACGAACACGCAGCCCAGTCTCAGTTCATCGTCCATGTCGGGCACGTCAGCGAGGAAGTGGTGTGCCACCCTCTCCAGCGCGTCCTCCGGCCAGGCAGTGAACCTTCAGCACAGACAGCGTGATGCTCGCTTTGTGAACCACAGGCCCCCGGTTCGAATCCCGGTAACAGCGGCATCTGCTGTCCCCGCGACAACCGGCGTGACAGCTTGCGACGCGACAAGACCCTGACAGTCGACAGCGTCGATGCATTACCCAGTAACCAACCAACGGAACCTGCTGCAGACGGCAGTCCCTCACATGGTGCCCCTCCCCTAGCCGGCCACCCAACGACGCAAACCAGTGGACCGCCAGACATCTCAGAACAGCAAGCAACGCACGGAACAGAGACGAGCCGAGAATCCAGCGCAACAAACGGCCCAACGGCGTAAACCAGGGAAGGAGCCAACAGTGTCACGAGCGATTCAACACTCGTTGGGCAGCGAACAGCCCAATCGCGCATATCAGAGAACGAGCCATCGGCGCAGATCGGCCAGACAATACAGTACAGCCCACACGTCGAATGCACTGGTACACCGGCGATAATGTTATTCATCATAATTGCACTTGCAAACGTCAAAGGCTGATAGGTGACGTGTAAGAAACGATCCAAGCGTAAAAGTTTAGCCTCTAGTATTTCTACGAAACCGGACAAAAACTTCTCGTAAGACTGCAAGTTTTCCCAGACGACAACCAATTGTACTTCATGCTTCCTTGCGGCACACAAAAGTATCCTGGAACCATTTCTACTCCATATGCGCGCAGTGCGCAAATATAATCATCTTTTCCGTCAGGTCTCAAAACCACTGGTACCTCACTTGTCCATTTCAACTTTGCCAGGCAGTCAGGTACAAACATGAAGCCAGCACGCCTCCTCGCGATCGTGCCTAGACATCGCCTCTGACATTTTCCTGCCGTCTCACGGCACATGACCTGGCACCGCATCGACAAGCACAAACGACGTCACGCCTCCGTGCAGTTGCCCAACACTGCAGTCGCTCCAACTGGGGCCCAGACTGCACGCTGGCCCTGACAGCTCACTGCAGCAATGCACGGATGACGTCACGTCCGATGAGATCTGTGCCAGGGTCAGGCGCTGTCGGTACGACACGCCGTCCACATTTACACTCAGCCGACGACACCTCGGCGATGGTAATTTTGAGGTGCGTTGTCCCCGACGCCGTGACATTACGCATCCATCAGGATGACTCACCAGTCGATGGTGCAGCAGTTGATCAGCGAGGGGAACATCCTGAGCCGGTTCCTGAAGGCATCGCCGATGGGCGACATGGCCACCACCACGTGCAAATTGGCGCGGACCAGCTCGATGAAGAAGTTGTAGAGTGCCAGCGGGGCCGAGTCCACTCTGCGGCCCTGGGGGAGGACGCATCAACGGTCAGGTCAATGACCGAGCCTCGGCTGATGATCCGCGAGGCCGAGTCTACTCTGCGGCCCTGGGGAGGACACATTAGCGGGCAATCGTCACAGCACTGGCCGCACCTTAGCAGGTCTCGCACCAATATTCTGAACCCGTGTTGAGCCCATTTTATACCGAAGCATTCAGAGATCGAGCGCGGAGGGTCAGCTAGTCCAGTAGCAATGCTACTTTCTCGAAGGAAGACTACCTGCTGACCTGGTTTATTAGATATGCGTCACTTTATCCAACTGTTCTCGCATTGCATTCACGGCGCTGGGATGGGATGGAAATCATACAAACATCAACTTCGAAGGGTTGTAAACGTTCGCAAAGCCATATCTTAAGAAGCAGCCTTCGATTCTGAAAATACCGTATCTAGATTATCCTATCATTCTTGTCTCTCCATATCCATCTCATCTCGTCAAGTCATCCCTTATTCCCCGACTACCTGTTCTTACCCTTGCTCCCCCGTCCCACCGTCTCTCCGTTCTTTCTTTTGCTTTCTCTTACGTACACTTCCCTCCGGCAATATCGCGGCTCACGGCACTTGCACGGTACGGCAGAGGCGTCCGCTCCCGCCTCCGATGGCGGTCTGCCTCCCTGTTGAACGTGCCGCCACCAGAGCGACGCGGCAACAGACGCGGTCGCCCGCCCCGGTCTCTGATTCACAGACAACGGTCAGCCCTCTGGTGGCGGGAACAGCTGCGTTTATGTGTAGTACAGTTTATCCGCGCGCTGTTCCCGTGCTACCGTTATTGGAGAAATGCTGTTCGTAAAATAATGTTAATGATAAAAAAGGAAACAGATGGCATGGGGACCTCGATTTCCCAATTTATCACTTCCGACTCATACCCCTTTCGGGAGATTCCCGCATCTACTCCCTGCGAGTCATAAGCCACGGATGAACGAGTTCAAATGAAATAGAATTTGATTGCTGACGGTCTCTTTCACCTAAATAAAAATATTTATTAACTTATTAACACATCATTACCTGTCCTCTTGTCCCTGGGAAAGGGTCTTCGCGTCACTGTTAACAAAACAGACAGGGAAGCGGAAGGATCTAATCCCCGACGAACGCATGCGCTCCATTCCTACCCAAATCAGCACCTGCGCTCAAATCTAATGTCTCCATGTTCAAAGCCGAAGTCCTCTAAAAATCCCACAATAGGTCAACAGAATTTCGGTTATCTGCTCCACTTGGACCTTATTTTCCCTATATGCTTACTTCATTTCATTATTTAAGCACAACGATTCCGTTGGTGAGCTTCGTTTACTCGGTTTAAAAACAGTCCCGAGCTAGGTCTGGGCTTTTCCTGTTTTACGACCCTGGCATACGATTTCGCTCATTATCGTCGTCAGCTGACCGCCGGCAATAACGCCTTCTACCCATAGGAGGGTAGTACGGCTGTCATATGCCCGACAAGGAAAATTTTCCGGATCTGCAAGTAACAGTCTTCAGGTGCGGTTCCAATCTCATCAAGATGAGACACGCACGAGGAATTTTCAGACATTCGTGATAAACTTTACGAACTCTGCGACGACTTTTCGGGCGTTTTGCTAACTGACGACAACTGCTGATGTAAGTCATGCACGTCATCCGTTTCGCAGGGTCGCAACACGCAGCCGAAGCGACGTTTTGGCCACTACACCGGCTGCACCAATGTGGCGCGTTGACTTCAGGAGGCAGAAGATAACGGAATCAAACAGGAATGACCCATCTTTCCTCATGCCTGTCTCCTGCCAGGCCTATCTCTCCGCCTCTCAATCTTCCTGTTGCTCAGTGTCCCCGCCCTCAGTCCATCCGTCTCCCTTTCTCCCTTGCGGTCTCCATGACCCAAATTCCCCTACCGCAACATCACACCCTGGGGATTTAGCGGTGGAAAATCCACCGCAACCAGTCTTCAACCTTGTGTTTGTGTTGTTTTTCCTGCTCCCCGCTCTGAACGCCAGTCCTCTTTTACAGCATCTGAAACGGTCCAAGCTACACACAACGGTCGGTGAGCACGATAATGTCTTGACGAATCACCCGCTTCGGCACCCCGGGGCGGCCACCACCCTCCGTAGAGCATTTCAGGAATCTCGCGTCTTTGCACCATGGTGAATCACTTCTAATCTCGTTACTTTAGTTTCCCTTTTCATCGGTATGGCTCTTGAGTGTTCCTGAGTTGTTTTACGGATGCACTGTCGACGACAGTTGGTCATAAGGGCTGTGTACGTACATGCAGGGACCAGTAAAAAAATAAATGACTATGATGTCCCAAAAAAAATCGACGGACGTCACTGGTTTCCTACCTGTCCTTGTCAAGATCCTGGACTTTATAACATATCCACTGACGTAAGTCGTGCGTTGCCCTAAAAAACCAGCAGGAAGTATGATCCAAGATGACCGGGTCCAGAATGAATGTCCAAGTTCGGTACTGGCGTACCTGGATCACGTGGACATGGAAAGCCACTCCGCCTATCTTTCTGCTGCGTCCTGCCCGACACCATGTACGATTAACACCCAGCTATCACATTTCCCGTCGCGCCCCTCCTTGCCGACACGTCTGACAACCCCTCCCACGTCCCGGCAACTCCACAACGCTGAGAGCCCCCCCCCCCCCCCCGACGCTGCGGTCAGCACCGCGGCGGCCCCGGCCAGTTCTCCCCCCCATGACGCCGCCGCCCGCCCAGCCGAGTGACGCAGACAGGGCTTTCCTCCCGGCGGCGGTGGCTGGTGACGGCACCCTGACCTGGCCTTTGCCACCCGGGCAGTGGTACAGGCCGAGCAGGATTCTGCACAACGTGACTCGATATTCGGATGTTGCACCAGGTTGCGCGTTGCGCAGTCTTAGTCATTGCAGGCGAGCAAATAAGATTTCCTCGCGGAGCGAAGCAAACATGCCCTGACTTCATGGCTACAACGGGAAACTTTTGAAGCGAGAGGAAAAAAACGCCAAAGGTTCTCGAAGAGGCTGTTTACACCAATGTTTCGAAAAGAAAAGGCACGTTATAGCATAAATGGCTACGTATCAGCACCAGTATGCCTCTACGTTGCCACATTCGTCCAGAATTTGTGCATAACATAACAGAAAATAGTTTTGCACGCTTAATGTGAAGAGCCAAAAATGGTCATTTTGAGTGTTGCGTTAAGGTTTGCGGGTGCCCAGGCACCTACCAACTTACAGGAAATTCCGCTAAGCAGTCAACAGATATTATGGCAGCCATAAAACAACGAACGTAGGCCGGTAACAGGTGAGGAGTTTTATTATGTGCTTGATAGCCATTGGCGTACACGTCAGCTGCATCACATTAGTAGTTTTCACATTGGTAACGTTGGACATGTGGCCCAATATGATCCCTCGAAATGACAGCTCGAAAAAGAGACTGTTTAATTCAAAACACACCTACAGCCTTTAAGACCTATTCCAATGCTAACACACATTGGAGTCCTTACCCTGTAAAGACTAAAATTTGACGGGTCGTATTATCACATATGGGGAAAATGTGACTCAACATGAGCCCCTGAATTTTACAACTGAAAAGCCATGACGTTTAAAACACATCAGCCTTTCCAAATTCGGCCCGATTTTAAGATGTTGTATACCAGATTGTAATATTCGTCGGAAAACTATCGTTCTCGCTGTAAAGACTAAAACCTCGCGGTCACGTCCGGTCACAGGCCATATCTGGGATGACATCTGCAAGTTCCCCCTGCTGAAAACAGCTATCATTTGTCATCCGTCCGCCACCGAGTCGCGGCGCTCTCCCCTCACCATGTCCTTGGCGATGGTCTGCATCTTCTCCAGGATCTCGGCCTTCTCGTCGGCCGGGTACAGGTTCGGCACGTCGCCCAGGTTCAGGATCATGTTCAGGTCCTCCACCATGGCCTCGTCCTTCACCTGCAGCGGGCAACCACAATGTGGTCACCGGCCACCTGACCAGAACGGAGACCACCAGACACCACAAATACGACATCACCGATCATAATTCACTTTTATGGTCGAGCCCATCAAGTTCATTGAGCGCATCAACACCCTGAGCCTGTTCCGGTAGCAAAATATATTGTTCTTGATCAGAATCAAACCTAGAACTTGGCTTTTTCGACAGGCATCTGACCCGACGACAACGGCCCTGCAACAAGCCTGTTCACGGGCCTACATCTTACATGACAAACAGCTCGGCATTTTCGGATTCCGCCAGTCACGATATTGGTATGAATCGTGACCAGCACGGCTACCATCATCGTGAAAGAGGTAACATTAAACTTAAACGTCCAAGGGAATGTAGTACCTGGACAAGATATACTCCACCTGGAACGTTCAAGGTTCTGGGGCGTTGCAAACGTATTACATCCAGTGATGCGCAAATTTTGGCGTGAAAGCAGCGACCCGCAGGGGGCACACCTGCCGACAGGGGAGGGGACGGGGGCGTGAGGGACATGGTAACAGCGTCCAGGACCTGATTGTCGGCGAACAGGAACACTAGGTGTTTTCCCTCGGCTCCCGACTTGCGCAGGATGGTCTTCAGATCTTCCCGCCACTCGTTCAGCCCGTAGCCCTTGGTGATCTCGATCTGCGGGGACGGAGACCGAGCTGACCAGATGGGAACACAGAACAGGGCAGCAGACGCCCGACGAGAGCTGGACACAGAGCAGGACAGCAGACGCCCGAAAGCTGACAGGGCCAGAACAGGACAGCACACCGGCGAGAGCTGAACACAGCAGGCGGCAGAGGCTGAACACAGAACAGGACAGCACACCCCGGCGAGAGCTGAACACAGAACAGGACAGCACACGCCCGGCGAGAGCTGAACACAGAGCAGGACGGCAGACGCCCGGGGGGGGCTAAAACAAAAAAAGGGGGCGGAGGGCGGGGAAGAAAAAAATAATAAAAAAAGGGGGGGAGGGGAGAAAAAAAAAGAAAGAACAGGACGGCAGACGCCCGGCGAGAGCTGAACACAAAACAGGACGGCAGACGGCTGACAGGAAATGCTCAGTGAACACGACGGCGGCAGACGCCCGACGAGAGCTGAACACAGAACAGGACGGCAGACGGCTAACGCGACATGAACAGTGAGCGGGACAGCAGACGGCTCAAGAGAAACTAACAATGAGCAGGAGCGGCAGGTTGAGCGCGTTTCGTCCGTGGGCTGCTCAGAAGGCAAAGGCGGCGATGCAGCGAACGATTAGTCTAGTTTGATACCGTCCAGTAAAATATCAAATGCAAAGCGCCCGACAGTGGCATTACTAAAACATATTCATCAGCCCAGCGCAGATTTAGACACAAATCCGCCGCCCCCAACCTGGAAGGGGCCCGGTTTTTCCAAGCCTTCAGACGGACAAAAAGCGCTAAAAATTCAGAGCAGTCCGGCCGAGCCGAAACACGCCAGGCACCCACCACACGCGATATTTTTGCACGTGTCAGTCTGAGCCTGCCTCCGCTCGACCAACTGCGCAGCACGGCCGAAACAAAACGAGTGCGGTTTTCCCGCCACCCTGTCCAGCGGCAGGACAAGGTCAAAGGAAGGTCGACGGCGTCTGGGGGAAGGAGCGCCCTGTCTCGTCTCGGCAACACCCACCGGAACACGCACCGCTGCAGCGCGGAGGGCCACCGTGCCAGGTCCTTCCGCCTCGCACAGTGGTAGCGAGATTTAACAGGAACTTCCCAATTAAGGTGAACAATGCACCAGACGTCGTTTATCCAATCCACACACGGTGACGTATTTACATGATGACCACGATGTTCATCTCCTAAAACGGAAGGGTGACGAAATATTCTGGACATATACATGGGCCTATGGCTATCTGAACTCCCTAGATCCACCCCGTAGTCAGGCACTACAACGGACCAAATGCTGTTATAGTTGCACAGAACATTGATGCTTATCAGGCAGGATACTGTGTTCATCAGACTGGATACCGACAAGTGTTTTACTTTGACGGGATACTGTTGGATGTGTTATCATATAAGATAAAATCCAATATTTTACCAGACGGGATACAGTTAACTGTTTTCTTTTCGGACGGGGTACAATCCAATGTTTTATGACACGGGATACAGTCCAACGTTTTACCGCACGGGCTACAGTCAATGTTTTATCATACGGGACGCAGTCCAATGCTCTATTACACAGGATACAGTCCGATGTTTTATCAGACAGGACAGCGAGGGCAGTTTTAACAACGAGAACAGGAAAACGACCAGACCGAACAAGCGATCGCGAAGAGCGGTAGTGGACACTTATCAGCTGATTGTGGTCGGAGCAACTCCGTTTAAATAAATCCCGTCAACGGACGCTGGGCAGACCAAAACACAATATCATTCCGACGCGCAGTTCAACGGCGAAAGCGTGCGCGACAGGCAGGACACGACACTGCCCACAAAAGCCCGATTTTACTTCGTTACAGCCACCCGGTGACAGCTATGGACTTGCCCTATTCCCGGAGGGCTAGACAGTATGGCCGATTCCCGGCAGGGGGGGGGGGCGGACTCGGCCCCCCTGAGATCTCGAGAACTACACATCCGATTTTATCGCAACAAACGGCAATCGATTTTGCCATGACGTAAACTATGTTTAAAAAAAAATCTTCAAAATTTTGAAAAGGGTGGATATAGGGGGGCCAAACGGTCAAAATTAGGCATGTTTTTGGACTTCTTATAACTCCGTTGTTTATCGACCGATTTCAATGAAACTGGCATGAATCGAGAGATAATGGATAGGACTTTTACCATTGGTACACACATCTGAAATTTTGAGAAAATTCATAGGCGTTCACAGGGTTTCAAAAAAGGAGAATTAGTTTTTCAACAAAAGAATGGACAAAAAAGGTAAAAGCACTTAATTGGTCTCTGCTAGTCATGTTATGCTAAAGAACAAATCGTATTACAATGTTTGTATAATGTTCGCATAGGCGGTGCCAGGGACATGAAAAAAGGGGGACTGTCATGGCCACATACTCTTCAGATCAACTTGTGACCTTGACTTTAAATGACCTCCAGTGACCTTGAAGTCACTTGGAATGATCTCGTGTGCATTTAATATTATCTGTACACGTTTTAAGTCATTTGAATTTACTCTATTTCAAAAATTCAATTTTACGACTATTGTGATATAGGGTACGCGCACTGACATTTTAGGTCACAGCCCCGTGACCCGACCTGATATCAAGCTGAAACTTGATACAAAAGTACAGGACACCCTTCTGCGTCATATGCGTTCCGGGCTTGGCATTTCAAAAAATAGTGCCGAAATTATTGCTATAAAACCAAATTTTGGCTTTTGACCTTGACCTGACCTTGTTAAGTGGCCCCAGATGAACAAAATTATATTTGCGCGTTGCCGAACTATTTAGCTATACATCCATATAAAGTTTTAAGTTTTATCTTAAATGCTAGTTTTAGGTAGTCATTTTCCTTTTACCTTCAACAGGGCCAAAAATGGCCTGAGGTGCCTCCCAAAACGTTGCCTGGCTCCGCCCCTGAGCAGAACAGAATTTCAAAATTTTGTCGCAGTACGTAGAAAGAATAGCTAGGAAAATTCAGCAAGTTTTGTGAAACTGCGTCAAAAACCCTGGAATTGGCAAGCAAAAAACCCGAGGGGGGCGGACTCAGTCCCCCCCTGCCGGGAAACAAGTTAATTGGCTAGAACCAGGCAGCGGCATTTACTGATCAGCCATGAAACAAACGCCAGCCTCAAAGCCGCCAGCTGGTCGCTTGCAGCCATTCACCGTTTCAGGACCAAATCGCGGGTGACCAATACTTCGATTTTCCCTCTCAGAACCCTGCCACATTTCTAATCAATCAGTAACGCCACACTGAACGTACGCTTCCGACCAATACCTTGGCGCACTGTACACCACCACGCGACGCCAGTGGCACCCCAAAGGCTGTCCTTCCTAATTCACAAACACACAGCAGCTGGCGTCAGCTTTAACCCCGGGCCATACATTCACTCCTGGTCATTGGCGACGCCGAATACAGTGGCATTTCAACACGGCCGTCCGACGTCTGATTACCAGTCCCCGTCCCGAGCTCAGTGAAAGCCGGATGAGCTGCGCTAACCTCCAGTCACGTCCGCCACCAGTGCAGCCCTGTTCGATACCGGCCGAGAGATCGGCAGACAGACGCCATGAGCAGCACAAGCTCCTCCGGCCGAATCTGATCTGAGGGCTGATCTGTTTCAAGGACGGCGCAGCAATACACCGCGCCAGCACCAGCGAACACTTGTACAACAGGCCATGTGGCACGTACAAGGGGAAAATGTAATGAGGAAGTAAGAGCAGGGGTGTAGGGGCGCCCGAAAAGTGAGAGGGACCATTCGTTCAGGGCCGCCGACCTCCACGAGGGCGTCTACCTCCAGCAGGGGCGTTATCGTCTTGGAATGAAATTGGTATGATGTTCAGACGGATGTAACTGCACGCACCTCAAGGAGTTTTTTACATTTGGATAAATATACAAGGATAACAAAGGCGGTGCTATGGACCCAAAATGAAATGGGTTTTTACGCTTCTATGGCGATGATATGTTTCATCTCAAACTTTTGACGTCACTTTGACGTCTGTACGGGGCCGCCTGTTCTGGATGGCAGAGCTTAGGGCTTTCCGACAGCATTATCACAACGGCATCCACAGGTGCGTCTGATCTGTACCTGCCTCATGGTGCGTAAGGGGCGCCCGTCTTTTAAAACATGCCTGGTCCGTGGGGGCGCCGAGACCCTGAAGGCCCCGGGGCCCTCAATCAGGACGGAGGCCGGGGGACCCCGGTTCTGTTATCGTGGGCCGGCACTGTACAATACGCTGCCAGTCGAAATGCCCGAAACGCAGGTGCCACGTTTTCCATCGCGTTTTGAAGCGTTTTTTTTATTTGACAAATGACTGAACTGACAGAAAGGAATGAATTCTCCAGGTCGTTTCGTGAATGAGCGTCTTTTACTCCCGGGTTTTGATCTTGTGACGCGGGCAAGGAATAACCTTAACTGTGTGGGTTTGCTCAAAATAAATGGTATGGTATTGCTCGGCATGGGCAAACGATACGTACGAGACTGCGGAACCTGATCTGCATGAAGCGCCGAATATGCGAGGGGCATCCAATCTGTCTGGGGCGCCTGGTGATGATGATTCGGGTTTTGCGGGGAGCTCTCACTGCATGGTCACATGACGTTCAGATGGACGACTGATCTGTGCGCGGGCGCCTGGCCTGTAAGTGAAACAAGTCTTGCAAAATGCGCCTGGTCTGTACGGGGTCCCAAGTCAGGCACATGGCGCGTGGTCTTTACAGGGCGTCAGGTATGGCAGATGTGCCTAATCTGTCCCGGGCGTCCCACTAGAAAAGGGTGTCGAGCCCCTGAGGGGTGTTTGATATGTAGGTGGGAGGGAGGGAGGGTTGGCCTGTAAAGGAGGGGATCTGTCTCGTTGATGTAAACGATCTGTGAGGGGCACCAAATTCTTCAGAGGTGTGGTTATAGGGGTGTATAGGTGTGCTAAGTGTTCATCCATGTTTATAAGAATGTACTACTGTTAAAGATATGTCAATAAACAATGAAGTCGGAAAAAAATTATTAAAAGATCCTTCACCTATACGGGCTGATGGTGGGCCTGTCCTGTAAGGGGATCCCAATCCGCGAGTAGTGCTTGATCCGTAAATGGGGGGAGGGGAAGGGAGGTTGATTACTGCTAAACGTCTCTCCGGATTTCGGCCACTCCTTGTGCCCCGATTTAAGAAGTCCTTTTACCAGTTTTCTTCAATCTTTTTGCCATGACATAAAGGGGGCGCGCGCACAACACGGGCCAAAAAGTGGGAGACATGTCCCCTCGTCCCCCTCCGCGGTTCCCAGACCCATATGTAAGACGTAAGAGATAAAAGAAGACACTTCCAGCGTGAGGAAAACACAACATTAGCCCCATGGTTAGAGGAACTGAGAAAATTACCCCAAACTGGCTGCATTAAAAACGCCGCTAGCTGCCGCGCGTATGCCGTCGAGCTCCAGCCGCGGCGTGCCGGTGCGAACGCCACAGCATCATCTTTCACCTGCTTCAGTTCGCGGGCCGCGTCACTGTACCGACTGACTCGACTCCACGACCCCGGCGCTTGGCCGGCTCCACGAGCCCGTGCATAGTGCACACTCTGCGGCGCCGGCGGAGGCGGCGCACGTGATCGCGCAGGTAGGCGGTCCACCGGATTTCCGGCGAGGTGGGACGCCGTTCTGCAGCAGCTCGCGACTCTGCTGTGAGCTCGATCTCCGTCACCGAGAGGATGGAGCGCGCAGCTCCCGGCTCTGGGCGGGGCGGTGGTTGTTCAAGTTTCCCCGATACCATTGCACAAGTCTCCTCTGAACGGTACTACCACCAGGAAGCACGCTCAGCTCCTAGATTCATCACCTCGTTGCCGTCGATCAGCCGTGGAGACGATCGCCGGTTAACATTTCGAGTTTGAGATTAAAGGAGTTTCCCACCCATCCACCGAGAGGTGAGCTGAAATGCTTCACGCTGCCGCTGCGGCCTTCTGCAGCTGGACAAGATATTCGCTGCAGCCGCGATGGCCAATGCGGCCCGACCGACCTGTGCCACAAAAAAACTGCTGGGGGGGGTGCTTAGTCTGACCTCTGACGTCAGGATACGTCGGAGCTCCGCAGCTTTGTCCGCGCACCAAAACACGCGCTGGGATCGGGTCTCTGTCGCACGCTTTCCGACCTCGAGACATGAAGCGTGAGCTGCAGCCGGCACCCCTCGACCGGAGCACGATGTTACGTTCGGGACACATCGGTCACGTCCGTCATACACATAACTCCATTTTAGGAGTTAACGCTTCTTCCTGGCCGGCACCTACGAGCTCCTCTGGCTGATCTACGAGGTCGAGCGTTACACGAGTTCCTCTGACTGACAATTTTGAGGTACGAACTCCCCTGGCCGGGACTATGAGCTGCGACCTCTGCTTACTGAGTGTCGTGGCACTGAGTTTCGCTGACTGACCGATGTGAGATGTGAGCACCACTAAGCATTTCGTATCTACTCTGCGGCCGTTACTGCCGGAGGCAGGGAACGGCGGATTGCATTTTCGGCGGGGGGCAAGCTCTGTCGGATTACCAGGCGACCTCATTTGGGTTACCTTCTAGGTTAGGTTCTTCCTCGCTCCCGAAAAAAAACAACTGAACTTCGTTCTTTTTGCTATCGCCCAATTTTTCTTTAAATAAGCAAACCTTTTTTCCAGGTTTTGGCGCTAGTACATACTTGTGTTCTCTAACATGCGTTGATTTTTCTATTCAGGTCTGTACCCATTGCCATTTTTCAGGTCTTTGACTTTGGGCATCCATCTTCAAAATGGCGGATGATGCAAACTTCTGCTTGTTATGATGTTTGCGTTTCCATCACGAATTCAACATTATTATGAAATACATTTGTACAAGGTTGAAAGGCAGTTTCCTCCCACAACATTAAATTATAACTCGACGCTTAGTAACAAAGCTCTTACAGACTATCATACGAGAACGAAATCATTATCTCAAGCACTTGCCAAAGCAGCTTTGCCTGTCCCCCACACACGCATTACGTAACAATGCCAGCGCCAAATCTCTCACATAATGGATCAGGGGCGTAGCCAGGATTCCGCCCAGGGGGAGGGCAAATCGGATCAATGGGACCCTCGAAACCAATGGGAGCCCTCGCCAAGGGCGGATCCAAGATTTCACTAAGGCGGGGGAGGGAGGTGGAGGCAAATGGTCAGCGCGGGGCCCCCATTTTTTGCCCTCCAGATATGGAAAATGACGTAATTCTGCTTTTTACGATATAAGGTGACCAAAAAATTCGAACGCGTCATCTTATTTGAGAAAATTCTGCGTTTTGTTTGCGAACACAGCGCCCGAAATTTGACAAAAACGGCGAGATTTTAGGCGGCTCCGTCACTCCCTTCATTTGAAATGTCGTGTCCGCATCTAGTTCAGGAGCCCGTCTGTCCCCCCCCCCAAATCCCGTAGTTTCTGGATTTTTGTTAGTTTAGGTTAGTTTAGTCCAGTTTAGTTCGGTTTAGGTCAGCTTAGTTTAGGTTCCCTCTTGCAATTACAGGGGCATTTTTGGTGGTCTCGGAGCGTCTGCCGTGCTAGGATCCTCTAGTGGTCTCAGGTTCCTTTTACCAATCCACGTGTCCCGCGGAACGTCTCAGGTGCTCCTTTGGAAGTTTCCCATCTAGTAGTTCCAGGAACGCTTAAACCATCTCGGATTCCTTCCTGTTCTCCCTGAGACGTTTTTGCCGTCTAAGGAGCCCCTCAGGCACTAAAAAGGGCCCTGTGTAAGCCTCTCTCTGCCTCTTGCAATCGTCTAAGTCCTTTGGCCGTTTCACGAGCAGTCTGGACGTCTCAAGGTCTATAGTTTCAGGAGCCCCTCTGGTCGTCTCAGTGGCCCCTATTGCTAGAGACTTTTAGTTAACAGTCTCAAAGGTCCCTCTCTAGCAGTCTCAGTGGACAACTGCGGTCCTGGATACCCCTCTCATCGTCTCTGGGAAACATTTTTGCCATCTCAGGGCCCTCTGGCAGTTACAAAACACCTTTTGGCAATTCCAGGGCCCCTGTGCAGTGTCATAGATCCTCTGAACGTGTCCGGTGGTCCCCATGGCTGTATCAGGGGTCTTCCTTTGTTACATGAGGTGCATCTGGCAGTCTTTTAGGGCCCCTCTGGCCGTGACAAGACTAGCCGTTTTGTTGGCGCTTCATGGGCCTCGTTGGCAGTCTCAGCGGGATCTTGCCCGTGCCAGAAGCCCACTTATTACATTCGGGGACCCTCTGTCCGCCCAGCGCCCCCAATAACGCCCAAATACCGTTTCAGAGGCACTCTTATCGTCATTGTCTCGCAGGGGCCCCGCGACCTTTTTGGCGTTCTCAGGGGTCATCTGCGGTGTACAGGCCCATCTTGCCGTCCCAGAAACCACCTGACCTTCCTGAGGACCCCTGACAGCATCAATAACCCCAAAGGTTTCAAAAAAGTCAATGTAGCCCATTTCAGGCTCCTCTCGAGACTGAGTAGGTTATCGACGAATCCCCGTTCAGTGGGCCCCTCTGGCTGGCCAGCGTCTCCTGATGCCGCGCCAGGCACCATCTAAAGTTCTTTCCGTCTCAGGTGCCTCTCTGGCAATGTTAGCGGTCTCATGGAACCTTTGCCGTGTTGGGGCCCCTTGCAGTCCCAGGGGCCCTCGAAGAGTTTCAAGAACCCTTCTTTCTATCTCAGGGGCAATCTTACCGTATCAGGGTCTCATTAACCTTCCCGGAGGCCCTCTGACTACATCAAGAACCTTCAGCTTTTCACTCACAGGGGCCCCCTAGGGACTCAGTCCTCATCTTGGCCGTTTCAGGGGCCCTATGAGCCATCTGGCGCTGTCGGGAACAGTCTGCCGTACTGGGACTCTTTTGTGGTCTCAGAGGCCCTTTGGGAGCTTCAGGGACCCTCTCTGTGTCTCAGAGGTCATCTAGCCCTCCAGGAGGCCTCTCTGACTGCATCAAGAGCATGTCAGGTTTTTATAGAGACCCTGTGAAGCTCATACGGGGCCCCTTCGGGCCTCCTTTTCAGTCTGACAGGGGCCCCTTCTCAGTCCTCAAGGAGGAGGAGGCGGCCACCCTAATTGCTCCCCCTTTGGATCACCGCCTGGCCCTCGTAATGAGTGGGGCCCCATGTGGTTAAAATTACTGTCGGTTTGTAAAGGTACCTCGCTGAAGTGCAAACGGGCCCATGCTCACCTGTAACGACGTTCCTGGCGATCTGGCGGGTGCCTGTTGCAGGTCGGCAGGGGCATCTGTACAGGAAAGCAGGGGCTCCTGAACAATCGTTTAGGGGCACCTGTTGGCCAGGGTGCCACTGCCTATCTGTAGAGGGCATTCTATCTGTCTGTTAAGGGTCCATGTCGACCTCTGGAAGGCAGGGGCAGGGCCCTATTTCCAGACCGAAAGAAGGTCCCTTCAGAGGCTGGCAGGGGTCCTTTATGGGTATACAGGGGGCCCTCCTGAAACAAGCTGCGAATTCCCCTACCAGCTAGCAGGGGCCTCTAAACGCTCATTCAGACGACAGGCCTCCCTTCATAGCACAAAGCCGTCTTGTATATTCGGAGTACGTTTTCTTTCGGTTCGTACACGGATTTTTTTTCCTTTTTTTTAATAGCGTAAGGCTGATTTTTCACGATTTTGCTTGGTGCACTGACCGAAATTTCGGGGGGGGCAAAAACATAGTTTTGCCCCCAGCCTGACGGCTGGGGGGCGGCCACCCCTCCTGCCCCCCCCCCCTTTTCCGTCGTCGCTGGCCGGAGGAAAGAAGGCGGCAGAGATTTCGTCTTGGTTCGTTGAGCGGAGGACCATCAGACCGCGGAAGGCGTTGCTCTATCCAGTGTGGTGCTGGGGTGTCCTTCGATACTTTAGATGTTTTGCATCGTTGATTTCAGTTAACGACCCTTTATTATGCCGACAGGTGGCGGCACAGGCCGTCTCCGCCTTCAGGAACATCTTCACGCTTGAACGCACTGCTTGCCTTTCAGCACCTGCATACCGACTTCAGCCACACGTTGCACATATACGCCGTTCCGCCTCGCCGAGTGAAGACACAAGGCCAACAAATCGGAGGTCAATGGTGACCTATCACGAAAATTGACGCCTGGAAGACATGGATTAGTTTTTTTTTACGTGACCTTCGTGGCTTTTTTATTCGATTATTATTTATTTTGCTTGTTTTCGTAGCTTTTTACACGATGTGACGTCGCCATTGTCAAAACGGTTAATGTGACGCAGATCATTTGTAGGCCAATCGTTATCAAACAGATACTAAAAATGCTCACCTGTCGCAAGCATAAGCTGGCACGGCGTACGAGCCCCGTATCCGATCGCGGAACTCGAAACCGATAGCGCATTCCACCGCGAAAATCGGACGTGCCGTAAAGAACGGCACGGCTGTGTGGTGCTCCACACGACCCTCTTTAGGCAGGGGCGGATCCAGATGTCGTCCGAGGGAGGGACAATTGGTCAGTGGAGGCCCCTGGAAATTTGGAGGACCCATTCAAAGCTGGGTAAAACCGTTGTTTTTCCACATCTTGTGTTTGATTTTGGTCATGTATCTTGTACAACGAAGCAGCATTTTCACACCCTTGCGAAACTCCTTAAGCCCTCCAAGGGGGGGGGGGACCACCTCCCCGCCCTCCCTGTTGTCATGCCCCTATCTCCCAGTGACGAAGCAGCCGCTGCCCTCCGGAGCGGTGTCACCGCCGCCCCGATATCCGGGTCGCCACGACCGGAGGCGGGCCCGGCCGTCACGGCCACCTCCGTCGTCACGTGACGGGGACGCCCCGTCACGCCGGAACGTCCGCCGTCACGGACGGATAACGAGGCGGAGACGGGCGGCGGCCCGACCCGGCAGCGGTCAAACGATTCGCCGCCGGGCCCACTTTTGGAGTCTCGAGCGGAACAGCAGCTGATCGTCCTACAGCGCTGACCGAGGCAATCGAGGAGAAGGATCGCCGCAGGTTCTTATCTTGCAGTGACTGGTTTGGGGTGAGATCGTATCATGTCCGGTGTAATTCGCAGAAGCTTAGAATCGCTTAGAACACTGGCAACAATAACGCGATACATGAAGGGGATGCGCTAAATCTTTGCGAAGGCTCGCGTCTCGTGGCCTTGTGTAATGCCTGTGCAGTGATCAACATACAATCCCACCGCCATCCAACAGCTGTCGTCACGGGCGTCGGTTTCCGTTAATGATTGGGGGGCCGAGCCCAGGGCTCTACAACCTAATCTTCCACAAATGTGGGTTCATCAACGGATTTAGCCCACTTAATTTTGTGCAACGGAAATTTATGGGTTTTTCTGCTACTATCCTGCGGTCGTTTTTCGCTACTATTACTCCTTTCCCTTTGAAACCGGCAGAAAATATTGGGTGGGCCCAAAGCAACACTGGATGGGCCCAAATCAACACTGGGTGGGCCAAGGCCCTCTCAACAGAATACAAATCGACATCCCTGGTTGTCGTCTCCTTGACCAAGTGAAGGCGTGCTCAATGAGAATCAGCAACGAGCGATTCGTGGGTGCCGATCAAACCTGAATTCCTCGAAAAAAATGGCTGACCGCCGACGCCAATCTCAACTCACTGGTGTCGTTACCATTGCCTGACGATCAAACCGGCAGTACCACATGAGCTGGTACACCGTGAGCCCGTCCCCGGCTGCGAGGGATGCCTGTCGAACATCACTGTACGGCCCACACTGACGTGTTCCGGACGTCACGTGACCGGGCCCGCGATCTTCCTGCAGAAGCTGCTGCGCGGCCGTGACCCACGCTGTTTCGGCGACAGGCGACCGCAAAAGGCGGCCGGCGGCTGTTCATCTCAGCTCGCCGCTGAGGCGATCGGTGTCCGGCGGTCAGCCTTGGCGCCCTGCCAAGCGCCGCCGCCCCTCCCCCCCGCACCCCAGAGCAACACGCTCGGCGGCCGGTCAGCCGCGGCAGTCGCAGCGCCGCGGCCGGCGGGCGAGCACGCGGAGCCCACGCGCCTGCGCGCGGCGATCACAGAACGGTCTCAAGAGGCGCTCACGGGCCGGGTTCGAGGCCGAGGCCCGCGCGGCGGGCGGCAGCGTTCGAGGAGCCCGGGCGGTCTTCGCCGCTGCGGCACCACGGAGCTGTGCCAGAGGCGGCTCCTGCGGCCGCTGCCGCTGGGCGGCGGCGTCATGCCGCCCTCGGCAACGCCGCTGGTGACGGCGGCGGTGGAGGATGAGGTGCCGCCGGCCCCCGCCGGCCAGCCCTGCACAGGCTCCGCCGCCGTGGGGACGCCACTGCTGACGTCGGCCGCTCCCGTCAGCACGCCGTCGGCGCCGACGTGCGGCACGACGGCGCGTGAGGCCGGCGCTCCGGCCGGGTCGGCGAGTGGCGTCCCACCGCCGACCGAGGCCGCCGACGGCCGGCAGTCAGCCGGCCGGCTGACGCTGGCTGTGGAGTGTCAGCAGCCGACTGTCGAGTCCCGAAAGCCAGGCAGGGACAATCGTCAGCGGCCTGTGGACTCGGGGCAGTCGACTGAGCCGCCCGGCGACCGCCGACAGCCGAACGCCGACGGCCAGGAGGAGAGCATCACACCTCAGCCGACCGCCATCTCACCGCCGGCCCCGGAACGCCCACCGCCAGCTCCCGACGGCGTCCGCCCACCGTCCACGAGCGGCGCGCCGACGGCGGCGGCGGCCGGCCGGCGGCGCTGCCCCATGCGAGCTGCACCGCGCCGAGGAGGAGGCGGCCGCCTGGCTGGCGCGCCGCGAGCCGCCGCCGCGCGCCGCCGACGTCCTGGCCGCCTTCCTGGCACTGCCGTACGTGCGCGAGCCGACCGCGGCGCAGCACAGCCGCATCGTGGCCAACGCCGAGACGCTGCTGTCGCTGGCGTTCGGCGCCATGCGCCGTCGCAGCGGCCTGCCGCTGCCGCTGCCCGCGGACGAGCCCGCCTGCGCCTGCGCCGACCTGGCCGGGCTGGCCGTGCAGTCGCTGCACCTGTCCGGCAGCGTGCGCGAGGGGGCAGACGTGCGGCTGGCGGCGTGCGGCGAGAAGGCCGACCTGGACGTCATGTTCCGACTGGGCCCGGCGCGCGTGCGGCCGGCCGCCGAGGCGGCCGCGGCGGAGGCAGCCGCGGAGGAGGCGGCCGGCGTGCTCCAGCTCACGGTCGAGCCGGCCGGCCGGCCCGGCTTCCTGATCCTGCGGCACGCGCGGCGCGCCGGCTGCCGCCACGCCGGCCGCCTGCCGCTGGCCGGCGAGCGCGTGCGCCGGCTGATGGACGCGTTCGGCGCCGGCGTGAGCCGCGGCCGCCTCCAGACGGGTCCCGCCGTCACCGGCCGGCTCAAGAGCCTCAGCGAGCACGCCGGCGCGCTCGCCATCGACGTAGTCGGCTGCCTGGCGCTGGCCGCCTGGCCGAGCGCGGCGTTCGCGGCGCGGCGCCGGCCGTCCGGTCGGCCGCGCGCCGCCACCGTGCGCCGGCTCTGCCGCACCGAGGCGCTGCTCGTGCCGGTCGGCTTTCGCGACAGCCGGACGGAGTCGCTCGAGTGGCGGCTGTCGTTCTCACGACAAGAGTACGTGGCGTACCGCAGCATGGCGGCCGAGCAGCGGCGCTGCCTGGTGGCGCTCAAGTACTGCCGCATGGTGCTCGGCGCCGACGCGGCCGCCGTCAAGAGCTACTACCTGAAGACGGCGCTGCTCTGGCGCTGGGAGACGGCCGACGACGCGCTCTGGACGCTGCCGAACATGCGCGCCGCGCTGCTGCAGCTGCTCGAGTACCTGCAGTCGTGCGTGCAGCGCGGCGCGCTCCCCTGTTTCTTCCTCGCCGACATCAACGTGCTGGCGAGCCGATCGCCGGCCGAGCTGGAGCAGCTCGGCGCCGGGCTGGCGGCGATGCGCGCGCGGCTGCTGGCGCCGCTGCTGGCGCTGGCCGCCTGCTGGTCCGGCTGGCCGGCGGCGCTGCTCGGCGAGCGCTGCGCGGCCGGCGCCGGCGCCGCCGAGGTGGACGCGGCGGCGCGCCGCCTGTCGCTGGCGGCGCCGCCGCGGCCTCTGGTGCGCGACAGCTTCGACCGGTTGGCGGCCGGCCTGCTGGTGGGCGGTGGCGCCGCGCCGCTGCCCGTCTGGTCGCTGCTGACGCTGCTCTTCCAGGTGATCCGGCTCGCCTGGATGGGCCCCGGGCTGGCGGCCGAGGCGGAGCGGCAGCGCGACGGCCGCCAGCCGGCCGGCCGGCCCGCCACGCGCTCGCCCGGCTCGCCCGAGTCGCACTGCGGCTGGGTCGAGTCGATGCTGCTGATCGCCCAGCACAGCGGCAGCGCCGCGCTCCAGCCGGGCTTCGACTCTTGGCTGGACGAGGACGGCGGCCGGCTGGACGAGGACGGCGGCGCGCTGGACGAGGACGGCTGTCGGCTGGACGAGGACGGCTGTCGGCTGGAGGGAGACTGACCAGCGGCTGGACAGCACGCTAAACGAAGAACGACCGGTTGCTGTACAGACGGCTCGACCAGGGCTGACCGGCGGCACGTGGCGAGCCGCCACGGCCGGCCAGGCACGCCGGAGCCGGGCCACGGACCCGGCAGCCGGCCTATCAGTCCGGCCGCCGCAGCCGATCGCACGGCCGGCCGCGGCGGACGGCGCTCTGTCATGGCGGTGACGGCACGGAGAAGGCTGACGGACGAGGTGGCTGGCGAGGCCGCCAACTCGAACAACAGTTAACCGGCGCAAGAGCTGAGCGGCACCACAGCTGACCAGCACAGCAGCTTTGCGAGCATCAGTGGTACGGCCCCATAGGGCTCCATGGCCGGATAGCCGCGGATTCACGGACAACTGAAAAAGACACTAGCAAGGGAAGGAAAGGACATCAAATAAGCGCTGTGAGGATCAACGTACGCGGTGATATGGTCATGAGCCTAGTCTTCGTCTGTCCGATGATAGTAGTCACTATGTGATTCCCGTGTCCCCAAAGTTTTAATGATTGTTGTCCTCTGTGATGTACGCTTTCACTGGCTGAAGGGTCTGACGTTAGTAGACGGCATTTGTTCGTACATTATTTATTACTCCATCGGAAAACTTCCTAATCACTACGTACATTTCATTTACGCTTGTTACGTTTCGTCTTCAAAAGGAACTGCACTGATGTGTTCTGTCCAGTAGTGCGGGGTCCCAATTGACTTCCTGTCGATTAAACCCTGCCGCCACGAAACAATGTCCACACGCATCAGTGAGTCTAACAATACAACCAAAAATAGGCAGGACAACGAGAAGAAAAGACAAATTCACAAGCCCACGAAAAACTGAGATTCCGTCTCGCTTTTGACTCTATTCCCTGCATGGGGATGAATCTGTCCCCTCTGGTATTTTGCTTGCCAAATCCAGCGTTTTTGACGCAGCTTCACAAAACTTAGTTACCTTTCCTAGCTATTCTTTCTACGTATTGTAAGACAAATTTCGTATTTCTGTTTTGCTCATGGGCGGAGCCAGGCAACGTTCTTTGGGGGCACCTCAGGCCATTTTTGGCTCTGTTGAGGGTAAAAGGAAAATGGCTGCCAAAAATAGCCTTTTTAAGACAAAATTTAAAACTTTATAGGGGTGTATAGGTCAATAGCGGAGCAACATACAAACACGATATTATTCGTCTGAGGTCACTTTGCAAGGTCAAGTCAAGGTCGAAATTCAAAATTTCCTTTCATAGTAATAATTTTGGTGTTATTTCCTCAAATGCCAAACCCGGAGTACTCATGACGTAAAAGGGTACCATCTACTTGTGAACCAAGTTTCAGCTTGATATCATGGTTTACGGAGCTATGATCTGAAATGTCAGTGCGCGTACGCTGCATCACAACAGCCGTAAAACGGAATTTCATAAACAGAGTGAATTCGATGGCAAAACGTTTTCCAGCAAAATGAAATGCACACAAGATCACTTCAAAAGACTCTAAGGCCACTGGAGGTCATTTAAGGTCAAAGGTCGTGAAGTGATCTGAAGAACACGTGACCATGACAGTTCACCTTTTCCATGCCCCTGGCATCGTCTATGCTAATATTATACAAACATTGTAATTCGATTTGAACTTCTTCAGCATAACATGAGTACCAGAAGCTAAAAGTGTTTTTTTAACTTTCTTGTTAATCCAGTTTTTGAAAAATTAATTCCTATTTTCGGAAACCTAAATGAATGCCTATGAACATTCTCAAAATTTCAAATGTTTGGACCGATGGTAAAGTCCCATCCATAACCTCTCGATTCATGCCGATTTCATCAAAATTGGCCCATAAACAAGAGTTATAAAAAGTCCAAAATGCCCATATTTCGAATTTTTTGTCATCCTCCCCCGTATCCAACCCTTTCAAATTTTATTTGTTTTATTTGTTTATTTGTTTATAAAAATGTAGTTAACATCAAGGCAAATCGATTGTCGTTTGATGCGATGAAATCGGAAGCGCAATTCTCGAGATCACCAGGGAACCGAATCCCCCCTCCCCTCCCTGCCGGGAATCGGCCATACCGTCTAGCCCTCCGGGAATAGTCCCATTTTTCTGTGTATTATCCATCTGTCCGCAACATCGTTGAGATAACGATGCAAGACTGCAATGCCTACTACTACGGATGCCATCAGCCCTGCCCGAATACCCAGCGGGCCTCCGAACAGGCAAACAGGTTACCGAGAGCGCCACCAACATTCAAACACCGATACGTCTGGCCCGTCAGTGGGACTGGTCGTAACCTATGGCCCAACAACGACGCAAACCGCCGTATCTGCACAGCGGACATTTCACGGTCCGGCGAATTTCCCACACTGTACATTACTGGCATAACGTTCGAAACAATGCATGTGCACGCTACCTTCCAGCGGAAAAATATACAGTTGGAACAAAAATGTTATGTGATGTTTTATGCTTTAAATCTACCAGGAGCGGCAGGCCTATACATGCAGTTTGTCTCGGTCTGAAGGGCCATTACGCATAAAACTCTAAAACTGGAAAAACCAAACACCAGACAGCTGAAAAATTGCAAAGCTTATGCCAGGCGTCAAATGTTTCAAAACGGATGCAAGAGCCGTCTCCGGTAAATGTATCACTTCCCTTGCCTTGATCACTGCAAAAAAATTTCCACGCACACCAACCGTTTTGCCTATGGCCATTGCAAACAAATGACCGGCGAACATCACCGCTACTTTTCCAGGACCTAATCAGTCTCTTGACATTCTGTATGCAGTCATCGATAAGTGATGACTCAGTGCCCGCACAACACAAACCTTGCCATGAAAAGCTTCTGTCCGGCACAGGATTACCGTCCGAAATTCTAGGTGGCTTGTGGGAAATTACCAGTCCGCCTTTTTCTGCAACGTTCGTCAGTTTAAATGACGAGGTTGACGTAGGCAAGTTCGAGCGTCGTGGCTACACACCACAAAAAAGGCACAATTTCATGCTTCGTGTACAAACACAGGAGTCTGGAATGTGACTGTCTTCCTAGAAGAAAACGTCATCATTCCTCCACGAAAGACGCTGGCCGGCCATAACAAAACTTCAGCAAAAGTTGTTACAATAATGCCCCAAAATACGGCTTCAAAAGTTGCTGCGACACTGACAGAAGGCACGCAGTCGCGCAATTGCATCGGTTTCCCACGACACAAGCAATAAAAGGGAAATAAAAAGATCGTGCCTTGCTAACCTGCTTTTATCCAGCGCCAACGTTCGTCCGAGAAGCAAGAGGGGCTGGAAGGTCAGCCTACGTCACTAATGGTGGCTAAAGCCGCAATTTCCCCGCTGTCAGACAAAACGTAAGACCCCGGCGGCCCTGAGATCTGCCATCGAATCCCCCGATTCATCATCACAGCGGTATCAGATCCGCCACCGAAGTGGCATCGGATCCGAGTCTCCGAGTCCACCTGAGGTCCGCCGCCCGGCCGCTCCCAGATCCGTCACGTACTCGGCCCGAGGTCTGTAACTGAGTCGGTCTCGGACCCGTCACTGTAACCCGCCGCTGAGCTGGCCTGAGATACTGGCCGGCGTCCTGCCGAGTAAGTCGCCCTGATGGCCAAACGTGCCCGCGGGTCAATGCATAACTGTCAACTGCAGTCATCGCCCCCCCGCCAGATTTTGTGGCAGGCTGGCGATGACTGCTGAACCACTGGAAAGGAAAGCGATCAGCTGAGGGTTCGTTAGCCGGATGAAGCTGGTGAGGCGTGTACCGTTAATTCACCGTGTGAAATAAATGGAGGCATTTATGAATGACAGCTCAGTCACGCCGAAACAAAGCTGAAAACACTTTGTGAAGCCTTTGCATATGTTTGCGCGAATGCGAAAAGGCAATCACCTGCTTCGTAGCGCATTGGCTACCTCTGTCGTCACGTATGTACATGCAATCACTCCGACCATAAACGTCACTGCCGGACAAAACGCGGTGAGAAACTCCCGCACACATCGCCTCCTCCCGATTCGTCTTCCCCGACCATCAAGCTCGCGGTTCCCCCTTATCTCGCACCACCAGCAGCGAAGACCGGTTCCATTTGGTCTCCAGCCAGCAGGACTAAGGAGGGCCAAGTATCGATGTGTCTTCCATGAACTGAAAGTCAACTATAACTGCGCTGTTCCTGTGACCCAGGCCCCCTGAAGGTCATTCCGAGATAAACCACGCCCACCAGCTCTCCCGCAGCGCCGTGAAATGGTCAGCGGAACAGCAGCCGGTCCAACAGCGACGAGATCCCGGTCCAGAGCACGTCCTAAGGACATCAAGCCGAACGGCCAACGGATCCTGATCCACTCACCACACGACACGAGGTTACAGGGCCTTCGCCTCTGGCCACTGCAGCGCCGGCGCAGGGCGGCCGGGCGAAGTACTGACCTGGTACACGTCGAAGTTGTCCATGAAGGCGGCCAGCTTGGTGGCACTCTGGCGGCCGCTGCCGCCGATCCCCACCAGCAGGGCGTGACCTGAGGTCACAGACGAGGTCATCGTTACATCGTGCCGAAGAAGGAGAGAAAGGAAGGGAAGAGAGAGGGAGAGAGGGAAAGAGGAGGAAAAAGAGGAACAGGGAGAAAGGGTTGGAATGGGTGAAAGATACATAGGGAGGAAGAGTGTATGTATGTATGTATGTATGTATGTATGTATGTATGTATGCATGCATGCATGCATGCATTCATGTATGCATGTATGTATGTATGTATGTATGTATGTACAAATGCATGTAAGTATGTATGGATGGATGGATGGATGGATGGATGGATGGATGGATGGATGGATGGAGAGAGAGAGAGAGAGAGAGAGAGAGAGAGAGAGAGAGAGAGAGAGAGAGAGAGAGAGAGAGAGAGAGAGAGAGAGAGAGAGAGAGAGAGAGAGAGAGAGAGAGAGAGAGAGAGAGAGAGAGAGAGAGAATATGCAGTGAAGAAGACATTTTGACGTCTGTTCTGTACTCAATGAATGTCATCGCCTTGCTTCCAGAAACGATCTATTCCGGAGCAAATCTTGGCGACCGGCGATGACGCGACAGTTTCCAGATCACAGAAACGACGCATCACATCCCGTTCCCCGTAAACAACATTCGCGATACCGAAGAAACGGACATCCGTCCGGATCACACGTTCCCGGGCAGAACAGTCAGCCGCCTCGACCAAAACAAAAACCGCAACCATCGCAAAATTAGTGTCCACGTCATGCAGGTTTGGTGGAACATGCCTCTCACACATGACATGGTAGTACGCATCTAATTTCAAGATACTTGACTGTAATCAATGCAACTAAAAGAGAGGCCACCACAAGCACTTTATTCTGTCAACAATACTCACAACCTGCTTTCAAAACACACGTTTTTACATTCTTATGTTTAAGCCGGACACTTCCAAGGCGTCCACAAACAATAAACCTCATGCACCACCTCTCGTGCAACGCAAACAGAAGACCAAACAGTGAGACCCGTTAGAGGAGATCTCACCGGAATCCTGCTTGAGCACCCTACTGATGCGGCTGATGTGCTCGATGATGAACTTAAACATGACCAAGTTCATCTGGGTCTTGTTGATCATGTTGTACTCGCTGAGGTAGCCCTCCATCACCTCCGTCAGAGCGTCCAGGTCGGTAATCTGTGATTATATTTCTGGTTGGAACCGGCTCAGTACATACAGGGGGCTTCCGGAAATGTAGGCTAACATCTTTCCCGACTGTTATGACAAGGCGGGCTGGAGTTTGCACAATTCAGTCGGCGGCGTCCTGCACTTCTTCAGACAAGGCATTGGGTCTGGCATCCATTCAGCAGCAGAAAATGAATATCATCCTTCTGCAACGTAAGTTTCATAGCATAATCTTTTTCAAAGGCGCGGGATACTGAAGTGCATCTCTAACAACACGATCGAACAAATCTTACGAACTACTAAAGGGAGATATTTGTCAGGGCCAAGTGAGTTTCCATTCGTCAAACACACTCAAACGCACGCTTACGCTGTTCAAAATACCTCAAGAAAATGCTCCAGCTAAAATTCAGTTTCACGCTAATCGCTGTTCTATGATGCATTTTCCCTGTCATGTGACATCAGAGCGCTTTGCAGTACGCCACAGAGAGCCCCCCCCCCCCGGCCATCGCCCTCACCTCATCGTAGATCTTTGGGTCGTTGTCGGGATAGAGGAAGTCGCCGAAGAAGAGGTTGCGCACGTGGTCCTCTGTGAGAGCCGTCCCCTCCGGCGCCAGGTGGCCCAGCACGTTCTGCATCGGCTGATGGAAGCTGGCGTCACACGTGGCGGACACCAGCTGGAAGAAGGCCGTCCTGCGCCACGGAAACACCCCAGGCGATTAGAGTAACGCGGCCGCGGTGGACTCATCAGGCATGCGACGGCGGAGGCGGCGTAGTGTAGTGGTTACAGTGTTGGTCTGGGGACCGAAACGCTCCGGTTCGAATCCAGGTAACATCAACATTTCCCGTCCCCCGCTGCAATCAGCGTGAGAAGTTGCGACGCGAAGTGAATGGCAGTAGAGAGCGTCGCTAATTATAATTAACGACGCTCTTGACTGCCAGCCATTTCACGTCCAGTTATGCTGTGATGAACCGCAATAACCAGCAACAGGCAAACGATACGGTGCTAGCATAAAAACACGAAATACATACAACACATTTAGCAGGAATAATGGCATGTAACCGAAGTGATCGCCTCCACGTCCAGCTGCCGATCGGTCGCCCCAAACGCAGCTCGCTCCCGCAACGAGACACAGCCTGAACCTGTCCAGCGTGACGTCACGGCATCAGGCCAGCGTGAGGCGATGCCATCAGATAAGCCTAGTGTAACGACCGCCCAGCCAGACGGCTGGACGGCACCGCTCGGCTGCCGTGTGGGTGCATCGAGGGCTAAGACCGGCGGCACCCACGACCGCCAACAGCTCGCCGAGCCAGTTCAGCTCCAGCTTTTCCAGCCCCAGCTGCCGCTGGTGACGCGGAGCAGGAGCCGGAGCGCGGCTGCGGGTTGCGTCGGCAGCAGAACAGCAGACGTGCGCCACTCCCCGCCGCCCGCGGCGGTTCTGCGGCACCTGCGCAGCGGCGTTCAAGGCCACCACGGGTCCGGGATGCAGCAGTCGCCGAAATGCGCGTACCGCCGGATCTCCCGGATCGGACTAAGCCGCTGTCTTTATCTCCTCTCCCACCTGAACAGCGGTAACTCGGCCTGTCTCACGACGAACAGCTGACAATGTAATTTGGTTCCGTGCCAGAAAATTTCTGGATCTACGCGTTTATGCTGGCCAAATGCACTTGATATAGCCGCAAAAGGACAACCGCAAAATAAAAGATAACAGAAAGAAACAATCAACGGCTCAGAGGCGAATCTCCGTGCCTACAACAACTTCCGGGAGATGAAGTATGCCTGTAGTGATGAGAGGAAAAAATGGACATGATAAGAATGGACCGCAAGGGACACAACGTTTTTTTTCGGACGTCCGCACTCGACAAATGCTACCACTGCGAGGGCATGACTTTCAGCGAAACATCTGGCTTTCTCCCCGGAACACCCACCGTGAAACCCGAAACCCACGCGAAGAAAAATGGCTTTGCGACCCGAAAGATATGCAATGTGTACTCACAGTCTCACAGTCAACGCATGGATTTCAAACAACAACGTAACGATACTTGGTGTGGTTCACTGGACTGCCGTATGCTGTTTCGAAAGTCGCCTTTCAGCCGACCAGCCGACTGCCGTTTTGAAATCGACGTCTTAGGCAACACTGTCCATATTTTGGCATTAACATGATTCGTTTTGGAGACCTTTTCGCCCAGGACTGGGTTTACGAACGTTCAGGCTGTGTCCGTGGATTCTTACCACATAGCCAAGCGGGCAATGAACAAAGCAGAGTGGTCGGACTTGAACAGGGGGCGTTTTCGTGCCGTGAGTGAAAACTGCGTTACAGGTACGCCATTTATGGAAGACTTCTACACTGAGTCACGTCTTGTTAGAATCTGCGTTTGGCATCGAAGTGCGCTGATCACGCTGGTTTTTTGCATATACGTTTCCGCAACTTGTATAACGTGCAACATTTTGAGTAACACCGTCGCGTGCCTAATATACTCGTAGCACAGGGAAATACCACTTGGCGCCAGTGGACGTCCCTTTCTGTAGGATAAGTCAATAAACAACCAAAAAGCGGGCAATCCCAACCACAGTCTGGGCCAGATCTCCGCTCCACTACGTAGGCCACAGCGGGCAACGACCCCGAGTGAATTTTTACAGGTCCCGGGACCTGTCCACAGCACTAGCGCCGCCGTCCGGACGTCAGATGCACTAACAGTTCCGGCAGTCTGACACTGGCGCATGGAGCACGACACACGCCACATTGCCAAGTGACGAGGAGACACCGTATATGTTCAAGTCAACTCGACAGTCGCCGCATCAAGATGTCACTTTGCACTTGCTGGGGGTGCGTGGGAGGTGTAAGATGCGCCTCTTAAATACTTATTCAATCAATAGGATGATGTAGGTGATAACAACGGTAACCGTTCGTCCTCGACGATACAACAAACACGTCGCATATTTTTAGCCCCATAACCATGAAGCTGAAATACGTTAAAGGGTATGTTTAAGAAAGTAATTCACGTTTATCTCAATGATCTGGCGATAAAAGTTTCTCTAGATCAAGTGGTACGGATCGAGGGTGTTTTCACTGGGAGGGGAGTTTTTTGAGGGGACGCCAAATGATTTTGTAGAGGCGTCAAAATCACACCAAGAGGGCACCAAAGTCACACCAGAAGGGCGCCAGACTGAATCGGAATAACCCTTAAATCTAAACCCTTAAATCGTCTCCTTGGTATCACAGCGGCGTCTTTTTAACGGCAGCGCAACCATACAGTGTCGCAGGGGGGCTTCTTCGTATCGCAGGGCGCGTTTTGCTCGACAGATTGACCATAACGCATTACAGGGACGCCCTCTTGATGTCATACAGGCCTTTCGAACGACAGGGAGCCCATACGTCATCACAGGGGTGCACCTCAGGTGTCACAGGGGAACCTTTTGAACGGCGAGACACCATACTGCCTCTCAGCGGCGTCTCCTTGGTGTCAAAAGGTCGCTTTTTGACCTTGTGAGGGCAAAAATCAGGTCACCTATGCACCACTGCAAGGACGTCTTCTTGGTGTCAAAGGGCCGCTTCTTGAAGAATAGGGCACCCATACACCATCGCAGGGACGTCTCCTTGGTGTCACTGGGGCGTCCTTTGCACGACAGAGCTCCCAAACGCCATCCCAGAGGCGCCTCTTGGTGTCACATGGGAGCGTTTTAAATGACGGGGCGCTATGCTCCATCACAGGGGCCCCAATACTCCATCGCCGCCTTCAGCAGCTAAGGGCTTTTCATTTGGCACGCTTACCCGCATTCGGCGTGCAACGGCTCCAAAATGCCAAGCTGCCCCCCCCCCCCGCCATGGATCCGGCCCTGAATCTATGTAGCTTTTAAAGCTCCATAGTACAGTGTTAGTTGGTGGAATCCTCCCTGTGGTTTCTGGCAAGTTTCCCTAAAATAATGACGACCTCCATGTTGAACCGTTTCCCAACGTCCCCGCAAATCTACGAACAGTATATCTCGGTAGGTCGCGGAACTATATGGCCCCTTTGTCGAGGAAATTTCGCGGAGAAATCCTGCTCGCCCACCTCCCGTCTTCGTGGAGAAAACGTTTGAAATGTTCTTTTTTCGGTATTTAGGCGTACTCAGTCTCCTGCAGGCGTGTTACCCATGCTGTCAGTGACTGCCACCGACGCAGCCAGAGGGAGGGAGGGGACCGGAAGGTCCGCCCGCCCCATCTCATCTCATCCCCGCCCCCTTAGGCCCGCTTCTTGTGAAAACCATAGCACCTCGTCTTCCCAGCAGGCGGCTTTCGTATGATTTCAGTTCAAAATGAGCCCCCCTCCCCCCAAGAAAATCCTGGCCAAGCCCCTGCTGATGCACTACGTCCCCCCTTGGGTCACAGTTATCTTAGGTCAAAATCATGAGCTGAGTCTAATAACCGTGTTTCTCTTACTGACCTCGGACGGGTCACGGAGGAAGTGGAGGCAATGCTTTGCATCGCAGCAGTATATTTGGTCCTTTTTCACCATCAGAGGTCGTTCTGGGCCCCTCAAGAGTAACTCATGGGGCTCGTCCCATGGATGCCATCGAAAACAAAACTCAGTGACATGACCGTGACAGTAGGCCAGATGCAAGGTCGCTGTGAGACTTTAAGTGGTCACACTGGGAGACACTATGAGGAGGGAAGTGGTTGTACCAATCCTCGTTTTCCCGAAGGTGGCCAACAGGCGAATACTGTCGAGGACTGACTAACCCACGACTCCAAAATAGATCACTTCATCTGCACAGCGCACCGACGACAGTAAATAATTTTCGAAATACGCAAACCCGTTCAACAACGCACGAGACGAGGCCAAGCTGACACGACCCAAGCGTTTGCCACAACGAGTTACAAACAAATCTCTGGAGTGGCGGACGAGACTCACAGGGTCGGCCAAACCGCCGGCGGCGATTTGCGCACCTCTGACAGCGGGCCGCCGCCGGCCGGCGGCCGCTGTGACCTTGGCCCGGGTCAGAGGCCGTCTGTCCGGCAGGACTGAGGCGGCCAGCCGCCAGTGGTGCCAGTTGGGCGGAGGAAAGGAGTGGCTCAACGGTGTCCGGTGAGTGAACTGATCGCGTGGCATGAACACGGTGTCAGCCAAGTGTGTCGGATGGTTGCTGACACGTGCCTCTAGTAATCACATGTCTAGTGTCTCGTGTCTCGCGAAAGCTGTGAGTTGTTCTACGCAAAAACGTTTCCATTTCACTTTGGCTCGGTCGGTAAGTCATGCGCGCATGAATGCAGACAAAACAGGCCACCGCTGAGGCATTGGCGCCTATTATCACGACTGAACACATGAAAGGAGCACAGGCCGATATGACGCTATCGATACGTCAATATAATGGGGAATGAGTGACGTGTCACCAAAAATGAATGAACTGATGAATGAAATGAATGAACTGATAAGGTCGCCAAAAAAATACCTCGTTGTTTGAATAATTCACACTTACACGTCTCGCGGCGGCCATGCCCACGGCACGGCGGGAGGCCCAAGAAGTAACCGGAGAGTAAAGAGGCCCCATTGTTGAAATTGCAACATTGGACCTTTTGCAACGACTGGAAAAAGATGTGGACGTACAAGACAAACTAGACAGACACACTAACTAATCTAACAAAAAGGTCGCACCGTGTATGTCAGGTACGGATCTGTCTACTGCGCCCGAACGATGCTAGTTACAATGCTTCACCTCTCACGATCCGTGACATCAGTCCTGGACTTTTTAAACGGACTACAACAAGAATTTCTGGCAGCTGGCGTGGTTTTGTCAAATATTTTAACGCGTGCATACGTTTTACCTTTCCAGACCTACCTTTTGTGTGTTGTATCGTTCGTCGACGACTCAACCCCACGGAAAGTCGTTTGATGAGTGGATGGGTTCGAAATAATCAAAGAAAGAAACGGTCCGACATCCTATGCAAACCATTCGATAATTTTCGGAAATATCCAGCCATGAGTATGGATGTCTTGTCAAAACTGTCTGTGGTAAATAGTAAAGACTTTTGTGTATCAAATTAACATTCCACTCTGAATGTCCCAAACTGTTTACTATCGTTTGCTTTGGCCTGGCCGCTGTGACTGCAACAGTCTGGTGCTGGATGTTCTGTTGACTAACGTATTATCATAAACGCAGTGGCTGCAACAGTCTGCGGGGGACTGTTCTGCTCACTGTCATTTTCCCATGGTTACTGTGACTGCGACGGTCCGCATCGAACTGTCATGCTGACTGCTGTTTTGTCACGGCTACCATAACTGTAAGTGTAAGAGCAAAGGTGTCCGCTGGACATTGCTGACAGCTGCGTTTTGCCGGGGCCGCAGCGACTGAAGCAGGCCGGTGTCACCAGACTGGCCGTGGGGAGGCAATGGCGCCGCAGAGCCCGCAGTCCATCGAGCCGACCGTCAGCCAGCTGAAAGCCGAGCCCTCCGTCAGTCGGCCGTCAGCTGACTCCAGACGGCCATCGCCACCGGCGACCGTCAGCCGGACTGCCGCCTCCGCCGACCGTCGCCAGCCGTCAGCTGAACTGCCGGCCGTCCAGCCACGCCCGCGACCGCCAGCCGGCCAGCAGCTGCTGACACTGAGCACGAGCGGGCGGCCTTCTCGTCACGTGACCCTGCTGCTGCAGATGCCGGCGGCCGACGACCTCGCAAATGGCCAGGTAGCGATGGCGATGGCGACCAGCAGCCTCTCACCTGTGCCGGCAGCCGGGAGATCCTTGCCAGGGCCCGCGGTCAGGCGACTGCCAGGTGTGATAAAAATCTGCCGGTCCATGTCGGGATCGGCCGGCACCCGCGTCGCGGCTGTGTCCGCGGCTGGCCGCAGTCCAGATACAGCAGGGGCCGGCCCGACTCCAGCTCTCACCTCGGCGGTTGGTCAGACTCCCGTCTCAGCAGTGGGCCGGAGTCAGGGTGCCTCAGGAGCCAGTTGCACTCTGATTGTCTCAGCACCGGGCGGCGCTCCAACTTCCCCAGCAGTCGATGGGACTCCAGCTATCTCCGCAGCCAACAGGACTCCAGCTTCCTCAGTAGTCAACAGGACTCCAGCTGTCTCCTTAGCCAACAGGACTCCAGCTTCCTCAGTAGTCGACAGGACTCCAGCTGTCTCCGCAGCCAACGGAACTCCAGCCTACTCAGCAGTCGATAGGACTCCAGCTGTCTCCGCAGCCAACAGGACTCCCTCAGCAGTCAATAGGAAGTCAGCTGCTTCAACAGCCCACCGAACTCCAGCTACATCAGCAGCTCTCCAAACTCCAGCTTCCTCAGCGGCGAACAGGACTCCAGCCACCCCAGCGCCTGGATTGACTCTAGCTACCTCAACAGCCCGCAGGACTCCCGCTCTCCCAGCAGCCTGCAGAACTCGAGCTGCCTCAGCCTCCGGCCTGCAGCCAGGTCTGCCGCCGCGGGACGTGTCCAAGGCCGGATCGGCAGCCGGCCGGCCAGCAGGGCGGAGAGATGCAGGCCGGCCACCAATACAGCCCCAGCGGTCGGCAGCGCGACCCAGCGCTGATCGGCCGCCGGCACCCCCGGCACCCCCGGCAGCCCCAGCAGCCCCAGCAGCTTCAGCAGCCTCAGAAGCCTCAGCAGCCGAGCAGGTCGGCAGCTCAGCAGCTCAGCAGCAGAAGGGGAGGCCAGCTCGGCCCGGGAGCCGCCGTTCAGACCGCTCCGGCGGAGACGGCTCTGACGGCCGCCGCCATAAGCCGCGCGGGGGAGCAGCTCCCGCAGACGAGGGACCGCCCGGTGACGTCTGCCAGGCGGGCGTCGGGCCGAGCGCCCTTCACCAGGATCAGGTCTCCGTGCAGCTGAACGAAGTGACTTCGTCCGAGGAGGCCAGGGAGGAACATCCTGCACTCCTTCGTCTGGACGAAGATGCCGTGGGTCGTTTTCTTTGCGGTGCGAACGCAAATAGCGAGCACGCTGTCTCCGACGAGGTCCAGCGATCACCCAGCCAAGAAAGAAGTGCTTGCAATGAATTAACTGGAGTCGTCGTCTCACCTGGAACGGATGTGTGTCCGAAAATAAATGCATCCAGAATAAAAATTCACCCTTCAGGCGCCCTTGGCGCGCCCCTGAACGACTCCTGTCGCGATGAAGCTCCGGCCATACCTACAAACGAATCGCGTGCTGCTGACAGCACAGGAGCATTGTCCTGTAGCGGAGACGAGGCGGTCGCCAGCTCGGCGCCGGCACACACGGACGGCACGGTCGTCGAGGAGACCGCGCGAGGCGCCGCTCCGGCCGCCGCCGGCACCAAGTCAAGGCGCAAACAGCAGTTGAACGTGCGCGACATGCGGCCGTTCGGGGACGACGGCCTCACGTGGCGGCGGCCGGCCGCAGGTGTCCCAGCTCAGGAGCCAGTCCGGGCGCGGGGACCGCAGGCGCCTGCGCGGCCCCGCGGCTGGTCGGCACGGACTGCAGGGACGCCGGCAGGGACGCGGACGCCGCGTCCGACCGGTCGCCCGTCCTGCCCGCTGGCGGCCGACGCCCGGGCTCCGACCGAATCACCCCCGACGAGAGCGACAGACGTTCCGCCACCGCCTGAGAAACGCCACCTCGCGGCTCACGCCGCTCCGCCGGCGGTGAGCTGCACCTGCCGGTCACGCGCCGCACCTGCGAGGCGAGTCGAGACGGCTCGTGGGGACGTCCCGGGCGGCGTCGTGGACCGGCCGCCCCGCCGCCTGGCGCCGCGGCCCACGGCCGGACCGGCGCCGCCGTCGGTCACCGGGCTGCAGCGGCACCAGCGCCGCCGTCCGGCCGGCCGTTTTTCACTGTCTGTCGGCGCAGCGGCAGCGGCGGCGGAGGGGCGCGGAAGGCCGGCGGTCCAGGCGTCCTCTCTGGGAGGCAGGCGGCGCTGCTGGGAGCCGGCCGGCCGGGCCGCCTCCGGTCCCCGCCGTGATCAGGGAGGAGGCGCCGCGCCGGCGTCCGACGGCCACCCGCGCCCCGACGGAGCGAAGGGCGCAGCCCGCCGCGGCCGCACCAGGGTCATGGTGAAACCGGGCCCGCTGGACGGAGGGACCGACGGTTCGCGACAGGCAGCTGAGCTTCGGAGGCCGTCAGGTGCCTGCGAGGACTTCCCGACGACGCCGGTTTCCGTTTTGGAGCCGCGGGCGGGCGGAGGGATGCAGCTTTCGGTTGACTCCGAGGCAGAGCTGACGGCCAGGCAGCAGGGTCTGGCGCCGCTCTCCGAGGAATTGTTGCAGGCGGAGCTGGCGGAGCTTCCAACCGCCTCTGACGAGCCGGCCGCGCTGGAGCTGCCCGTTTTCTCTGGTGAGGAGCTCACGGCTCGGCTGCTGCAGCTGCGGACCGACAGTGAGGAGCAGCTGGTGG
This sequence comes from Capitulum mitella, assembly GCA_030062745.1. NCBI lineage: Eukaryota > Metazoa > Arthropoda > Thecostraca > Pollicipedomorpha > Pollicipedidae > Capitulum > Capitulum mitella. Next base: position 15,313,753 of record CP099851.1, on the reverse strand, counting down.
CTGGGCCGCCGCAGCTGCTGGCCGCGACCGAGGAAAAGGTGGCGGCGCAGCTGCTGCAGCCGTCCACGGGCGCTGAAGGTCTGGACTCGCTGTGGTGGCGGAGGCCGGGGTCGGCGGCGGAGCCGGTCACTCTGCATGACGACGCTTTGGAGACGGCTGGTGCCGAGGCGGAGTTGGAGACTCTCAAACGGCCTGTAGTCCCAACGACGGAGGCATGGCAACGGCAACCGGAGGACCACGGGAGGCTTCGGGCGGAACCTCAGCCGTCGGATGGCGTCGATAACGAGCTTTTTCTAGAAGTGAAGCTATCACCTGACGATGAGAAAATCCTGAGGTATCTGCAGCCTGCGAACGACAATCCGTCGGAGAAACTGAGGCCGGCGATTAACGGGAGTGGTCAGACAGCGGCGCCTCGGCATTCAGAAAGGAGCAGGCCGCTGTCCGCGACGAAGAAGCAGATCAGGGACGTCTCTGACGCCTGTCCGAAGCAGATCTGGGATCGGGATCTGCTGGAAATCCAGGAGGCCTGCAGGAGATCGGGAGACTTATCAGACACCCATCTGACGACGGTCGAGCCTCCCGCGGAGACCACCACCGCCGCACAGGAGACTGAGCAGAGTTCGACAGCCGTCGGGCCGCCCAGCGTCGCCTCCGACGAGGCGCCCGACGCGCTTGACCGCCCCTCGGCGACCGACTCCGACCTGTCCGCCGAGCTGGACCGGCTCTGGGTTCAGGACGCCGCCCGCTTCGGTGACGGGCCCGCCGTCGAGCCCGTCTGGGAGGGCTTCGAGCCGTCGACGCCGCTCTCGGCGGTGCGCGCGCTGGCAGGCAAGTACCGCAGCTACCTGACCACGCTGGAGGGCGACGAGCGTGGCGCCTTCCTCGCCGTCAGCCCGGTCACGCTGGAGCCGGTGCCTGTCCTGATGGCAAGCCGCGTCGACTCGGGGCAGGGCTGCACGCGCGCACTGAGCTCCGACTGGCCGAGGCCCCGGCGCCCCGGCTGGAGGTCGAGCGACCTGGGGCCGACTGACCTGGGGCCAATCGACTTGGGGCTGAGCGACCTGGGGCCGACGGCGGCGCTCCAGCCTGCCGCCTGCCTGCGAGGCGGTCGGCCTGAGCGCGGTCCGCCGCTCGGCCAGCTGACGGCCGACCCGACACCGGAGCGGCCGCCACGGCCGGCGCTCGGCGGCCCGGAGCGCCGCCCTTCGGAGGAGCAGGCCGCTGCCGCCGCCGCCGCCCGGCGACCGGCGCAGGACACGCCTGACCCGGACCGGCCGGCCGACTCCGACCTCTCGGCTTCAGGCGCGGACCGCGGAGGGACGGAGGGCAGCCTGTTCGGGTCCGAGGTCAGCCGCGACATCAAGGACCGCGCCGTCGGCGGCGGTAAAGACCAGGCCGGCTGCGACGACACAGACAGCGCGGCGAAAGACGACAGTCGCGCCGCCGGCGACGGCGAAGACCAGGCCCAAGGCTCGGACGAGGCCCGGGCCGGCTCGTCCGCGGACGAGTGCCCGCGGCGTGCCCGCGGCGGCTCGGACGAGGCCGAGGACGAGCGCTCGCCGGACGAGCGAGAGCCGCGCCGGCCGCGACGGCTCTCGCTGCGCCGCCGGCGGCGGCAGACACGCAAGCGGCGCGCCCTCAGCGCCGGCTGCGCGCAGACGGCCGCAGACCGCTCGCCGCCCAGGAAGAGGGCGCGCACGCTGAGTCGCGGCCGGCCGCGGCCTGACGACAGACGGCTGGCGCGCCGCGGCGCGGAGCCGCTGCCGGCTTGGCCCGGCCCAGCCACCGCCCCGAGGCTGAACATGCCCCCCGCGCCGGCCGGCCGCTGCTCGCGCCGTCGCCCTGCGTTCGGCCTCGTGCCGCGGGCGGTCCCCATTGCGGATCTGCAGCCCGAGCTGGTGCCGCTGCCGCCGATGAGCCCGCCGCTGCCGGCGCCGCCGGTCGGGCGGTCAGCGCCGCCCGACCGCCCGTACCGCTGTCTCTTCTGCGGCTGCTGCTTCCAGGATCCCGACCAGCACATGAACCACCTGGAGCTGTGCTCGGCGCCGCTGTGGTAACACATTCGGAGCGGCACGTGGGAGGGTGGAGAAGAAAAGTTCCAAGTGAATCTAGTTTAAAGACGTGACGCCCCTGCCGAGACTGGAGAAGCCCAGAGTAGTTTTCGCGTTCGATGAATTTTAAGGACATACGTAGTTGATATCTTACATATATTTTGCATTTTCGCCTTTTACGTCTTTTCAACTTAAAAGAAAATCAAGCTCTTTAACTCTTTCCCCGCGAATGTCAACAGTGTAGCGAGATGTTTTAGAATCTGGCGTTGCTATCCGGGCAATGTCAACGCACATTGAGCTGCGAAGAAAACTGAATGTATGGGAAAAACGGTGCAAATATACATTTTTAATGATCCAGGTCGTGGGGTTGGCTCACAGCGTGGCTGTGCAACGTTTATTTACGTCCTCAGTGGGTTTGTTCTCCTCAACCAGCCTCTCTTGAAGACTCCGCACTGACCAGGTCCTACATTTTCCACCATCTGTCGCAGACGGCAGTCTGCCATGACCAGTCCTGGCCCTCCTCCAGTCTGTCGCAAAACACCCTTGTAGACCTCATGCACCCCATACCAGCCTGCCCCATATCACAGTCCGCACTGACCTGTCCTGGTCCTCCACCAGTCTGTCGCAGAACACCCTGTAGACCTCGTGCACCCAGAGGCGGACCAGCTTGGCTGCGTCCGGCAGCTGGGCGGAGGGCACCAGCAGCACGCCGCGCACCACACGGGCCATGTCGCGCAGGTTAAACACGTAGTGCGACTTGGCCGGCGTCGGCAGGAACGTGGTCATGGCCGCAGAGTACACCTGCCGCGTGGCGTCCACCAGCGTCTGCCGGGAGGAGTCAAATCAGCGGTCTCATATCAGGCTGAGGCACGGACCGAAGGCATCAAGCTCACGGAGGAGGCAAGCGTGACAAAACGCGCGAGATGAAGAAATCGTTGCATGAGGTAAAGTCGCTTACCGCGAGTCAGTGGGCGCTGGCAACGCGTTGATCTTTACATTTCACTCAGTGCCACAACCCAGTTGACATAATTTATCAGTCTGTGCGATTAAAGCTGCGATTTATCCTGCGGCTCGGTTCCCAAACACCAAGGCTCAGAACTGTCGCCAAGACCACATACCGACCACGCTTGCTTCGCCCCTCCTGATAACCCCACCCAGGGCACATACCTACCATCACTGGAACCAACCCTCTCTCTTCCCCTGTCGCAGCTCACCCTGCCGAAACGGGCCACCCCAGAGTCGAAGCCCTTGGCGAAATGCCAGTCGACGATGGCGCCGAAGATCTTGTCGAGCACCTCGTCGCGGAATTCGTCGATGCCGATCACGTTCAGGTGGCGGACGAATCGGCTGGTGACGTCATTCCTCCCGCCTCCCGGCGGGCCCATGGCCGACACGAACAGCTGGCAGGCGGGCAGATGACGTCATACGCGCCGCAGACTGGATGAGGTGACGTCATATATGCCGAAGACTTGACAGACGGCCAGCCACGGACGGAGCAGGGGAATAGGTGACATCAAACAAGACCGAGACGGCGAATGGCGAAACGTTCGCGCGTGAAAGAGGTACGCGTGACGAGCCGGCCTGGGTTCAGGCGTGCGATGAGCTAGGTGTGAAGAAGCGACAAACGAAACTATTCATAATACGAATCGAACTCGAATGGGGCGTTCAGCCTTCGTTCATCGGGAGGAGGAGTTCTTGAGCCCCTTCGGTTTTTTTAGCATGCCATGGAAACGAAGAGAGTTAGAAACGTGGAATGTTCAATAGCTATTGATACATTATGTTAATTTCAAAATCATGTCTTGTAAGGTCACTGACCTATTTGACCTTTAAGCAACGCTATCAAAAGAAGTTCAAGCGTCTGCCAGTGATTGCCAAAAAAGATATTCACAAACGGAAAACGCTTCTTGAATCTCCACACTCATTCCCTACAAAATGTATGTTCTCAAAATCTCGGAAAATTGTTCGACGTGACTTCCAGTCAATCGTACTGCAATGCTGTTTTGGTCTTCCTGCCAGAAATTACTCGATTCAGAAGACTTTTTGTGATAAGGAAACGATGACAAATCGTCATATACGCTTTCTGAATGAGGCAGCACATTGCTAGTGAGGGACCAGTGACCTGAAGTTAGGACGATTGGTTACTAAATCGAATATACGACAAAATGGGTGTGTATGCCATTCACTTCTAGTGAAGCATGGCAGGTGTACATCTCAGTTTATGCTCGTGAATGCCTTAATATGGCATGACCTTATGTGACCTGACGTGACCTGATATCATTTCAAATGTCAGTTGTCAGTTGGCACGCCGTGGAATTTTATGAAATGTTTTAAGACAACATACTGAGTTGGTTTCACATGTTTACTTTTAGTCGCTTCTGAGATGCACATGGCTATTCATTTGACCAAAGTTAACCTTACATGACTGTACTGATCGTGAGAACTCTTGTTACATGACTTCAGGTTGTTTTTATGAGGTCAAGGGTGTTTAAATGCTTCACTTTGTTCTGTGGCACCGCGATTTTTCGAACGAGACATTTTGCCCATCATAGCCTTTAACTTGGCCTGACCTGACATGACCTGACCTGGCCTGACCTGTTCTTGACCTCCATATCATTCAAGAACGCATTAGCATGATTACAACTATCAAATAGAGTTTGTTTCGCACTCATAACTTAACCTAATCACGAGATATCAATGTTGTAAGATCTGACCTTAGTTGTTTTGATACGACGTTAGATGACCTATATCAATTTGTTTCTGATAAAAGCTGCCATATCTGACCAAGCATTCGTCATGGTGATTCCAACATGCATGCATGAAGTCACTTTACTTGCGTGCCAAATTCGACATAAATGAAAGCTATATTTCTGGTCATTGACTGTTGGCTGTTGACCTGACCTGGCATGACCTCCGGAGGAGCAACTACTTTTTGACTATGAAAAACGAATTTAGTACTTTCTGGACTATTCAGTATTCGAGATAAAGTGTTTAGAACTGTCTTACTTGCTTTTATTGCCCACATGTATTGGCCTTGTTTATCCTCCTGACCCTAACCTACTAACTCCAGAATCAACAAATATGCCTTTGTTTTTCATTAAATTTGACGAGCTTTTGATTGGCGTCACTGCCATCTCCGTAGCCCCATTAGTTCTCGAAACCATGGGGAGTTCTCGAGGGCCCCTCCCCCATCAGTCAAGCGAAAACCGACTCGGACCCCCGAGAATGCGCGGGTTAAGAGCGTGCCATCCCTCCGGCCTCACGATGGGGCGTCACCTACCACATCAATGAGCTGCAGCTTGGACGTGTCCTTCTTGTCGTACCAGTGGCCGTGATCGATCCACTGTCGCAACAGCTCGATCGGCGGCTGGGCGCCGTACTTCTCCTTCTGCGGCATGTTCAGGTCGTCCACGAACACCACGCACTTGCGGCCCATCACTGGGCCGTAGACGCCCTTCCGGCGCCTGGTGGACACACGGAGAAACAGGGGGTAACTGCGCTGCCATCTACCGGAGACACGGGGAAATGTATGTGGTTGCTTTACCGTCAAGTCATCCTGTACACGTCATTCCTAGTTCGAAAATGACTATGCCGCCCTCCTGCCCTGTTCGAATGAGATGCAGCCACGTCCTGCATCATTCACTCAGTCAGTCAGTGTATTTTGCGAACAGTTACAGGACACGGACTATCTGAGTCAGTTCGGTGACACGGGTAGGAGAAACTTTACAAACGAGTCGATTGAAAGACGTGTCCAGCAGGTAAAACAAAAGCAAGGTGAGAATTGCGCTTACAACAAGAAACCTATCCACCTTGGACAAGATGTCCTTCCTCTCGCCTGTCCAGTTTGGACACACTGAGACAATGTCTCTCCCCTGTCCAGCTTGGACACGATGACGCTCAGCTTCTCCCCTGCCCAGCAGTTTGGACACGTTGACGCCCTGCGCCCCACCTGTCCAGTTTGGACATGATGATGTCCTGCGTCTGGCCAGCTGTGGTGCGCGCTGAGAAGCTGACGTTGTTGAGCACGTATTTCTCGCGCGGCAGCTGCACCAGGAAGCTGTTGGTGATGGCCGACTTCCCGGTACCGGTGGGCCCCACCATGAGCACGGGCACGCCGTGCACCAGGTACGTGTCCAGGAGGAAGCTCTGGCGCGCCGTCTCGTCCGTGGCCACCGTCAGCTCGCTCACCTGGCCGCGGCGAGCGGTTAACGCGACTGAATCGAGCAGGGGGCTCGCCGGGTTCGGGACCAGCTGAAGGCGAAACTCTGTCGTCTGTCTGAGTGACAGTGTGTGAGCTGTGCCGTAGACGTGGAATGGAATGGAATGACGTGGTCGGCAACATGACAACGCTAGGCCTCGGCTTTCTCTAATTGCTGGCAATGGCCCGCACTCTTTCTTCTTGGCGCTGTAAACGCGTGTGCTCTCACACATTGGAGCTATGACGTACAGCGATTTTGTTTTGTAGTGTCATTCTAGCTCGAACCCAGACGTCGCTAAATAGTCAGGCAATGTTTTGGCTGGTTTCAATGTAACAGACACCTGGTCCCATACCATCTGGCGCGTTACTCCTTTAGGCTCCCCGCAATGGTAGCGCCACCAGGTGAGGCCTCGTCCCTCCCCAAGGCGACAAACAAACAGGATGAACGAAACCTGCTCCACCTCCCGGAAACCAGCCGCCAACCCAGCGGAACAGTGGATCAAATGTGACCAGCCTCAGCGTTTTACCACCTTCCTTCGTGGCAGTCGACACGCACGACCCTCTGGTTGGTGGCTGGTTGGTCTGAGTTAGCGCGCCCGGCCACCTGAGCTCAGACGTCTGCTGTGCAATCCACGCTACACGGCCACCGATCGAAAGCTGGCGGCGTCGAGATTCGAACCCGCAACCTCGTCAGAAGCACGAGTCCGAGTCCCTATCCAGTCACCTTGGCGTTGGCCGGTATCTGGAGCTGGGCCTTGTCGACGGTGTCGATCCAGCGCACCCACCGGCCCGTGTCGCGCTTCTCGTACATGAAGTCGTACAGCAGGCCGCTCTCCGGGCACAGCTGGCTGCCGGCAGCGGGCTGTCGCGCGTCAGAACCGCTCATGGCGATTGTCCCCGGTACGGTCATGCTCTCAGTAGACTTGCACTTAGTTCTAAAGCTATCCTAACCGATTTCGAATTCGACTGAGTATTTCACGCTTTGCCGTGAATCGAAATCGGTACCGAGTCACTTACAGCCCCAGTGAATCAGAATCATAACTGAATCGCAAATTTGTTGCCATTCAATCAGCAATGAATTACAGTTGCATCAATTCACTTTTTTCAGAGCCATTTCGAATCGGAATCATAATCGATTCCCAGCTCTGTGAATCGGGCAGTAAATCGACTCGCTGAAGGAATCACTTAAATGAATCAATAATCACTTCACTGAAGACAAATTACAAGCCGTTCCCACGCAAAACCCCACTTATCAGAGTCTCAGAGCCCTTCCTGGGGGGTATCAGCAGTTGCTGTCATCGTTTGGACTCCCGAGTTGGTTCAGCACAAGGCAAATCTCCTGGACATATCCGGCAACCCACGGAAAGCCAGCTCATGAGTTAGCTTGGACAACGACCTGACAGTGGCACGTCTCATCGGCCACGACTGTCGGCTCAGAAGCCCTTCCAGACGTCAGCTGTCGACTGGCTCACCCTTTGCCGAGCTTGAACGACTTGGGTTTGGTGTAGGCCTTGTTCGTGCCCAGAAGAATGCCGCGGAGCAGAGCGTCAAACGCCACCCTGCTCTCCGTCGTCATAAGGGCGCCAATCGACCACGGCAGGCAGAACACAAACAGACCCTGCGGAAGACAACAGACGCTCGCTGTCAGATCACCGAACTAGCAGGACAGGCAGGACACAGACCGATCACCAATCCAACAGGAAAGGCAGAACACAAACAGATCCTGCGGACGCACATCGGGCGTTACAATCACAGGGAACGGATGATGAGAGCATGACTAGCGAGAAAGGGGAACAGAGCTCGTCCAGCGAATAACGCTCTTACCACTGGACAATGAACAGTAAGAAAAAATCGTCGTATTCATGGTATTTAGGATTCGGAAGCAGCCAAGCGTGTTTTTTAGGCGTTAAGCTGTCAAAATACACTAACGCCTTTTCAGATGCGCATCGTAACAGTTCACGTTTGGCAACGTCTCCCCCAGCTGGAACGCTGTCTCACGATTCAACTTATCGTAAAGGTTCATCAACAAGCAAACAAGAAGCAAGAAACAAGCTTAACGACTTTCAGCGAAAAACAGAGCCAACACACACGACGCACGACCAGGCTGACCTAACCCTACGCCTGTCGGCGAATCACCACTCAGGGGTGGTTTCCACTAACCTGCACCCAGTTGGTGAGGTTGTTGGGGTGAATCGGATCTTTGCCCGGCTGTGTAGACTCCGCTATCTCGTCCATCATGCAGGTGTATAGCTTGGTGAAGCACTGCCAAACAAAAGAGGGCAAGGTCAGCACACCAATGCTGCGACCCTCACAACTCCATCACAGAAAGGATGGCCATTTGCGCAGAATAAGATGCGCCACACGCAGGAACCACAAAAGACACGAGCTTGTTTCATGAGCACAGAACTCAAACTGTTGCACCTCTCCAATGGCTCGGTTGAAACACAGCAAGTAGGTTCTTTCATCGGGATTTCTCAGTTCTACCAGCTACTTCTGTCACTGGTTTCAGCCGTCGCCAATACATGTTACAACATATTGCGTATCTTCATATTACTATGTATTATTATAGAAAGAAGTTTCATGGGATTTTCAAATATAATCCAGCCCGCACACACAAAATCCCATCACAGAGAAGACCGACGGGGAAATCCCGCTCCATTCGGCCCCGCTTAACCAAGCTTAACAGGGACACCGCCAGGACCAGCATACTGACCTCTTCTGCATCGCTGGCCATCCGACCCACTCACCCAGACCAGGTGGATGTCGGAGACACGCATGAACACCTTGGCCTCGTGCTTCAGGAACCACAGCAGCGGGTCGATCAGCCATTCGAACATGTCGTTAATGCTGGCCTTGAGCTCGTCATTGATGGCTTCGGGCAGCGTGGTCAGGTAAGAGTCCTGCGCGCCCGGGAGATGACGTTGATGGAGTTTTACGGTGTTTTAAGGGAAAAAAGAAGCAGGCTGGAACCTCGAAAGGGGCAACGAGTTGTTGGTCGCATCTGTCGTCACAGGTTAAAAAGCTGTACACGGCTGGAGGCATTTCCCCCACAACGTTTGGTGGGCATAGGCCAGAAGTCCCGTAGATGAAAAAGTTGCGAGGCCACCTCCATCTGTATAAGTACCGATGGTACACAAGGTCGCCAGCAGGGACTACAGATCTGCCCAAGCCATGACAGCACACAATCTAAATGACGGGTTCCAGGTCCCAGCGCACCTCGGCAGGACACCGTTCGGCTGACACTGCCACGAGTGCCTCCGAGCCTGCCCGTCCCCCGCCCCGCCGATGAGTCTGCAGAGCTGCACGCACCTTGATGGGGCGCCAGCCGAGCTGGTGCGGCTCCAGGTAGATCATGCCGCAGCGGGAGACGGTCGCCGGCGACGCCTGCTCCAGGTCGGCCGGCTCGAAGATCAGGTTCATCGCGGCGCTCATCTGGGTCGGTCAGTCAGTCAGTCAATCAGTCAGTCAGAACACGCGGCGGCCTTCAAACTGCGCTGCTACACTGCGCACCGTGAACCTCACTTCGTCAGCGACGTTGCCAAGCGAAAGTTACGGTCTCACATAATGGAGTCTCGGCATGGCGCATTTAGTCCGGACCGAAAACGCTGTTGAAAGGACGAGGCCAGGCCCGCCGTAGATCAAGCTCATTGCATTCAAGCTGCCTCAAAAGACAAGGTTACTCACCGTCACAGCCAAGCCTCTACCCGTGGGGACATTCCGATACCTGATAAGTTTATTTCCGAGAATATAATACACTTTCTGTGGCACCATGCTCATTGTCTACTTGCGTACATCCCGAAAAGAACTAAATACACCACGCCTGAGTAAAAATATCACTACGGACTCACGTCATCCTGGCACCTTTCAGCCTAACCGGAACGAAAGCCTACGACCCTTCCTGCTCTCCGCAGAAGGCCGTGACGTCAGAGTGACGTCAGAATGACACCTGCCCCACCTGGATAATCTCGCCCGACATGAGGCACAGCTTCTTGTTGTCGTCCAGGACGGTGTTCATGTTCTCGATCCAGACGGCGTCCACGGGCCCGTCGAACAGGATCCATTTCCGGTCCGGCGTCACCGCCTGGGCAAAGTCCCGGAAGCTGTTGGCCAGCACGCCTGCCGGCCCAAGCGGACGGAGTCAGGTCAGGTAACGTCACAGGTCAAGTTAGGACAGGTCAGTTAGGTCGAGTCAGTTTCCTTCAGACCGTCGTAACCCAGCCTCATCGGCCGCTTTCCGAAGTTTTTCTTCTTTAATTCAGGTCACCTAACGTCATGCGTAAAATCCGATCAGTTCCAGCGGCAGGTCCAAAAACGTACCGCAGGGCGCGGGTCGGTGGACCTCTTTGGAGAAACGGAAGGGGAATCTTCTCCTTTTTTTCATTTCTTTACATGACTGTTCACTTCTCACGCGAAGGCTGTGAACCCGGCGAAGGGAAGGGTGACAGCCCCTCGCCTCTCCCTGGATCTACCCCTGACCCATCCCCCTGTCCCGCCTCAGACAAGGCCTTACCGTCCGACCATTCGTGGGAAACGGCGTCGAAGCAGCCGTACAGCTGTCCCATGGTGATGGCCTTGGGGTTGATGATCTTGTACTGGACGGCATTCTCTTCCATCTTGTCGCTGGCGGAGGTGCTGATGATGGTCAGCGCGTCGGCCAGCACCTGCCGGCCAACCGTCACGTGTGATGTCACCCGTGGCCACGTGTGACGCCACCCGATTCGGCCCGTGACGTTACACGGCGCCGAATCGGGCCGAACATGGTGTATGACGTCACAATGTGACGCCATACACCAGTTCGTTTCGTTATCTCCCACTACGGTCAGATTTGCACAGTCTTCTTTCGGGCTTCGATAACTGCCTAGCTGCCTAGTATAGATTTCGATAACTGCCTAGCACACATCCCACGTGTCGCTGTCAGACATCGGCTGGATCTGAGGAGGCAGAAAACTCAGAAAACAGAAAACAGAGTTCTCGACGCCAGTAACCTGATATCGCCATATCTTGATATCCCATTCACCTGATAGGCGCACGTCTTCCCACCCATGGGCTCGCCAACCACCATCAGTCCATGCCGCACCAGGATCATCTCGTACACCTGGATTATCTTGTCTGAAAGGAGAGCTGGTAGCTGAGAACCGGAAACGACTCCCGACTCCGCGGAGCGACTCAAGGGACCAACGAACGTCCAAGGAAATGTAACCAAGACGTGGACCACGTAATTTGGGCTTTGTGTGGGTGCGTACACGACAGATTCAAAGAACATCACCGGCACTACCCAGAGTAATGCAAGTTTTTGCACCGGCTTCTCATTTACGGCACAGGACGTAATCAAGCACGGTAGCATCAACAGGCGCATAAGAGATCGTCGTGAACATAACAACACGACACGCTGGTTACTAGAGGACTCCCGGAACAGCCTCGCCAGCCAGCCAACTCAGCCTTACGCTCTGGATACTCAGCGCGTTTCTCTACCACGTTTGTTCACAACGTTCTTCGCTTAACTGCGCATGGTTCAGAGATTCAATGATCATAGAGTAAGGCGAGTGGTTGGGAGAAGTGGAATATTATTAGAACAACCCGGTAAACGCCAGCACATACGCCCGCCCATGAACTCATCAGGTCCATCTGAGAACGACTGACTGTGGAGGGCAGTGCACTGCCCGACAAAAAAGCAAAGGAGGGGAAACCAGCAGTTAACAGCAGCAGCAACTGCCTTCTCTCTAGGCATACCAATGAACCAGGGCACGGGCTGGAGGTTCCGTTTGGCCAGCGCCTGATGAAGCGCGTCCAGGAGAACCTCGTAGTCCGGCTTCGGCAGCACCACACCAGGGAACAGATCGCTGATGATGCCGGCAAATAACGGCACATCCTGTCAATACAAAAAGCGTCATGTCCTGTAAGCACAAGCAGCGGCCACGCGGACACCTTTCGCCATTGGACGGCTCTTCAAGATGCCAGAACAAGAAGACACGCTGCATTGCAATAGGAAAATGACGTAATATGCCGTAGAAACAAAAACGTTTCGTGAACTGTTAAAAACGCCACACATTCGATCCTGGAAACCTGCTCACAGCGGCGCAACCGTCGCATGGTTCAGAGCATCCTTCATCTTTTATGAGGAACACAAGATAGCAAATCCCGTCTTGTGTAGACAAAAAGTTAGCAGTACGTCAAAAGTGTGCCCCTAACCTTGCATGGAAAACATTATGGCGCCACGACCTGTCCCATGTCGCAAAACGACCAGCCCATCCAGAAGCGGGAGCCGGAGCCAAAGCCGGAACGGGCGAGCCCTCACCTGCGCCAGGAACTTGGGCAGGTTGACGTCCTGGATGGCGCGCAGCACCAGCACCGACTCGTCGACGTCGGGCAGCTTCAGCTTCAGGTTGCCGGCCGCCGTCAGCACGGCTTTGACAGCGCGCATCCCTGCCGGGCGACAGACAGCATGTCTGTCTGCGGCTGGCTGCCGTGTCTCAGACCACAGACACGGCTCGGCCGGACAAAGGTCTGAGCTTCGCCTGTAAACCGACTACGCACACCCGGCCGCATCGGTCGGCACAGTCTGCAAACCGGCGTTTCAGGGCTACTTTGTGACGTTGGCCAAGGTATCTCTTCAAGCTCAAGTTCCTTCGCGATGACCTTTCCCAGCGCCACAGTAAGTCAGGCAGGATGGCGGCTTCCAAGTAAAGGGAAAGGGGAGGCACGGGCGAGCGGGCGTCGGGTGGTCTCACCGTAGTCGTAATGGTGCTGAGAGGACAGCTGCTCAGAACACAGGCGGTACGTGTCCACAATCTTGCCGGCGAGACTGGCGGCAGAGACGAGTGATACGGATTAGGTCACTGCACTTTTGTGACTGTCGGTGATCAGATCACTGAGTATTACGACTGTCACTCAAGGTCACTTCCACCGGCGGGAACCAGTCGCCGGTAGGTAACTGGCGGTCAAAAACCATCAGACTGTCCAACTACCAAGCATGCCCGGACTGCCATACAACTACAGAGTGTCTGCAGGCTGCCAGACTGGCCGGCCACTGTCACCGTGCGACACGGAATTTCATCGCACATCCTCACTGTCACTGTCAATAAATGACATAACGGTAAATGACCGTCAATGGCTGTCACAATGGTTACCACTGGTTCACAACGGCTACGACTGGCTGTCACGGACTGTCAGTGATTCTACGGGCTGCCACTGCACGCCAATGATCACTTCCACCGGTTGTCGCCGCTTACCACAGCAGCCGGCGCCCGGCCAACATCCCCATGCGTTATAGCTCTGATTTAAATCAAACGCGCACACTACACGCTACCAGTTCGCTGGAAGACCTCCCAGTACAGCACGCAGCGGCAACCCACAAAACACCGCAACGGAATCCGTTCCACCCTGGTTGTTTCAGCTCGGCAGTGGGCTGATCAGCCCGCAGCCAAGCGGGCCACTTCGCGAGAACCAGAACAGTTCTCCGACTAACAGCACGCAAAACACCCAGCCAGAACCCACCACAGCCTGCTGACAAAGTCCTTCACAAGCTGTTTCACGGGGCACCCAGCTGAAAACCATAAAACGCTTTCAAAGTGAATTTTTATATCATTTGTTTCTCATCTCTTGTATTTCTCCCCATACACTTTTCCCTTTTACCCAGCTTATGTTCTTGGTGCTGTGCCAATCAACTATAAGTGGACGTCTGCACCTCCTCATGACATGTTTTGTAATGATGCAGGATCATCTTTTCGGCCTCGTTTTTACGTGGATGATCCCTCAGGAAACACATCATGACGACCATCATCTTTTCACCTTCATCCTCATTTCACCATCTTTCCATTCCCCGTTTTTACGTGGACGGCGTCCCGAGGAAATGTATCACAATGATGATAATGACGATCACGTCGGACCAGCCTACCCTCTGGCGGTCATGAAGCCGAAGGAGTAGAGCGAGATCTCTCCGATCATGGCGTAGTCGGGCACCATCATGGCCACCGTGCGGAACAGCACCTTCAGGTTGTCAGGCAGTTCCTGACGACCCGCGTATCTGCAGGCGCGGAGGGTCCAGGTCAAGGCCACGGAAGGTCACTTCGCAGCACTGCGTTCAGGCAGAGTGCGCAAAACATTTCACGATCCACACAACAGTGCGCCATTGAAAGCAATGTTCTGATCCTCGGTGCTAAACAATGTTTAGACAACATGATCTTGGATTCAAATTGCAACGCAACGTTCAGGTGTTCATCTGGGAAGTCAAATTACGTTGACTTCTGGGAACGCTGTTTTGCTACAGGGAACACTTTGCGCATTTTCGTCATGCCAGTTATCTGTTCGCATCTTCGCTGCATTCAATTCCCAACCGTCGAATATGTAGATGCCTATCGCCAGCTTCAAATTGATGTTCAAGGCACACCAGCCGCCTCCCCCTTTCCCCGCCCTTCCTCTCCAGCGGCCAATCATCATCGTCACCCAGCCGGCCGGCACCCTACCCGGGGTTCATGGTGATGAAGATGCAGCAGGTAGGGTTCAGCAGCAGCTCAGTGCCCTCGAAGATGAACTTCTTCTGGTGCGCCACGATGGCCTGCTGGATGCAGTGGATCTGCTGCGCTACCACCGAGAGCACCTCCAGCTCGATCCGGTTGAACTCGTCGAAGCAGGCCCAGGCGCCCGCCTGCGCCAAACCCTGCCGGCGGCGCGAGGACGCCACGTCCAGAAAGGCGGTGGCCTGTTGTGATGGTTACCGCGCTCGCCTTATATGGTAAATTCCCGATATCCGATTTATCCGATTACGTCATTTATCCCACTGATTACCCGATAACCTAAGAAATGGCCCCCGTTCGCGCTCGGGTAACACCGAAGTTTCGCCGTCCCCACGGCAAACGACGTGGGCGGATGTGACGCAAAATGATTTTGGCGACTGGAAGCCCTAACAAGCAACCCAGCAACTATCAACGCAACAAACTAGCGCTGTCGAGAGATGACAAATGAGACCATGCGACGTCCAACACAGGCACAGACGGACAGGACAGGCAAGCCGGGAGGCAGGGGGACGGACAACCAAAAATTAGGAATACCGACAGAGGCCGCAGACGTACCGACATTGGCGTACCGACAGACAGACAGACCAGGCGAAAATGAACTGACGGGTACAAAAATGACCTCGCGTGCGGGCAAAACGCACCATCATCGATCGATCAAGACTGTACAGAGAAGCAGATCGATGTAGGAAAAGACGAGCCGGCGGACAAGCAAGTGGGCAGGACGGCACACAGGCAGCGAAACAGAAAAGCAAGCGGGCTGGTCAACATCGTCATAAAGGAAAAGACGAATGAATACGTGAGACGTAACCACAGACAGACAGACGCGATGTTGAGGAAAACGGCGTGCCTAAGTCTCAGTCCAGAAGCCTAACGTTGCACAAAGCATGCAGCGTCGTCACAAAGGAACAATTCTGCACACTCACGGGCTGTGAGAGTACAGAAACAAGCAAAACTCCACAGGCACCTGGTCTATCCATCGCGAGAACTTTTCTCGCGGGAAACATTCTACCAAGGACATGCCGGAAAGACCCTCCCTCTTTGTACCTGTTGTTGCTTGTGGTTTAAGGGCACTCCGACTAGTGTGTGATAGGGCGTGACCTCGTAACCACATTCACCCGCGGCTCCGGCGGCGCGCCACGCTTACCTTGAAGAACTTGCCCATGGCGCGATAGTCGAGTCCGTCAGAGCAGTTAAACACCACGCACTGCTTGGCCATGGCCTTGGCCAGGTCCTTGGTGGTCTCCGTCTTGCCGGTGCCGGCCGGCCCCTCCGGCGCTCCGCCGAGGTTCAGCTTCAGGGCCCCCATCAGCGTCCTGGAGGCATCAGTGGGCGCCAGCGCTAAACATCTCAGCTGAGGGTCTGCCTGAGAGGTCGTCCTCCCGCCTAACGCGAGCCCCGTTAGTCCAATCGCAAAGCGCGATCCTTGTCTGGTCCTTACGGGTGTGCTGTGTGGTATGTCAGGTTAGTTACGTAGTCAACCGGTGAGATATCCTGCCTTAGTATACGGCTGGCCAACGTACAGGATGATGCAACGAGATCTCGAATTTTACGAAAAACGACTAGGTCACACCAGGCACCATCTAAGACGGGATTCATCGAGATCTCTTTTCTTCAACGGCTTCAGGTAAAATACGCTCTGCAGTGATATAAAATGATATCCGATATGCCATGAGCCTCCATGCAATAAAAACATCTTCTGGATGGAGTTCCAGCACCCAAAACAGCCATCTAATCGTGATGTCCTATTGCTGTGGGCATGTCACAAAAGACGTATTCGTTTTTGACAGATGGCAGACGAAGACGAATACACCACAAAACGCACTCGATGACAAAACAAAACGTTTTCCACACACGTTTACTACGGCAGCGTGAAACAACACCATTCCAACCTGCGACAATCGGTAAAACAGCGACAACACCACGCCAGACGAGACCGGAAAGTACCGGCAGGTACGTACCGGTAACAGCGGTCGGTGAGCGGGGTGATCACCAGACGAGCCGAGTTACCCAGGTACTCGAACCCGTACCTCAGGTCGGTGGTCATCATGCGAACCTGCCACATTCGGGAGCGTTACTGCACCAGACCGTCAGAACATGGCTGACACAGTAGACTGCATGTCCCATGAAAGAATGTAGGTACTCTAGTTTGACCCTCACCTCTGGCACCTTTCTTTATTGTCTTTATCGTAATAATCAGCGTAAGCAGCTGCATTTAGCAATGATTGTGAATGATCAATGCGTCGTTCATTAGCTTGTAATTTAGCCTAAGCGCAGGTAACCATATAGCCACACGTAACGCAGAATCCACGCCAAGGTGATGAGGACAAGACCAATACCAAACCTGACTGCGGAAGGAGACGCCGTTCCCAATGTCATGAGTACAAAGTACACGACCTCTGAGATGTACTTGGGAGCACCGTCTCTGAGATGTACCTGGATTGTTTCTTTTTCCCAGTAGTAACGCAGCTGCGCGATCCAGTTGAAGTCCAGCGGCGAGCTGACCTTCTCTTCCGTGAGTTGCAGCACCACGTCCCGAGCTGCGGCCAGAAGGCGGTGTGACCAGCGCAGGAGCCGGCGGCCACTGGCCTTTGCATGCCACACACCAGGCGCCCACAGATGGCAGAAAGGCCGGTGGTCTTGACATTGGTAACTAATGAAGCCATGTACTCGTGAAAATCTGCTTTATCAGGAGCCCTCCTCCCTTGTTCCCTTATCGCGACATTATCGCTCCTCTCGACTCCCAATGTCCTGCTGTCAGTACCTCTTTATCACCACATCAAGGTCAATCAACTGCCGTTCCTCACCGTGTGGTGGCCAGTCCTCCCCCCGCTCCTCGCCGTGCCACGGCCAGTCCTCTGCAGTTCCTCACCATCTCACCTTCCTCCGTCCTCCCTGTTCCTCACCGTGCCGTGGCAGTCCTCCCCGGCTCCTCATTTAACTCAGTCCTCCCTATTCCTCACCGTGGACGTCGATGACGATGAGGGCGCCCAGCGAGATGCGATGGCCCGGCTGCAGCTTGCCCCTGACCAGCGCCACCGTCTTGTCGATCTGATCGTTACATTTCTCCAGGTACCGCTGCCGGCCCGCATACGTGGTTCGGTCACCGCTATCTAACTCGGCACTATTTTTCTCTTTTAACCGATATACGCCTAAGACCGCGAAAAAGCTTCAAGATCAAGGAAAAGGATGCACAAAACGTTAAGCCGTTTTAGTACTTGTTTAATCCGTGTTTGAGCTCTTCAGCAATAAAACCATGGAGCTGACGTTGGCGTTTTTTGTAACCTGGGAGCAAACGATGTATAAATGGTTCAAAAGCTGCGTCGTCGAGCCACTTCCAAACACCCAGAGCAACCGTACGACCTTCGTTATATATCATCAGGTGACCTCCTACCGGAAGTCACGTGGCCTCTAAAACACGGAAAACTGCCCCAGAGTGGACGTTTGTATTGTCATGTATGTTTTTACTATTATTCCTTTCGAATTATTTGCTGAGTGGCATTCAGACCCCGTCGGTCTGCGCCCAGCGGGTGTGTGTGTGTCTGCGCGTGCCGCCAGCCAGCGTTCAGCGTCAGGGGGCCGTACCGCCAGCCCTCCGTCCGTCTGAATGGCCTCGGTGACCTCGCTGGTCCAGTGGATCTGGCTGCCGCAGAGCACGATCTGGCCCGGCCACTCCAGCACCCACTGATCGCCTGCGGGCAGTCCACGGGTCATAGGTCAGCGTTCCTTCGGCGAGTGAGCCCCGGGGCACAGGCGTGGCGGTCCAGCGCGGCCTGATACGGTCCTGGGGCACCCGACCTTGAACGGATCGTGTTAACAGGCGTGTCTGAGCTAAACGTGTTGGGCATATTCGATCTCCAAGTTCCTTTATGGACCGGCTGAGTGTGCACATTCTGTAACTGAAGCCGCGACATCAGATCCTTACGGGATACTGGGAGAATCTTCCTAGGATGTTTTATCAGGCATCGACTGTATGGCGCACCGACACAACACTCTACGCCAGAGGCCGATTTGCCATATATGCGTTTTGGCGCGGTGAAACCAATATGCAACGTTTTAACGTGACACTTTGTGACGGCAGCTGTTTCACTGAACCAATTACATGTGACATTAATTAATGTGACATTTACATTACGATACAATTAATGTGGCATTTGTACCGGCAGCCGTTCTGTCAACCACTTACGAGACGTTTTGACGTAGCTCTCCACGGCTTGCTCTGCCACGTCCCGCAGCGAGACCATCATCTGCTGCTCCACCTGAGACAGCCACTTCTCCACCATGCCCTGCCACAGCCGGGGCCGATCAGAAAAGACAACACGGCGAGCAAGGCTGATATGCTACTGATATGACATCTCATCACTGCCCAATGCAGTTATTGCCGTCCCCGTACAGCCAATGGTCCGCAGCTTGCCAGAGGGAGGGCCAACGCCAAAATCTTGACCATGGATTTATAAACAAAGAAATGCATTTCTCGTACGACGCATCTCACGAAAGATCACTGGAAGGCTTGGGCAAAATTTACGTGGCTTTGAAATTTGTCGGGGTACTGTGGGCAGTAGTGTAAACTAGTCGATAGCCACAGTAGTTCCACAACCAAGTTTCAGACCGCTGTCATCGAGTGTTATCGGGTATAGCTCGTCACCGCAGCATCTGCATGTTCTTAGGCATTCCACTGTCGTCTTTGGATCTGTCTGCAATTTTATGCTATAATAAATAACCATTTGAGCAATGCTAAGTTGCAATCAGCTACGAGCTCTCATGTTGAAAACGAATGGCAGAATCACCCATTAAAATATTCATTTCTTCCAATGGGATTAACAGCAATAAGGAAGTCAATCGAACTTTCCCTTCTGATTTAAATCTGCCCCTTTCTAGATGATTTACTCTTAAGCGAACAGAGAAGAAGTTCGGAAAGCGCATTCGCCGTTTATTGGGTAAAACAGCATCAAGGACAGAACAGATGGAAGAACATCGGCTTAACAGTTACTCAGAGCAATGAAAGCACACTGCGCCACGGCAGACACTTTTGCGCCTATTTTAGCGAAAAACTGTGGTTTGTCTTGTTTAGTTAGTTTTCAGTCGGCTAAATTATTCACGTCTAACAGATCTGCTGTGAGCGTACTGTTTAGCTCCACACGGACGACGAGAAAGGACGCCACAGGGACAGAAAAACACGAAGAACGGCACTGTCACAGCTTAGCGTTTGCATTTTCTTACCGCCGAGAAGGACAACGTTCATATGCACCAGACTTGTGCCCAGGCTGCTAATGCTAACAGCACAATTTGTAACTCAATGAACTATGCACAAATCGTATAACCGTGTTACACATGCTATGTGGATCGTATTTAGACTGGCGTATCAGTAACGTTTGGAAATAAGTCCGAACTCGCAATCTTTCATGAATTACATGCTCTGCGTTAAACAACAAATAAGACTTCGTTATTTCCCACAGAGTGCGTGGAAGAGCTTGCTCTCGAATGCATCACTGCTTTGGACACTTCGGACATTTGCAGATAACGGGAGAATTTGAAATGGACACGTTACAGCGGGTCGGGGGACGGAAATACCTCAAAGAAGTTGCATTGCAGCTCGAGCACAAGTCCAGTAACCAATTACCAGCGTAATGAGTTTATAGGAACTGGGGGCAACATTATTTAAAGGGTATGGTTTTATCAGCACCGGGCATTTTGCTTCCGACCCCGTTGTCTGGACATTTACAACATTAATTTACATTTGGAGAGCAGCACACGCACACACCATGCAGTCTGTCTTTGTTTAGGTTACCCAGCTCGTTACCTCTCTGGACATTTTCCCGCGCTGGAAAAAGCAACAGGTTAGTAAAACACTGGGCAGGACTAAAATAGGCCTGCAAATGACGTGGTGAGTCTTCAGTGCGTGCTTACAAGCACCTCGCAAACGGAGATACGTATGTTCGCAAATGCGAGAGTCGAAGTCTGAAGCTGAGCATTTCGAAGGATGCGCGAAGGCGAGATGGAAAAAATAGGTGACTGCAGAAAGACAGCTAGTGCCAAATGAACAAGTGAAATAAAAAAAAATCCGGAAGAAGTAAAGGGTTGGAGGCACAGCTAAAAGGCTAGCCAATGAACTGAAAAAGATTTCGTGAACTTGGCAAACGAGTTACACCGTTGGGATACCAACAAACGACATCGCTGGTGTTTGACGTGAACAGCTTCGGGCGGATTTGTTCACAAGCACATCAAATGCATCCAAGATATGCACGAACGTAGTGCACTTGCTTTTCTGTACAAAAATGACACTACGTGGTTTGAAGAATAAGTACATCTGATTCATACCTACGCGCAATATTTTGTTTCGAAAACATTACACGATACATGTGCAATTCTGGCGCTGCAATAGAAATAACAAACATGCCTCCAAATATACCGTGAAATAAAGTGACAGTTTCGCATGTGACATCGTGGGCAAGGCCTGTATAGCTACTCAAAAGGTCATTGTTTCAACAAAATAATGCACTTTTCCGACCGTTCCATGTGAGTGAAGTAACCGCAAATGCCACCAATCTTTACTAGGTGGATACTATGTGCTGAGTATTTAGTGCAGTAATATCACGTACGTGCGAAAAACTTATGTACCGAATGAGAGACGAGTGAAAATGCACGCTCCGCACACATTTCAAAATGCGTGTGAGATGTGTCGTCAGTAAAGGTAAAGGGAAGCAATAAAACAATTTAAGATTTTCGGGCATCCGTATGGGGCTATCCCATGTCTATCCAGGTCTGAACCGACGAACGGTTTGTGCCGAAGACCGCGTAACAGGTCCGAGGAAAGAGCATCGCCCCAGCTCATCAGCCTGCTCAGGGGTTCAGATACAGGTAAGACAACGCCGTTACGTTTCAGGCCACGAAGACCTTACCTCCATCTGGCCACGGCAGCGTGTGATACGTGAGGCTGGTCAGTAAAGCAACGGTACTTCATCACGTCTTGGACAACGCTGTCAAACTTCACCGCAAAAATCACAAGCCCCGCCAAAGCAGCACAACGGCGGATCCACTGAACTCTTCAGCGAGTCGGACATGAGAAACACTGATTCGGTTTTCAGACAGCGTGAGTTTTGATTTAGAACGGACGCATTCCGAAACCGAGGCAGGGGCGGGAGGCCTCTGCGGCCGGGACGGGGGGGGGGAAACTGACCCGAGCGTCGGCCGGCCGCAGCGCCGTGCTGAACGGCACTTCCTCCTTCTCCGTGGAGATCATCGCCACGATCTCCAGGTCGTCGGTGAAGCGGAGTCGGTGGATGCCTGCCGGAGGCGCCCGCTGGTCAATCGTCACGCTCACGACAACTGAGATCGACGGTAGACTCTGCCCGACTTAGCCGCGAGCTCACCCGACAGTCTGCCGCGCTCGGAGCTGGACTCAGCAGACCGTGGAGACAACCGTTTTCATAGCGGTGAAGTTAAAAATGAGACCTGATATTAGCTATCATATGTTCAATCCCGACAGCGAAAAATAGAATGTTCCGACTACCACTCTGTCATTAGGACCGTCGTTGCGTTTAAAGTTTCAACGTTCATTTGACTTAAATTCGCTCTAAGTCTCCAAAATTTGAGGGGTCATTTCGAGTCACAGGTCGTGCAACATTTCCAAATTCACCAGTTGTGGAAACGGCTACTGAGCTGATCTGAGCTTAAATTGACAGAAGCCTCTTTTGTACAGATTTGACTGTGGAATGGTATTCATGCTGACCTGATGTATGCGACTCCATACTCAAGCCTGAATAAAGCAGGCGCCATTCAATTTAAGAGCTAATTTAAGCATGGAGACGAAAAAACCAAGAACCAGATCAAAATACTCAGTCACATTAAAAATCTAGTCATGACGCACAACGTCTGCCGAGAATGTTTAAGAGATACCGCCACGCGAAGACGTCGCGGGCGACAACAGCACCTTCGAAACACTTCTTCAGATGCGGCTGCACGCGAAGAGGATCCTTGGTCTCGGCCAGAATCTCCAGCAGCTCGTCGTTGGACAGGAAGAAGAACCTGTTGAATAACATGGTTTGTCAGTATCTGATCGGTCTGGTAAACGCGGGAAAATATTCAATTAACACGCACAATAAAAATTTTATATCAAACACTACGAAAATTCGATGAATCGGTGCAAACTATAATTTATATTCATTTGAAATTACGGCGAAAGGAAATCATCTTAAACTTACTTTAGAATACCAATAACGGGTAGCGTTAATGATCTGATGATTGATATCCAATAAAAAACGTGCCTGCTCTTTCTGGTTATGACACAGAAAAGGAAACGAAACTTGGAAGCACCACTGGGGAATGGCAATGTATTACATGAGACGAGGTTTTCAATCAGCAACCTAAGCGTTTCGAGGTGAAAGGCCTCGAATTTTGACATCACGAAGTACTCTTGTGCGGCGTGCGCGCTGGACGATGAATCGAATCGGTTCTTCTTCCTTCCGGGCAGGATTTATGGGAAAAAGACAGGTTAATTTTTTCTTCTCGGGAATCTCTTCCCTCTCCTTACTCATGAGTTATACTGCCAGTACTAAGGAAACAGCCCGCCTCTATCTTCAGTTCCTCGAGAAGCCCGGAAAGACCGCCGCCCTCCTTGCCTGGGGAAGAAGAGCCGCTTCTTCTCGAGATAGTCGTTCAGCCCCTTCTGGATCTCCTCCAGCAGCCGGTTGGCGTCGTTGAGTCGCTCCAGCATCTGGTCCTGAGCCGTAGCCACCAGGGCGTGGGCGTCCACCACCGCCTTACTCATGACGTCACGCCAGATCCGGTCCACCCGCACGAACTTCTTCCCCTCGGCTGGCATCTGTAGACGGCACGGGGCTCAAGCGAGAAGTAAAGCGAGGAGCCGAGCGAAGAGTCAAGCGTTTAGTCAAACAACTATGCCGACCCTTCCACTGCGTGCAGTGCTGCAAAGAAAGGTTGTTCCGATCGTTCCGTGGACTTCAAATGTGAATGAAAACGCCTTGGAAGTTTCAGCAGTCCTGTCCGGCATGACCGGAACTGATGAATACGGTGAAAAGCGCAGATCACGGTGTCGCTATATAAGTTTTGGCTGCTATTCGGGGCCATGTGCTGTTTCGGCAGCGTCGTTCACCTGCAAATGATTGCACGGTTTCAACTGCCACACCAGACCAGGCGCGTAACCAGAATTTTCGTTGGGGGGGACAAATGTCAAGTTTTGTGACATTCCACTGGCAAATGACGAAATTTATAGGAAAAACTGCAATTTTTATGTAACTGACGTCATATTTAACGCAGAGGAAGAACATGTAATGTCTGCCTTACTGCATATATATGACCGCAATTCCGCATTCCTGCGAAATCGCTGTCTAGTGTAGACCGCTTGGCTTAGGGGGTGGGGACATGACCCCTTTGCCTCCCCCTTGTCTACGTCCCTTTGTCGGAAACAACTCACCATGTCCGTAAATCTTGTCCTACGTTACCAAACCACTTGACCGGGCACCGCTGTTATATTAACGGCGAGAGACGGCACAACGAACGTCACCTGTTTGACAATGTCCTCGGAGCCGAAGATGGGCTCCAGGTACAGCCAGGTGGCCTGAACCTTCAGCCAAGCGTCCAGGATGTCCTGCGGACGGCAAAACGCAGCGGCACAGGTCACATGTGGCGTGATCGACTCGCTACCCGGCCGCGAAATACGCCAGCGGAACACGTGACAAGGCGAGATAACACCGTCAAACAGGTCAAAAGCTTACTCGAATGACGGACCCGCGTCACACCAGGCCCGACGGACGAGCAACCATGCCAAACACTCCAGCGAACAGCACCTTGGAATTCTATAAACGAGTAGCCAGCATGACCACGCCACAGAGGACGGACAGCTGAGTCCGTGAGCCGACTCGCGTCAGGAAATCAGGCCAAAATGGACAACCAGACTCAACACCGGGCCAAACAGCCACGACGACAGCCCAGACAGAGGCCGACGAAGCGCAATCCTCCCCGGGCAGCTACGCCGACCACAGCTTGACCTGCATCCTGACCAGCCTCTCCCAGTACCTGCATCCTGACGAGCTTCTCCTCCCAGGCGCGCATCTCGTACCTGCATCCTGACGAGCTTCTCCTCCCAGGCGCGCATCTCGTGCTCGAACGGCTTGACGTACGGCGACCCGCGCATCGTCTGAGCCTTGACGATGTGGTCGTCGAGCAGCGCCTGGATGTCGTCCACTGCCGACAGGATACTGACGCCCGTGTCCCTGTCGACACAGCGGCCGTGTATGTAGGCAGCAGGCAGTGGCGGATACAGGCCGACCCAACAGCCGTGCCGTGTGTGTAGGCAGCAGACAGTGGTCGATACAGGCCGACTCGACAGCCGTGTGCGTAGGCAACACACAGTGGTGGATACAGGCCGACCAGACAGCCGTGTGTGTAGGCAGCGGACAGTGGTGGATACAGGCCGACCCGACAGCCGTGTGTGTAGGCAACGGACAGTGGTCGATACAGGCCGACCCGACAGTCGTGTATGCAGGCAACGGACAGTGGTGGATACAAGTGGCAGACAACCGGCGGCGGTGGATACAGGCGGTGACATTGTGGGATACATGGGAGCGGGTAGTGTTGGATACACGGTAGCAGGTAGTCGTGGATAAAGACCACAGCCTGTGTTTCTCCAAGTGGCCTGTATCCGCCACTTGGAGAAAGATGGCGTATAGTGGTGGATTAAGAAGGCACACAGCACTGGATACGGACAGCAGACAGTGGTGGATACACGGCAGCAGGTAGTAGTGGATATGGGTGGCGACGATGCCGGATATACAGGTGGCAGGGAGCGTTGGATACGGTAGGCAAATAACTGGACAGAGGGGCACAATGAGTCTCATCAAGGGGACTGACGGCTGATGCCGTTGTCTTTGCTGACCACTCGCAATAGTAAATTCAGGCCACACGTGAACGTCTGGACCGAGAATCAGGGCCTTATGCCGCAGACCACTCTTTGAGAACAGCATCCTGCAACAGATATACATCCGGGCTTGCTGGCAGTTTGTCTTCACCTGTACGGGATGAACTCGAAAAGCACGTCCTTCCAGTCGTCGGTCATTTTGTGCAGCGCCCGCTCCAGGGCGTACTCCTTGCTGGCCGAGACGCCGATCTCCTCCAGCTCCTTGACGTGCTTGTGGAGACCCAGCTCGATCATCTGCGCCAGCGTCGCCTCCGGCGGCGGGCTGATGGTGAAGCCGAGCGCCTCCGACATCTGGCCGGCACGCAGGCAAAGTCAGCATCACTCACCCGGCATCTGGCGGCGCGGAGAATTAGCTCGACATCTGGCCGGCACGCAGACATCATCAGCGCCAGTCCTCCAGCGCACTGCAGTATCGGCAATCCCAGACATCAAGCTAGAGGTGGAAGACGTCGACATCAGTCCTCCGACCTCCGACAGCGGCAGGAAGCGCTGGCCAACATCAGGTGCTGCCGGGACCTACCGGCCGACGTCTGTCGGGGTAACACTGGTAGCCCGATCCCTGAAAGCTGCAGGCATCGTTGCCAGGACCACCATCCACAGAGGACCGCAGGCCGGCAGCAACGGTCGCATCACAGAGCCCTTCAGCTGACCCCTTCTCGACCGTACCTCCGACTCGCCACGGCGGACGTCGAAGCCCGTGTGCCTCAGAAACCAACACGAGGCCAGCGGTGGCCCCGAAACCAGATTATCTACCTGTGGCCCGAGACACTGGCCAGTTTCCTGGGTCGTCGACCTTTGGTTTGTTTGCTTTCTGGCTTCTTGTGTATCCTGTACTGACGCATCAGTCAGGACTGGCCATTAGCGTCGTAGTCGGAAGCCGACTAGTCTTGTGCCAAGTCGTGTGTCTCGTCAGGCGTCGGTCGGTCGTCTCTCGCTGACCTTTGGAAGTCAGTGATAGGGTCTCTGACCCATCACCAGCGCCAGTGGCCTGAAACCTCTCAATGACAGTTTCCCGGATCAATGACCTGTCAAAGGCAAGTCAGCGAGGGAGCCTCTGAGCCGCAGTGTGCGCCACTGACCTCCTCCCAGTGCCGCTCGCGGATGCCCGGGTTGCAGATGCAGTGCATGACGGGGATGAACTGGCGGAACTTCTCCACCTTGGCGCGCACGGTTTCCGCCACGCGACGCGGGCCCGGCGTGTCGATGAACGCCTTGCCCAGCTTGTACAGCGTGCGCCACATCGTCTCCACGTCGTCCTCCGCCTGCAGCGAGTCGATGCCGCGGAAGGGACCTGGCGACGGAGAAGCGGCCATGGCCTGGTGGACGACGAGCCCGACGGGGTCCGGCGTGTGGCAGGCGCTCGGTTTGGGTACCAGGGTGAGCGCCCGTGTTTGGCCCGAGACCGAGAGCGTCGGCCAGTCACGGGGCGGCCGTTTCGTTGAGTTGCACAGCACGATAAAGATCTTCCGGCGCCGTCTGGCTCAGCGCCTGGGGAAAAATTACGTTACATTTTGAAACACTTAAGCGTCCGAGTCGTCGTCCGGCGGCAAGCTCCGCTTAGCACGGACGCCGATCCCAACGCCATCCACCTCAACATATTTGGGCTAGATGTGCAAAATAGTAGTGTTACGGAAGTGGGCCCTGTAACGTCGCAGCAGACCGTCAGCAATTCCTCGTTTCACCACTGATGAGCTTCCTGGATTACTTTGCACCTCATAAACATGTTTTTTTTCTACGGCTGTATCTGCCCATGCCGACCTACCTTTGCGATAACAAAAACATTCCACTTTTCGTCACATCATTCGCACCATCGTTCAAGATCTTCAGTTCCTCACATCACCGTTCCAAATCCTAAATCGCCAACACCCCTCCAAATCACAACGTAAGTTATCACATCAGTGTTTCAAGTCAAACTTAGCATCGTCATTTCGGGCGTCAACGCAAAGGCAGCAGTCAACCCAAAATCGCAGATTCTCACTCACCGTTATACCAGCGCTCGTATTTCACGTGGAAATCGTAGGCGGTGTTCCAGAGTTTGTCGTACGGGTCCTTGAAGGAGATCATGTGCGCCACCAGCGGGAAAGGCGAGATTTCCCACTCCAGAAGTCGCTCCTCTTCGTTGATGTCCTGAATCACCATCACCACGATTATGAACAACACTATGTTCATCGTCATCACGATCAAAGACGGCGACTGTGAAGTTCACCGGCTTATCGTTGCATTGCTCAGCAAGTGGAAATTAATGGACCCGTAGTATTATCGTCAGCTATTCCTAAGCGGCCGGCTTACGGCACTCTCAAGTTTGGTACAAGCCACTTACAAGAAAATACATCAACAGACGCTTGCTTAAAACAAAAACGTTCATAAATGGTAACCTGACTGAGCGTGACATCAAAACCATTCAAAAATTGACCTGCTATCTCCCAGTCGCTATCTGACGTGAGGTAACTTCCGAGCAGTAGGTACAAACACATTCTTCCCTTGCAACCCTCCCGTGCAATCCAGGCGTGGCACAGCCCTCCCGCAAGGCGAATCACGTGACCGTGCTCTGCACACCAGTCCCCTGCATCCAGTCGTCAGCCATCACCCACAAACAGCTCCTGCCGGGCGGCAGCCAGCTCCTCCCCCAGCCAAGCCAGCGTGTCCACGTTCGTCTTCATCTCCTCCATGTTTAGGACGGGCGAGTCCTTCTTTTTGAACGCCTCCAGCGCCTTGTTGTACTCGTCCAGCCTGCGGACGGAGTGACGGCCCCGGTGAGGGCCACTGACGCAGAGGTCGCAGGGCACCGCCGCCACTCGCAGGAACTAGGCTCGCCAAGCTTTCAAACGCGCTCGTGAAAAAAAAAGTGCAGTCGCGCTGATGAAAAATGAACTGCTGCAACGAACAACCATTATCTCCATTTGATTTACGTTAAAAACTGATTTATAGCAGATCATGTACTGCCAATAAAGCATTCGAAGTACAATGCATTTTACTAAAAAATCATATTCAACCATTTTTAGCCTTGAATGAAACTGGCCTCGTAACTACGACGTTTTGCAAGTGGTTATTTCTTAATTACGTAAAAGGTAGGTCAAACGGCGTTTTCCGCAGCATTCGTCCTCACTTTTCGGCGAACGTGTCGACGCGCGTGCCGAGCGCCTCCTCGGCGGCGGCGCGCCGGTGCCGCAGGCGGGAGTGCGACAGGTCGAACACGTCCTCGATCGTGTCCGGCCAGTGGAAAACGCGCGCGTTCAGCGTCAGGTCGTCCGCTGCCGGGGCACGGGCAGGGGCGGTCTCAGGCGTCTGCGGGGGCGCACTCAGCACCCTTCCCACGAGGAGAGAAGCGAAAAATGGGCGGAATGTTTAACGGATCGCTTCCTTGTCCCGTGATGTTTCCTCCTGAATGGAGGCCGGCCTTCGGCCTCCCACCCACATCCCCTCGATGGGCGTGCGGTTGTCTGCGCGGAAGACGTGGAGAAGGTGCGGAACGTTGGACGGGATCAGAGGCGAAGTCGGAGTCAGTCTTCCACAGACAAGGTTCGCCAGGCGTGGATCGTTTGTTGTGACGCTGCAGTACAATGTAAGCTCTGTTCTATGCGAGGAGGATACGACTGGCGATGCGTCCACTATCCGCAGTGTGATGGCACAGACAGGGTTAGGTTTAGCCTTACACTGTGTATGAGGATAACGTGGAAGCAAATTACCCTTGTGGGATACATGCAGAGTAAGGGCGTCTTTTGTGTAAAGGCCAACTAGACACGTGATCCAACAGCCCCGGCATTCGGTATCCTCTGGCCTTTCGCTGGAGTAGACGGAGTTAAGTTGCTTCAAATATTGCAACCACTAAATGCAATGCGGAGGAAAATTCCTCTGTTGCTAGAACCAGCACAGTATTCACACATCAACGTTTCCTGCCATTGCACGGCCCGAAACGCTACCTCAGAAAACAAAACGCAGCCTCAGTGTTTTTAACCCCGGACAGCCAAATGAGACGCTGTCTGCGACTGGTCGTGGTCCGCGTCATGGCCCGTCATGCCCATATCTCGCAATCAGCCTCTCGTTCGAAACCCACCGGGCAGCACCGACGTAGTCCATGAGGAACAGGATGCGCAGCGCCGTCTGCCGAATTCGCATCCTGATCTCGGCCATGGTGTCGGACATGCAGATCTGCAGGTAGCTGTACTGGTCCACCAGCTCGGCCGTCGACTCCGGCATCTGGCTCAGTTTGTCCGACATGGTGTCGAACATGCCGCAGATGCTGCCGCAGCGGTGGACAGGTTGGATGCCGGCGGCGGGTGCTAGTGAGATCTTGGGGTGTGAGTGGTCGCCCAGAACGTGACTATTTGAGAGTTGAAAATTAGTGCTGCAGACACATGGAAAAGGCAACTAAGGATTCCCCAAGTCACCAGTGTCAGTTACCTTCTGGGCGCAAGATTGATTCTCATGGTACAGTTTTGACGCAAGGAAGTTAAACAGTGCCATCATCTAAAACAGGTTCTGACGTACACCATATCAACACACCCGGTCCGTATTCCCGTTTACCATACATGCCTTGTTCTGTACAACGTGCAACCCAAATCTTTCCGCTCTTTAATGCCACGCCTCAGAAATGACCAAACTGGTCGAACGGTTGTCACTAACATCACGTAATCACCACGGGCCCTCACAAGCCAGAACGCGACAGCCGCCTGCCCAGAGCGCCCGGCCGGCCGGCCCGGGCCTGCGGGACTCACTCCGTGTTCTCCTCCCTGTTGATGGTGGCCTGGCGCTGCACCACGCGGTCGTACAGCTCGGCAGACTTCTCCACCAGCGTGGCGTTCACCCGGTCACAGTTCACCAGGAACATCTGCCACGGCGGCGGCGCGCACGGTAATCGCCTGGGTATTACCTGTTCTATTCTCGTACTTCACACAGACGTACTTCCACAGACTGCAAGAACACCACTATTTTCGCAAGCATGTCCGGAATCGACCGACCTTACGCGTCAATTCAAAAACATGCCGGGAATGAGCTTCAGTATTTCTTTCCGTCGACCTGAATTAACTACTGGTGATGCGACGAATGCCCATTCGCGACAGAGGAAACAGGCTGCTGGTACCGCGATCCCGAATTTATTTGTATCTGAAAGGAAGATTAGAAAAGCGGGGACCCGTATGTCGGGGTGTAAGGAGCTGATTAACTGGCCTGCAATGTCATACCGACGAGAAACAGTCACTGACCTGAAGTGGGATCATTGTCGGCAGCAGCTGCATTTCTTCGTGCCGAATGGCGAGGGCGTCCAGTTTACGGCGAAATATCTGGCGGAGTCGAAAGCACGTCGGTTACAGGTCAGGCTTCCGTCCACCAGGCAGCGGCACACATTAACGCCAGGCTTCAGTCCACCAGGCAGTGACAGACATCAACGCTCAACAGTCACCACAGAACGCGCAGCCGAAACAGAGGTGGAGGCTGCGAAAATTGCCGTTTTGCTCCACGATGCAGGAATGAGGTGAAACGTGACAGTGACACGTGTGCGCCAGCCGACTACTGAATAATGTAAAACGGTACAGGTCCCAGTCTAGAATACGAAGAAACCAAATCATGGGTTGGTCATCCGCATATTTACATCTAAAGTCACCAGTACCAACCACAGCTTCTGGAAATCCTGAAAAGTTCCCAGTAAATGCCGTGTACATGTGTAAAAGCATCGTACACGACGTCTGCAATCACACTGTCAATAAATGCGGTTATCCACCTCCCCACTCCCACATACACACGTGCAAAAGGACTACTACTAGTTCTTCCAGCGTCAACTGAAACAGCATGACACATTTATAACTGCCAGAAGCTCTCGGGTAACGTCTCAAAATCATCAGGAGCACGTACCAGCAGCTCCTCCTCCTTTTTGATGAACTCGGTGACCTCGGCGGCCGAACTGCCATCCAGAAGGTCCGCGTACCTGTCAACAGAAGGGCCGATGTCGGAGCACCTGTCGACACTGACAATGATGCAATATCCGCCGCCAGTGAGACTGATGTCAGAGTGCCGTCGACATTGGAAATGGTGTTAGTTACCATCGTCGTATCGTGTCACATCACCGTCTGATCGTACATCGCTGTCAACAATGGGAATTGATGCGGTCGACTGACCGCCCAAGAGCTGCAGCAGTCCATGAGTCACCTCATATATGGATGGCGACTGGCAAGGACGCAGACATACTATCTCTATTCAAATGTGGATCAGATGTTTCAGATCATAGATACGCTTTGACCAATGGCTGACATTTAGGAACGTCATGGATCTTCGGGGCCCAGTTGTGTATCAGGACAATATGGCACTTTTTAGAAGACTGTGTATCAGGGCAATTTCGCACTTTTTAGACGACTATCTGAAGACATACCCGCAACTTTTAGTGTTCGTATATTTCATTTTGCAATTTACGTAGCACCTAGTTTTTTTACCCAATGTCGGCACGTCACCAACCTGACCATTAACAATTACCCAATCGGGACCGGAAAATGTCGATCGTTGTTCCCCATGACAAACAAGCGAGTGGCTTCTATCGTGAATTTCAGCCATCAGCAACAGAACGGGACCGTATGACTGGTGCAACGACAGGCAGCCAAAACCCGGGAACAAGACGCGACACTGAACACCTGACAATGAGTTGTAAATACCGCGCTGAGTGTGGAGATTGCTGACGCAAAATAAATGAATACACCGCGACAGCCTGCGACGTCCACCCACTTGTCGTAGAAGAAGATGTACTGCTTCGGCCCGGGGACGTTCACCTGGAAGACGCGGTCGACCTTGTCGAGCAGCCACTGGACCACGTCCTCCTCGCGCCTCACCGTGCGCACGAACAGGCCGGCGTTCTTCATCTCTGGGTCGGCCGGACGAACAGGGGAGAACGTCAGGGACGCCGAGGGGTGAACGTGTCAGGGGGACGGGACGGTCGGAGATAGCCATGCGATCACCAAACACTCTCGCAAACAGCAAACAGAATTCCGTCGGAACTGCTGGAGACGGCTAAGTACAAACGGACATGAATTACATAGGTTACAGAAATTCCCCACTGATTTCTAAATGGCATCTTTGACGTACATATTCCTCGAGAACATTGTGATCTCTGAACTGGTGTGACGGCTCAGCTTATACTAGCATCCTCGGCCTCTAAATGGTGCATAATTAAAAACAAATCAGTACCGGGTATTCAATGCAGTAGCGCAAATTCCTCAGGACGGAAATACGCGGCCATCTGACTGCTGCACTGATGTCTGAAATGGCATCAAAGCTGGGCCTCGTCCGACCGAAAACTTTCAAAACACCTCGCCCCACAACACCCAGACCACAACCCGCACACCTCGTCCCAGACCGACCGACCCGATCCCCCGCCACCGCCGCTCTCACCGGGAAACATGAGGTACTCCACTCTGGGCACGTTCTGGCTGGCCTCCAGCACCAGGTCGACGACGCCGAGCAGGAGCTGGCGCAGCTCGGGAAAGTCGGGCCGCACCTCGATGGTGGGCGGGCGCGCCTGGCCGGCCGGCGGCGGCACCACCTCCAAGTGCACCACCAACACCGACGGCAGCAGGAAGCTGAAGTCGACGTAGTCGCCGGAGAAGGCGTTGCCCGGCTGCCGACGGCACAGAAACAGTCAGAGATTTACCAGAGATCAGAGAAACGCTAGCGGACTTAATCAGGACACGACAGCAAAGATGAATAGCAGCAGGGAGCTTTCTCTCATCTAAGACTGGACGGAACAGGGAACACGCGACACGGACGAGAGAAGAATACGGGACCTGGAGGTCATCAGGATGACAGTAACGCCTGGAGACCGCAGAATTGTAGATAAACGCCTAGACGCCGCAGAACCGCCTAGAAACCCACGACAGTAACGCCCAGAAGCCGCAGCCGCAGGACGAGACCGGCAACATTTGACAGAGAGCAAACAAGAGGACTGAGCAGCCGAGTGGCGTCAGGAGCGGCGGCGGAGGCCTCTTCTCTGAGCCGGTTCCCGGTCGCGGCGGCCGGCGCCGTGCCGCGGCGGCCTCCGTCCGCCCCGGCGCCCCCGGAGACGCCTCGATCGGCGACGGCGGGCAACAGAGCTGAGCGAGCTGCCTGCCGGACACGTCTGACGTCGTCACAAGACGAGCGGGACCAGGGCTGATGTCGGCAGCGTCTACTGACTGCTGGAGACGCTGACGGATAAGTTGATGCGTGGCCTCGACCAGATCCCTTTGGCTGATACAGCATGGCCGTGGGGGGGGGGGGGGGGGCGTAATGTATTGGTTAACCATGCTCGCCTTGTGGCCAAAAGGTCCCCAGTTCGAGTCCGGGTAATGTCGACATTTCGCCGTCCCTCGCGTGACAACCGACGTGAGAGAGTGCGACGCGAAATGACCCTGGCAGTCACGAGCGTCGTCAAATAGCCCAATAACCAACAGCATAGCCGGGGTGTCCGGGACGCTCGCACTTCACGCCGAATAAGACATGGCAACATAAACTGACCCAGCGGATACACGTGATATACCTGCACAGATTTCTGGCAATATGGCGGGGAACCGTGCAACCTGCGGCCAACCCCCATCAAACGGCGTCACCTGAAACGCTCTGACCTAACCCAACCTCTCCCGCCAACCTGACCTGGCCATGCCACGTCGGACCCGACCTTCGTTGACGACACGCAGCCCACTCGAGCCGGGTTCACCTGGTACACGTCCAGGAAGGCGGCGTAGTCGGCGAATGTGTTGTAGACGGTGCTGCGCAGGTGGGTGGACATGAGGGCGGACGCGCAGCTGAAGAACCGCTCGACCCGCTCCAAGCCGCGCCGGCCTCGGCCGGGCACCAGCAGGCTCCACCGGTCCGCCAGTTCGGCGAACACGTTGGCGCAGTGCGGCAGCCACCTGGCGATGGAAAGAGGTACTCCTAGTTCGGTTTCGGCTACTAGAGTTCAGACCGAGGGGAATGCACTCGAATTCCAAATTTTAGTCGATGGTGACGCAGGCAATTTCGAAGAAGTCTACTTTGATGCAGTCGGAACGGATTTCATATGTTCACGATGTAACACGTTTCCAGTGCTATGAACCAACGATGTCCCAAGGCATTCCGGTGTTCGCCGTCGTCCGTTGACCGCCGTCGGTTTCGGCGTCGCCGCTAACGGGTTAACCCAGGCAGAACCAAACACCGGGGCAGAGCCGTGCCGCGTCGACTCACTGGTTGACCAGGATGTCGCGGGATGTCTTGATATGTTCGTGAACGAGCTCGAGAAAGGCAGACGACTCCAGCGGCAGGGTGCCCTCGTGAAGTGACGGGAAATTGACGAACCGCAACTTCTCGTAGCTGCCAACAGATGAGGACCCATGCACCGCGTCATTAGCTACCAAGAATGAGGGGTCCACATATGCAACGTTTAAGCAAACTCCTAGCAGTTTGATAAAAGAACGTTAAGTAGACACAAGACCTGATTCAACGGCAACGCTCAAACGGAAACCCCGCAGGGTTTCAGGAATCAGCGTCAATTACGGGCAAGGCTTACCAACAAGAAAAAGCGGCAAAACAGAACAAAATAACGCGCAGAAGTGTTTTAAATCGCATCATGAGACAGGCATCGTCGCAAACATGGCCACGTCAATCTCCAGTCCTAGACGTGAACGTGATCGCTGTGGTGGTCCTCGCCGCAGGAGCCCGGTGGAGCGCGCTGATGCCAGCGCCGCGTCCAGTGCAATCGACCAGTGTTTGGGCCCTGGCTGAGCCGGTAAATGCCACGGACTCTTTGCAGCACGGCCCTTAGAGCCGAAGGAAATGCCAGCATGCGGTAATGGCATCGCGTATTGGTGATTTCGTCAAGCCGTGGTGTTTTTCCTTACTCCCTGCCGCTCCGTTTCTTTTGAGCGTCGTGGCTTTTGGGCTCGTGTGTCCGACATCATAGCGCCCGTCGCGGAAGTATTGATAGCTGAGTGCGTCGTTAACACTCCGACAGCAATGACCAGGAGTCCGTGGACGCGGTGCTGAACTGCGACCCGCCCCCAGCAGCCTCTCCCACCTGGTGCGCCAGATCTCGTTGAGCTTCCTCAGCACGTCGTCAGTGGTGAAGAGGTTGCGTTCGCAGTACTGCTGCGACACCAGCGCCGCCTGCTGCCAGGGCACCGGAGCTCGGATTACCCGCGGTCTGCAACAGATGGTGGAAATGATGTGACATGATGACATGACATGACATGAACATGACAAATGACAATGGGTGGGTCTGGACGTCACAGCGGCGATATTTTCTCGGTGCGGGTGCCGCATGTAAGAGAATAAACACACGACAGAAAAATAGCAGTAAACGCCGTCCGTGTCCGTAGCGCATACCACGATAATAAGCATTCCCCGGACAAACTGGGCGGTTGCCACTCCCCAACAGGTTTCGCTTAGACTGCGGGCAAACATCCAGCATCACAGTGCTGAAAACTACAGCAGATGACCTTATATCCTCTTCGAATTTTAAAATAGACTATCAGGTCAGGTTAGGGCACCTGGTTTTGCCGTCATTCTATAGGGCCTGCACGCCGTTTGCTAGATCTGAGACGTATTTTGGTCTCCTCCTCAGGTGTCTGACGACAGATGCAGGACAATTTTACCTAATGGACTATTTGGACACGTGCTTAACAACATCTCTGAGTTCAAACGATCAGTTTGAACTCAGAAGATGTGATGATGATCATATGGCTTCTCCGAAGCCATATGAAGTCGTTTATCATGTACATAATGATTTTGAGCCGGTTCTAGGGTGATTTTCCACAGATTTCAGTTCGGCAGCGCACCGGCCGCTCCTGACCGCTCACCGATATGACGGCACGATGCCGTAGATCCTGAGTCGGTCTCGTTCGCGCGGGTCCCGCAGCACATAGTTCAGCACGGCCGTCCGCAGGCTAATCCTGTAGTCGTACTCGATCTCCGTCTCCATGGTGTCTCGGACCTCCAGCAGGCTGCGGGCATTAGGCGCACATCACTTACTGATAGCGCCCGAAAGCGCACCACAGTAGTGACGTCAGACGCCGGGCATCACTGTTCGATGATGTCAGACACGTTATCCCCCGCCGGATCAGGATTCATGAGGACCTGGGATCAGGCAATGTTCTCGCCTTTTCCACGTCCAGCGTTTCCTATTTATTTCATTTATATAACAAAACTCATTGCTAAATGCGAACTTTGTTGCAAAATGTGACATAATCAGAGTTACCCACAGTGACCTGGATTAACTTTTTGAAATATTCCGCTGTTTTTCAATGCGATCACACCTTCCGCGACCGCACATGATACGCATTTCAGTCATTCCCTCTTTTTGAGCAGTTTGTGCTGCCCTCAGTAAGTCCTTATATTTCGGTCGCTAAAATGAAACACTTTCCGTAGAGAAATAGCTTCCCATTAAACACAGATGTTTCTTCTTTTTGGTCGCACCCGCCGCCCGGTGCCCGGGTGACTTACGTAACAAATGCCTCGGCACAGTAATGTCATGGCGTAGCAGGTAGGTGAAACGATTTCATACGATTTTGTGCCGTTTCGAGTGGGATCGATGGTAATGCAGCAAGCGACGTGAGACACCAGCAACGCACGACATAGAGGGGTCAAAACTTTGAGGTAGGTTGACTTTGTTTGACATCAATGCAGCAAATGCTGAACTGTTTTGCGTTCCAGGCACGTTTGCGCTTCATTCAGCCAAAAATACGTTCCTACGCAATCAAGACGTAAACGTGGCACATGCCCGTTCAAAAGGCGGCATTTCTCCATCGCCGTCTGAGGCCAGCTTCGCTTTAAAATGCCCTCTTTCTGCACGGTATGGCTACAGCAGTCCTCTGTTTTCTACTGATGGGTTTTGCCCTTTTGGAGCCCGATGCAAGGCTTGATTGTTTTCCGCTACGAGTCCCGACGCAATTTGGCCTACGACGGTACGCCTTCCCTCCAACATTATTGTCTGCGAAAATTCTGAACACGTTCTTCCAGTCTCACAGAGGCCTTTCCAATCGTGGTTCCATGTTTTCTGTGGCGCTAATGGTTTCTCAATGTACGGGGGTGCTCATGAATCCCGGATCCGGCGAAGGGGCGATCTGCAGGCCGGCTCGGCGAGGGCTGAGACAGAGTAGTGACGTCACGCACGGCACCTGAGACGAACGTCAGCCGCAGCGCATCAACAGCACGTCACTGGGCAGTGACACCAAACATGGCGCGTCACAGGGCGTTGACGTCAGAATCATTTCATCGAAGACCGGTAACTGATACAGCATATAACACAGCGGCGGTCCTTCGGGAGGACTGCTATAAAGACTGGGAAGAGCCATAGATTAGGCGCAAAGAAGAGGATCTGTTCCATTCGGCACGTTTCTACAGAGCGCAGAAGACGGTGACGCTGACACCTCGCTGGAGAACGAAAGGGGGAGGGGGGAGGGGGCTACCACAGAGAGCGCGGCGGACGGCGAATGGTCGGACTAACGCCTTGTTCGAGAGCAGGCCGGCAGCGATGCGCCGCCTGATGTTCTGCCGGTGGCGCTCCTCGGCCGGCGCCAGCTGAGAGTCGTTCCACCAGGTGGTGCAGGTAGTACTTGTACCTGGCGGCCACATGGAGCCAAGGTCGGCCGCACTCTACGCCAGGCGTCTCCGCCGCCGCTAATGAAATACACTGCACCAGTAATCTTTTCCGACATGTGAGCGTTTCGAATGCACGTATCTGCTGAGCTCGACGATGTAAATGACAGTAAAGCTTTCAACGACGCAATTAACAATGAGAACCGTCGGGCTTCCATTCCTGTGGTGCTATCTCAGGTCGTCAAATGGGGACTATACATCACATAACGTCTTTTGTGGTGTATGTACGTGTATATATATATATATATATATATATATATATATATATATATATATATACATCGTCATAGTCATAAAGGGTTTGGGGTCTAGCAGAAAGCTCGGCTTGGCTTGGCCGTTGATCCTCAACATTACCCACTACAACACGCACGGGTTATTTTTATTTTACCTTGTTGTTTCATCAAAAACACATGCGTGATTTATGTATTCAAAAGCTTGTTCCTCACAGCCCCACCACCCCTGCACGTCCTGCACGTCCCCGCAGCCCCACCTCTGCACGTCCTGCACGCTGGGCGGCTGCGGCGCCTCGTGCAGCTCGCGCTCGGCCATGGTCAGCCGCTGGCGCTGGGGGCTGGCGGGCGGACTGGCCTGGTTGCGGCGGCTCTCCAGCTCCGCACTGCAGCCGCGCACCAGAAGAGCAGGGGTAACACGGGAACATCGTACAAACTGGTCATCCGATAACAAAGTGACGCCTCATAAACGCCTGGCATACAGCGATATGTGAAAAGACAACGCGAAACGTGAAATTCTAGCGGATGAATAGGGTACAATAAAAAGACAGTCCATTAGCTAATTTTACATCGAATGGAACCACGACGTGGACTGTTGTGTTCACCTGCCCAACTCCAGCGGCATACAACACTGGCATTCCACTCATTCCACCACTCATCCCGATAATAAATGCGTGGGGAAGAAAGTGAATGCATGATTTGTTTTCGCGACGATCACTGCAAGTGTGATGCAACGGAAACGATTTTGGCAAGTCATTTTCTCGCAACACTTATTAAGGTATTAAAAACTAAAGCACGTATGACGCGTCGGACAAAATTCACTACATACTGGTGGATCAATGACGAGAAGACTTATCGTGCGATTCTAGGAGGAAAATGATAACATCGTACCTGCATTTTCTCTGGGCCTCTCTTATGGCGTCAATGTTCATGTTTTTGCTTTTTCT
Source organism: Capitulum mitella (assembly GCA_030062745.1). Lineage (NCBI taxonomy): Eukaryota > Metazoa > Arthropoda > Thecostraca > Pollicipedomorpha > Pollicipedidae > Capitulum > Capitulum mitella. The sequence goes on along the minus strand of CP099851.1, from coordinate 15,274,299 downwards.
CCTTTTCTTTTCTGGCGTCACTTCAAATGTGCAGAGCACGTTCTGAGCTTGTATCTGTCACAAAGGGTCAGATAGCAACTATTTCTGACGGGACAAGGAAAAGGGTACAGGTCCCACTGCGTAGTATGCCGAGCAAATCTAGCATCGTTGCCAAGGTATGATGAAGTATCTCTAGGGGCGGGGTATGTGACCAGTGTGGACACCTGTCCACTCGCCTGCTGAAATTTAACGGCAAACCTACCACATTTCGCGATTCAAAGCGATATGGCGCGGATTTAGCCCCTCCCCTGAAAATGCCCTTTCCATGTATAACTGTCATACTAAAGCCCGGGACGTGCCAATTTTGTTTAGGTAAAGGGCCGACGAGTAATGTTTAGCCATTATGATGAACGACTTCTGCTTTTTCTGTTTCGTTATGTCTCGCTCATGCAGACAGATGACGAAACTCTATGTGCGCAATGTACGTCAAAACTCGCCGAAAGTTATGTGGGAAACGTAATTATGTCGCCACCCTTCGGTACCTTTACGTCATGACATTCCATCTCACCAACGACCGACCCTCCCTTACCAGCAGAGCCCTCCCCATCCTCCCGCTCCCTGACGTTACCAGCCGGGCCCAGACCCACCTTGGCCTCCTCAGCGGCCTTGCGTTTGGCGGTGGCGGCGCGCAGCAGCTGCAGGGGTGGCCGCTTCGTCAGGTCGATCCGGCCGCCGGGGCAGGGCGGCCGCACGCTGGCCGGCCGGTACCGCTCGCTGTTGTGCATGGTGGTGAGCCGCAGGTCGGCCACCCCTGGCGTGTACGTGTTGGCGATGGATTCGCTCGGCGTGCGGCGATGGTACACCTCCTGGGCGGAGCAGATGCCGGGGTCACGCTTCTGCTTGATTTCGAATCGATTCCGAATCGACTCGGAAATTGCTCGATCGTGAATCGTAATCGGAACTGATTCGCCTCAAAACCGCACTGAATCAGAATTAGAATCGAATCTTCCCGTTGTCATTCAACCCCTTCCAATCAGAACTGAATCGAATCACTTTCCAAAAGCCGCTGCGAATCAGAATCAGAACTGACTCTTAGCTCAGTGAATCGTAAGGCGAATCGATTCGCTCGGGGTAAATCAGGCACGAGGTTGGCTGGGGTAGCGGTATACTTCCAGGACGGTGAAATTTAGTGACAGGTCTGGATAAGGTGCACGGATCTGGGTCGTGAACGGGAGGACGTCTCCCACTGCGTTGCCATCAAGAGTGTCAGTCAACATAATGGGAATCAAACGGATTGCCGGGACCAACAATCCGGAAAAAAACGCATGTTTACGGCACATCTGCTGGAAACAAAGTTCCTCCGGAGTTGAGGAAGCCTGAGCAGGTTCCCAACCAGGCACGACCTCTTCTACTTAGGAGGCTACAGAAATGACATTGGCACTTTTTTGAAAACCACACAATGCTACTGGGAGCGGGTACCTATGGAAAGCTAACAGTTCACCCTGACCCACTCCAGAAGCGTGACAAAATAAGGAACACAATCACATACACTGGGGAAATTCCACGCATGTCCACACGTGTTTAATTAATCACAACCTACGACTTCCCTTACGCCCACACCTACTCCGCCCTCGCACGCCGCACCCGTCCCGCAGCACACCTTAAACGGCACGGCCTGCGTCCAGGTGGGCGCCTCCTGCAGCACGGGCGGGTACAGGTCGGCGCGCGCCACCCGCCTGTACAGCTCGGAGCGGTGCTGGCCGATGGGTTTCGGCGCCAGCCGCGCCACCCCCCTGTGGTCGGGGAAGGTGGCGGGGCGCCGCAGCTGGCCGTCCCGGCCCCGGCACCCAACGTCAGGCTCTTTCTTGCCGCCGCCAGGAGGCATCCTGCGCGATACGGGGTTAAGGTTACGTTGGGGGACCAAAGCCTGGAGGTGACGTCCAGGCTGTCCGCACGGGCTCGGGACCAACAGGTACCGTGCCGCGTAAAGCAGGCATGAAGGCTGGGCACCGAAGAAACAAGCCAAATGAGGGTTGTGCACCGAAGAAACAAGCCGATCTCTTCTGGTCTTTCAACTGCCTCGCAGGCGATCAACTTACCAATGGCGTATTTGAAATCGGAAAACCCCAAAAGAGGAAAGGACAGATCCATTGTGACGGGCATGACTGTGCCGAAAAGTGCGGTAGGATTCGAAAGGTAGCGTTCCTGAAGTGAAAATGAAGCGCGAAAACGTAAAATGACAGTGTACAACATCGGAAACGCTTTGCGTTTGCAAAACATTTTTCCGGTTGCAGTTCAGAACCGCATTATGATTTCAATGGGTAAAAGTAAACGCAACCCGCAGTGAAAGCACATTCTTACGTCGCAAGGGGTCCCAGTGCCCAATAAGTACCACTCGGAATTTGCGACGGTAAAGACACATTATAGCGAATCTCGGACTTCAACGGTTTACGAGATGTGGGGCATGAGGCTTCTGGTTGGACACAAACATGGTTTCAAGCTTCTCCATACCTTCTCTGCACTTGTTTCTTCCGCGGTTTTGTGTTAGATGGCTAAGTTCCCTGAAAACTTGCATCACATTGAGCTGTGAGCTCTCGCAGGCAGTCGGTGTTTTGTCACACTTCATATGAAAAAAATGGAGCAGTGGATGGTTGGAGCATGAAACTTATAATCCTGGAAAAAAGAATCACGGTGCCTATCACAAGCCGCTGCTTTTGTAATTGATATCAGACATTTAAATGGCTACCCACGTATCTGCCGTCACTCGAACTGGCCGTGTATACGGCCTCCACGTACCTGAAGTGACTCGAGCCGGCGGTGTATACGGTCCTGTCTTGGCAACCGTCAAAACCGTACCAAACACGTTTTAATTCATTGTCACCTTGCTTCACCAGTCAGACATCGTTCTCGGCGCTAGGCCGCAAACCATTCTTGCGCCAGAAACGAATTATTTAAGCCAAAATAACATCTAGTTTGTTCGACGCCGCTAAGTTGCCATGACAACACGCTACTTGAAAGAAAATACTGTACAAAAACCCCCTACAAAAACCTTTACTTTGATACCATAACTTCTCCTGGATACCATATTTTCGTATATGGCGCAACTGTTTCAAATATGCCGTTTGAAATCTATGGATTGTTTGTAAAGAACTGAACGACGCCCGGTAAGACACAAGACCTGGCTCGAGGCACTGACGGTTGAGCCCAGGGGGCTGTGCGTCGTAATTCATAACAAACAAATAAACGATTGTTTGTAAACGAAGAAATCTTCCGGGGGATGGCAAGCAAAAGGTGCTTTATTTCGGTATCGTTTAGCACTTGCCTTCGAATGGTCATAAGTTCGTCAGTGGCTAGGTTGCAAAGTTTTGTTGTTTCCCGTGGATGGAAGAGTAACCGCGTTTTTGCCTGGATTTTAACAAACGTCACTTGGGTTCTTACAGTCAAGCAGATTTTGAACTTTACCCCTGTCCTAGATGAATATAAGGTTGCCAGACAAATGTGAAGAAGACAAAACAAATGTTGAATCTAACAGTCATAATTAGACATTAGACATACCAATACCAGTAGTGATTGGTAAATGTCATCATTTCCGTTGTTTTTGTTCATCTTGCTTAATATGAGCATATGGATTTTAATGCATTTTCCAATATTGTGTAATGTATAATACATTGCATAAGCATTTATATTGTGGCAGACATGTCCTAATGAACAAATTTTGTTGTTGCAATTAAAGAGCATCTCATCAGAAGTTTTCAGAGCATGTGGTGATGCAATTTTCGTATTTAAACTGATACGTTTTGACAGTAATGAGTCCAATCAGTATGGCCTGTATTGGAGCAAACTTTGGAAAAGCACTAATTGTGCTGTTTTGGCATGGATAATCAGTTGCTTCAGGATGTTGTGGCATATCAGTTGGCTATATTGGGATCATCACTCTATTTTAATACATTTTGCTGGTAAGGTATCTACAAGTGAAGATTGGGTAAATAGATGATAAAGATTTGCAACTAAGAAACCACATAATCAACATCCTTGATTCTTTGCATTTTGCAGCTGTCATGTTACAAAGAAGTAACTGCATGGCATGGCAGATCATTACAAACACATCATGAAGCAGAAAATTCCTGTACTCAGGCTTTTTTATGCTTTTGTTTGCAGACAGTTGTTGTTAAATCTAAAAGGTACACATACACCAGTCTCCAAAAATGTGAGGAAACATGGTGTAGAATGCAATGTGTTCATTGTGGTAAAATATGGTTTTTAGTGCTTTGAATTATATACCTTTAGTTTTGTTTTTTAACAGTAGTCAGGTGTCATCATTAAAACTCAATGAAATAAATGAGATCAAGTTAACAATGTTTACAGCTTCATGTGACCAGTATCAGCTAAGAACAGTAATCATGATTTTTTGCTCCAGGCATGGATCTGTGAAGAATGGAGACTCAGAAAGAATTATCAGCCCAAGCTAATGTTCACTTTGAATTGCCCCTTGCATTAACTTTATGGCCAATGGCTCGCTGACAACTCTTTCCCTGGAGTCGGGAGGACAGTCCAGCGCCAGCGGTGACTCGCAGACGGCGCCTTCACAAGCGCCGTCCGAGAAGACGGTCGGCTGGGAGGGGCAGCGGCCGAAAGAACCTGCGCGACCCCGGGCCGTACCCGTGCGACGTCTGCGGCCGGCCGATCCGCTGGTGGTATGGCCTGATGCGGCACCGGCGGCAGTTGCACGCGTCCGACAGCGCCGGCGGCGGCCCGCGCGGGGCCTCGCCCCCGGACGAGACCGAGCGGCCGCGGCTTCGGGACGGCGCCGCGCGCCGGCCGCCCGCCAGGCGGCCCGCCCCGTGCGCCGCCCGCGGCCAGCGGTTCCCGTCCGAGGAGACGCGGCGCCGCCACGCCTGCTCGGCCGGCGGCCGGACCGAGTGCGGCCTGTGCGGGTGGAGGGCGGGCTGCGCGGAGCAGCTGGCCGCGCACAGGCTACGGCACTTCTGGGACGGGATTCCGCGCTGCGAGCTGTGCTGGGCCACGTTCGCCCGCGAGGACCACCTCGCGCGCCACTTGAAGAACCACGCTCAGTGAGGCGCCGGTGCGGGGACCAGGCGGCCAGTGCCGGTCGCGAGACCACGCGAGTGCTGCGTCTGTGATGTTCGAAGATGGCAACGACGGCATTCTTTTTACGTTGCATCCTGCTGATGTATTCAGTTTGTATTCGACCCGAAAGAAGATGAATTCTGTAGCCTGCAGGACAGCTGGTGGCGGCGCTTTTCCGCTTAAACTGTGATTTGATGGGACATTTTTGTCCTCACGACGTAGATGATTGCCGGCTTCGTATTGCATAAGGTCGTCCATCACGGCAAGAAATTGCTGAATGCATGTATCCGCTATACGTCGTCAGTATTTCAGTGATATGGTGAAACCTGGAACGCTGTGATAGTGTTGTCACTGTGATGCTTCGTGTGGCCATCAGATGGCTAAATGACTGAAATGGCTCGCCACTGTGAGCGCCGTGTGCGCGCGCATGGTTGCCCTTTTTTCCTGCTATTCCTATGACTGTGAAATGCGCTGGCGCCTGCGATTTATGTGTTACCTGCATATAGTCATCTGCACTCTGGCCGTAGAGCGGAGTAAACTACCTCGCGCTCTGTGTGTTGACGACTAGGTTCCGTTAGTGATGATTCTTACCGGCGAGTAGTGCTCTTTTTCTTTCGTAGTTTTTTTTTTGTATCGATGAATGATTCGAATAATCCGCGCATAGGCATTTCATGCTCCGTTTGCATAATCGTTATTGACAATAATATACATGTGAGGTACGAACTCGCTGGTTTGTGGATGACAGCTATGGTGTGTTCATGTGTATGATTATATTTGTTAAAATAGAGATGTGCATTTTTAAGTTGTGTGTGTCGTCATTAAAAAAGTTCGCATTCAGCAGAACTTTTCTCCGTTGTTTTCATACGGTTTTCATTCATACCTCCTCAGTCTCACTTCCACGTATATGGTTTTCCGGGACCGCAAAAGCGTAAGTCTGTCTCCAGTATGGAGATAACGGAAGTTCTGTTTGCCATGATTTTATCAAGGGAGGTGCCCTAATTTTCCCGCTTGTGTGAGATGACATGTTTTTAAATGCCTAGAGAATGGAACCCATTGGCATTGCAGAATAATTACCAAATATGGTACCAAGCAATATTATGGGAAGCATAACATATAAATTCCATATACATATGGGAAGCATAAAGCACATAGTTATAGGAATGATTGAGGTTTTGTCGGTAGTAAGTGAGAACGTTCTCAATAATTTTCTGTTGGTTCCGGAGATGAGGGGAATTAATTAACCAAGAAAAATGCAATTCTTTTTTTACACTAGAACATCGGACAGCTGTCGAGTGCTCTGGTCTGACAAACGTCTGATCAGCATGACAGAAGTGCAGCTGGTTGACCGCCGCTTCCGAATAGTTAGGTACGCAATTCATAATGACCACGCACAGTTCCGCACCTCACGGTATACGCGAATGGCGGAACGCTGTTCTGATGGCGTTTGTCCTGTAAGGCGTGGAAAAGGCGATAACGAAGTTGCTCGCTGAATCGACCACGGCCGACACAAACATCGGTGGGAAGCGCCCTGCTGGTCGCTGATCCAACTCGCCGCGCACAATTACAGTGCGGTGTGCGTTCAATGGCCGGCAACAAGCGCAGGCGCCACGGGCAGGGGGGGGGGCGAAGGGAGTTTGCCACGACGAGGAGAACTTTGAACAGCGCCGGTGGAGCAGCACCGCGCTGGGGACCTCCGCTGGGGAGGCCGCGGGTTGGAGGACCAAAGTTCCGCCTGAGGGCTCTGAGCTGACCTAACTGGGCCGGCTCTTTCCGCCCCCGGTGGGCTTCAAGCATGCAGCCCACGCAGAAAAGGATGGTGCAGGTATGCTCTTGTCTTTTTTGAGATCATGTTGCTTCAAGATCGGTTGTAGGCTGCAGTCTCGTTCACTGGTATTGTTCGCCTGGAGCAGGGGCTGATCCAGGGATTCGTCAGGGATTACGATTCGTCGGGGGGGGGGGGCGAATGGTTAGCGCGGGCTCTCCTCGCGGCCGGGTCCCCCCCATTTTTTTCGGTCTTCCGATATGAAAAAAAACATTTAGTTGCTCGGGTCGAGGCTAAAATATTTGATGAAATTCTGCGTTTGTTTTGCCATATAAAGTAAGCAAAAAAAATTCAGGCGTGTTGCTTCATTTGAGAAAATTTTGCGTTTTGTTCCCCTACAGAGTGCCCAAAATACGGCAACAATGGCGAGATTTTAGTCGGCTGCATAAGCGCAGCCAAGGGGGGCCATGGGACACGCCCACTCCCCATTTGCTCGCATTTTTTGTGAAAACCATTATAAATCGTCTTTCCGGCAAGCGGTTTTCGTGTTATTTCAGTTCACAGTGAGCTCCGGGCCCCTTCCCCTTAAGAAAATCCTGGCTGCGTCCCAGAGCGGCTGCGTCCCTCCCTCTTCTTCAAATGTCGGGTCTGTATTTGGTCCAGAAGCCCCTCTGCCCCCTCGTAGCTTCTGGAGACTTCTGCTTGCTTTTTGGTGGTGTCGGGCCGTCTGCCGTATCAGAACCATATGGTGGTCTTAGGTTCCTTTTGCAGTTTCACGTGTCCCTTGGGACGCCTCAGGCGCTCTTTGGCAGTTTCAGGAACACTTCGGGCAGTGTCATGAACCCATTTGGCAGCTTCAGGGACACTTAACCCTGTTCCCGGAGGGCTAGACAGTAAGGCCGATTTCCAGTAGGGGGGTCGGATTCGCCCCCACCCCCCAGATCTCGAGAACTACACATCCGATTTCATCGCAACAAACGGCGATCGATTTGCCATGGCGTAAACTACACTTTTAAAAGAAGAAGTCCCCAAAATTTTGAAAGAGGTGGGAACGGGGGAAATGTCAAAATGGGGGTATTTTTGGACTTCTTATAACGCCGTTGTTTATGGACCGATTTCGATGAAATTGGCATGGATTGAGAGACTACGGACGGTACTTTTACCATTGGTACACTCATTTGAAATTTTGAGAAAATTCCACCTATGAACCTTAAATGACCTCCAGTGACCTTGGAGTCACCTGGAATGATCTTGTGATCATTTAATATTATCGTTTTCAGTCATCTGAATTCACTCTATTTCAAAAATTCCATTTTACGGCTATTGTGATGTAGGATACGCGCACTGATTGGTCTGACTCTGACTTGTCTGACACTGACTGACTGGTCATAGCTCCTTGACCCGACCTGATATCAAGCTGAAACTTGATACACAAGTAGAGGTCACCCTTCTACGTCATATATTTTCTGGGTTTGGCATTTGAAAAAAAACAGTGCCTAAATTATTACTATGAAAGCAAATTTTGGCCTGACATTGTAAAGTGACCTCAGATGAACAAAACTGTGTTTATGCATTGCCCAACTATTTAGCTATACATCCATAAAAAGTTTTAAGCTCTATCTCAAAAACACTTTTTTTGGCAGTTATTTTCTTTTTACCCTCAACACGTCCAAAAATGGCCTGAGGTGCCTCCAAAAACGTTGCCTGGCCCAGCCCCTGAGCAAAATAGAATTTCGAAATTTTGTCACAGTACGTAGAAAGAACAGCTAGGAGTTGAGTCAAAAACCCTGGAATCGGCGAGCAAAAGACCCGAGAGGGACGGATTCAGCCCCGACCCCCCCATTCCTGCCGGGAATAGGTTTTAACCATCTCGGGTTTCCGCTTCCCGTCCCTGTGGAATTTTCGCCGTCTAAGAAACCCATCAGGCAGAAACAATGACCCTTTATAAGTCCCTCTCTGCCGTGACAGAAGCGCCTCCGGCACCGTTCTAGGTCATTTGGCCGTTTCAGGAACTGTATGGACGTCTCAAGGCTTAGTAGTTTCGGGGGCCCCTCTTGTCGTGTTAGTAGACTGCCTATTGTTTTCGGTGCCCTTCTTGTCATTTCTGGGGAAAATTTCTGTAGACTCAAAAATCCTCTGGAAGTTACAAAAGACCTTTCGGCAATTCCAGGGTTCCCGAGCAGTGTCACGGACCCTATGGACGTCTCCGGTAGTCCCCATGGCTGTATCAGAGATCTTCCTCTGTTTCACAGGGTATTTCTGGCAGTCTTATAGCCCCTCTAGCCGTATCAAGGGCCTTTGTTTGCGCTTCAGGAGCCTCACTGGCAGTCTCAGGGGGACAGTTTCTGTGCCAGAAGCCCACCTCACACATTCACTCGGGGGCTGGGTCAGTGTCAGCCGAGAATTTCGGGGGGAGGATGCTCGCCCAGCAGTGGGCCCCCGCACTTCATTTGGGCCCCTGGACAAAAATGTTAACATTACATTTCACAAGAGGCTCGCAGAGCGGTATAGTCGGCTCAAAATTCTGGGTTGCGTGACCAGTGGTGAGCCCGTATCTTATCAATGGACTTTCTGAATAAAAACAGCCAATGAAAATTTTACGACAATTGACGATTGGCGTTGCTAAACTATACTAGTTGCCACCAGCTGACTCTTCTCAGATTGTCGATGATCGCGCCAAAAACAGTTTTTACTTTGGGCCTCCACAGCTGTCGGAGACCCCTCTACAGGCCGTCAGGGAGCTCCTCCACACGCCGGGGGCTCTCCACAGGCCGTGCACGAGCCCCTCCATTTGCCGCCAGGGGGCCCTACAGGGGACGGCAAGGGCCCCTGGATGTCAACAGGTGCCCGTTCATGCCGACAGGGGTCAGCTTCAGGCAAGCAGGGAGCTCCTTCCGACCGGCACGGGGCCCTTATAGGCCTGCAAGGCCCCACAGAACAGTCGGGGTCCTTCCTCAGGCAAAAGCGGTGCACCCTCTGTGGAGATGGGGGCAAAAATGATTTTTACCTCGTTTCTTTTCATGCAACTCCATAGGGTTAATGTTAAACTGTTGCCCAAAGTTGGGGGCAATGGCCCCCTGCCTCCCGTCTCCCCCAGTTCCAACATCCCCGCCCACGGCTCAGCAAGGGGCCCTACAGGCGGCGACAAGGGCCCATGCATGTCAGAAGGGGCCCATTCATGCCGACAGGGGAACAACTACAGGCAAGCAGGGCCCTTTCCGACCGGCAGGGGGCTCCTGCAGGCCGTTAGAGCCCCATACAACAGAAGGGGACCCCTCCACAGACTAGCAGGGACCCCGACGGCTGGCAGGGAGTCCTGTAGTGAGCCAACCAGTTCTCATTTCGACCAACAGATATCTCCGTTGTCGGTAACCCTGATCCATCTTGATCTTCGTTGTGATTTGCCTCTTCTTGTCGATATGCTCATGGATTCATGCTTATCGTGTGGGAAATCATGTTCATGTATAGATTTTCTTCACAACCGACAACATATCATTCTACTACAGCCTCACTGTTTTCAAGTCAAGGCAGATCTTGTCATAAAACTAGACATCATGATCATTGCATATGAGCACAAGTCGATAAGCGTAAAGGCAGATTTTTCGGCAGATCATTTCTGTCAAGGGAGAGACCGGTCGTACAGATTCCGCAGCAAGGTGCGAGTGCCCGGCTGGGGGTCTACCATACTATTGCACAACATGGGTGATTCGCCATTAACCCGAGCACGACCGTCGGTCGGTTCCGATTATGCCGGATTGGGGGGGAGGGAGGGCAGTTGGCCGCCCCCCTCTAACTCACGAACGGTTGGTCGCACGAGAAAAAATAAGCATATCGTTGGAAGGCTTGTGACGGGTAGAGCTCGAAACTGGTCTCATTTTTTTAGTTTTAAGTAATATGTAAGCAATTTACGTCCTGTATATGTCTTCTCATAGCCGAATGCATGACACCGAGAAATGGCCTGAATTTCAAGGGCTGTGACTAAAAACGCATAGGCAAAGGCACCAGTGCACATGTTAAGGTCCGCAAGTGCTGATACACGTCTAATTGCCTAAATTTGTTCAATATATACGCCGAAACGTTGAGTTAAAGACACGGCAATTCTCGCGCTGGCTGTCCGTGTGCGCCGCAGCCGTACGCAGTAAGAAATTAACGGGAACTAATTTTAGCGTTCCTTTATTTTCGCTCAAAAAGCCTATCCATATAAATCTTATTGATCTTAGTGGCTGTTGTGATGGAACCTCATGCTCAAATTTTGGAAAAATTCATTAGTTACCAATCTACACAATTGGCGGGGCTTTATTCGCGACAGCTTGTTTATTTCCAAAATATGCCATTTTTTTCAAATTTTTGAGGTTCCTGGTATTACTTACGTCTGTGCAAGCCACTTCTGGCATTTTCTACCCATTCTGAGTAATTCATCGCCGATTTTGACGATGGTACATTTTGGCGCACTACAGTTATTCGTGATCTGACCTCAGGTCAATGGCTGGAAGTCATTGATACTTTGCCCAATGACGGTGACTAGATGTCTACTTCACTCCACGCTGAAAATGTTATGAAATATTCCGTCAGTTTACGAAAAAACGACGACATGTTTTAAAAATGGGCTTGACCTTAGGTGAATGACCTGGAAAATTCCGAAAAATCTGAGTTAGCAGATTTTTTTGCATCTATCAAGATTACTAATACCTGAAAGTTTTGTGATATCTTGTTTTGCGAAAAAGTTACAGGGAGCTAAACTTTTTGGACATAGGTCCGTTTGACCTGACCTAGGTCAGGCACCTGACCAAACCTGAGGTCAAAACTTTCACACAAGGTGTAAAAATGATGAAGCAAAAGGTATGCAAAGTTTCGTGGCTCAGTGTTTGTTCATTCTCTCGCAATCCTAGAAAAACCTCAGGTGGGGGCGTCAACTGCCCCCCCCCCCAGTCGGGAGCGGGTTAAGATACTCGTTTATTGTGCGTCCTCTGGCTGGGAAGGGTATTGCCGTGAAGCTTAGTGGCTTTGGCAACTTTTAGTGCCACAGCGCTACAGACCGGCAGGTGGTCCCTGTAGGCCGGTGGGAATCCAGAATCAGGCATGTAGCCAGGATTTTCCTGGGTGGGGCCAAATGTCGAATTTTGTCATATGCTACAGGCATATGACGAAATTTACAAGAGAAGGCAGCAATTTTAGGCAATTTATCTCAGATTTAATGCGCATGAAAACATATGATGTTTGTTTTTGCAGCATATATGTGATCGCTATCACGTATTCATGTCACAAAATCGCCATGTATCTAGCGCAGACCGCTTGGCTCGGGGGGCATGGCCCCCATTACCCCCTTGGCTACATCTCTACCCAGAATGCCAGTAGGATGCCCCCTGTAGGCTAGCAGGAGCCGTGCAGGCCGGCAGGGGGCCCTATATCTCGACAGGGAACCGTTACAGGCTGGCAAGAGGCGCGCACAGGTTGGCAGGGGGTACTGCAGACCGACAGGGGTCCGTCTATGGGCTTGGATCTCTTCAAGCGGTTTCATGGATCCTTTGCCGTCTTGGGACTCCTCTTGAGGTTCCAGGGGCCCTTGGAGAGTTTCAGGGGTCTTTCTATCTATCTAAAAAGTCAGCATGCCGCCTCAGGGTTTCTCTCTCTCTTCCGCCTCACTGCACCCATCGTATGCAGCCATTGGACGCAAGTATCTACAAGGCACTGAAAAGTGCCTACAACACTGCTGCAGACTGTTGGATGCACTGCCATCCTGGCAAGCGCATTACGGACTACTAGGACTAGGTCGCGGAAATCTTCTGCGCTGCCTACAGCAAAGCTGCCACCATCGAGAAAGCTACCAACGGGTTCCGGTGTACGGGTTTGTGGCCCCTGGACACTAGCATCTTCACCGACGAAGACTTCGCTCCGTCCATGCTAACTGAAGAGGAAGATCTCCACTGTTCGGATGGTCCCGCGGGTGTCTGTGAGCAGCAAACTAGGACGTCCTCTGCCGTCCAGACAGAGCAGGACGCTTCCAACAGCACCATTTTTATCGTCTTAGGACAGCAAGCGGAGGCAACAGCGCATGCCGTGCAAAACTCGGCGACTACGAGCAGTGCAGAGAAGTGGACCTGTGAGCAGGCCCCGGGGCTCTGCGTCAACGGCTATGCCTAGCACCTCAGCTTCAGGCTTAGCTGACATCTTTTCGCCAGTCAAAGCAGCGGTCAGAACGAGAACGAGGAAGGCAGAGAAGGCCGAACTCCTCACGTCTTCACCATACAAGAGGCGTCTCGAGGAGAAGAAGAAAGTGCCAGTAGTGAAGAAGGAAGCCAAGAAAAGCACAGTGCGCAACTATAAGAGTGACGATATCACTTGCTTCGTCTGCGGCATGCTCTTTAGGCGTTCTTGTGAGCGCTGGATCCAATGCACGGAGTGCAGCTCCTGGGCTTGCGAGCCGTGCACAGATGCAGACGAAAAGCAGAAGTCGTATGTCTGTGACTTCTGCCGTTAAACCTGAAAAAGCAGCTGTAACCACCAGTAGAAGTCACTCATGCAAACAACAGGGTCGATTTTGTTCTAAAACTTAACATTTCTTCATTCTATATGACAGTCCTTCTTCGGTGATATACGATTGTAGACTGGCGGATGGCAGTGGGAAGCCACGATTCTGTTTGGTAGATACGTTGGTGCATTTCTGAGGAACGCGACATTGAGTTCTTGTCCTCGCAGGTTGTAGCGAGCGAAGAGCCTTTGGGCATTCCGTTTCTGCAGGTGGAGGGTACAGGCCTTGTTTCTACGTGCATGTATGTATTCTAGCAAATTTACTTTGCAAGAAATGCCTGCTGATAGACCTTTTGTCAACGAATACACACTGTTACGTTTGGATGACTTAAAGGCATGCAATTTTGCCAACACAGACCAAGTCTGTCTTTCTTGTGTTGCCAACGCGGCGTCGATAACAGTAAATTTTGGAATCAAAATAAAACCATAGCTGAATTCTCCGGCTTTCGATATCGAAGAGGTCCAAGTTAGGTGATCTTTCCGTTTTTAGATGATTAGAGTTACTGATGTGCTACTGCTCACGCATCGGGTTCATAACTCCTTTGTTTTGTTCGCAAACGTGTGCTCGGAATAACAACACGGATCGTGACTGCTCATTCACCCTTTTGAAGAAATAATATCAGGGTAAGGTACAGAATCTCGCGGTTATGGCGGAGCTTTGGTTGGGGACGTTTTGCCCCACACCAGCGGGCGTTTTACCCCATATAGGGGGCAAAGCGCCATTTTAAACCGCTTTGAGAAAAACGATTTTAATCTAATTTAGATTCATTCCTTCAAAACAGGTGTTTCACAACAGCTAGCCAATTTATCAGAGCTTCTTACATACCCTTCATTCCTTTGCAGCATCGCGACCAAATATGATATTGTCGTTTTTCCTTAAGGTGTGCGCTTTACCCCACTCTCCCCTATATAAGTGATTTTGACGTTTTCTAGCAATCAAATCGTCTAATTGGGCTCATCATGGCGAAATAACTTGAGCTGAATAACTCAATGTCAATTGAGCGCAAACAATTGACATTAAACTTACTTTGGGTCAAAAATTTCATCTAAGGCCAATGACTTCGCTCCACTTCTTTTGACTTTGCGGAGCAAACGCTGGAAGTGATCAAATGTACCGATGTTGGCTATCTTCACTGAATACACGCCAAAAGATGCCTGTTGCGCCCTTATCTACACACAAGCTACACCAGTATTCCATGTTGCTTCAAATCTGATCTGCAAAGAAATGAGAAACGTCACCGTAGATCAGTGACCTCACGTGACCTCGACCCGGAATCCTCAATCGAAACACCAAATGAATGGAAATTGTCGTATACCATGTTTTCACACGCCCTTTTCCCGTTTCGTTCGAAAAGCCGTACGGAATGGCCTGTACGGGCCGAAAAAATGTCCAAAGTTAACCTTTTCGATCCCATTTGACCCTGCAGATACTGACCTAGGGTCATGAAAATTGCACACTATGTACATGTTAATGACCCTGCTGCATCCATAAAAATTAATGCCTCTACCTTTTTCCTTGTTTGAGATCCAGGGGCACTTTTGTGCTCCCCTTCCAGTGCACGTTAACGCGAAACCCGCTCCCACTGGGCGTGTTAGCACCACGGTCATTTATTTGCGACTTAATACCAGCAGGTATGCGCACATAAACTAACATAATAAACGCACTACGCACATATAATGGTGTATAATGCGTATGCAGAATGATGTATGATGATGCAATAGACGCGGATATGGCATATAGGTATATAAAGATATATAGACAGGTTGGAAATTCGCTTTTTCCAAGGCCGCAACCGCTTTCAAGGACTCCGTGAAGCACAAACAGCCACCAGTCAGTCTGGCGGGCGTGGAGAACATCCTGGACCAGGAGAAGCGGCTTTCTCGTCGACTGGCATGGGCCATAGTCATCGTGTCCGCCACGGCTCTGATGTTTTATCAGGTGGGTAAGCATGCTCTCTCGTCCGTTTTTCCTCTGGGCCTTAGTTCTGTCATTTTCTTACCTTTCTATCACTCTCCCTCTCTCCCGCTCTCTCCCTCACTCTTTCTCTTTCTTTCTTCCTTTTCTGTCGCTGTAACCGTGGCTGGGGAACCGGGGAGAGATGTGAGGGTCCAACCCCCGGAACTTTTCGGATATTTTTACATTGGTGCAACGGCAATGGCAGGAAAGAATCTGTCAGAAATCTCAGACATCCCACCCAAAATATTCTTCGGAAATCTCTAGCCATGCATCTAACTCATTGTCAATTGCGCGATAATTTCTCATAAATGGAGTCACATTGCTGTCACACATCAACATCTCACCGCATTCCAAGTCATATCGCTGAAGACAGCTGAAATGTATGGACAACGCTGGCTCACAACTGCTTCCGTGGATTGATCCAGGTGTCTCTGTGCCTGGAACGTTTCCTGGAGAATCCTGTGTCCTCCGTCATGAGGATCACTAGAAATGAGACTCTGCTGCTACCCGCGATCACAGTTTGCGACAAAACACGCTTCATCAAGTGAGTTCATCACCAGCTATCGAGACTAGGCTGGACGGGGGATGTGTGTACTATCAAGACTAGGCTGGCCGGGGGATGTGTGTATTTATCACTGCAAGATTTAAGCATCCACTCGCTTGGGGTTATGACATTTATGAAGGCTGATACAGATGTTTAATTAAACAGATTTTGCAACGTCGTTCATACACTTCTTACGGAATAAATGGAAACGAGATTTCTACGCCCTGCGCTTATTTTTGGTCGGCACGGCGTTTATAAACTGGGACATTCCATGCTGTCTCATTGCATTTCTTCGAATGGCTAGACCGAGTGTATTAGGATGTCCCAAATTTTGCGAAAGTTTCGCTGGGATGTTCGGGCCACCTACGTCCTGTTCTGCCACGAAAAAACTAGGTTGGAAACCGATTTTCAAAATGTTGGGCCGGTAGAATCTCCTTGCGCCGTCCAGCCGAAATTTCGAAGGAATCGGTCACCACGGGCGAAATTGCCTACATCTTGAAATTAAGTGGAATTTCCAATCCTTCTTTTACTGTTTATGAAGCATTCCTATGTCATACGCAAATAAATATTCGGCTTATTTAAAAGGCACTTTCTTCGCCCAAATACAGCTTCAATAGATTATACAGATGTACTCGGTTTCCACCCTGCCCACGCCATCATGAAAATACAACGAACTTTGCTTCATGTAGCCAGACTTCGTGCGGCAGTAGCGTTTACCATATTATTCTAACAGTTGCGCGAGATCCTAGAGCTTTTCATCTCGTGTTCCGTTATGGAGCTCCTGCCAAGGTTTCACGCCTCGCTTTGTCCGCCATTGGGGTGGCATTTGCTCTGTCCGCTTTTGGCTGCTCAGCGGTGAAATATTCCAAAATCCTTTGTTGGAGCACTGCAGCTCTTTGGACCGTCGCATGAGAGGAGCCTTAACTTAATTAACTGCCCCCAACTTAATCCCCCTCCCGAACCGAAAAACTCGGATTCTGAGCACTCCATTTCCAGATTCCGAAACCTTGGAAGCAAGAAAACCTGGATACGTAAGTCCTGCAGACTTCGGAAACTCGGCCCTTATCCCATCTAGCCACGGAGTCCCGTAGCGACTCCGACATTTCTTTCTCCCGGAGGTCAAGGAGTATCCGTGACCCTGTACCGGCCAGTCGGCCACTGCCAATGGGTTATCAGGTGTTACACATCCTGGGCTGGGAACAAAGACCGCTGAAATTGGGTCGTTTCCTGTCGTTTTTGCCACAGAGTTCCTCGTCAGGCAGCACGAATTCGTCAGCGGATGATTCCAAGAAGCAGGTGTTTCGCTGAGTTTAGATATTTCAGTGCGGTTTCATGGACACTCTGAAACATGCATAGCTTCCTTAGTCACTAAATATCCCCGAAAAATCTAAATCTGGTAGATCAGCAGCAGCACGAGATGACCGGAGGAAGTTTGTTCTTTTGCCAATGCAAGCGGGCCATCGTCAGGTCTTCGGCAGCCGTCGGAGACGAAAACGAGGACCTTAATTGTCGCGTTTCTCGTTGGAGAGTGCCTGGTGCTTTTAAATTTCGCACACCAGGTGCGATGCATCAAGCCCTTTTTATGGCTGATGCTCTGTGAATTCTGAAAATAAAGCGGTTCCACTCGTGAGGTACTTCGTAGCTGATCCCGCCCTGGAGAAAAGCACGCAGGAGATGGCAGTTTTCATATCGCAGTCCGAGGGACCCAGCATCAAGTGAGCAGTGGTATGTCATTTGGTCAGCTCAGCGGCTGAACAACCTAAGTCAGGGATAATCCAACACCAAGGACATGTTTCGAGATGTGATTGAAGCAAGTTCACTGAGCGACACACCGCTTCCTAGAGTCATCCACCGATGAGTTTGCGCTGTAACCAGGTCCTTAGAGTGGTCCAAAATGCACAAAATTTCTCCAGTACAACGGGAACCACGTTGCCCCATTGCGCTATAAGAGAGCTTTCAGAATGATGCAGCACGACATACATTGAGCAACTTTCACCCTGCCGTAAATCAGTTGAAGTTCTGCTATATTGTTAAGTTCTCTTCCTCCCGCCCTACGTTTTCGTACGCGCGAGCTAGTAACGTCATGCTCTGGCTGTAGTGCTCAGATGCTACGTTTGAGTACCAGGTCGCCGCTGTGACTCACGCCATCAGCACCAGGCCTAGAGTCGCCAACGGAGCAGGAGGGCGATGATAACTCACTTCCCAGACGTAGACCGCGCAGGACGGAGCCGTACATTATCACAGCAGGTGCATCAACAGGGGACGTACAAGGGTTGAAAATCGACAGAGGTTTTTATTTTTACCGGTAAACGGTAGAATTTCACTGTATTAATTGTTTAGCAACAAATGCATCGACCAAGTGGGGTTTATTATAGATTTTACATCATTCCTTAATGGGATGGGATGGGAAAGGGGGCAAAGCAGGGATACGCGTAAAACTCATGAACTTATACGATAATTCAATCCTTTATTCAGTCATCGAGATTCAGAAGACAAGTCAAACTCACTCTGATATTATTATAAGGGAAAGGGATATAGGGTTTCATAGTTTATTTGAAGCAATTTTTTTAAGAAAAAAGGCAGGGTTTTTCCAAACTTCGTCATCACCGATGCTCCGTCAGTAGTCACAGAAACTATGTCGTTATCCATGGGCATTCTGAATGCCAACAGAATTCTTCACGACCACCACAGCTGTTCTGGGATCCATACTAGCCACGATTCTTGCCATACCCGAATTCGACTCTTGATTTTGTTCGTGAGCATGAATGTGCATACATGTATATCGTCTGTTCCTCTGATAAGTGTATTCATTCGTGGACAAGAAAACCCGTTTACCGGTCGTCAGCCTCCCTACCAGCTTCCTGGTAACATCTTCCTTTACTTCAGCAGCATTATTCAGCACAAGCTGGGCCACAGTTTTATGATCTTCAGGCGCAACGAAACCTCAGTCTGCTACGGCAGACCGAATAAAGGAGCTGTTTGTAATAGCGTTCAAACAAAAGCCGTCTAAAGCCACGAGTTTTGCCAGCATTTCCACCCAACCTTTCTCTCTTTAAGAATATTTCTTTCTTTGGGTGGTTGCTACTTGTCTTCGCTAACTCGGAACATGGCCCGTTTGTGCCTATATCACTGATCTGTGCCTTATGTTTGCTCCACCAATGATGACATAGTCCTATGGTAGTGTTTTTACACTTGATAATTATCTTGCACGTTTTGATGCATGATACAGACATCAATGGGCCAAGTTACGAGATAGCGAAGACAAGTAGCAGCCAGCCAAACTTAGAAACATTTCTGAGGAAAGAAACGTTGGAGGAAATGCTGGTAAAAGTTGTGGCTTTAGACGGCTTTGGTTTCAACGCTCTTACAAACAGCTCCCTTTATACGGTCTACGGTAGCAGACCAGGGTTTCGTTGTGTCTGAGGGTCATGAAACTGTTATCCAGTTTGTGCTGAATGATGCTGATCATAATTGTCACCAAAGAGCTGACAGAAAAACTGAGGACCGATGAGCGGGTTTCCTCGTCCAACGATGAGTACACTAGTCAGAGGAACAGACGATATATGAACATTCATGTTCACGAACAAAACCAAGAGTGGTACTTGGGTATGGTAACAATCGTGGGTAGTATGGATGCCAAAACAGCTGTAAGAGCTGTAATGAATTTTGTTGGAGTTCAGACTGTACGCGTAGAATCTCACATCCCTTTTCCTTAAGATTCGAATAAAAGTGTCTCCTGAATCCCGATGACTGAAAGGGTGTAATTCTTTGATGAGTTTATGAGATCTCCACGTACCCCGCCCCACCCCGCCCCCTCCCCGACCCATTAAGGTATAATGTGAAATCTAAAATAAACCCCACTTTATCAATATTTACCGTTAATCGATTAAAAACGTAAAATCCTATCGTTTCCCAGCAAAAATAAAGACCTTTATCGATTTCCAACACTAGTACGCCCCGCTGACGCACCTGCGGCGATAATGTACGACCTCGTTCCACGCGGTCTACAGCCGGGAAGTGAGTTATCATCGCCCTCCTGCTCTGTTGGCGACTCTGAACCTGGTGCTGATGGCGCGAGTCACAGCGGCGACCTCCTGGTACCCAAATGTAGCATCTGAGCACTACAGCCAGAGCATGGCGTCACAAACGCATGCGCACACGAAAAAGTGGAGCTTAAAAACGTCGCAGAATTTCGATTCATGTTCGGCAAGATGAAAGTTGCTTAAACCATCGTGCTGCATCATTTTGGGAAGTTCCTACAAAGGGCAATGGAAAAAAAAACGAAGCCTATTCTACTGGAACGATTTCATGCATTTCGGACCACCCTACCAGGACATGTCTGGCATAAAACGGTAGTATATAACCCGATTGCAGTAGTATTTATTCCTAGACCCAGCTACTTACCACCTGATGAACCAGCAGCATGGACTGGCCTAAAAGGCATTACTGAATTATACTGAGCTAATTGAACTGAAAAAAAGAAAAAAGGAAAAAAACTGACATAATTGAAAAAATACGTTGGAGTATAATGCATAACTGAACTAGTCGGTCCAGGACCATAGATGTTCTTTGACCTCTGGTAAGAAAGGCCGGAGTGTCTGCAGGCGTCCGCGGAAAGATGGCATGAGCGCCAGTTTCCGAATGCTACAAATTCGTGCACAGCCATGCAGTTATAAATGGCGAACGAAAGCGAGACGCGAAGTTTTTGCAAAAGCTTAATGGCGGAAAACAAAACGAAAGAGAACATTAGAATATTGCGCAAGTGGTAGAATAATACATTAAATCCTCCTGTCACACCAAGTCTGACTACATGAAACATTGTCACGATGGTGTCGGCACAACAGAAACAGTGTGTGTATGTTTGGACTGAACGTGCGTGTAGAGAGAAAATTGTGAGCAAGCTAAATATTTAGTCATATATGATGCAGAAATAATTCGTCAATGGTGCAGATAAACAAAGTAACGATGAAGTGGTTTACCGGCCGAAAATTCCGAAGATCGGTTTCCGGCCTAGTCTCTCGTGGTAGAACAGGTGGTTCGAACATCCCAGTGAAACTTTCGCAAAACCTGGGACATCCTGGTGTGCACAAACCAACGTCATGCACTTACCATGGCTGCTCCCTCCAGGTCGCGCTTTCGGGCGATGTGCAACGGAACGTTGGACCTGAAGTACCTGGACTGGGATGGGCTCGGCTCTGAAACGGCCATAGCCTTTTTGCGCAATGTGACATCCCCCCGCGAGGATGTCATCGCCAAGGTGGGGCTTCGTCAGAGGCAGCCGTAAGAGCGAGTTCGTTCGCCGAGTTTTGTCGGAATCAAAGAATGTCGAAGCAGGTATCCCCGTTCGTTTCTGGCAGTGATTACCATCGGCGTGCTAAATTTTACGAGTTTTTGCTCAGTGGGGCCCATTTTTTGCGTTGTCGAAGGCACCTGCTGGACATCTGTACTGTATTGATGTGCTTCATGTTTTGCAGTTTGCTATTGGGTGAGCTTGCTTTTCAGAGCAAGCTCCATGCACCATCCGGGTTTTTAGGACTTGCCAAGCTGTGTTCATGTGAGACGCATCGGCTGCCTTCTCATCACGGTTTAGCATGTTTGGGTCGTTTCGGTTCGACTGAGAGCCGCCTCTGAAGATGTCTGTGTAGTGAAATGCCTATCAGGCGGTTTCAGTAAGCTAGGAGGCGTTTACTTCGTCAGACAGTTGTTTAACGGTGACATTGGTGCACGCTTTGGTAGAACACGCGCTTCAGCTTTCCCTCTAGTGAATATGAATAAACTAGGTGCGTATTGTATTGAAACTAAAGAAGCTGCTTTCTGATGGGAAAATATTCCATTGCATAATGCCCATTACTGGTGAAATACTAAAGCGACTGTTCGAAGACGGCACCTTTGATTGTCGGATTTCTCAGTGTCAGCTGGACGGTGAGGACTGTGACAGCGCAGGACGCTGGGAGGAGTCGTTCCCGTACTCTCTCGGCCGGTGCTTCTCCTTCTACCCTGGTCAGTCTGTTACACGGTCGTGTTTCCACGCGCACCGCGCCGGCGAGGATTTTCTGGATTTAGAACATACGCTACGCATTTCGGAACTGCCTCAGCTGTTGGGTCCACTCCTTTCAAGCATGGCGATGGGGCATAGCGGAGCGCTATATTAGTGCTAACTTCGTCTGCAAGACCACCCCTCTGTGTCACTGACTCCGCTCTGTGCTGGTCGGTGGCCACAGCGCTGCATCAGTGGCCGCTGCATCAGTGGCCGCTGCATCAGTGACTGTTGCACCAGTGATCGCGACATCAGTGACAGCTACATCAGCGATCGCTGCATCAGTTACCGCTAAATCAGTGACCGATGCATCAGTGACCGCTATATCAGAGACCACTGCACCAGCGATCGCTGTATCAGTGACCGCTGTATCAGAGACCACTGCACCAGCGATCGCTGTATCAGCGACCGCTGCATCAGCAGCTGCATCAGCGGCTGCGTCAAAGACCGCCCTCTGTGTCCGCCCGGCGGCAGACCCGGCCCACGCGACCACTGAGCTGATCTCGTCCGGCTCGGGCTACCGCCTGACACTGCTCACCAGCGACCGCAACGAATACTACAGCTTCCCGGAGGTGCTCGCCGTCCACCGTGGCTGGCGCGTATTCGTGCACGGCGTGCACGAGCCGCTCACGCTCAAGTCGTGGATCGCCGTGAACCACCCGATCGGTACGACCGGCCGGAGCCCGGCTCCGACCCCCCCCCCCCCGAACCTTTTCCGTCTCCCTCCGACCCTTCCTCCGACTACCCCCGACCCCCCCCCCGCCCCCCCCCCCCGGTCCCCGCCAATCTCCGCCGGCCCCGTCGACTATCCTCCGACCCCCCACGACCCCGTTCGACAGCCCCAGGCGACTCCTGTTCCGACCTTCCGGCCACCTGCGATCCTCCCCGGACCCTCCTCGACCCACCGCCTGCTTTGCGTTTTCAGGCGAACAGAGTCCCCGAGGGTCCTTTGAAATCGTTGCCCTGAAAGGCCAACGATTTCAAAGGACGATTTCAAACGATTTCAAAACGGAACGATTTCAAACGAAACGATTTCAAACGATTTCATCCTTCTCGTTTTATCTTTGATTTCTGTTTCCCCGTGTTTTACCTAAACTTGCGCAGAAGAATGGGAAAACTGATCAACGGTGACTGTTCGGGAAATAAAGAGGTACTTTTCAATTCTTCCAAATCGCCCCTCTCGAATTCAGACATCTAGCAATGGCCCATAAAAGTAAAAAAATAGGAAGACATGGAAAATGGAATCCGGTGTTGACTCGAATTTTAATTTTACACGAATTTTGCGCGATAACTGATTTTGATAACGACGATTTTGATGATTTTGATAACTGATAACGACGTCCATTGCGCACCATAACCGCGTGGTCGTTTAGCACACTTGAACGCGTCCTGGTTACTCACCAGGTGACCCAGGAGCAGTGCAATGAGCCAGAAACGTAGCCAGGATTTGGTCAACGAAGGGACCAGGACAAATCTTTACCCCCTAAAAATGGACAGCTCCTCGGATTTCGGCCACTTCAGCTTCGAATTCCGGAAACTTTTAGTTATTTCGATTACCGTTGCGTAAAGGAACGTGCAATTTTCGACCCTAAAGAGTTAATGGCCCACTGTCCCTCCCCCTTCGCCGCGTCCCTGCACTGAACATGGAAGTGTCCCACGGCCGCCCAGCCAGTACAGCAAGACCAGAGCTCTCCCAGCGGCGCCGCCGATCATGGTCCTTGCCTGAGTGCCGGCCGACGACGGTTGCAGACGTGCAGACGGCGGAGATGCGCGAGGTGGCCGTCAGGGCGGAGCAGGTGCGGTCGCTGCCGCGGGCGGACAGCCCGTGCCGACCCGAGCCGACCTACAGCTCGGTCGGCTGCATGGAGCGCTGTCTGGCGCAATGGGTGGTGCGCACCGGCCACCCGTGCAGGTGATCCCCACGCCTCTGCTGCCCACCCTGGGGACGTTGGGCTCAGAGAGCAACGATCAGTTGATTACTGATGCCTCAGGGTGAACCGACGTCACCCTCATGTGGCGCCTTCGGGTTCTGAAACGAGATGATTCGTGGTGTGGCGTCTGCATGCCACAGTCGCCCAGAGGTAGACGTGGTGACACGAGTGGATGCCGTTGAGTTAAACAGCGCAGACTGCCGCAGGACAGGTCTGACAGTGTGCAGACGTGCAGACTGTCATTAGACCTGTCTATCAGACCTGCCGCAAGACAGGTCTGATAGAAGTAAGGTTTCCGACATTTCCGTCTAACGACACAACGTTACATCAGTCAGTCACCTCTATAAAAGTCAGTATAGCAAAAATGAGAAACCCTTAAAACCTGCGAGAGGATACTAACACGTCAGATGTTTGAGTTCACTATTCAGAAGCGCATTACTGATGTAGTGCAATGCTACACTAGGTGTATTTTAAAAGCCCTTGGGTGACAGTTGCGAGCGACCGGTGCATTCGCCGTATTGCAGCACGCCGCACATGACGTCAGAGGCTCAGATGTGCTCCACCTATAAGTCTTACACGGACAACCGGAACCTGTACGACGGGGATACCGAGCAAGTAAGCTGTTCTTGTCATCTTCATGCCCGTGATCGTTGAATAAACTAAAGTGCTCTTACTGGTAGTCCTACCCGTAACGTTTATATATAGCAAATAACGAGTGCGCCAAGTAACTTACATCAAAAGGCTGTGCCTATCGAAATGCGAGCATTGCCAACTCTACAGTTCATAAAGTCCACCTGGTTAGAAGATGTCTTTGGCGTTCAAAAACTACAGGCATGCTATTGGGAATGATGGATTTCGCAAAGGAAGAAAAGCTGACAGACGTAGACATTACTTTACGATGATTTAAGACTGTGAGTAGGTTCGTTACATTCTCGTAAATAACTTAAGAAAAAGGCATACAAAACTGAGCTAAACATGCAGGGAAAACTACTTGATTGATTGTTTGAAAACTATCATACTTGATCTACTGATGGGATGAACATTAAATAAGTGGGAAGGGTAGAGTGCGCTCTGGGGATATCTGGATGACTGACTCCTCCTCCCCGCCACAACGCCATGAGAACGCGTTCCTCAATAGACCGGTGGCCAGCTCACGCCGGACTGAAAACCAGCCGAGCCCATCTGGCTTCCAGGATACTTCCCACGTGGACCTGTGCTACAAGCAGTGCCCGCGCCGGTGTGATGTCGTCCATTTCTCGACCGTGGACATCGACTCCTCCAGGAACTCCTTCCTGCTCCACAGGTCGACCCTGCGCTTGTACTACACCAGCAAGGTAGGTGGCTGCATTTCTGCATTCGTCTGTATTTAAATGTGTTGTATTTAAATGTTTTTCTCGGACTCTCACTTGAGAGAACATCAAAATAACACATTATCACTCAGCGGCGAAGTCCACTTTCCCTATGATTTAGAAAACTTGTTTTCAACGACTAACATTCTTACAACTTTTCATTTGTCACTTCTTCCGTCAGGTCCAGGCCTGACCCAGCCTTTCCCAAAGTTTCTGCTGCGAACCGTAAGACTTGTTCTCAGCTTTCAACAAGTGTGGCGCTCTTTCCTTCCCCACCCGGACATGCCGGCACTCTGACAGGCTGAAGGCGCTGAGAGAGCTGATGCTGAAGCCAGTGGTGGCACTGCCGGGGGGGAGGAGTGGCGATGCAAGGAAAAAAGGACTTGGACATTTCCCTCTTCCTACCCTGAATGAGTGACGCAGCTGCTGGCTGAGGCGCGTGCTCAGTGCCTGTCCTGACGCTGCCGCCGCTTCAGGAGTTGACGCTGAGGGAGGAGAAGTGGGCGTACGAGCTGCCGGCGCTGGTTGGCGAGGTGGGCGGCTCGCTCGGCATCACCCTCGGCCTCTCCATCCTCACCCTGGTCGAGATCGTCGACTTCATCTTCTCCGGCGTCCTGACCGTTTGCACGCGGCGCCGTCAGACACACCTGGAGCAGCAGTGACGAGGGCGAACCACCTTGACGGCTTCACGCTTGTCATTGCAAAAAAATGTTATTAATGTTGGCTAGTTGCTGATAGTTTTTTCCTGTTAACTACGGAGCGCGAAAAGCTTTTTTCGAAACAGCTGCTACTGCTTATCGGCACTTGCACTAAACACGCAAAGGAAATTTAACCTGCTCTTGAAACAGTTCATGCATTATGCATGCCATGTTTTTCCTCAACCAAAACTTGGGCGTGTAAAATGGAAATCAGGGAGTGAAAATGGGAGAAAATCGCGGAAACAAAAGTCACCCACAGTTGCCCCAAATCTTCAACTTCTTGCATCGCCGTCGTGAAACCGTGGCGGTAGACTGTCAGTCCGGCTCCTTCCAGCAGGAGCTCTGCGATGCAACGGGAGACACTGCGCGAAAACTTGCCATTCTTGCCACCTCGACGGCGAAGCGTGCAAGACACGAACTGCGTTGTTGGGAGTGCCATAAAGGCTGTTTTCGGCACATGAACTTTAGGGGCCCAAGTAGGGAATGTTGCACACAGTGTTTCAGAAAGGCACCTTTTTAAGACGTGTTTGTGTTTTGTGTTTGTCGCTGTTGTTCGTTAACATCCGTCCGTGTTTGCCCTGGTTACCTACAGTTCGTCCAGTTTCCTGTGGCAAAGCAGGACCAGGAACTGAGTGCATCTAAGGCCCTCATTTTATGCTGGAAAAACAATGCGACTGGAAGGTTTGCACTCTACAAATGATTATCAATATCTCACAGCCATGTGAAATAACCCATGGCATCAGTGGAGACACTGCGCCCCTCTTAAGGCACTTGGTGTAGTGAAACAGTGATTGACCAGGGTCGGCTCGCGTTTCGTGGCGGTGTAGTGATGGTTTAGTGTACCTGTGCTGTGCTGTTTCTAGCTCAGTTCTTCACCAATACACAGAAACGCACAGACGATATTTCTGAGGAGAGGTTGCTGGTAAATGACGTACGAAATATTAACAAGTCGCCTCCTGCCTCTCAGTGTTTCTCCTTAATAGTTTTTTTTCCATTGGCCAATCCAGTGGTCCCCTCCCTTGTGTCTAGATTAGTGTTCAACATGGGCTGGCTCGGCCTACATGTAGGCTTGGGGACGATTCTAGGGCCGCGTAGAGTTAGGGCAGGCTAATTCCCAAACCGGACCGGACCTGGGTCCAATTGCTCCCCAAAATTGTTACATCAAACGACGAGATTCGGGGTATAACTAGCTAAATTGTGCCTGAAGTGAAAATTTCTTGGAACTAAGCCATTGCTTAGCGTTCACTTCCACCCTTCGGACTTCCTGTATACCTGCACACATCGCAAGGCATGGAAAATCCTCAACAATGTCCGTCCGTCCCTCTCTCTCTCTCTCTCTCTCTCTCTCTCTCTTTCTCTCTCTCTCTCTCTCTCTCTCTCTCTCTCTCTCTCTCTCTCTCTCTCTCTCTCTCTCTCTCTCTCTCTCTCTCTCTCTCTCTCTCTCTCTCTCGTGTTTGTACGTCACGCCCAGGAACCATGAAGCTGGGGCTGGATTAGATGGCCGCCTAGTTTGCTGGGCCTCGGTGTGATCGAAAGGCATGCTCTGCCAGGTCGGTCTCCTGCCCACCTGATGAAGAAACCCCACTAAATGTACCTTAAGTTCATTAGACATTCTATATGGATGTATAATGTGCTTGTATTTTCCCCTGGTGATGTTCATGGGAAATCATCGACACGCTGATTGATTTTGGAGGCCTGCACTTCTGCCCGGATAAAGAAGGTTTGTACGAAGAACAGAAAGCTTAAGGAATAAAATAACAACGACGAACTGCGCTGTCATATTTAACCCTATTCCCGGAGGGCCAGACAGTATGGTCGATTCCCGGCAGGGGGGCGGATTCGGCCCACCCCTGACATCTCGAGAACTACACATCCTATTTCATTGCGACAAACGGTAATCGATTGGCCATGACGTGAACTACATTTTTATAAAAAGAAATTTTCAAAATCTTGAAAAGTGTGGATACAGGGAGGCCAAAATGTCAAAATGGGGTATTTTTGGACTTCTTATAACTCCGTTGTTTATGGACCGATTTCGATGAAACTGGCATGAATCGGGAGATTGTGGATAGGAGTTTTACGATTGGTACACACATCTGAAATTTTGGGAAAATTCATGAGCTTTCACAGGGTTTCAAAAATAGGAGGAATAGCTTTCTAACAACTGAATGAACAAAAAGGCAAAAACATTTTTTTGGCTTCTGCTAGTCATGTTATACTAAAGAAGTACAAGTCGCATTACAATGTTTGTATAACGTTAGTATAGACGGTGCCAAGGACATGAAAAATGGGGAACTGTCATGGTCACACGTTCTTCAGATCAACTTGTGACCTTTGACCTGAAATGACCTCCAGTGACCTTGGAGTCACTTGGAATGATCTCGTGTGCATTTGATATTATCTGTAAACGTTTCCAATCATTTGAATTCACTCTATTCCAAAAATTTAATTTTGTAGTTATTGCGATATAGGGTACACGCACTGACATTTTAGGTCATAGCTCCGTGACCCGATCTCATATCAAGCTGAAACTTGATGCACAAGTAGAGGGCACCTTTTTACGTCATATACATTCCGGGTTTGGCATTTGGAAAAAGAACACAAAAATTGTTGCAAAAAAAATTGACTTTTGACCTTGACCTGACCTCGCCAAGTGACCTCAGACAAACAAAATTATATCTGCACATTGCCCAATTTTTAGCTATACATCCATATAAAGTTTTAAGTTTTATCTTAAAAACGCCGTTTTTGGCAGACATTTTCCTTTTCCCCTCAACGTGGCCAAAATGGCCTGAGGTACCTCCCAAAAACGTTGCCTGGCTCCGCCTCTGAGCAAAACAGAATTTTGAAATTTTGTCACAGCACGTAGAAAGAATAGCTGGGAAAAGTCACCAAGTGCGTGAAGATGCGTTAAAAAGCCTGGAATTGGCAAGCAAAAACCCGAGGGGGGGCGAATTCAACCCCCCTGCCGGGAATAGGGTTAATAAGACTTGCGTTAACAAAGATCTTCCTTGCAAGCACATGTATATATATATATATATATATATATATATATATATATATATGGTATGTGTTTGTGTTTGCCATTTAGCCACTCCCTATCATGGCATGCCGCCTTTTTTGGTGTCGCCATTTTACCGTTCGCCATTTGGCCAGTCGGCATTTTAACGTGTCGCCATTTTGCCGCTCGCCATTTGGCCAGACGCCATTTTTACACGTCGCCATTCAGCATTCACCATCTGACATTCGCCAAAAAGCCATTCGCCATTCTTACGTTTCGCCAGTTTGTCCTGGCATCCTAAAAATAGCCTGGTCGAGAGAGGGTTAAGGCTGAATGCCGAATATACCAGTTAATTGCCTTGATGAATTCGGCAATGTTTCTCAAATCTACCTTGAAACATAACTCGGAACTGAAATTGACACTCAGAGTGAGCTGAGTAAAGACAGATGCTGCTCGCCGCAGACTCATTGACTCATTGTCTTTGATGGGAATATTCAGACGAAACGTCATACGGCTTGCGATGATATGGCATCACTAAATACTTAGTCATACAGATAAAAATTACATGACTCTGCGAGCGAGTCATTTCATTGATGGATAACCACAAGATCAAGAGCTGGCCTCTAATGTTGCTTTGGTTTTAGGAAAAAATTTATTGCGACACGGCAACCAGTGGCGGATCTAGAGGGGAGCCCTGAGGTCATGGTTTCTTTCAGCAAGAATTTTAAGGAGATTAAAAAGTGGCGGAGTTCTCCTGGTGTTACCAGGGGCGCAGCTAGGAATTTCTTGAGGGAATTTTTTGAATTTTTCACAGGTTCATTAGAAGGTATGAGCAAACTTTTTCGATAGTTGTACCTTGCAGTTTCCAAAGCAAGTATTTTTCACTCAGCCTTGTACATGTGCGCTTTGCTTGCATATACCCGGTTCACTAAACAGTTTTTAAGCAAAACAGCTTTAGGCAGTAAAGCAGTTTAAACAGTTTTATGTAGACCCTGCACAGGGTTTTGAACTCCATCTCATCACTGCAGTTTCATTGCTTTGCTGCACTTGACTGTGGCTTACAGCAGAGTTCGCCACGATGTCAAAATGATAGGCCCTAGCCCTTTATGTGAAGCTTCGACCCTACCCAGGCCCATCAGTTCAATGTTGTATGAATATCTTGTCCTGCCCTAGATCTTTCAGTGTCAAAGTAAGCATGCGGAATGTCCGAAGGATGGAAGTCCATGCTTCACAGTGACTCAGAGTTTCAATTAACCTTCACTGCAGGCACGATGTTGCTAATTATATTCCGAAAATCGGTGTCTGATACGAAATTTTGGGGAATAATTGGGTCCTGGCCCGGCCCGAGCCTTTTACGGATTTAGGAATTAGTCTGCCCTAGCCTTACCCAGGCCCTAGGGCCGGCCCTAAGCCCATAGGGCTGGCCCGGCCCGTGGTGAACACTAGCTTATAGTCATGGTCCGTTTCCTGGTGGTGACTCTCTAATGCAGCGTTGAATTCGTTCTAGGTTTCAGTGCACTTATGAGTTTAGCATCCACGCAGAAGAGCTGTCCGATTCCGACTTGTGTATCTGCAGTTTCTCAAGGGAACGATCATCAACCGAGGGGCTGTTTAACCTCTGTTTGCTCAGCTGGCGATTGGACCAGAATCAGCCGATTCTTTTCAGCCGTTTAGCTAATTGTGAAGGAGCTAGCGAAAAATAATCCGCTGACAAATCAGACCGACCTTTCGCAGATAGCCATTTTATTGGGATCTGATCTGGGCCCAATCAGGCAATGTGAGCCCGATTGGGCTATCCCGTTTCAGGCCCAAACGGGACCCAGTGCGGACGCACAGCGCGACTGGGCCTGTCCATTGTGGGCCCGGTTCGGGCCTCGCTCGCAGATGCGACATGTTGTTCATTCTGGGCCCAGTCGGGCCTGGATGGGGCCCAGTTGGGTTCGGATGGGGCGAGCCCATCGCTGATCGGGCCCGAGCCAGGGCCGTGTCGGGCCCGGATCTGTGCCGATTCGGGCTCTGTTTACGGTTTCTCTCGGATTCGGTTTGGTTTCGATGGGGCTGGAACTATAGAACTATAGAACTATAGGGCTGGAACCAAGTACCAATGCAGCGGGTATTAGGACCGCATCGGGCTCAGACGGGCATTGATTTGGGCTTTCATGCGGCTTTTATTCGGATTCCAGACGTGAGCTAGATTCTGCGTGCTCAAGGTTTGCTGCTGACTGAAATCGAGCCGGGGGTTCTGTACCTATTGACATTGTTCCCAACATCTGAGCTGCAAAGACAAAGCTTAATGTCAAACATCAATGTCAGCAGATTCGGAGACCTCAATTCGAATTCATCCAGATGCAAAACGCGAGTATTGAGGCAGAACGGCGCAGGTGGCGATCGTGCTGTGAGGCCTGATTATCAGGACAGCCACGCCGACTGAAGTAACTTAAAATGCGCCCATCATAGCCATGGGTGGGTATCAATAACGAGAATGGGATCTGGAGCGTTGAGCTGCCAAATATCCCAGTCAAAAAAAAACCCACGCCGGTGCCTTCCTTGGATATATCTAATAATAAAGTATGATGTTGAATGTGGCATATTTTCAAAGGGGAACAAACATTTCAAAGAAGCTTTCCCCGTTTTTTCCTGGCTTCCAGCTACGTTTATCGCTGTGATTTTCTGCTTAAAGACCCAGAAACTGCGATAATTCCATGGCAGTTTGCTGATGCGAGGTGTAAATCATGTCCTGTATGACGAGATCGATGTACGAGATATTAAACCTGAATGAAGTTGTTCCGAAAAATGTCACGGCCTATCCGCTCTCACATTAACGAATTTCGTTTTAACTTGAAACCTTTCTACCAAACAAAAGCTTGGTAGAAAGGTTTCGGCAAACCACAAACAGCTGTTTTCTTGTCATTATTTGGTACCTTAGGATGATGTTGACATAACCAGCCCGTATCATGACATGTTAATGTATCACCGCTCTGCAGAAACGAAAAACAGCTCACAACTGATTTAACTTTGTACTGAAGCATGAACAGACAGTTATGCATGGACGGCACTAACGTCTGGATCATTCTTGATGTTCTACTTACCATTCTTGAAAAGTCGTCTCCTGGGCGCCGACCTCCAGATGTGTGCGGTGAGGTTGGTCCTGAAAGGGCGACCACGGATGGTGCTGGTGCAATGACCGGGCCGCTTTCCACTTTTTTATGCGTCTTGTACGACCGCCGGCCCTCTCCCTCGTTTCGTGGAGCCGCCGCCCCACGGTCCTTTCCGCTTCCGTTAAGCTGGTGTCCGGCAGGGACTTCAGCGCCACTACGGATGAAACAAGGATTTTATCAGTTGTGACAGCAAACATCCCTGGGGCTACGTGGCCCGGGCCCCCTCCCCCTCGCAATATTCAGGGATTTTAACCTATGGTCTATGCCAATGACTGGTAAGAAAGAAATGTGGATCCCCATCCCTCATAATTTTCAGAAATATCCAACCATGACTGTAAAGGGGTCATTCCACGTCAAATCGCAAAAGAATTGACCGTCTCCTTCCGATTTTGATGAAATTTAGTATCCTCACAGTAACTATCAAAAGATGTCGGGAAGTAAAATTTTGGCCTGAGATGACCTCTGAGGTAAAAGTTATAGGTCATGAAAAGCCACAGATTTTTAACCCTATTCCCGGAGGGCTAGACGATATGGTCGATTCCCGGCAGGGGGGGGGCGGATTCGGCCCCCCCCCGAGACCTCGAGAACTACTCGTCCGATTTCATCGCAACAAACGGCAATCGATTTGCCGTCACGTGAAAACACCTTTCATAAAAAGAGATTTTCAAACTTTTGAAATTTGTGGATACAGGGGGGCAAAAATGTCAAAATTAGGGGTACTTTTGGACTTCTTATAAACCCGTTGTTTGTCGGCCGATTTCAGTGAAACTGGCATGAATCGAGAAATTATGGATAGGGCTTTTACCATAGGTCCGCAAATCTGAAATTTTGAGAAAATTCATGGGCGTTCGCAGGGTTTCAAAAATAGGAGGACTGGTTTTCTAGCAACTGAATGAACAAAAGAAGCAAAAACACTTTTTTTGCCAGTCATGTTATACTAAAGAAGTACAAATCACGTTACAATGTTTGTATAATGTTAGCATAGGCGGCGCCAGGGACATGAAAAAGGGGAAACTGTCATGGTCACACGTTTCTCAGATCAGTTTTTGACCTTTGACCTTAAATGACCTCCGGTGACCTTGGGGTCACTTGGAATGATCTTGTGTGCATTTAATATTATCTGTAAACGTTTTCAATCATTTGAATTCACTCTATTTCAAAAATTTCATTTTATGGCTATTGCGATATAGGGTACGCGCACGGACGTTTTAGGTCATAGCTCCGTGACCCGACCTGATATCAAGCTGAAACTTGGCACACAAGTAGAAGGCACCCTTCTACGTCATATATATATTCCGGGTTTGACATTTTAAAAACGGGGCCGAAATTATTGCAAGAAAACAAATTTTGCTTTTGACCTTGGCCTGACCTTGTAAAATGACCTCAGATAAACAAAATTACATCTGCGCATTTCCCAGTTATTTACCTATACATCCATATAAAATGTTAAGTTCTGTCTTTAAAACCCTGTTTTTGGCAGACATTTTTCTTTTACCCTCAACATGGCCAAGAACGGCATTAGGTGCCTCCCAAAAACGTTACCTGGCTCCGTCCCTGAGCAAAATAGAATTTTGAAATTCTGCCACGGCACGGAGAAAGAATAGGTGGGAAAAGTGACTAAGTTTTGTGAAGCTGCGTTAAAAAGCCTGGAATTGGCAAGCAAAAAACCCGAGGGGGGCGCATTTAACCCCCCTGCCGGGAATAGGGTTAAAGACATTGCATGATTCAAACGCCCATAACTCGGCGAAAGATTGTCACAGAAAGGTGCAATTGGCGCGATTCAGCTGAAAAATGTTTTACCTTTTATAACTAACTGCAATTTTTCCGCGACCTTGAGATGACCTCTGACCTGACTAGGTCACTTGGAACAATTTTATTTTTAGCTATGTTTCCTACCGTGATCTTCCCGAAAATATAACACAATATGTCCCTAAGGATCTTTCATAAGTGTGGCAAAAATTTCTGGGGCAAATGGAAAATTTTTCAGGCATCTTGTTTTAAGTGGTATCAAGTGGCGCTTCAGAAACATGCCTTAAAATTATCTGACAAGCATTGATTGGTTTCTTGGGTTTTGTCTGTTTGATAGTTTTACACTTTGGCGTGCGCAATATCCTGCATGCCTGCTATACGTCACCTTGGCTTTAAATTGCTTGACCAGAAAGGTCAAAGGTCACGGCACCTCACCACCAAGCGATCCCCTCCATCCAAATCTGACGTACCCGTTCTTTATATTTCTACAAAAGTGAGTCTGCCGGGTGTTCTTAGTCCTTTACGCCAGCTAGGACAATCTTAGTCGAACATCGAGGCCTTTTGAAGGTCAACCGAGGTCGCTGACATCGACCGATTTTGGATAACCTCTTGGACTCAAATCATAGATAGCTTTTTCAGGGCACTGATTCCGAATTTCATATATATTGTGAACGTATCGGAATTCGCAGATTCCATGTCAGCTAGAGGGCGTTAAATTTTCCGTTATGACATCCTCCTCTGAACGCTGGAACAGTTACAAATGAAAAGGCAACTCCATATAGAAGCAGGTAGAAATGATGATTGAGATATGTGCTTAAAAAATCAACTTTTATCCAGAGCATGAAATGAACATAAATAACCCAATGTGTGCAAACGGCAGGTGAAATTCTAAATCAGCGCCCGGAAAACCTATGAATGATCCTGCGACAAAATAGACAATCTAAGGATGACCAATGTCAGTGAACTCGGCAGATTTTCCAGACACCCTGATGCACTAGGATTATCTCAGTTGGCCCTAAGGCCTAAGAAACCCCAGTGAACTCATTTTCGTGAAAACATGAAGAACGGGTATGTCAGATTTAGGTGGCAGGGGTCGATGGGTAATGAGGTGCCATGACCCTTGACCTTTCTGGCCAAACAGTTTGTGAAACCAAAGTGATGTATAGCAGACACGCAGAGCATTGTGCACACGGGGAATATCTCTCAAGCGCCACTTGTAGCACTTAAATCACGATACCCGAAAAAAAGCTTTCATTTGCCCAGTTTTTTTTTTTGTCATAATTATTAAGCGTATTTGGGGGCATATTGGGCTACATTTTCGGGAAGATCATGGCAGGCAAACAAAGTTAAAATCGAAAATGTTCCAAGTGACCTAGTCAGGTTAAAGGTCATCTCAAGACCGCCGAAAAAAATGGAATTAATTATTAAAGGTGGAACATTTCTCTTCCGAATGGCGATAATCGCACCCTTCCGTGGCAATCTTGTATCGAGTTATGGGCATTTGAATAATGTAATGTCTGTAAAAATCGGTGACCTTTCGTGACCTGTGACTTTGGCCTCAGAGGCCACCCAAAGATGAAAATTTATTGCTGGCCTTTTTTGATAGGTACTATGAGGATACCAAATTTCATCAAAATCGGAAGGAGTCAGGTCATTTTTGTGTGATATGACGTAGAATGACTCAAAGGTGACATTGGAAATAATGGCGCAATGCCGGATCGCTGGAAAGCATTGTCTTACGGACCGGTTAAGACTTTGTAAAACCGATGAAGATATGAACATAACACTTGGAAATTTCCATAACGATATCAGGCAAAGAGACGTTGCAAATTGCCTTTCTTTAGATCCGGTGGAAGGATTTTTTGGGGGGTTTTCAGTTTTTGGGTTGGTTATTGACAGAGTTGACACATCCCAGCCGTCAAAATGAAAGCACGTCTTGGGGGTATTGTTTGCTACTATATGAGCAGAACGGCCAAATATGGAAAACGCAAATTTGTATTGATAGCCTGCCGTCGGGATATCTTCCTGTCCACGGCTGGCCCAACGGAAGACTGTTTGTGACTGTTTTGTTATGTATACACATAAGAAACATTTTTGCACATAAAAAAAGAGCTTCTATGGTGTTGAGTCACGGTTAAAAAGGGACAAAATGGTAAAACAGGCGCATAACCCGCCCCCGACTGGGGGGGTTTACCGCCACCCCCCTGAGGTTTTTCTAGGATTGCAAGAAAACAAACTAACATAGAGCCATGAAACTTCGTGTACCTTTTGCATTATCTTTTCTACACCTTGTGTGAAAGTTTTGACCTTAGGTTGAGTCAGATGTCTGACCTAGGTCAGGTCAAACGGATCTATGTCCAAAAAAGTTTAGCGCCCTGTCACTTTTTTGCAGAACTAGATATCACAATAACACTATCAGGGATTAGTGATCTTGATAGATGCAACAAATCTGCTATCTCAGATTTTTAGGAATTTTCCGGGTCATTGACCTAAGGTCAAGCTCATTTTTAACACGTCATCGTTTTTTCGGATATTGGCGGAATTTTTCATGATATTTTCAGCGTGGAGTGAAGCAGACATCTAGTTTCCGTCATTGGGTTAAGTATCAATGGCTTCCAGCCATTGACCTGAAGTCAGGCCACGAATAACTGCTTTGAGCCAAAACGTACCACCGTCAAAATCTGCGATGAATTACTCAGAATGGGTAGAAAATGACAGAACTGGCTTGCACAGGCGTAAGTACTACTGAAAACCTCAAAGAGTTTTAAGAAATTACATGTTTTGCAAATAAACAGGCTCTCGCGAATAAAGCTCCGCCAACTGTATAGATTGGTAACTAATTTTTTTCCAAAATTTAAGCATGAAAAACCATTACAAGAACCACTAAGATCAACAAAATTTACATGGATAGGCTTATGTCGCAAAAATAAAGAAACGCTAAAACTAGTTCCCGTTAATTTCTTACTGCGTACGGCTGCGGCGTCCGCCAACAGCGGGCGTGAAAATTGCCGTGTCTTTAATTCAACGTTTCGTCGTATATATTGAATAAATCTGAAAAATTAGATGTGTATCAGCATCTGCGGACTTTTACTTGTGCGTTGGTACCTTCACCTATGCGTTGTTAGTCACAGCCCTTGAGATTCAGACCGTTTCTCGGTCTCATTCAGTTGGCAAATTGCGACTTTTTCAAGTTGCGAACAAAACCCATTGCCCGTCATGAAATTGCGCGACTGACAAAATTCCCAATGGATGCTGAGATAACGACATTAATTGCGTACATGCCCCTTCTGGTTTTGCTTTTCCTGTCGTGCTCAGAACGCAGACTTGGAGATAACAGCATCGTTCCGCATGAAGGGCGCACGCAGTGCTTTTTTCTGGGGAAGACGGATCGAAAATGAGTGGAACTTTCCTGTAAGTTGGGGTGCAGGTGCATCCTCAACTTCACAGAAAGATCATATTGCGTTTGTGACGCTATATGTCAAAAGTAGGACTCAAAGTGGCGTGTACATGTACTATTGTACATTTGAAAAGGTTCCATTCCTGGGACCGAGATATGTATATATAGCAATATATATATATATATATATATATATATATATATATATACGCCACTATATATATATATATATATATATATATATATATATATATATTATCAACGATGTTTAATATATAATATATATATTTATATATATATATATATATATATATATATATATATATGCATATATATATATATATATATATATATATATATATATATATATATATATGTCTTATCGAGAATCTGCATACTAGGCATGTGTTACTTGATATATAGATATATATATTTTATATATATATATATATATATATATATATATATATATATATATATATATATATATATGCATGTATATACATATATATATATATATATATATATATATATATATATATATATATATATATATATATATGTCTTATCGAGAATCTGCATACTAGGCATGTGTTATTTTCTTTTCGCTCCGCTCAATATCTCTTGCCACTTTCCTAACCTCTTCATCAAGCTGAAAAATAACACTACCGAAATTACTTATACCTTCTACTCAGGCCAACGTTTCGCCGCACATATTATATAATCAAAGCAAATAACAAGAACAATGAAATGAAGCAGACTTAATGACATGGAATCACTGGATGAAATGCAAAGAAAGACATGATCTATCGCACGGCTGAAATAACTGAAAGGTCGTGAAAACATTCTGTTGCAGACAAGCTTACCTAAAAATGCTTCAAAACCGAAAATTCCGGGGCAAACGAAATTGGAGAAAGTTGTCATATATATCTCTCAAATGCTTATCAGGCAGCGGGTGCGTACGAACGCTTTTAATGTTGGTAGGGCCAAAGCTATTATTCGGGGGTCATTTCTATCCATGAGACATGATAACAGTAATGTTAAAAGCAGGTGGGCCTGCCACCATGCCAGCCCTATGCTCTCCTTAACCTATGGCAGGCGACCGGCTCGCGACTTTTCTCCTCGCTACACATTTGTTTCCTCCGCGGAGGTTCGCGGGCCTCCTTGCACGCACCTTTGTGCTACGTGCCATTCTAGTCATCAAAAACGGAGTAATTGGTAGACTTGTTCTGAAGTTTCCTGCATCATACAAAGAAAATGCCCTGCATTTCTTTAAACAGATCTTTGCATAAACACAAGGCACACAAAGCCGCAGTCCAGGAACTTCTCCACATCTGTGGAAAAACAGACGAGAAGTGGCAGAAACACCAGGCGTCCCAAGAAGCTAGACTTATAATGGCGGTAGTTTAGTGGTGGGCTGGGGAGGCGCGTCGCATTTGTATGTTTTTGTCCATCTATTTAGAGAAACATATGGTACAATAAAAGCAAAATTTTCGGTTTTCAAGGCAAAACAGTGAATAAGATAATCGTTAAAATAATTAATTCAAACTTTGGTTCAACTTTCCAATGTTTCTTTTCATAACAGAAGGTATAATTTTCATCTCTAATTGCTGCCCTTGACCCAACCTGGCCTGAGTCAATCTCAAACTGGACCTTCCAGAACAATGTCACTTGGCCTCGTGAGCTCATAGCGGGAGTTACTGAATTGTGGATGGTGGTGCTTGGTGCAGTTAAGAGTGGTTTGTGAAAGGAACTTGACCTTTCTTTAGCCTTTTTGTCTTTCCTTCTTCCGTAATTTCACCAGCCCTGACTTTTGACTGACTGTGGACTGTTTTTAGGGCTTATCCCTACCTCTTTGTTCCCTTGTTACTTTTGCCTTCTCCTTTAGTTATTCTACGAACCAGCGTAGGTAAGTTGATCCGCCCAGCAGTTTGTGTGATCGCCTATTTATGATCAACATCACTTCAGGTATCGACCATATGAACGTAAACCCTGTAGACTTGTTCTGAAGTTTCCTGTATCAAACAAAGGAAATGTCGTGCATTTCTTTGAACAGGTCTTAGGTCTTTCGCATAAGCACAAGACACACAAAGCCGCAGTCCAGGAACTTCTCCACATCACTTCAGGTATCGATCATATGAACGTAAGGTCTGACTTCAATAACCCAATGCCACTTGCCATTCCACGTTTCTCTGGCATAACCCAAATCGGCAAAATATTGTACGCAGACTCAAGAATACTCAGACTGAATGCGGCGTCTCTTGTAATTTTTCTGATTAAAAAATCCCTGCCGGTTTTATCCGAGGAAATTTCTGTGTAACAAAACGGAATAAGTTAACAAAGTTAGCAAAGCTAGACCCGCTTAGATAGCCCGTTTTTTATAACTTTACATTTAGCTCGCAGTTCCTTTGCGAGCTGTGTCGGCAACGGGCAATGAGTATGGTGGTAGTTCAGACAACCCTCAATCAGTCTCTTCAGGCCTGTGGACAGTGTGGGCCACCACACTGCGTTCTTTATCTTCATCTTCATTTTTTGTCCTCTTCTCCGATAGCCTGACTTCTCCCAAGAACGCCTCGTCATCTTTATTGTCTTCTGACGGCATTATTTGTTGCTCGTTTGCCATTGTGACTCATGCTGCCAATGCTGCGGCGCTTCCTGGCGAAGTGGCACACCCTCTTTCACGCAGCACATCCCTTGCTTATTTTGGGCGTTTTATTGGTGGATGGGTGTATTCACAGAATGAGCATTCGCCCCGATTTCGTTGGACTAAGTGTCTGGCTTTCCCTTTGATGATGGTGTTTATCTTGCCTCTGGTGCCGTTTCGGTTTGCCCTTGCCCTTGATTTGCTCAACCCGCTTCACATCATGCACACCGTTGACTTCGTCATAAGTCTTCGTGTAGTCTGCCAACTCTTGGAGAGAGGGCGAGGAACTCATTGTGGTGGCCCACGCTATTCACAAGTCTGAAGAAGCTGGTTGAAGGTGTTTCCTTTTGCCAGACACATCGACGCGCCCAGAAAGCCGAGCCGATGACGTCAAGATGGGTGCCTCAACGCCCCTGGCAGCAGAATCGGCATGGATTTGTGCGAGTCAAGAGGAATCCCTACCTCGTCACAGTCGACTCCTTAAGCAGGGGGACTGGGCTCGACCCGCTGACAAACGAGAAGCGCCGAAGTGATTGGGCGCCTCAAGAGCCAGCTCATCAGGTGGGGTGTACCGGAACAGGTGCGCTCTAATGGTGGCCCACTATTCGCCTCCGCCGAATCAGACGGTTTGCCGAAGAGCACGACTTCTCTCGCACACTGTCGGGGTGACGTACATTGGCGAAATCGATGCACCGGCATCAAGAAAGAAAAACTGGCGTGTGAGGTTGCCGATATGTGGAAGGAGAGTCGACATTCGAGTCAAGGTCGACATGTCAAGGTCGACACGGGAGCGGATGTCACAGTGATCTCGGAAGAAGCATACGATGGCATGAGATGGAGGCCAAAGGTGCAGAAGAACAGAGCCCAGATCCCTGTGCCAGTGGAAAGATGGACGTCAGAGGATGCTTCGAGACCACGGTGCAGAACTCAGAGTGATGGTCCGCAATGTCCAAAGATCTGAAGAAGCTAGTAGAAGGTTGTCTGAACCATTGCCATATTATGTCGACACACAGGCTTCGCGCGTGAGCATAAGGTCGTTATGTCAAAGTTGCAAATATCTCAAAGCTGAAAATCCAAATCCTCTGAAGCATTGCTATCCCCCTGAAGGGCTAAATCGGGCGTGGGAAAATAAACTACAAATCTCGTGCTATGTTTGAAAGGCTTTTTGAATCCAGGTGCAAAGTTCAGATGAACACGTTATCATTCCAATCGGTTCCATGACAGCTTGTGACAAACAATTGCAAAGGATGAAAATCCAAATCCTCCAACGCATTGCTAACCCAGTGGCGGACTAAATCGGGCGTGGCAAAATAAACTACATATCTCGTGCTACCGGCTGCATTGCGGTTTGGAACAAAGCACAGGCCCTCGACTAACATTTTTAGCAAGACGGTAGCAAAAAAGGCTAAAAACGAATGAGAGAGCATCAGTACGGCGCCCGTCGTTTGCATTCCACACCGCAGGTGAGGGCTGCCACACCACACACGTCTGGCCTGCCACCTAGCGGCCAGACCTCCCACTCCGTTTCACGACACGGCAACCACCGAGAACACGTCGAACGGACGCCTTGGTATAAAACTGTATTGAGCTTCGCGACGGCGCCGAAAACGAATACGTTATCCGCGGGCTGATCATGACGCAAACACGATCCGCAATGTGGCTTCACCGCTGACGTCACGATATCCTTCGAGCCACGCACACACGAACTTTGTAGCGCTGATAACGCAATGAAGAAAACGGCCATACGGGCATCAGTGTAGGTTTGCGGTAACATTACGATATGGACTGTCACTGGCGTACCCAGAACACTGCGCATAGCACACTGTGCATAACAACCGTGGCTACATTGCACGCCGCATAGCATAATCTTCATCGATATACGCAAAAAATAATGCTGCGGAAAAGAAGCTTTGCACTTGTATTAAAAACGTGCTGATTTGGATGTTTTTCGCGTTGCAAACGCCGCTGTTTTTCGAACCGGAGCCGTGCTTTTACGAACAGAGCCGGCTGATAATGCAGGCGTAGTGTACGTCTTGTTTGTGCAACGTTTATCCGGGGCTGCGGCCCTGATGTCGTCTGCGCAGAACCATTGCGTCTACATGCCATCGTGAGAAACTGTGCGATATTCTGGAGAGGCACGCAATAGCCCCGAATTCTCGAATAACGAAGCACCGCAAGTGCCGGACAAGCGCGCATCCACGAGCCGACGACGCGCCAGATATGTCCGGACGACTAAACTACATACAGTTGTAGCATATCGAAGACCTCGCGCTGTCTTCAACAGTCTCGTTCCTGGCCACCGCGCGAGAGAGAACGCCGCTTTTGCGTCATCACTGACATAAAACATCAGACTGCGTCATCGTTGACAAAACGACAGTAGAGTGTAGGGGCCCAGCTACGAGGGTTCGAAGGCATCTGTGGTGAGCACGCCAGGACGTCGATTACCAGAGCGTGGAGAGAACAGGTTTGAGCAAAACATTGATTTGGGTGGGATGACCTCAATTGGATCAATGGTGGCCTCAACGTCCGTTTGAGGCGTCAGTGAGCTTGAGGACAAAGATTGTGAAGGTACAGTGTCACCAGGGTACAAAAACCACCTAAATAGCACGCATAAGCATCAGCCAGCCGTCTCAGTCAAGTCTCAAAAACGTTTGTAAACAGTCATCACATCATAACGCACGTTTCTTATAACGGGTGCCCGCCAAAATGCAGTGATGCAAGCTCTTGAAGTACATATGCTCTCGCTGAAGAAAAACAACGCTGCCTCTCGGGACAGCGTTGTTCTCCTGGGACTCGGGACTGAGATCCATTTGACCATCTTACATTGAGAAAGCATTTGGTACAACCGAAAATTTGGGACTATGCAACAAAAACGGGACAGAGCAAAAATGCACATCTCTGACAAGATCGACGTGTTTCCGACAATACGAAAAAAACTAAGTGGAATGGAAACGCGGTGCGGTGGGTGACAACCAGGAGCGGTGGAACCCCTGTGGAGATGGGGCGACCGTGATTTTTACGTTGCTTCTTTCCATGCAACGTCATAGGGTTAATGTTAAATGTTACTCAAAGTTGGGGAGGGGGATAGCTGCCCCCTTCCCTCTGGTTCCAACGTCCCTGTTCACGACTGCTTTCCCACCAAATTTGCAACATCAGGTGCTAACAGCAGGCAATACGTATCTCAGCAGACGCAAGTTCGACTATCTGTGTAACCAAGAAGTTTGATTCCAATTTTTTCCGAAGTCATGCCGCTTGGTTGTTGCCTTTTCAGATCCATTCATTTATCTGTGGTGTTGTTTTCGCCTTGGGTTCAGAGTCACTGCAACGCCGGGACTCCGGTTTTTCACGGACACAAATTTTCCGCAGCTCTCCTACTCACATACTCCCGTTCATCTACCACGTTCGCCCACTGGCCTTGCACATCGGCGTTCGTCTCGGCTAAGGAAAGTTCTGAATTGTGTGGGCCGGGGCCAGTTGGAGTCTTTTTCCTTGCAAAACAATGCTGGGTGCGTAAAAAAGAACGATATCTGAAGGCCTGCCACCCTCCGTCACTCACGGGCTAGTGGAGAGTGCACCATCTCGCCGAAAATGCGAGGTTAGAGAAGGTGCGACTGGCTACGTAGCGAAGGACGGACGCTGAAAACACCACCTCAGGCGACTTGCCACTGACACTGGCCCGAAAACAGTCCGCGCAAACAACGACCAACACGGCGAAGTGTTTAACAGCTTCTGATAATGCCGCCACTGGCCAACGGCAGTCGGCGCAAGACACGCACACCCGTACCTACGTACCAAATGAGCAATATAAACATGCATCAGTCGAACGCAGTTCATCCTCGCCTCTGCCAGCACAGCACCAGCAGCGCCGCCGTCCTCGCCTCAGCGCCAGCGC